>JAAKBD010000261.1:0-579471 GCA_012656105.1 Phytophthora syringae | reverse complement strand
TGTCCCCAGACTACAACTGAGCTGTGGCCTGGCCGTGAGGCCGCGCGGCGGCATTTTCTGCCGAGTAGTCGGCGCGGACGTGCTGTGGTTTTCGAGTCTGTGCCCGTGTATTTCGAGTCCGGAGGGTGGTGGTGGCGGTCTGAGAGTCTATGAGGTGCGGTACGGAGAGGTGAAGAGGCACGACACGTGATTTGAGGAGAGAATGCGTGTGGACGTCAGGAATGCACTTTTGGCGGCGCGTGGGTGAGGTGCCTTGCCATGCTTCTCCTATAGCTCAGTTGGTAGAGCGTGCGGCTGTTAACCTCAAGGTCGTTGGTTCAAACCCAACTGGGAGAGACTCTTTGCGCCACGCACAAACTTGCGCCGCACACCGCAAAAACAACGACTGCCGTCGCTCTGCCCGTTCGACGGGCTTGCCTGGATCGAATAGGCGACGACGAGCAAACCCGGTCGAGGTGGGGTTTGAAGGGGTCTCGTTTCGGTCAAGGTTTGAACTAACACATGCTCTCTAATGGCCCAGTATGTGTCCCCAGACTACAACTGAGCTGTGGCCTGGCCCGTGAGGCTGCGCGGCGGCATTTTCTGCCGAGTAGTCGGCGCGGACGTGCTGTGGGGTTTTCGAGTCTGTGCCCGTGTATTTCGAGTCCGGAGGGTGGTGGTGGCGGTCTGAGAGTCTATGAGGGTGCGGTACGGAGAGGTGAAGAGGCACGACACGTGATTTGAGGAGAGAATGCGTGGACGTCAGGAATGCAATTTTGGCAGCGCGTGGGTGGGTGCCTTGCCATGCTTCTCCTATAGCTCAGTTGGTAGAGCGTGCGGCTGTTAACCTCAAGGTCGTTGGTTCAAACCCAACTGGGAGAGACTCTTTGCGCCACGCACAAACTTGCGCCGCACACCGCAAAAACAACGACTGCCGTCGCTCTGCCCGTTCGACGGGCTTGCCTGGATCGAATAGGCGACGACAGCAAACCCGGTCGAGGTGGGGTTTGAAGGGGTCTCGTTTCGGTCAAGTTTTCAAATAACACATGCTCTCTAATGGCCCAGTATGTGTCCCCAGACTACAACTGAGCTGTGGCCTGGCCCGTGAGGCCGCGCGGCGGCATTTTCTGCCGAGTAGTCGGCGCGGACGTGCTGTGGGGTTTTCGAGTCTGTGCCCCTGTATTTCGAGTCCGGAGGGTGGTGGTGGCGGTCTGAGAGTCTATGAGGGTGCGGTACGGAGAGGTGAAGAGGCACGACACGTGATTTGAGGAGTAAATGCGTGTGGACGTCAGGAATGCAATTTTGGGGCGCGTGGGTGAGGTGCCTTGCCATGCTTCTCCTATAGCTCAGTTGGTAGAGCGTGCGGCTGTTAACCTCAAGGTCGTTGGTTCAAACCCAACTGGGAGAGACTCTTTTGCGCCACGCACAAACTTGCGCCGCACACCGCAAAAACAACGACTGCCGTCGCTCTGCCCGTTCGACGGGCTTGCCTGAATCGAATAGGCGACGACGAGCAAACCCGGTCGAGGTGGGGTTTGAAGGGGTCTCGTTTCGGTCAAGTTTTCAAATAACACATGCTCTCTAATGGCCCAGTATGTGTCCCCAGACTACAACTGAGCTGTGGCCTGGCCCGTGAGGCTGCGCGGCGGCATTTTCTGCCGAGTAGTCGGCGCGGACGTGCTGTGGGGTTTTCGAGTCTGTGCCCGTGTATTTCGAGTCCGGAGGGTGGTGGTGGCGGTCTGAGAGTCTATGAGGGTGCGGTACGGAGAGGTGAAGAGGCACGACACGTGATTTGAGGAGAGAATGCGTGTGGACGTCAGGAATGCAATTTTGGCGGCGCGTGGGTGAGGTGCCTTGCCATGCTTCTCCTATAGCTCAGTTGGTAGAGCGTGCGGCTGTTAACCTCAAGGTCGTTGGTTCAAACCCAACTGGGAGAGACTCTTTTGCGCCACGCACAAACTTGCGCCGCACACCGCAAAAACAACGACTGCCGTCGCTCTGCCCGTTCGACGGGCTTGCCTAGATCGAATAGGCGACGACGAGCAAACCCGGTCGAGGTGGGGTTTGAAGGGTCTCGTTTCGGTCAAGTTTTCAAATAACACATGCTCTCTAATGGCCCAGTATGTGTCCCCAGACTACAACTGAGCTGTGGCCTGGCCCGTGAGGCCGCGCGGCGGCATTTTCTGCCGAGTAGTCGGCGCGGACGTGCTGTGGGGTTTTCGAGTCTGTGCCCGTGTATTTCGAGTCCGGAGGGTGGTGGTGGCGGTCTGAGAGTCTATGAGGGTGCGGTACGGAGAGGTGAAGAGGCACGACACGTGATTTGAGGAGAATGCGTGTGGACGTCAGGAATGCAATTTTGGCGGCGCGTGGGTGAGGTGCCTTGCCGTGCTTCTCCTATAGCTCAGTTGGTAGAGCGTGCGGCTGTTAACCTCAAGGTCGTTGGTTCAAACCCAACTGGGAGAGACTCTTTTGCGCCACGCACAAACTTGCGCCGCACACCGCAAAAACAACGACTGCCGTCGCTCTGCCCGTTCGACGGGCTTGCCTAGATCGAATAGGCGACGACGAGCAAACCCGGTCGAGGTGGGGTTTGAAGGGGTCTCGTTTCGGTCAAGTTTTCAAATAACACATGCTCTCTAATGGCCCAGTATGTGTCCCCAGACTACAACTGAGCTGTGGCCTGGCCCGTGAGGCCGCGCGGCGGCATTTTCTGCCGAGTAGTCGGCGCGGACGTGCTGTGGGGTTTTCGAGTCTGTGCCCGTGTATTTCGAGTCCGGAGGGTGGTGGTGGCGGTCTGAGAGTCTATGAGGGTGCGGTACGGAGAGGTGAAGAGGCACGACACGTGATTTGAGGAGAGAATGCGTGTGGACGTCAGGAATGCAATTTTGGCGGCGCGTGGGTGAGGTGCCTTGCCATGCTTCTCCTATAGCTCAGTTGGTAGAGCGTGCGGCTGTTAACCTCAAGGTCGTTGGTTCAAACCCAACTGGGAGAGACTCTTTTGCGCCACGCACAAACTTGCGCCGCACACCGCAAAAACAACGACTGCCGTCGCTCTGCCCGTTCGACGGGCTTGCCTAGATCGAATAGGCGACGACGAGCAAACCCGGTCGAGGTGGGGTTTGAAGGGTCTCGTTTCGGTCAAGTTTTCAAATAACACATGCTCTCTAATGGCCCAGTATGTGTCCCCAGACTACAACTGAGCTGTGGCCTGGCCCGTGAGGCCGCGCGGCGGCATTTTCTGCCGAGTAGTCGGCGCGGACGTGCTGTGGGGTTTTCGAGTCTGTGCCCGTGTATTTCGAGTCCGGAGGGTGGTGGTGGCGGTCTGAGAGTCTATGAGGGTGCGGTACGGAGAGGTGAAGAGGCACGACACGTGATTTGAGGAGAGAATGCGTGTGGACGTCAGGAATGCAATTTTGGCGGCGCGTGGGTGAGGTGCCTTGCCATGCTTCTCCTATAGCTCAGTTGGTAGAGCGTGCGGCTGTTAACCTCAAGGTCGTTGGTTCAAACCCAACTGGGAGAGACTCTTTTGCGCCACGCACAAACTTGCGCCGCACACCGCAAAAACAACGACTGCCGTCGCTCTGCCCGTTCGACGGGCTTGCCTAGATCGAATAGGCGACGACGAGCAAACCCGGTCGAGGTGGGGTTTGAAGGGGTCTCGTTTCGGTCAAGTTTTCAAATAACACATGCTCTCTAATGGCCCAGTATGTGTCCCCAGACTACAACTGAGCTGTGGCCTGGCCCGTGAGGCCGCGCGGCATTTTTCTGCCGAGTAGTCGGCGCGGACGTGCTGTGGGGTTTTCGAGTCTGTGCCCGTGTATTTCGAGTCCGGAGGGTGGTGGTGGCGGTCTGAGAGTCTATGAGGGTGCGGTACGGAGAGGTGAAGAGGCACGACACGTGATTTGAGGAGAGAATGCGTGTGGACGTCAGGAATGCAATTTTGGCAGCGCGTGGGTGAGGTGCCTTGCCATGCTTCTCCTATAGCTCAGTTGGTAGAGCGTGCGGCTGTTAACCTCAAGGTCGTTGGTTCAAACCCAACTGGGAGAGACTCTTTGCGCCACGCACAAACTTGCGCCGCACACCGCAAAAACAACGACTGCCGTCGCTCTGCCCGTTCGACGGGCTTGCCTGATCGAATAGGCGACGACGAGCAAACCCGGTCGAGGTGGGGTTTGAAGGGGTCTCGTTTCGGTCAAGTTTTCAAATAACACATGCTCTCTAATGGCCCAGTATGTGTCCCCAGACTACAACTGAGCTGTGGCCTGGCCCGTGAGGCCGCGCGGCGGCATTTTCTGCCGAGTAGTCGGCGCGGACGTGCTGTGGGGTTTTCGAGTCTGTGCCCGTGTATTTCGAGTCCGGAGGGTGGTGGTGGCGGTCTGAGAGTCTATGAGGGTGCGGTACGGAGAGGTGAAGAGGCACGACACGTGATTTGAGGAGAGAATGCGTGTGGACGTCAGGAATGCAATTTTGGCGGCGCGTGGGTGAGGTGCCTTGCCATGCTTCTCCTATAGCTCAGTTGGTAGAGCGTGCGGCTGTTAACCTCAAGGTCGTTGGTTCAAACCCAACTGGGAGAGACTCTTTGCGCCACGCACAAACTTGCGCCGCACACCGCAAAAACAACGACTGCCGTCGCTCTGCCCGTTCGACGGGCTTGCCTGGATCGAATAGGCGACGACGAGCAAACCCGGTCGAGGTGGGGTTTGAAGGGGTCTCGTTTCGGTCAAGTTTGAAATAACACATGCTCTCTAATGGCCCAGTATGTGTCCCCAGACTACAACTGAGCTGTGGCCTGGCCCGTGAGGCTGCGCGGCGGCATTTTCTGCCGAGTAGTCGGCGCGGACGTGCTGTGGGGTTTTCGAGTCTGTGCCCGTGTATTTCGAGTCCGGAGGGTGGTGGTGGCGGTCTGAGAGTCTATGAGGGTGCGGTACGGAGAGGTGAAGAGGCACGACACGTGATTTGAGGAGAGAATGCGTGTGGACGTCAGGAATGCAATTTTGGCGGCGCGTGGGTGAGGTGCCTTGCCATGCTTCTCCTATAGCTCAGTTGGTAGAGCGTGCGGCTGTTAACCCCAAGGTCGTTGGTTCAAACCCAACTGGGAGAGACTCTTTTGCGCCACGCACAAACTTGCGCCGCACACCGCAAAAACAACGACTGCCGTCGCTCTGCCCGTTCGACGGGCTTGCCTAGATCGAATAGGCGACGACGAGCAAACCCGGTCGAGGTGGGGTTTGAAGGGGTCTCGTTTCGGTCAAGTTTTCAAATAACACATGCTCTCTAATGGCCCAGTATGTGTCCCCAGACTACAACTGAGCTGTGGCCTGGCCCGTGAGGCCGCGCGGCGGCATTTTCTGCCGAGTAGTCGGCGCGGACGTGCTGTGGGGTTTTCGAGTCTGTGCCCGTGTATTTCGAGTCCGGAGGGTGGTGGTGGCGGTCTGAGAGTCTATGAGGGTGCGGTACGGAGAGGTGAAGAGGCACGACACGTGATTTGAGGAGAGAATGCGTGTGGACGTCAGGAATGCAATTTTGGCGGCGCGTGGGTGAGGTGCCTTGCCATGCTTCTCCTATAGCTCAGTTGGTAGAGCGTGCGGCTGTTAACCTCAAGGTCGTTGGTTCAAACCCAACTGGGAGAGACTCTTTTGCGCCACGCACAAACTTGCGCCGCACACCGCAAAAACAACGACTGCCGTCGCTCTGCCCGTTCGACGGGCTTGCCTGGATCGAATAGGCGACGACGAGCAAACCCGGTCGAGGTGGGGTTTGAAGGGGTCTCGTTTCGGTCAAGGTTTGAACTAACACATGCTCTCTAATGGCCCAGTATGTGTCCCCAGACTACAACTGAGCTGTGGCCTGGCCCGTGAGGCTGCGCGGCGGCATTTTCTGCCGAGTAGTCGGCGCGGACGTGCTGTGGGGTTTTCGAGTCTGTGCCCGTGTATTTCGAGTCCGGAGGGTGGTGGTGGCGGTCTGAGAGTCTATGAGGGTGCGGTACGGAGAGGTGAAGAGGCACGACACGTGATTTGAGGAGAAATGCGTGTGGACGTCAGGAATGCAATTTTGGCGGCGCGTGGGTGAGGTGCCTTGCCATGCTTCTCCTATAGCTCAGTTGGTAGAGCGTGCGGCTGTTAACCTCAAGGTCGTTGGTTCAAACCCAACTGGGAGAGACTCTTTTGCGCCACGCACAAACTTGCGCCGCACACCGCAAAAACAACGACTGCCGTCGCTCTGCCCGTTCGACGGGCTTGCCTGGATCGAATAGGCGACGACGAGCAAACCCGGTCGAGGTGGGGTTTGAAGGGGTCTCGTTTCGGTCAAGGTTTGAACTAACACATGCTCTCTAATGGCCCAGTATGTGTCCCCAGACTACAACTGAGCTGTGGCCTGGCCCGTGAGGCTGCGCGGCGGCATTTTCTGCCGAGTAGTCGGCGCGGACGTGCTGTGGGGTTTTCGAGTCTGTGCCCGTGTATTTCGAGTCCGGAGGGTGGTGGTGGCGGTCTGAGAGTCTATGAGGGTGCGGTACGGAGAGGTGAAGAGGCACGACACGTGATTTGAGGAGTAAATGCGTGTGGACGTCAGGAATGCAATTTTGGCGGCGCGTGGGTGAGGTGCCTTGCCATGCTTCTCCTATAGCTCAGTTGGTAGAGCGTGCGGCTGTTAACCTCAAGGTCGTTGGTTCAAACCCAACTGGGAGAGACTCTTTTGCGCCACGCACAAACTTGCGCCGCACACCGCAAAAACAACGACTGCCGTCGCTCTGCCCGTTCGACGGGCTTGCCTGGATCGAATAGGCGACGACGAGCAAACCCGGTCGAGGTGGGGTTTGAAGGGGTCTCGTTTCGGTCAAGTTTTCAAATAACACATGCTCTCTAATGGCCCAGTATGTGTCCCCAGACTACAACTGAGCTGTGGCCTGGCCCGTGAGGCCGCGCGGCGGCATTTTCTGCCGAGTAGTCGGCGCGGACGTGCTGTGGGGTTTTCGAGTCTGTGCCCGTGTATTTCGAGTCCGGAGGGTGGTGGTGGCGGTCTGAGAGTCTATGAGGGTGCGGTACGGAGAGGTGAAGAGGCACGACACGTGATTTGAGGAGAGAATGCGTGTGGACGTCAGGAATGCAATTTTGGCAGCGCGTGGGTGAGGTGCCTTGCCATGCTTCTCCTATAGCTCAGTTGGTAGAGCGTGCGGCTGTTAACCTCAAGGTCGTTGGTTCAAACCCAACTGGGAGAGACTCTTTTGCGCCACGCACAAACTTGCGCCGCACACCGCAAAAACAACGACTGCCGTCGCTCTGCCCGTTCGACGGGCTTGCCTGGATCGAATAGGCGACGACGAGCAAACCCGGTCGAGGTGGGGTTTGAAGGGTCTCGTTTCGGTCAAGTTTTCAAATAACACATGCTCTCTAATGGCCCAGTATGTGTCCCCAGACTACAACTGAGCTGTGGCCTGGCCCGTGAGGCCGCGCGGCGGCATTTTCTGCCGAGTAGTCGGCGCGGACGTGCTGTGGGGTTTTCGAGTCTGTGCCCGTGTATTTCGAGTCCGGAGGGTGGTGGTGGCGGTCTGAGAGTCTATGAGGGTGCGGTACGGAGAGGTGAAGAGGCACGACACGTGATTTGAGGAGAGAATGCGTGTGGACGTCAGGAATGCAATTTTGGCAGCGCGTGGGTGAGGTGCCTTGCCATGCTTCTCCTATAGCTCAGTTGGTAGAGCGTGCGGCTGTTAACCTCAAGGTCGTTGGTTCAAACCCAACTGGGAGAGACTCTTTTGCGCCACGCACAAACTTGCGCCGCACACCGCAAAAACAACGACTGCCGTCGCTCTGCCCGTTCGACGGGCTTGCCTGGATCGAATAGGCGACGACGAGCAAACCCGGTCGAGGTGGGGTTTGAAGGGTCTCGTTTCGGTCAAGTTTTCAAATAACACATGCTCTCTAATGGCCCAGTATGTGTCCCCAGACTACAACTGAGCTGTGGCCTGGCCCGTGAGGCCGCGCGGCGGCATTTTCTGCCGAGTAGTCGGCGCGGACGTGCTGTGGGGTTTTCGAGTCTGTGCCCGTGTATTTCGAGTCCGGAGGGTGGTGGTGGCGGTCTGAGAGTCTATGAGGGTGCGGTACGGAGAGGTGAAGAGGCACGACACGTGATTTGAGGAGAGAATGCGTGTGGACGTCAGGAATGCAATTTTGGCAGCGCGTGGGTGAGGTGCCTTGCCATGCTTCTCCTATAGCTCAGTTGGTAGAGCGTGCGGCTGTTAACCTCAAGGTCGTTGGTTCAAACCCAACTGGGAGAGACTCTTTTGCGCCACGCACAAACTTGCGCCGCACACCGCAAAAACAACGACTGCCGTCGCTCTGCCCGTTCGACGGGCTTGCCTGGATCGAATAGGCGACGACGAGCAAACCCGGTCGAGGTGGGGTTTGAAGGGGTCTCGTTTCGGTCAAGTTTTCAAATAACACATGCTCTCTAATGGCCCAGTATGTGTCCCCAGACTACAACTGAGCTGTGGCCTGGCCCGTGAGGCCGCGCGGCGGCATTTTCTGCCGAGTAGTCGGCGCGGACGTGCTGTGGGGTTTTCGAGTCTGTGCCCGTGTATTTCGAGTCCGGAGGGTGGTGGTGGCGGTCTGAGAGTCTATGAGGGTGCGGTACGGAGAGGTGAAGAGGCACGACACGTGATTTGAGGAGAGAATGCGTGTGGACGTCAGGAATGCAATTTTGGCGGCGCGTGGGTGAGGTGCCTTGCCGTGCTTCTCCTATAGCTCAGTTGGTAGAGCGTGCGGCTGTTAACCTCAAGGTCGTTGGTTCAAACCCAACTGGGAGAGACTCTTTTGCGCCACGCACAAACTTGCGCCGCACACCGCAAAAACAACGACTGCCGTCGCTCTGCCCGTTCGACGGGCTTGCCTGATCGAATAGGCGACGACGAGCAAACCCGGTCGAGGTGGGGTTTGAAGGGGTCTCGTTTCGGTCAAGGTTTGAACTAACACATGCTCTCTAATGGCCCAGTATGTGTCCCCAGACTACAACTGAGCTGTGGCCTGGCCCGTGAGGCTGCGCGGCGGCATTTTCTGCCGAGTAGTCGGCGCGGACGTGCTGTGGGGTTTTCGAGTCTGTGCCCGTGTATTTCGAGTCCGGAGGGTGGTGGTGGCGGTCTGAGAGTCTATGAGGGTGCGGTACGGAGAGGTGAAGAGGCACGACACGTGATTTGAGGAGAGAATGCGTGTGGACGTCAGGAATGCAATTTTGGCGGCGCGTGGGTGAGGTGCCTTGCCATGCTTCTCCTATAGCTCAGTTGGTAGAGCGTGCGGCTGTTAACCTCAAGGTCGTTGGTTCAAACCCAACTGGGAGAGACTCTTTTGCGCCACGCACAAACTTGCGCCGCACACCGCAAAAACAACGACTGCCGTCGCTCTGCCCGTTCGACGGGCTTGCCTGGATCGAATAGGCGACGACGAGCAAACCCGGTCGAGGTGGGGTTTGAAGGGGTCTCGTTTCGGTCAAGTTTTCAAATAACACATGCTCTCTAATGGCCCAGTATGTGTCCCCAGACTACAACTGAGCTGTGGCCTGGCCCGTGAGGCTGCGCGGCGGCATTTTCTGCCGAGTAGTCGGCGCGGACGTGCTGTGGGGTTTTCGAGTCTGTGCCCGTGTATTTCGAGTCCGGAGGGTGGTGGTGGCGGTCTGAGAGTCTATGAGGGTGCGGTACGGAGAGGTGAAGAGGCACGACACGTGATTTGAGGAGTAAATGCGTGTGGACGTCAGGAATGCAATTTTGGCGGCGCGTGGGTGAGGTGCCTTGCCATGCTTCTCCTATAGCTCAGTTGGTAGAGCGTGCGGCTGTTAACCTCAAGGTCGTTGGTTCAAACCCAACTGGGAGAGACTCTTTGCGCCACGCACAAACTTGCGCCGCACACCGCAAAAACAACGACTGCCGTCGCTCTGCCCGTTCGACGGGCTTGCCTGATCGAATAGGCGACGACGAGCAAACCCGGTCGAGGTGGGGTTTGAAGGGGTCTCGTTTCGGTCAAGGTTTGAACTAACACATGCTCTCTAATGGCCCAGTATGTGTCCCCAGACTACAACTGAGCTGTGGCCTGGCCCGTGAGGCTGCGCGGCGGCATTTTCTGCCGAGTAGTCGGCGCGGACGTGCTGTGGGGTTTTCGAGTCTGTGCCCGTGTATTTCGAGTCCGGAGGGTGGTGGTGGCGGTCTGAGAGTCTATGAGGGTGCGGTACGGAGAGGTGAAGAGGCACGACACGTGATTTGAGGAGTGAATGCGTGTGGACGTCAGGAATGCAATTTTGGCGGCGCGTGGGTGAGGTGCCTTGCCATGCTTCTCCTATAGCTCAGTTGGTAGAGCGTGCGGCTGTTAACCTCAAGGTCGTTGGTTCAAACCCAACTGGGAGAGACTCTTTTGCGCCACGCACAAACTTGCGCCGCACACCGCAAAAACAACGACTGCCGTCGCTCTGCCCGTTCGACGGGCTTGCCTGGATCGAATAGGCGACGACGAGCAAACCCGGTCGAGGTGGGGTTTGAAGGGGTCTCGTTTCGGTCAAGTTTTCAAATAACACATGCTCTCTAATGGCCCAGTATGTGTCCCCAGACTACAACTGAGCTGTGGCCTGGCCCGTGAGGCTGCGCGGCGGCATTTTCTGCCGAGTAGTCGGCGCGGACGTGCTGTGGGGTTTTCGAGTCTGTGCCCGTGTATTTCGAGTCCGGAGGGTGGTGGTGGCGGTCTGAGAGTCTATGAGGGTGCGGTACGGAGAGGTGAAGAGGCACGACACGTGATTTGAGGAGTAAATGCGTGTGGACGTCAGGAATGCAATTTTGGCAGCGCGTGGGTGAGGTGCCTTGCCATGCTTCTCCTATAGCTCAGTTGGTAGAGCGTGCGGCTGTTAACCTCAAGGTCGTTGGTTCAAACCCAACTGGGAGAGACTCTTTTGCGCCACGCACAAACTTGCGCCGCACACCGCAAAAACAACGACTGCCGTCGCTCTGCCCGTTCGACGGGCTTGCCTGGATCGAATAGGCGACGACGAGCAAACCCGGTCGAGGTGGGGTTTGAAGGGGTCTCGTTTCGGTCAAGGTTTGAACTAACACATGCTCTCTAATGGCCCAGTATGTGTCCCCAGACTACAACTGAGCTGTGGCCTGGCCCGTGAGGCTGCGCGGCGGCATTTTCTGCCGAGTAGTCGGCGCGGACGTGCTGTGGGGTTTTCGAGTCTGTGCCCGTGTATTTCGAGTCCGGAGGGTGGTGGTGGCGGTCTGAGAGTCTATGAGGGTGCGGTACGGAGAGGTGAAGAGGCACGACACGTGATTTGAGGAGTAAATGCGTGTGGACGTCAGGAATGCAATTTTGGCGGCGCGTGGGTGAGGTGCCTTGTCGTGCTTCTCCTATAGCTCAGTTGGTAGAGCGTGCGGCTGTTAACCTCAAGGTCGTTGGTTCAAACCCAACTGGGAGAGACTCTTTTGCGCCACGCACAAACTTGCGCCGCACACCGCAAAAACAACGACTGCCGTCGCTCTGCCCGTTCGACGGGCTTGCCTGGATCGAATAGGCGACGACGAGCAAACCCGGTCGAGGTGGGGTTTGAAGGGGTCTCGTTTCGGTCAAGGTTTGAACTAACACATGCTCTCTAATGGCCCAGTATGTGTCCCCAGACTACAACTGAGCTGTGGCCTGGCCCGTGAGGCTGCGCGGCGGCATTTTCTGCCGAGTAGTCGGCGCGGACGTGCTGTGGGGTTTTCGAGTCTGTGCCCGTGTATTTCGAGTCCGGAGGGTGGTGGTGGCGGTCTGAGAGTCTATGAGGGTGCGGTACGGAGAGGTGAAGAGGCACGACACGTGATTTGAGGAGAGAATGCGTGTGGACGTCAGGAATGCAATTTGGGGCGCGTGGGTGAGGTGCCTTGCCATGCTTCTCCTATAGCTCAGTTGGTAGAGCGTGCGGCTGTTAACCTCAAGGTCGTTGGTTCAAACCCAACTGGGAGAGACTCTTTGCGCCACGCACAAACTTGCGCCGCACACCGCAAAAACAACGACTGCCGTCGCTCTGCCCGTTCGACGGGCTTGCCTGGATCGAATAGGCGACGACGAGCAAACCCGGTCGAGGTGGGGTTTGAAGGGGTCTCGTTTCGGTCAAGGTTTGAACTAACACATGCTCTCTAATGGCCCAGTATGTGTCCCCAGACTACAACTGAGCTGTGGCCTGGCCCGTGAGGCTGCGCGGCGGCATTTTCTGCCGAGTAGTCGGCGCGGACGTGCTGTGGGGTTTTCGAGTCTGTGCCCGTGTATTTCGAGTCCGGAGGGTGGTGGTGGCGGTCTGAGAGTCTATGAGGGTGCGGTACGGAGAGGTGAAGAGGCACGACACGTGATTTGAGGAGTAAATGCGTGTGGACGTCAGGAATGCAATTTTGGCAGCGCGTGGGTGAGGTGCCTTGCCATGCTTCTCCTATAGCTCAGTTGGTAGAGCGTGCGGCTGTTAACCTCAAGGTCGTTGGTTCAAACCCAACTGGGAGAGACTCTTTTGCGCCACGCACAAACTTGCGCCGCACACCGCAAAAACAACGACTGCCGTCGCTCTGCCCGTTCGACGGGCTTGCCTGGATCGAATAGGCGACGACGAGCAAACCCGGTCGAGGTGGGGTTTGAAGGGGTCTCGTTTCGGTCAAGGTTTGAACTAACACATGCTCTCTAATGGCCCAGTATGTGTCCCCAGACTACAACTGAGCTGTGGCCTGGCCCGTGAGGCTGCGCGGCGGCATTTTCTGCCGAGTAGTCGGCGCGGACGTGCTGTGGGGTTTTCGAGTCTGTGCCCGTGTATTTCGAGTCCGGAGGGTGGTGGTGGCGGTCTGAGAGTCTATGAGGGTGCGGTACGGAGAGGTGAAGAGGCACGACACGTGATTTGAGGAGTAAATGCGTGTGGACGTCAGGAATGCAATTTTGGCAGCGCGTGGGTGAGGTGCCTTGCCATGCTTCTCCTATAGCTCAGTTGGTAGAGCGTGCGGCTGTTAACCTCAAGGTCGTTGGTTCAAACCCAACTGGGAGAGACTCTTTGCGCCACGCACAAACTTGCGCCGCACACCGCAAAAACAACGACTGCCGTCGCTCTGCCCGTTCGACGGGCTTGCCTGATCGAATAGGCGACGACGAGCAAACCCGGTCGAGGTGGGGTTTGAAGGGGTCTCGTTTCGGTCAAGGTTTCAAATAACACATGCTCTCTAATGGCCCAGTATGTGTCCCCAGACTACAACTGAGCTGTGGCCTGGCCCGTGAGGCTGCGCGGCGGCATTTTCTGCCGAGTAGTCGGCGCGGACGTGCTGTGGGGTTTTCGAGTCTGTGCCCGTGTATTTCGAGTCCGGAGGGTGGTGGTGGCGGTCTGAGAGTCTATGAGGGTGCGGTACGGAGAGGTGAAGAGGCACGACACGTGATTTGAGGAGTAAATGCGTGTGGACGTCAGGAATGCAATTTTGGCAGCGCGTGGGTGAGGTGCCTTGTCGTGCTTCTCCTATAGCTCAGTTGGAGAGCGTGCGGCTGTTAACCTCAAGGTCGTTGGTTCAAACCCAACTGGGAGAGACTCTTTTGCGCCACGCACAAACTTGCGCCGCACACCGCAAAACAACGACTGCCGTCGCTCTGCCCGTTCGACGGGCTTGCCTGGATCGAATAGGCGACGACGAGCAAACCCGGTCGAGGTGGGGTTTGAAGGGGTCTCGTTCGGTCAAGGTTTCAAATAACACATGCTCTCTAATGGCCCAGTATGTGTCCCCAGACTACAACTGAGCTGTGGCCTGGCCCGTGAGGCTGCGCGGCGGCATTTTCTGCCGAGTAGTCGGCGCGGACGTGCTGTGGGGTTTCGAGTCTGTGCCCGTGTATTTCGAGTCCGGAGGGTGGTGGTGGCGGTCTGAGAGTCTATGAGGGTGCGGTACGGAGAGGTGAAGAGGCACGACACGTGATTTGAGGAGTAAATGCGTGTGGACGTCAGGAATGCAATTTTGGCAGCGCGTGGGTGAGGTGCCTTGTCGTGCTTCTCCTATAGCTCAGTTGGTAGAGCGTGCGGCTGTTAACCTCAAGGTCGTTGGTTCAAACCCAACTGGGAGAGACTCTTTGCGCCACGCACAAACTTGCGCCGCACACCGCAAAAACAACGACTGCCGTCGCTCTGCCCGTTCGACGGGCTTGCCTGGATCGAATAGGCGACGACGAGCAAACCCGGTCGAGGTGGGGTTTGAAGGGGTCTCGTTTCGGTCAAGTTTTCAAATAACACATGCTCTCTAATGGCCCAGTATGTGTCCCCAGACTACAACTGAGCTGTGGCCTGGCCCGTGAGGCTGCGCGGCGGCATTTTCTGCCGAGTAGTCGGCGCGGACGTGCTGGGGTTTTCGAGTCTGTGCCCGTGTATTTCGAGTCCGGAGGGTGGTGGTGGCGGTCTGAGAGTCTATGAGGGTGCGGTACGGATAGGTGAAGAGGCACGACACGTGATTTGAGGAGTAAATGCGTGTGGACATCAGGAATGCAATTTTGGCAGCGCGTGGGTGAGGTGCCTTGCCATGCTTCTCCTATAGCTCAGTTGGTAGAGCGTGCGGCTGTTAACCTCAAGGTCGTTGGTTCAAACCCAACTGGGAGAGACTCTTTTGCGCCACGCACAAACTTGCGCCGCACACCGCAAAAACAACGACTGCCGTCGCTCTGCCCGTTCGACGGGCTTGCCTAGATCGAATAGGCGACGACGAGCAAACCCGGTCGAGGTGGGGTTTGAAGGGGTCTCGTTTCGGTCAAGTTTTCAAATAACACATGCTCTCTAATGGCCCAGTATGTGTCCCCAGACTACAACTGAGCTGTGGCCTGGCCCGTGAGGCTGCGCGGCGGCATTTTCTGCCGAGTAGTCGGCGCGGACGTGCTGTGGGGTTTTCGAGTCTGTGCCCGTATATTTCGAGTCCGGAGGGTGGTGGTGGCGGTCTGAGAGTCTATGAGGGTGCGGTACGGATAGGTGAAGAGGCACGACACGTGATTTGAGGAGAGAATGCGTGTGGACGTCAGGAATGCAATTTTGGCGGCGCGTGGGTGAGGTGCCTTGCCATGCTTCTCCTATAGCTCAGTTGGTAGAGCGTGCGGCTGTTAACCTCAAGGTCGTTGGTTCAAACCCAACTGGGAGAGACTCTTTGCGCCACGCACAAACTTGCGCCACGCACAAACTTGCGCCGCACACCGCAAAAACAACGACTGCCGTCGCTCTGCCCGTTCGACGGGCTTGCCTGGATCGAATAGGCGACGACGAGCAAACCCGGTCGAGGTGGGGTTTGAAGGGGTCTCGTTTCGGTCAAGGTTTGAACTAACACATGCTCTCTAATGGCCCAGTATGTGTCCCCAGACTACAACTGAGCTGTGGCCTGGCCCGTGAGGCCGCGCGGCGGCATTTTCTGCCGAGTAGTCGGCGCGGACGTGCTGTGGGGTTTTCGAGTCTGTGCCCGTGTATTTCGAGTCCGGAGGGTGGTGGTGGCGGTCTGAGAGTCTATGAGGGTGCGGTACGGATAGGTGAAGAGGCACGACACGTGATTTGAGGAGAGAATGCGTGTGGACGTCAGGAATGCAATTTTGGCGGCGCGTGGGTGAGGTGCCTTGCCATGCTTCTCCTATAGCTCAGTTGGTAGAGCGTGCGGCTGTTAACCTCAAGGTCGTTGGTTCAAACCCAACTGGGAGAGACTCTTTTGCGCCACGCACAAACTTGCGCCGCACACCGCAAAAACAACGACTGCCGTCGCTCTGCCCGTTCGACGGGCTTGCCTGGATCGAATAGGCGACGACGAGCAAACCCGGTCGAGGTGGGGTTTGAAGGGGTCTCGTTTCGGTCAAGTTTTCAAATAACACATGCTCTCTAATGGCCCAGTATGTGTCCCCAGACTACAACTGAGCTGTGGCCTGGCCCGTGAGGCCGCGCGGCGGCATTTTCTGCCGAGTAGTCGGCGCGGACGTGCTGTGGGGTTTTCGAGTCTGTGCCCCTGTATTTCGAGTCCGGAGGGTGGTGGTGGCGGTCTGAGAGTCTATGAGGGTGCGGTACGGAGAGGTGAAGAGGCACGACACGTGATTTGAGGATAGAATGCGTGTGGACGTCAGGAATGCAATTTTGGCAGCGCGTGGGTGAGGTGCCTTGCCATGCTTCTCCTATAGCTCAGTTGGTAGAGCGTGCGGCTGTTAACCTCAAGGTCGTTGGTTCAAACCCAACTGGGAGAGACTCTTTTGCGCCACGCACAAACTTGCGCCGCACACCACAAAAACAACGACTGCCGTCGCTCTGCCCGTTCGACGGGCTTGCCTAGATCGAATAGGCGACGACGAGCAAACCCGGTCGAGGTGGGGTTTGAAGGGGTCTCGTTTCGGTCAAGGTTTGAACTAACACATGCTCTCTAATGGCCCAGTATGTGTCCCCAGACTACAACTGAGCTGTGGCCTGGCCCGTGAGGCTGCGCGGCGGCATTTTCTGCCGAGTAGTCGGCGCGGACGTGCTGTGGGGTTTTCGAGTCTGTGCCCCTGTATTTCGAGTCCGGAGGGTGGTGGTGGCGGTCTGAGAGTCTATGAGGGTGCGGTACGGATAGGTGAAGAGGCACGACACGTGATTTGAGGAGAGAATGCGTGTGGACGTCAGGAATGCAATTTTGGCGGCGCGTGGGTGAGGTGCCTTGCCATGCTTCTCCTATAGCTCAGTTGGTAGAGCGTGCGGCTGTTAACCTCAAGGTCGTTGGTTCAAACCCAACTGGGAGAGACTCTTTGCGCCACGCACAAACTTGCGCCGCACACCGCAAAAACAACGACTGCCGTCGCTCTGCCCGTTCGACGGGCTTGCCTGGATCGAATAGGCGACGACGAGCAAACCCAGTCGAGGTGGGGTTTGAAGGGGTCTCGTTTCGGTCAAGGTTTGAACTAACACATGCTCTCTAATGGCCCAGTATGTGTCCCCAGACTACAACTGAGCTGTGGCCTGGCCCGTGAGGCTGCGCGGCGGCATTTTCTGCCGACACTGGTACAGTCGCTCGTATGTATTCCTGCTGACCCAGCGCTTAGTTGTTCTTCCAGACGCCGTAGACCATCGTCCAGCATCGGTTGTACGCTCCCATCCTGGTCCCGAAGGTTGGGCCTCGTGCTCCCATACGTATTGCTCGGAAGTATTTCGGCGCCGTCTCCGTCGTAGTTCCACCAGTGCAGGACCGTGCTGGTCGTAGTCGTCCGGGTTATTCTTCGCACATCTTCTCCGTTTCTTGTTCCTGTCGCCGCTCCTCGAATATCGCTAGCCGCCGCTGCGAATATAGCCGCGCTTGACTTATGTTCATTGACGTCCCGTGGCCTCTGATCTTCATCGTCGGGTTGGTCGGTACTGTCGTCTGCTGCAGCTTAAAGTAACGACACTGGCGTCTGGTAGGTAACTAGAAATTACGAATGAGCAATCAGCATCTCTCGTTCACCGTTCTTATCGGCTCGTTGCAGCACAAAATTCTCAAAGCCAGCGCGGTAGGGTCGAGGACGACCCCTGTGAAGAGGAAGTCGTGTGACAGAGGTGACGTCGACAAGGCCACATGTACGGCTGACAGCAGCCCTGAGGGAAGATCGCAGCGACTGCTGGGACCGATGAAGAAACGTCGCGTACGAGAAGATCGCGCACGGCGGGTCCAAGACGATCGCGACCGACGTGTACAACGGGTGGTTGGAGCGGATGATTGGTGGCGACGGCTGCTGAGCGACGCAGCCACAGCAAACTGGGAGACTGAGAGCAAGCCGACGGAGCGACCGGAAGCTCACTTCTCAACTTGCATTCGAGCGGGCAACTGGGACTTGCGAGCGACAGCGGACAGCGGTGCGACGGACGACTACTGCCACCTGCGACGGACAAAGCGGATGACAGCCGACGGACAACACAAACGACCAGAACGACACGAACGACCGCCGCCACCTGCGATTGACGTAGCAGGTGACGACCACGACAACGAACTAGGACCAGAATACGAACGAGTGTGACTCAACGTGCGGCTCACCGGACCGGACGAACAGGTGGGCGATCGAAGGAGCTGTCCCGGGTTTGCAGCCTTGTGGAGCGCCGTCAGTGTACGGGCCGAGCTTCTGCGAGTCTGTGAGCGACCCCGACACCTGCGCGAACGAGTCAGTGGATGCAGGAATTGTACAGCCGGCGGTGAGTGGTGACGAGCTCAAGACAGTGGGCTGAAGACACCAGCCAGCGGAGGTCAAGATTGTTGAAGCTGCGAAGAAAAAGGTCGGAGTGAACTGAGCGTTGTCGTTCCGGCCGTGAGGACAAAGGGATGCCTACGTGCACCAGTGCCGTAAGCTCCCCGCGTCCACCTTGCATATGTATAAGTACGGGGTTAGCTTCGCTGGACACAAGCCCAAAGACCCTTCCCGGGGGTGATAGCTGCTGATAACGTGTCCTCCTCGTTCGTCCCTATCCGAGAACAGCCATTAACGGTCAGGTGGTCTATCGTTTCCTGAGCCGAGGGACGTCACTTGCACTTTCTCGTCCTCTCCGCATCGCTAACGAAAGCCGCTGGTGGTATATGCCGTCAAATCTCCGGCTTCACTCCGTTCCGTTCGTCTGAGAAGTTCATTCGGCGCACGAAGTCTCCTACCCATCATTAGCTTGTTTAGACTTAAAGCTACTGTCGAATGTGGCGCTGAGTTATATGCGTATACTGCACATTGAACCCACTCACTCCAGGCCGCTTGCGATTCATCAGCCATGAACGTTGAGACGCAATCCTTCCAGGTGCGGTGATAGCGCTCGGCTAGCCCTATCATCTGCGGCCTATATGGTACTGTATTCGTCTGTCTTGCCTGCAGTAAGTTCACCAATTGTTCGATGACCAGTCCGGTCATTTCCGGTGCACCGTCAGTCAGTAACTCACGGAAAGCGCCAAACCGTAGTACAACGTCCTCCATAATAAAATTTGTAACTCGTTCAGCAATGTGCACAGTAACACTTCTTGCAACCGCGTATTTCGTCACGTATTCTAGCGCTGCGACAACATATCGTTCTCCTCCTCCAGCTACAGGGAATAGTCCAGAAACGTCAAGCGCCCACCGGTCACCGACGTAACCACCTCTTACCTTGCTCGCGTCTGTAACTAGACTAAACGGAATCGTAAAATCAGGATAAATCAGCAAAAGTTTCGAAGTGAGGATGGCTTTGACACGTTCAAACGCGAACTGCTGTGCCTCCGTCCAATGCCACTCAGATGCCTTCTTCGACAGACTCATTGGCGGAGACATAATTGAACCAAAAGCCTTAATAAATTTCCGATAGTAGCCCGCTAAGTGTACAAATCTCTTGGTCTCAACGGGGTCCTTTGGTGTAGGGAACCCTGCCACTGCAGAAATCAACCTATCCACAGGTCTCACTTCCTCGCTACTTAGTTCGTGACCGAGGTACACTTTTCTCGTAGGGAACATTCACTTTTCAACTTCAACGTCAACCCTGCATTTTCAAGTCGTTGCAGGACGGTCGCTAGTTGCACGACGTGTCCTTCGATGCCGCCTCTCGTGAAAATTACAATATCATCAAGATACACTAGACAGCTAGTCCACGTCAATCCCCTCAAAACGCCGTTCATCATGCGTTGAAAGGTACTTGGGGCGTTCATGAGCCCAATTGGAATGCGTGTGAACCGGTATAACCCCACATTGGTTGTGAAAGCAGTCTTATATCGATCCTCGGTTGCCACTCTGATCTGCCAGTAACCAGCTCTAAAATCTAGCGTAGAGAACAGTTGTGTACCTTGAAGTGCCTCGAGCTTCTCATCGATTCGAGGAAGGAGGTACACGTTTCGCTTCATTACCGCATTCAAAGGTCGATAGTCTATCCACTTCTCCTTCTTTCTTGCGCACCAGTACAACAAGAAATCCTCAGGCTCCGTTGCTTTCTTCCACTACGCCAGCGCCTAGCATTTTCGACACATTGCCTTCAATGACGCCGTACTCCATCTGAGCATGACGTCTCCTTTTCAGCATGATCGGTTTGGTGTCTCCAGTGTCAATATGATTCTGTCCATCAAGTGTTGTCATCGGCGGACAATCTCCAGTGTCTCTAGAGACCTTTCAGAACGCTCGGATAAGTCTCAGAATCATACTGCGTGTATTATCGTCCGATTCTTCTATCTGCACTTCAATCAGAATCATACTGCGTGTATTATCGTCCGATTCTTCTATCTGCACTTCAATCTTTGTCCAGCGGCGTCTTGGTGTCTCCTAGTTCATCGAGCCACTCGTCTACTCGACTCGACTCCAATTCACAACTTAACTCCAATACATCCATGTCTTCCGTCAGCGGAATCCACTTCCCGTTTGCCTGGCAACTTCGTTCTGTCGCCTCTCATATTGATTGCTGGAATCAGTGCCTTCCCGTCGATCATTCGTGTCACGGTGGTCGCCAACATCACCGCTTCGAATGGCTGCGTTGGTACAAATATTTCTTGTTCTCCATCAGGGGCTGCCACGGTCACCGTCACTGGTGTTACTGCATTGCGAGTGAGCTTGACGTGTCGGTCAGCCTCACCACAGCAATCTTCGTTCCAGTCGCACCATCCTCAGTGCGAAATGGCACCACTAGCCGATATTTCTCGTAGTATCGCACGTCGTTCTTGGCGAAGTCCATGCTAGCCTGATGCTCCTTCATATAATCGACGCCAACCAAAACCTCGCTCGTACATATGTCAATGATGCACGCCACCACTCTCACTGACTGTCCGTACACGTTCTGCAAGTCGAACGCCCAGACACCGGGAACGTCCAGCATGAAGCCACCAACGCCTTCCACGTAGTCTATTGGGGCTGATCCTGGTATCCGTTCGCCTCGCTCCATCCAGTCGGTCCCAGCGACCGAGTAACGTGCACAGCTGTCCCACTTTACGGCAAACTTCTCGCCGTCAAGCTCCATCATGGCTGTCGGCAGTCCATCATCCGCCTCAATACCGGAGTTCCTTGCGACGTTCACTGCCGCCGTGCCTCTACACTGCACGAGACTCACTCGCGCACACTGGTTGTCGCGCTGTGTCTGCGTTTGGTCTTCGGTGAGCCGCCGTTGCTGGCGTTCTTCCAGTGCACTGCGTGCCTCGTCAGCTTGCTGCTGCCGCCGGACCCGCTGTTCGTCCTCCAAAGCCGCCATAATACGCCCCACTTCATCATCACTGGTTCGTACGGCTGCATGTCGCCTCTCAGCACGTTCCACGCGCTGCTGCTTCGCCTCGCGCTTCGCTTGCTTCCGTGCGAGCCTCTATATCGTCACGTCACTCCATTCAGGCACTTAGTGGTTGCCCAACTTCATGTCGTACTGCGGAGGCTCCCCCTTCATCGTTGTCATGTCCACCGCAGGCGTCATCGTCATGTTCGCTGAAGTCGTCGTCGTAGCCGCCGTAGTTGTCGTAGCTGCTACTCCGCCTTCAGCTACTCGTCCTCGTCCTTCGTCTTGCGCGTTCTCAGGACTTCCGTAGCGTCGTTACGCCATTGCCGGCTTCACTGTCTCCACATACATGTGGGCCTTCCACACATCTCGGTCCGTCGTCTCCGCGTGCACTGCCGCCTTGATTCGTAGGACTCGATTGTTCTGGGCCTCACGGCCATCCACTTCATCGCCCCAGCCTTCTTATCGTTCTTGTTGGCCTTCTTGTTGCTGTACGACGAGCTGTCGCACTGCATCCACCGATTCTTCCTCCGTTGTGACGCTGTTCACCGCTTGCCAACACTATTGGAGCGACACGTCCGTCGCCGCCTTCTGCGTGCCATCCGTGGTATCGTCGTTCCCGCCCTCTCGTCGTCCGTCATTCTTCGGGGATGCCCCGGTTACCCCGGACGTAGTGCTTCCCCGCCTACGCCAGAGCCTCGTTTCCGCCGACGCTGCCCTTGCCTGGCGCTCAGCCATCATTGAGTCGTTCGCCTTCTTCTTCTCCGGATCCGTGCAGTTGCTGGCGAAGTGTCCAGGTTCACCGCAGGCTTCCGTTAGCTAATTACATCTTTAATATGACCGCCTGTTATCAAGGCGACTATAGCTCGACAGTTTTGGGGCGCTTTGGGGTTGCCGAATATGTTCATCCCGCCTGAGTTAGAGCGAAACAAAGGCGATTGGCCGATTTCAATCTGACACGAAGCGGTTGTGGATTTTCTCCCGCCACGCTCGACTGCCCTACAGTATCACTGGGTGAAGATGATTGGTTGATATGGAGATGGATTCAGTGGATTACGCACCCATTTGGTTGGCGGTTTCGTGGAAGGATGCAAGGCAAAGGAGGAGCCCACAGGTCAGGAAGTGCACACTGTATGCGGCCGCATCCCATGAGTTTATACGCACTCAGTCCTGACCGCCGAGTCTCTGGCAGCAGGTCGACCTCAGGTATAAAAGTGCTCTCGATGAACGTATCTCGATGTAGCCACCTGCCTTGACTTTGCCGGGGGCACCGACACAAGATTACCACGGCTCCTGTGAAGATGATGCTCAACATGAGGATCACACTTGATGAGATCACTCTGAAGGAACTGCTCATTCAGTATCGCCACACTGAATGGAGCTGACTGTATCCAAGCATCAGATTCTATGGCAATGAGTTTGATTACGACTGCAGAACACGAAGGGATGCCGAAGAATGTTGAAGTAAGACCAAGTGCCATCATCATGATCGGGTCAGCACCAAGGGTCGCTTCGATTTGCAACAAAATTGGAGTGTACCCAGAAAAAGACCGTCATCATGATCGGTTCAGCACCAAGGATTGCGCGCACATCCAGAAACGCGCCGTCATCCATGATGAGTGTACAAGCTATTTTCTATTTATTAAATCATGCCTTTTTTAAAGCAGTGTTATTTTATGTTCTAGTGCAGTAATTCATGCAATGGATGATGAGCAAGATAACGGAAGCATAGATGGTTTAGGGTGTACGTTTTACTTAAATTATGTTTTATTAGGTTTTTATATTTAATGTATTTTCCTTTTTTAACTGGTTTCTATATTAAAGATTTTATTTTAGATGTAGCTTTTGCAAGTTTTAATGAAACCGGTCATTTTTCTTATTGGTTAGGGGTACTATTGGTGCCTTTTTTACCTCATTGT
Source organism: Phytophthora syringae (assembly GCA_012656105.1). NCBI lineage: Eukaryota > Oomycota > Peronosporomycetes > Peronosporales > Peronosporaceae > Phytophthora > Phytophthora syringae. Next base: position 556,420 of record JAAKBD010000261.1, on the reverse strand, counting down.
TATTGTACACGTTTTATTTTTTTGCTTTTAAGTGAAACAAATGCTTATAAAATATTATAAAAATGCACACGATGTTCCGTTAGAAATGGGAAATCCTTTAGGTTTATTAGCTTTGGGTAGTATGTTTATAGTTTATATTTCTAAAGATTTGTTTGTGGGTTTAGGTTCTAATTTTTGGAATAATCCAAAGCTCCCCATGACGGTATCAAGTTCAGCCTCCTCTTGATGTTTGCAACTTGCACACCAACGCCGATTCAACAGGCCGTAAGCCATTCCGGTGAAGTCATGAATGAGACGAACCTTGTTGACACCCAGCTCCTTCTTCAGACCAGGGCCATCAATCATCCACCCGACCTTGAAGTCCACCGTGTTATTCGGGATCGGATCATCGCAAGCCAGCACACAAGCCTTGGGGATGTCGTCCATGGGCTTGGACTCAAGTGGTACACCTTGTCGAAGCTGGTGTGCTCCTCGCTCCGGTGCTCCTTGGAGAACTGCATCTGACCGGAAGCAACGTCGCTATCGGAGTGCTTGGACTCCTTGGGGATGTCACAGAGCGACAGACGTGAGTTGTGGCCGCCTCAGTCGCCTAATATGATGAGATCTGTAGTAGCTTTTAATTTTGTTAACCTTTTTACGTACTTAGTCAGCGTTAAAATCGGTCGTTCTGAGTTAATTAACTTTTAATAACTCTTCCTTTATATTTTCTGAAATTTACAGTAAATATCAGGTGTCAACACTAGTTCAAATCTAACTGCGAGAGACCCTTTTGCGCCACGCGCAACCTTGCGTCGCGCCCTTGCCTACGGCTTACACGCGCGCCGTGGTGCAAGCAATACCCCAAGCGGCATTTTCACGCCCTCCATCCGCCGTAACGGTATTTAATCTCGAGGTCTCGGACGCTGGCGCTGCGTTGGACCGGTTTCACTCTGGCAGTATATCCGCCTCGCGATGGCCGCCGTCGATGCTGTCTTGTGGTTGTAGTAGCCGCTTGAGCTGGTGAAGCGATTGATGCGCTGGCACCCGTCACTTGCAGCCGGCAGTTGGGCGGATCGAATAGCCGACGACGAGCAAACCGGTCGCGGTGGGGTGTGTCCCCAGACTACAACTGAGCTATGGCCTGGCTCGTGATGCTGCGCGGTGGAATTTTCTGCTGAATAGTCGGTGCGCCCGTGCTTTGGGGTTTTCGAGTCTGTGCCGTGTATTTCGAGTCCGGAGGGTGGTGGTGGCGGTCTGAGGGTCTATGAGGGTGCGGTACGGATAGGTGAAGAGGCACGACACGTGATTTGAGGAGTGAATGCGTGTGGACGCCAGTAATGCAATTTTCGCGGTGCGTGGGTGAGGTGCCTTGTCGTGCTTCTCCTATAGCTCGGTTGGAGGAGTGTGCGGCTGTTATCCTTAAGGTTGTTGGTCAAACTAGTGTTGGAAATTACGAGTTTTTATCGTTGATATTATCGATTACAATCGGTTACCATCCTATAAGCAGGTATATTTTAGCGATGAAATTAGCCAATTAAATACGGGCATAATCCATCTATAATGGTACCTTCATCACGTTGGTCTTGCGCGGCAGATCCTCGCAGTTTGACTGCCAAACATACTCGTACGACAGGGTTCCGAAGCCCTTCCAAAGATCGCAATCCCATTTGTCCCCCTCTACGGCAAGCTGCCAATGATGAAAAACGAGACAGGACGAGCAGTAGAAATACTGACAGTAGCACATGAAGTGCGAGAGGCAAGTACTGCATTCGCGCCGTCAACATTGCGATCGCAGAGAAAAACAGCCTGTCAAACAAGATAACATTATTGAAGACGTCAATTGTGTGCAAACGATCGCATGCGTGGAGCTCAACGAGTCGCTACTTAAAGTTGCTGAGGTTGGTCAAATCTAGATGCCACAAAAACAATGCAACACGTCAATGTAAACAAAGACAAAAACATGTTGCTTCAACTTCTATCACATCCAGCAGAAAATCGGTGTGTTAGTAATATTTTGCTGCGTCACGACAGTGTACAGCATCCTGTATGCTGTCGTGAACAACTGCCTGGACACGTACCTCCTGCTCGTAGAAATCGCAAAAGCCCTGATGAAGTCTCATCACGTGCTTCGTGTGTTGCTGTCGTCCTCCTCGGACATTTAACCGTTTGACGGAGACGTCGTCGACCTTACATAATCATCGCTACACTGTTGCCTTATCGCGTGCTTCAATAAGGCGTTGCTCCGTGTTGCGACCCGACTAGGAGCACTCGTCGCTGGGAGACATTGATCTGGGTGATATGACTCCTACTCATGGCGAACATGCTGAGAGAGATATACACTGGAGAAAGAAATAAAACGTATTAGCTTAGCACCTCGTAGAGTTGAACCGATTCAAACTCGCCAAATTAGGTTTCCAAACAAGAAACGATTGGCGAACATTCGGGGCTGGTACACATTGGCACAGTGCAAGGCTGTACTAGAAATGCCGGCATAGATTCAAGACCTGTTCACCTCCTGACTACTGGCGCGAGCCTATAGCAACTAACAACAGGTTTGTCTCGATACGCTTGACTCTCCATCAACCTACTGATAGTTTGCGTTTCATTCGTATTCAAGTTCGAAACACGTGGGTGGAGGGACAAGCTTCTGAGGTTCCATGCCCGAAACTGTTCAAGAACTATCACCTCAACATGGGTGGTGTAGACGTCCATGACCCACTTAGGCTTCAACGGTGCTCCGTTCAAATGGCGTTCACTTTCAAGAAATACTACAAAACGTACGTATTTGATTGAATTGACATGTGCAGCCATGGTTTCTGATACTGACACTGTTAGCTTTCCGTGGATAGTCTATTTCGCGATCTGTTGGATTTAGCATTCGTCAATGCATTCATTGTACACTGAGAGCACTACAAACGATGGGGCAAACGGGGCATGACGCACGCGGACTTTCTTACTACTCTGCATGCTCAATTGCTGACCGTGAAGCAAGAAGATATGGGGAAGCGACGAGTCAGTCATCGCTGTCAAATCCTATGAATTGTGTGACTATTGACGTCATGTTGGTTTATGTGTAGTACTCTCTGTTTACACCGTCGATGGTTTCAGTGCGTCGACCGGTAAATCTATCTGCTCGCGTACTTTCCGATACAGAGGATTTCCATGGCGAAGGTGGAGATCCCAGCCGCAAAAGAATGCATCGAGCGTGCAAAGTATGTAGCATACTGGCTACACCAGGTAAGAGGGGGGTACAAAATGGTACTGCAAGGCGTGCTCGGAAGGCTATACAGAAGAGTACGTGTGCTTGTATGTTGCCAATGTACTGGCGGTGTATATCTTGTTCGACAATAGTTCAAGCGCTAAAGCAACAGAAGTATAAAAATCTGCCAATTGCAACGATACGGTAGTTTTGAAGATCATTTGGGAGAACCATGTCCAAATTACGACAGCTGCAGGTCCCGATTTATCGTTAATGGTATGTTTGCCACCAAGATGATCTTTTTTCGCAGTATACTTCCAATCTGCATATTCAAGCAAAAATGCACAGTATCAAATGGTATTTGTCCCATATATGACAGGCGAAATATTTACATCATACAGTACGACATTCTGGGGCAGCACGTCAGAAAGAGTTTAGTCCCCATTTGTGCGGCTTATCCTAAACATTCGAGTACCGTTGTATTTTGAGTGGAATGGGAGTATCCCTTCAGCAAAAGACAAGACAGCACCGATGCATAGCTTTGTATGAATCTATCTTGCAGCGTGTTGATATTCAGACGGGTTTTCCATGCTTTATCCTTTGTCGCCAGAAAAATACAAGGGGTGCATAATTTCGTCGAACCTATTGCATTCGTCATAACCCGTTTGAACACCCGACCATTTGTAAGGCGCTCGGGAGTGCTCCAGTACTATTTGTTCTCCGATGGCTGGGCGATCGTCAGAGCATACGAGCTATTAGAAGTCCAAATACAACGGCTATTCATGAGCCGCAAATAAATCCATTTGCCTCAATCGCTGTCGAATCTGTTTGAGAGTTTTCCACGTCGTTTAACCTCATGTTGGACCGTAATTGCCTGTCTAGAATTCTTCGTGCTCGGTCAATCACTGTTTGTGCTACATAGCGGTTGCTTTCGTCTGCTATTTTTCGCATCAAGTTCGCTGGGTTTTATCCAGAGTTCTACTCGGGATTGCAATGAGGTCAGAATGCTATAGTCATGAAAGCCCCGTTGTATCCGATTGCATTCAAAAGCATTAAAACTTTTAAATACCTCTAATATAAAATACCTTTACGGATATTTATGATATCTAGTGAATGTTGACCCATCCGGACACAAGCAGCATTCACTTTTTGATTTGGATCAAAACTGCTCAGAAGTAACCTCCTAAATCTTTTCGGATTTTTATTTTATACGTTGAATGTTATCCTAACAACGCGCCGCATTCTTATTTCTGCGGTTCTGGTGCAAAATTCATTTAATGCATTTGCAGCGGCAGCCGAGCAGATGATGGATTTACAAACAACCACTTTAGGGCGGCACAAACAAATTTTAGGGCGGCAGCCCGAGCACGGATCGTGTTACTACCACCAAAACCGATACGAAACGATAGCATCATTTAGGACATTATTTGACATATTTGGGTAGTCGAGGAGGGATGTCATGGTATGTAGACAAAACGGTAGCCGATTTTTCAGGCAGGAGATGCCACCGATAAAGGTACGTGTAATTTGTTAATGAACTACTCGGTATACAGATTTATGGAAGTGCTGCTCAATAGATAGATAGACGGCACGTCGTCTATCCTATTCAGTATGAGCTAGTACTGTAACTACTGTAGCTACTCACTGAATTCTTGTTCAAAATGAGATACTTTCGATTTTGTGAAGAATATCAGGCTATGAGCCAAAAACACTATAATGCACAACTTGTGAATTGCAGAGTAACATCGTAGTTGTATAATACAACCGGTTTTATAATATTTGGTGCAGTGGTCAAGGCCACCGGCGACTTCTTTGTCGTCAATATAGCGCGTACTCTGCAACTACTTCAGTAAAATAATTTCGTGCTCGCTTCGGACTGCGATACCCCCGGGACCACCACAAGTACAAGTCTTGCGGCTGCCGCGGCAGCCCGAACACATGATGGATTTATACAAACTACAAATTGTGCGGCGGAAACCTGACCACGTGATACTACTAGGAATGTTCATCTCTGGACTCCACAACGAAGGACAGACTCCACAACGAACAAAACGAATATGATTGGGTAAAATAAGCGTTGCTATTTAGTATTTTTAGATTGCTGCGTGCACTTGCGTTAGCTGGAATACATAACGGAAGGTGCCTTCTAGCAGATCAGTCATACCAATTGACTTGCTGGGTGAGTATGGCTACACTGGGGTCATTTTGCATGCAGCATTTCCAACTCCAGAGGTTGCAGGAAAAATAATTTGTGATTTCGCAGTAAAGACTAACAAGAGCGTGCGGATCACTAAGAACAATGGAGACTATAGACACTGAGCGTGCACTGCTGCTGATTGCAATTGGTTCATTTCGAAATATAATAATTATGAAGTTGAAACAATACATGAATACGCACGTAAACATCCAGACCTGTTCCGTGCAACAGCACGGCTTTAATGTTTTGGGAAAAAGAATCAAAACAGCTCAATAGGAGAATCAGCTTTTTCTAAAACCTACCGGTAGGCCCCCACTGGCCGTCGTACAGCCCACTATATTCTGGCTGCTGCTCGGTGCTACCTGGAACTACAGGCGAAAATACATGTCACACATTTGAGCTTTAACATTTTCTTGCGAAAAGCTACGTACCTTGTTCCCAGCCTGAAGTCTCCGACGCCTTAATATCGTTGCGGTTTTTAAAGCCGCAAAAGTGCGTCATCGTCATTTATGGTATCGCCCATTCCTTTCATGTACGTGGAAATTGCAGCGTCTGTCCATTTTGCATCAGCATTCACAAAATTGTCCCATCAGCTCATTTTCCAAATCGGAGTTTTCAGCGGCTCCACCCCGTCCGAGAAACCATCCGAGTCGAGCGCGTAGTTGAGCCCGCGTTCATTTTCGCTGCAAACATTTACATCTTTTTCCGTTGCTAGTACTTCTGCGCGACGACGTATCATTCAGATGGTGATCCATTACATAGTCTACAGCATCCACTTCATGAAGGTCTTCGCCACCTTCGTCTTCACTTTCATCACTTTAGTCTGTTCAGAACATATCAATGCATTCACTCGTTCGAGCAACTCGACGTTTAGAAAGTATCAGCTCGCCGTGTCGTTGTGCACTATAGAGGTTGAACAGAGAGTCCTCGTCACGAATTTGGTATTGATTTTTATACACTGATACTACACTGCTCAATGACAGCTAAAACGTATTTCCTTTGGAGGCGTAAGGTTCTTAAGATATTGTTTGTTTTCGTGCACATTGCTTCCAAAGCGGAGAATTGTTTTGGGGGTCAACCGCTGCGCAGGTCAAATCTTGCGCAACTCTTTCTTTTTATCGAAATAGGATCAAATTGATTAAATAATTGACCCATGAAAAAGTCATTTTTGAATTGTATTATTCCTGTAAAAAAACATATGTATGTGATGAATTTAAAGCGCTGGCACGAGTCTCTTTGGCGCGGGTCTCTCAGCTTCAAAGAACTTCTGAAGAACGAGTTCCATTGACCGCATAGCGAAGCCCATGCTGCTGCTGCTACACGGGCGCTAACTCCTGCCGCTCCTGATCGGGCTGCCCGACTTGTGCTGCTGCTGCGGCTCGCGCCCACGATCACCTCACACACCGGCTGCGCGTACTCGTCGTACTTGTGATGTTGCTGCAGCAGCTCCTTGGTCAGTGTGGAGAGCAGCGACAGAAGTAGTGGCGCCCTTCCAGCATGTCGCCAAGATCAAGCGCGCATCTCCAGCCCATCGCCCCCATTCTCGGGGATCCCAGCTAAAGAAAAGTGAAAAATACTGCGCCCCCATAGAGAATCCAAAATAAAACCGTTCCCAATTTTTGGGTTGTACTTTTCGAGTTCGGGTAATTTCGCTAAATTCAGCTCTGAAGGGTCGTTTGCTGGGTTCCGTAAAAAAGGCAGCTGGCTTCTTGTATGGATCATTTTCTATTCTGATGGATTCATCGTTCTAACGCATATTAAACGCAAGTGAGCGGTGTACCCACCCTCTCATTGGCTGCAGGGTGCTACTTCTGGAGGTAGTTTCCGTCTCCTCGATCAAGTTTCGTTTCGGCGTGCGACAAACGGGTCTGACTGGGAGCTCCTGAACTTACACGGGAGAGTTCCGTGACCGCCTGACTGAAGTGCGAGAACTTAACAGGGTAAGTGTAGCACTCTCCAAAACGTTGGAAATGTAGAGATTGTTCCGTTGGGCGTATCCATGTGTCGCAAACGCATACGGGCGCCCAGTCACGCGCCGTGGTGTGCTGTTTTTCATACATGACCATTGCCTTTAGATGTGCAGGACGCACCCAAAAGTGCATCGGCCCTTGTGTCCGTACAGACCTTTTCCGCTGCTCCACGTAGTGGTTGGCAAGCATCTCAAGATTTTCTGCACTCGTCGACGTCGGCAATACCTTGCATCCGCTCACGGCCGCTTCTGCTTTGCTTATTTTGCTGTGTAGCAGCGCCTCTTCTGGCAAATTCGCTAACAGGCTGTTGAGCACACTGTTTCTTGAGCATGTTTACTGCTTCGACGACGTCCTTGGGGGCTCCATTAGCCCGGCTGTGACGTTATGAAAGCCAGCATAAAGGCTATCCAGCCACACTGTCCGTTTGCCGCTACATCAACAATTGAGCCGCCCACAATTGCTAGTAACGTGTCCAAGTCGGTCCCCTTGTCTTGTCCTGGCTTGACCTTCGTCATCAGGAAGCCTTATTCAAGGTGAGCCGTTCGGGTCTTCTTCGTTGGCGTCGTCTTGCGGTGAACATGCCTTCTTCTTTGTGGCATCTGCCTCTCCCTCTTTGCGCTTGCACGGCGTCAGGAATTGGTGCATGAATTTCTGTGCCACCTTTCTCTTCTTCAACTCACTTGTCCTTGGCTTCTTTGTAGGTGATTGTGAGCGCGCCTTGCTTGCCTGCTTGTCATTGTCGTTGCTGTCTGCAGTGCCTACTGGAGCTGGGCCTTCTTCTTCGGATCCGTCCTCCCATTCCTCTGGAGCTCGTCTCTTTGGTGACCCTGACGCCTTTCTTCCGCCGTGAGCATGCGCCGCCCTTCCGTCGACTCTTCCTGCGATGGCCTCGGTGGTTGTCCTGTCCGTCGGTCGTCCTCAATACGGGAAATGTACTGTTTGTCTTTTGCTGCCACTTCATGCATAACTGTAAGGCAATAATCCAGTAGACGACTGCACCTTGCCTGTTGATATTCGCTGCAATGAATCCAGTAAACAACTGCACCTTGCCTGCTATTAATCGCTGCAATGAAATCGCTTCTTCTCCTTAAATACAGCAGAATCTGTACTGCGATTTTGCTAAGAATGCGATCAATTTCCATCTATTTGACGCCCGCTGACTACGATAAACGCTCTTGCTTCAAGAATGATGGTCGTGGACATTTACGCGTACACAGTACCGTGTAATTAAAGTCTTGTGGGCTGTCCATTCCTCATTCTTCGGTATTCCCAGTGTTATAATTTATTTCAGAGTTCATCTAGGGTCTCAATTGCCGCTTATAACCCAAGCATTTCGAAATGCCGAAACATCACTAAATCATGTTGCCTCGACATCTCACTGTTTTATATAATAACCCACCTCAAAATTCAATTAAATCCACCGTATATTTGTGTTGAAGTTTTATACCGATCACCAGCCCAGTATCGTACTTAAGCAGATGTGTAAGACAATACGTGAGGAGAGAAGAACTAAGGCTCAGTCGAGAATACACTTCGTGCCTGCAAGGTGGCTTTTGCCGCCCAGTGACCTGTTCGTGTCGTTCCCTACTCTGTCACTCCGCTTAGGTTGTGAGCCCAAAGCTCACGCGTGGGGACAGCAAGTAAGAAGTCGTGAGCGAGCAGAAGAAGGCACAGGAGTCGAGAGGAGATAAGAGAAGCATCCCGCCGTTTTACGGCAAGGACAACGAAGTCTGGCACGAGCGGGTGTGGTTGAATCTACAGCGGAATAAGCTGTGGAAGTACTGCAAGGATGATATTCCCGAACCTGAGGAGAGCAAGGATGAGGATGCGCACGCGCTGATGACGAGCGAGACGTCACGCGCGAAGGATATCATCTACGACGCCATGGCTAATAACATAATTAAGACTGTGAAGTATGAACTCACCCCGATTGGAGTCATGGAGCGCATGAAGAAGAGGTTCATGGAGAAGACGTATCTCAAGTACGCAGAAGAGCGAGCCAAGCTAAGTTGTCTCCGCCTGAATGCCGGTGGTAACGTACCCGACCATTTAAGTGACATACGTCGGCTAATAGAGGCAATTGCTGCAGTTGGTCGCCCATTGTATGCATACGTGAAACCTGCATTGTTGATTGGATCGTCACCGCGCGACTACGCGCACGTTGTCCAGACGTTTCTCGCCAGCCACAAGCCACAACATGTTGACGGCGCACCCAATTATGAGCAACATGAGCTAGCGCTAGAAATTGCTTTTGATCATCGCCAAGGACGAAAGGCTGAAGGAGCCAAAGGTGATGACAGGGAAGATAAGCGTATTTCGCCGGTGGGGGACGAGGTTGTGGCCGTGGTCGGGGTGGACGCGGTTCTGGTGGTCGCGGTTCCGGTGGTCGTGACAACCAAGGTGGTGGCCGTGGAGATGGAAATGGTCAAGCTAGCAGTAGGCAGAATACGGATCGTAGCTGCTTCCACTGTCATGAGACTGGACATCATGTACGAGACTGCCCTTTTCTGGGTATACGTCCGCCAACTGATGACCAAGGAGCTGGTGCAGTACAGAAGCGTGCTAAGTCAAGTGGAGGACGAGTAAATCGAAAGGACAGTATGTGATGACAGCGCGTACGTAATTCTTCAAGTTGTGACTGAGATGACGTCGACAAGGCCACATGTACGGCTGACATCAGCCCTGACGGAAGATCGCAGCGACCGCTGGGACCGATGACGAGAAGTCGCGTACGAGAAAATCGCGCACGACGGGTCCAAGAAGATCGCGACCGACGTGCACAACGGGTGGTTGGAGCGGATGATTGGTGGCGACGGCTGCTGAGCGATGCAGCCACAGCAAACTGGGAGACTGAGAGCAAGCCGACGGAGCGACCGGAAGCTCACTTCTCAACTTGCATTCGAGCGGGCAACTGGGACTTGCGAGCGACAGCGGACAGCGGTGCGACGGACGACTACTGCCACCTGCGACGGACAAAGCGGGTGACAGCCGACGGACAACACAAACGACCAGAACGACACGAACGACCGCCGCCACCTGCGATTGACGTAGCAGGTGACGACCACGACAACGAACTAGGACCAGAATACGAACGAGTGTGACTCAACGTGCGGCTCACCGGACCGGACGAACAGGTGGGCGATCGAAGGGAGCTGTCCCGAGTTTGCAGCCTTGTGGAGCGCCGTCAGTGTACGGGCCGAGCTTCTGCGAGTCTGTGGGCGACCCCGACACCTGCGCGAACCAGTCAGTGGAGACGTACATCAGGAGTAGCAGGAGTAGACTGTATTGGTGACGTAGGTTGTAGAACGTACATAAAGTAGGTTCTGAGGTCTAAAGGGCCCAGACCGGCGTGGAACAGCGGAGTTACTGACTGACGGCCATCACGGACTTTGGGCGAAACCGCAATCGGCTGGAATCAAGCCAAACCTCGGCGTACAGAGGCAAGAGATACGTTACATACAGGGGTCTGTAAGCAGTGCCCAAGACGAATCGACGGATATGACGAACACGCAGACGGTTACGACGGACTTGCGCTTCAGAACGGTGCCAAGACCGCCGCCTTCGGCAAATGTACCCACATCTACGACGGTTACGGCAGTTGACGGTACTGCGACGAGCGCAACGGCAGATACGTCCACCACACCAACTACGATTCAGACTCAGTTGATAGTAGCTCAAACTGGCCCCCCGCCCACGTCGATAAGTGCGACGGACGCAGCAGCCACCACGACATCAGGAAGCGCAGGAGCAACGACAGGAGATGCAGTGATGACTGGAGCATCACCCGCGAACGACGCGAACACGGCGCAGATGCTGCAGCGGCTACTGGAGCATGTAGGTGCGTTGGGAACGAGAGTACAGCAAATGGAGACCGTGCGAACTCCTGCACCAGCGCCATCTGCACCAGAACCAACCTCGGCAACGGAGAAAGCGGCAACGGAACGTACGGAGTCACCGTCCACAACAGAGGAAGAACCATTCGTGTTCCTAACATCGCTCACGGGCCACCGGACGAGAACCCTAGCAGTAGTTCCAGCGACGACAACGGCGGCTCGGACTACGAGGAAAGGAGACGCGAACGACGCCACCAGCGCGAACTACGACGACGGCGCCCGAGGCGCCACGAGCGACGACACTCCGAGGAGCGACACTCGAGGAGAATAAATGCCAAAGAACTGGACTTGCAGCCGTTCAAACCCAGTCCTGGTGGCGTACGCGTTGAGACCTGGATTGCCAAGGTCGACCTAGCAGTTGAGGGCGCGCGGATGTCCGGCAGAGGAGATTGGAGCGACTGTGAGCTTTACTACGTCGTTGGTAATAAGCTTCAGGACGATGCAGCTAAATCATGGGTCCAGATCAACAAGGAGTTGACCGCGAGCGAGCGTACGTGACCTAAGTTGAAAGAAGCGTTGCTGAGGAGGTAAGGCGAAAGAGAAGACATCAAACAAGCCCGATGGCGAGTGATGAACAGGACGATGCAGTACGGAGAAATGTTTGCAGATTTCGCGGCTGGCTTGCGAGACGCAGCTAGTGTGAACAATGTCAGTGAAGAGATTCTGTTACCGAGGACTGGGGCAGACCACCAAGCAATTGGTGAAGCTGGCGACCACCCCGACAACATTAGGAGAAGCTGTGGACAAAGCCACCAAGATCGACGACTCCAGCGATAATGTGGCGCGCGGTATACGCAACATCGGTCAAGCGTGGGCTACGACTACGGTACAGGGTGCAGCGCGGATGGACGGCACTACCGGGACGATGCAGGTGATACCAGCCATCGGAAACATGCTGATGGACGACGCGGACATGGTAGCGACAACACTGGCAGCGGTCGTGCCTATTTCACCAACCCCCAGGGAATATTGACAAGAACAGTAATGTGTGGGTCGCGCCAAACGGCCGCACATTTAACGGAAAATTCTGGCGGCTCAATGTGAAAGAACGAGGACGTCAGGTAGCGCGATCAGAACATCGGGTCAAGGACAGACGAATCGCGAGCAGACCAGAACGCAAGGGCAAGGGAATGCGGTTGGCGACAGAGAACGAGTTCAGCGATGAGGACTCGGTCGAACCCGCACTCCCACCGAAGAAGGCTCGAGGCAAGGTGTCAGTGCGACAGCCGAAAGCAGTGGAACGAGTGAAGGCCGAGGCGCCTGCGCGGAAGGAGTATGCGTTGAGCAAGGCACTAAGCGCGCTGAATCGGTGTTATGGCATAATTAGACCCAAGAAGGGATTTGAATTAAGATAGAATTATTACAGCAGAATTAGTGAAAGGCACAATAAATGATAATTTGATAATTCACAAGCAGAAAACATATAACCTAATAGACTACAAGTCCAATATGCAACTAGTTTTTTTAAATCATTTTGAACTAAACCAACAAGACTTGCAAAAAAGCAGTTGAAGCACCTAGTCATTCGGGGTACAGAAGGCGTGCTTTACAATTTGGCATGGAGACTGGAATTGTGAAAAACACCCCTGTTCACGAGGAGAAAATGTTGCAATATCGTAAACCAACAGGTAAGAAACACAGTTGAACTCATTCTCCAGATGAGCGTTAGTCACAATTACAGGTGGTGAACGGATATGACGACACAAGAGCGATGCAATACAGGATAACTATATTCTGCTTCTTTTTAGATCATTGAGCTCATGTCATCAGATCAACAATTATATCACCTAGACTATAGCGTTTTGTTTGTGCTTCCTTGCTTGCCGTTTCTGACATGGATCAACAACATCCACTATAATAATGTACTTGCCATGCACATCAAGGACTGGCGTAGATCAGTCATCCCAGGTGGCCTATCGCCGAAAGCGAGATGAGCCGAGGCTAGCGATCTTAGCGAGCTAACGTTCGCCGCTGGCGGGCTAGTTGCCGGTGACGAACTAACGTTCGCTGGTGGCGGACTAACGTTCGCCGGCTGCGCGCGGCGAGATAATCCTAAATTGGCAAATTAAGTTGTATGACCTTACTGCACCGAAAGCGAACTTCACGTTGCCCTTCAGGCCCTTTGTGGTGTCGGTGGTTTTCGTCATGGCGGTGGGCAAGTGCTTGTGGGGTCGGCGATGTTTTTGAGAACGAGGCATGATCTCCAAATGCACACGTTGTGCTCGTGTTTTGCTGGATTCCCCGAACCTTTCCCAGAATGGGATCCAACAGTGTCTTCCGTTTGGTGTGGGAGGGTGTTATATGCGTCCCTACCAATGCATCTACCATAATTTAATTATCTACACTCTGTCAAACTACCATCGATGGTTCCGAGTGAAATACAACGAAGGTTGCTGTTGGGAGAGTACACATAAAAAAATACATGTTGGAATGGGAGTATTTCGGTTCTCTCGCTAACATTAGTGCTTTGTAAAGGACTTATTTTGTGTAGGATGGACACCAGCAGGGCGAATAGACTAATTCGTTGCAGAACTGATGTGGCACGAGGGTGTGGACTGCAATAGCGCATGTGACGTTCCAGGTTGGTGTTGGACGACCGATTAGCCTGACATGTACGCTACAGGCTAGTCACAAGAGGCGACTGGTGTTGGTGAATCCCAAGGTTTAGCACGTCAATTGCACCTTCCAGTGGACAAACTCTGTCGGTCAGAAATCGTCCGCATGCAAAACGAATCCCATTAATAGAGAAGTAATGTGGACTGTGACGAAGTTCATATGCACGTAGGGCACCAGCGCCGGTGAGACCACGTCGGAATCGAGCAAGTCGATGGTCTTGTCAAATGAAACCGGGTTTTGAAGAACGTCATCGCGGCACGTTGAACGTAGTATATCAAGGAAACATTTGCCTAAATTTGCGGCAGAGCAACCCCTCGTTGATAGCCAGGTTGTCCCCGTACTACTAAAATCTGAGGTGACCCGACATTGAATGTCAAATTTGGAGCTACCCAGCCCTTCAAAGGCGCGTATGCTTGCAGTAGTAGTAAAACACTATTCGACCACAAACGGTGTGCCAACGTTGTTGTCTGAAATTTATTTCAGAGTTCATCTAGGATTTACTAGGTCGTCTGTGACTTACACTGGGAATACGGAAAATGTTATAATAATAATAAGGTAAGGTATATTGTGTTACTGCTACAAACGTTGCGAACTCTAATATCCATTCCAGACAGGGTCAATCATCCTGTCCAGTCTTCTAAACAGCGCCCCCTTGCTTCCCTGTTGAATAGGTCAGCCAATTTCCCGCTACTCTCTCCATCTCTTGACGTCTCCTTCCATTCTGCTTTCGATCCCTTCTTGCATGCCATGCCTCGTATGATCGGCTCCAAAGTCAACCATTTCGCTTCTCCTTGAATCCATTGCTCGATTCGCCAGCCAATCCGCCGTTTTGTTGAAGTTCCTGTAGTGGTGCTCCCATGTCCTGACGCCGCAGAGGTCAGCGAGTTTGCGCGAAGCTGCGAACCAGTGCTGCAGTGACTTAGCTTTGGGTGCCGTGCGCGTTTCCATCATCCTCAGGATCATGGCACTGGCACCGACGATGTGGATTCCTTTCCACCCCTCTCTGTCGCCTGCTGAAGAAGTCTGTGAAGACCCACGAACTCTGCCACATTGTTCGTGGTCGTCTTGCTTCCCAGTGCTGTCGACGCCGCCCATATCACTTTCGTGAAGCTGCCACTCTGGTCTGTTTCAACTACGACGCTCCCGCTGCCCCCTGGCCCTGGATTTCCATGTGAGCCGCCGTCGATGAAACCAACACGAACTATTCCATCCATTATCGCTGTTGGCCCCTCTGCATGTTGCCTGCTCCATCTTCTCGCTAGCTGCTCCGCCACTCTGATCTGTGGCAATGAGCTGCTTGTCAACGGGTATAGCCCCAAGCAGAAGCGCGCCATTGCTTCGCGTACTAGACCCTGCAATCCTGCCACTCCTTCCGTAATACATCTCTGTCTTCTCCCTCGTTGTGAATCCGATTCACATTCCACCTCCAAATAGCCGTGACTGTCGCTGCACACATTACGGTCCACGTCTGGTTCAGTGTGGCATGTCGTGTCTCCCAAGGTTCGATTTGTTGCTCCAAACCCCACTGTGTCAGCCATTGTGGTAACTCCTTAATTCGCATGCCGAATATGCTATCTCGGATGAGATCGGGCCCGCCGAGTCTTGTGTTCCCGCGCTGCTCCAGGACTCCCACGAATTTTGGAGTGGCTTCCAGAAAGCTTGTGCGTCCGCACATTTCCATACTAAATGGCCCCGTCCTTCCTGCTGTAGCAGCTGACACTCCGGTCTTCCGCATCGATAGCCAAGCTCCTTTCCTGCCCAAAGCCTCCATCGTCCATATTTGAGTTTCGCCAGGTTCTGCGTATGATAGGCGGACACACCTTCCAGCTTGTGGAGTCTCTTCCATGGTATCCCCTTCAGCGCCTTTGTCACTCCTGCGTTGCATCGTAACCATTGCACTTCCATCGTTCCTCCTTATGAGGGCCTCCTTATGAGGGCCTTGAATTTCTTCCTTGTGATTTTCCACCGTCGCTTTCCAGCCCATACCGCATCCGTTCTCGTTAGCCTCGGATGAGGGACTACCCACACTTACTTAGCTGGAGTCTCCAATACCTCGGCTATCGCTTCTTCCACCCTTCGCCCTGCATGTGGCCACTTCAGCATCTGGGCATGCGAAGCCCATTCGTGCTTGATCTCGCCGTGACCCTCCTCCGTCGTGGTAAAAATGTGATGCTGTCGTTTAACCCGTGGTGGACTACCAGCTCCACTGGGTCCTCCCACGGAAAACCAGTTCCGGGTAGTTCGCCATTATCAACAAACATAAGTCACGGAACAAGTGCGCTATGTTGCTCATCAGGGGCAGTTCCATTGCTGCCGGCGCGAAGACCACATGCCCGTCCTTTGATCGGTTAACTGTCACTATCTCACCAATCGTTGTAGATCTCTTGATGGCGAAAAGTTTAGCGTAGCTCTTCCATGTGTCGCGCTCGCCATGTGCCGAAATCATTTCGAGCGATCTAATCGGTAGACTCGTGTCTGCACTTCCCTCCTTCCTGCTCTCTGAGCTTCACCAGTCGAGCCATTATGACTCGTACTTCGCCTTCGCACCGCACAGTCAAACCTTCCGTCCCCCGTCGCGTAGTCGTCCCATACCGAAGTCTGAGGTTCCTGCGCAACTCCCTAACGGCATCCAGCTGTGTTTCGTCGTTCCACGCTGGTGCGAGTGCCGCCTCCGCCCATGGCCTCCCTGTGTCCCAGAGCGTCTTCTTGACTCTGGCTGGGGGTTCTCCTCGCACTGGCACCAGATCGCCGTCTCGTCCTCAGTCTCGTAATTGTAGCAGCCCTCCTACCACTTGCACCCTCGTGTCATACGATAGCGCCCACTGCGTCACCACGGTGGCACCCATCGCTTGTAGTCCATCTCGGATATTGGGCACATTAAGCCCTCCATTGCTCGGTAACATTCCGGCTATGTCCTTGTTGATCCAACCTGCAGCTTGTATTTCCTGCGCCGTGAAGGACGAGCTCCAGACGTAATTTCGGATGCTCTTATCTGCTTGGTCGATCATTGCCTCCGTCGGCCAAGAATGCCTCGCTACGTACAGTAGTTTTGGCACGATGATGGCCGCTGCAATTGCCGCCCTTTGTATCACCGTGTTGGGTTTTCCCGAGCCTCACCTTCAAAGCTCCGAAAACCCACTGCCACGCTTCCTCCGTTGTGTCTGACGACCCTGCAATGTGGCCCAGATAACGCGTGCTGCTTACTACTTCCACCGTTTGTTCCGGTTGGTCCTCCTGCGCTTCGCTGGCTGCCCTGTCGTGCTCGCCTACCAGCTCTTGGTCTTGTAGATAGATGGCCGCCGACTTTTTCACATTAAGCTGGAGCCCTGATACTGCAGAAAACCGCGCTACCGCCCTGATGGCGTCGAGCTGCATGTCACTGGATGCGATGTAGATCGCTGTGTCGTCGGCGTAGCCCGCGACTTGTAGTTGATGTTCTCCGGTACTACCGTTCAGCCAGATACCACTGAGCCTCCCATCTCTCTCAATCTCATCATATAGGAGATCTACAGCTAGGATGAAGAGTAAAGGTGCCAAAGGACAACCTTGGCGAATGCCTCGGGAGACTTTCACCTTCTCTAATAGAGAGCCGTTCGCTAGAAATTGCACCGTAGTTCCCTGGTGGATTGCCCTCATCATGCGACAAAACTTCGGCAGCAGGCCCTTTGCCTCAAGCTCCGCAAACAGAAAGTTGCGATCCAAAGTATCGTATGCCTTCGCAAAGTCTAATAACAACACCTGTGCCCTCGTTAATTTTACCCCTTTCCCTGCAAGCCTCCTTGGCTGCTTCGAATAAATGGATCGCTTCGTGGATCGTTCGATGCGGTGTAAAACCAAATTGTGTGCTGTGCACCAAGTCCGCGATATGTTCACGCACCCTCCACGCCAATATTCGCGTTAAATGTTTGTAATCTCCGTTCAAAAGTGCAATCGGACGATATGCAGTGGATTGCTGCGATCGCCTCCTGACTAATACTGAAGATATACGCCTCGACGAATCTCGATGGTGTGTGACCTTCGCTTAGACAATCATTGAACATGCGCGGCAGTATTGGAGTCAAGTCCTTCCGATGGTCCTTGTATCATTCATTACTTAGGTCATCTGGCCCACAGGCCTTCCCCATTTTGCATCTGTTGATTGTAGCGTCCACCTCAGCTTCAGTGAAGTCTGCATCGCTGGCTGCCAAGTCACCCTTCTTCCATGTCGGGCTAAATTGCGCAATGTATGCCTCAATCATTGCCTTCTCTGCGCTCTCACCATTAAAAATGTCACTCTACGTATCTGCATAAATGTTCGCCTTGTCGTGCATCGCCCGTTGTGACTTGTTCTTCCCACTTACCAATGTAGGTATCATGTAATCTCTAAACTTCGTGCAGATTCGGTGGAAGAACTGTTTTGTCGTTCTCTTCGCGCTCCAGTCGTTGCGTGCGACTAGCACTCTTCGCTTCGTCTCTCGTCTCTCCTGCTGCAGCTGTTGTAGCGCAGCTTCGGCTGCCACCCTCGCCGCTTTGCTGTTTTCAGCTCCGTACTCTAGTTTGGCCAATTTTTGCTTGAGTCTCAAAATGCGTTGTCGGTAGCCTCTACTTGTACGTTGCCTCGCTGCCTTTTTCAGGGTAAGCATCTCCTTTTGATGTCCGTTTTGAAGGACTCCCAAACTTCAGCTGAGCGTGCAGCTGGTGCGCTCTGCATCTGCTGTTGGAGTGCCGCAATTTTGGCTGCGATCAGGTTGGTCGTTGCCGCTGCTACGTATGCCGGCGGCGGGTAGAGCTTAGACCGCTTCTTAATGCATATTGCTTCAACCGGTGAGTGCAGCTCCAACGTCACCATGCGGTGGTCCGTTTCGCATAGCGCTTCCTCCGTCACCGATCCCCACAAGTTTTCTCGCTGCTGCTCCAATATACATCCTGTCAAGCCGTGAAGTGCCGACTTGGCCGCTCTCCGCTGTGTGCCGATGGGTATGCTGACTTTGCATGTATTTCCTCACCTCTTGCTTTCTTTTGGAGTCAGGTAGGTTGTACAAGCCCACGTCAACCAACCCGTGCTGCCCCACAAAAGACTTTAGTTCTGCCGCCCCTAAGTCTTCCCGTGGCCCACCACCCTTCCTATCCAACTCGCGATTGAGTACACAGTTGAAATCGCCCCCGCATACCATCGTAAATTCGGGAGGGAAATAGATGCGCTGTAGCGCTTGCAGGAATAAAATTCTCACGTTGCAGTTTGACGGCACATACACGTTCACAAACAAAAATGTTTGTCCTCCAATATCACCTGTCACCATAATGAGGTGCTCACTCAATGGTGCTCCCCCACTTGGCCAGATTCTTCACCGCTCCGTAAGGGTTGACCAGAATGGCTACCCCGCCTCTCCTCTCTGATCCTGAGCTCCAAAAGAAAAATTTTCCGGCTTCCTTGTGTTTGAAGCCCCAAATCGCTGCATGCTGCGCCTTGGCGATTTTGTGCTCGCGTTCGTGAAGGTGCGTTTCTTGTACGAAGACAAGATCACGCTGCCCTCGCTCATGTAGCTCCTTTATGCCTTGTATTTTGGCACTTAGGTTGTCCAGCTGTGAGGCTAGCCCGCGGACGTTGATGGTTGTTAGTCCAATCGTCCTGTCCAGCTTGTGCTGCTGTAGTGTCCCTAAAGACTGTCTTGATCTCCAATTCCTGTTCCTCTTCCTTCTCTGTCGCTCCTGTCGCCTAAATTCAGCTCTGCTGTTGCTTTGATGGTCATCTTCCTCGACTCTGTTGAAAACACTATGTATTGTAGTTTGAGTATGCCTTCTTACCCGCTCCGTTGAGCTCTCCACTTCCTTGTCCGCGGTGCTGCTTGAGTCCAGATCCGCCTTCACCTTGACGTTATCCTCGTCGCGCGCCTCCTTGCCCCCGTCATGGCTACTTGGTTCAGGTGATCCTGATGGAGAGCCCAGTTTCCTTGACCTTGCTGGTCGTGTTCCTGGTCAGCCCCACCCCTCTCTTTTGTCACTTGAGCATACGTCTCTGGAGGTGTTTGCGCTATCCGTCGCTATCTTCGAGCTTGGCAGTACGTCTTGGTCCACGTGCTTCTCCTTTTCCGGGACGGATAGGTCAGTAGCCGTCGCCAGCGCTGCCCGACTCTCGGTTGCCGGCTTGCGTATACTCTTTAGTGCTTGTTTTGCCGCGGTCACTGTAGCCGCCACATCATAGGTGACCGCATCTAGCGCATTCCCACCATATTTGACTCTGAAATCATTGCGGAGCTGAAACATTGCTGGCTGGCTTTCTGCGTAGGTGGCATAGCGATCTGGGTCATACGTGACCGCCTGAAAGTGGTTCCCAGGTTCAAGCCACCGTAACACCAAAACTGGTTGTAGGATCCCATTTGCAATCAGCTCCTGCATCATCTCCATGGCCTTGTCCGTCGGCAGCGCTTTGACTGTTCCGGTTTCATATGGTTCCCCATTCGGGAGAATCGTCTCCTTGTAGGCGTAGACCTGGATGCGCGTTGGCCCCACCTCGTTGGAAACGGTTAGAAATTTGCGAAAAGTATAGTGGGCGCGAGTCAAAGGGTGTTGTAAACGGTCATAGTTATACCAAGAGAGCGCTTTCACGAATTCGGCGTGCTGACTTCACGAACACTGTATGCTCTCAGCAGTAAGCTGAGAGAATTTTTATCGTTTCCGTTGGGTTTTTATAAAGCCACCGATTTTTGTCAAAGTGGCTCTCGAAGTCTGGGCCAGTGCAAGCACTAATAGAGATGGGTACAAACAGCACATCAGTGTGATAGTACATCCGCGTTTTGGGGATGTTTCATTCGGGGAGGTTACGTGGGGCAACTTTCCATTGTAACATTTTATATTTGACAAAACAAATCCAATTTCAGAGATATTAAATTTGACCATTAACGACAGTGCCACTCGACAACCTGGCAGGGGCCCCACAACTAGCAGCCCCGCCGAGATCAGCAGCAGCACAACCAGCACCCCGCCGAGATTAGCAGCAGCACAACCAACACCTTCTGCCCGCCGACCTGCAGCAGCATAACCAGCGACCTGCAGCAGCATAACCAGCGACCTGCAGCAGCATAACCAGCAACCCCGCCGAGACCAGCACAAGCCACACCGCCAGGACTAGGCTGCACGGAATGGACGCTTCAATACACATGAGTGATTTCAATATCATTCTGGTGCTGTTGTTATCGCTCATGGTTGCTGCTATAGGTGCCAATGAAGGCAAAAACTTAAAGGGAGAAGCGTTGAGAGAGCTGACGGTCACCACCAACTACTTCGAGGAAAACTTCATGCTTCTGTCGAGCATTCCGCCGGGCATTTCGAATGTCTCGACCGTGTTTCAAACTTCTCGCAACCTACCTTCGAAACTGGTAGGTGGTGCTGGGCCACCTAATATGACACGAAGCTCGTCAGGAATGCCCTCCATGGCTGTCCAAGTCAGTGGCTTTTTCGAGTGATGACAGTCAGTCTTTCTAAACAACAACATGAATCGGATTTGACAGGGATTAATGTGCCGAAGAAAGTTGCCCCAGTTAACTTATGTAACGGGCTAAGTGATTACCGTCACTAGCTTACACGTAGCGATGAGGAAGCTCGCACAAGTCTCAGGAAACTGAGCCTAAGAAATAAGTCTGGGGAAAATTTAACTGTGATTAACTATTAGGACCAGGGCGGTAACCCGTGGTCTAATGTCAGCCACTCAAATACAGGTCGACTCCTGATTAGCTGAAATGGGTCTGGCTCCCCCTTTCAACCAATCAGATAGTGACACATGTGGCACCCGCTACTTGTGTGCTCTTCTGTCTACGTATGTAATAACTGAAAAGTAACCTACCTATTTATGTAAATGGAGGGCCCATTACATCACCCTCCTCTCAAAGCTGCACTCACGGTACGTGAGTGCAAGTAAAAACAATCGAAGAATCTCAGACGCGGCCAACGGCGAGAGCGCAACACCGAACAACACGAGCTCCTGCGCACCACAGGAGCGCCAATCTTGAACGCGCGCAACAGACAAGAAGATGCAGCAGCACGAACACCATGGCGACGGCGAACACCGCAGCAGTCGCTGATGCAACAACCACAACACGAACTCCCGATGAAGCATAACAATAGCCGCACCGTGGCGAGGCGGTCTAGCAACGCCGCTTCTGCGAAGTACGCGCGAGTTCAATCCTCGCGCGAGTCGTGGATAAGTCTCGGCACTCACAATGCTGTGAGCGACACTGAAGTTTTTCGAGGGGGATGCAAGCATCCAGTAACGCTCCACACGTGCTGTCGGAAGTCTGCGGTCGTCTTGATCGAGCGCCGGCCCAAAGGAGTAGGTGTGAATGCTCGTCGGTCACACCCGACTTCTTAACACCACTAGCCCAGTCGAATAGCTCCGACTTGCCATGCAAGAGGTCGCCGATTGAAGCCCGGCCGTTGTCAGCAGTTCTTGTTCTTCGTCTTCTAGTTGCGACGGCTCACGCCGGCAACACCTTCAGCGGAGTCTGTCTCCGCAAATCTTGACACGTGGCGAAACCAATCGTCAAGGTCATCGTTCTCAGTCGCTGCGGGGCGGCCCGCAACTGCAATCGAATCTCCGAGTGCGGTCTCGTAGTCCCGCACAACATCAAGGACATCTCGATGGAGGTTGACGCGGGGCTCCCACGTATCGTCGCCCGGCGGGAAACCAAGCCATCGGATCCTGTAGCGTCGTGCTGTTGGGACCGCGTGGTTGGAGCGGGGCTGTCTACTGGAAGCGCGAGGTGGATCCTCGTGATCGACGATGCGGTCCACAATCCATCGCGTATCACCAGACGAGTCAACCAGTGGCGGCGGACCAGCGCGCCGGTACTGCTCACGGCGGGAACTCAGTGGGACAAGTGGCGAAGCATGTACAGGACGCTCATGCTGCAGCTGAGAGAGCCCTGAAGCGCGCGGTGGCATCAGGGTAGACGGCGCCTGCGTCGAATCAGGATCTCTTCGTTCCGGAGCAGACTGGAACGCAGCCGCGTGAGCGGGCGCCGGGTGCCGAAGGTTCGATGGCTCAGCAGGCTCGCCGCGAGGATCGGACGACTCGTGCGCCACGGTAGTATCGGGAATCGTCGCCGGATGATAGCGCTTGAGCCGCCCGACGTAGAACGTCGGGTGAAGTCGTAGGGACGTCGGTATGTCTAGCGTGTAGGCATCGCCTAGGACCTTGATCACTTTAAACGGCCCAATAAAGCGCGGCGCGAGTTTATTCGCGCCAAGGTTGGTAACAGCAGAGTTGCGTATGCCGTCCATCGACAGGAGTACTCGCTCTCCTGTCTGGTAGATAGACGTGTTCTTGCGGCCACGCTGGTCTGCGTTCTCCTTTTGCTTGTCCACTGCCAACTGCAGCGCGTCGCGGACAAATCGAGCAACCGACTGACGCTGAAGCACGAACTCGTTGACAGCTGCACTGTCGATCGGGCGCACCGATACCTTCGGCGCGCAGTTCGCAGAAAAATCATTGCGCGCGTCGGACACAGCAGCTGGGGCGGATGGGTTGATCTGTGTCTGCGCTGTCCATTTGGCGAGCGGGGACGCCACACTGCGTGGCGTCACGAGGATCTTCTTCGACTGACCACGGGTGACTGCATTGGCACTGGCACTCGTCTATGATACGTTCACACTTCCTTCCCCACCCAAAGTGGAGCCACGAGGCGCCGTGGGGTGGCCCACGGCTAGCATCGCGGGCACACGCGGATGAAGCGCGTTGTTGACGAAGAACGGAGTCAGTCCGGTTGAGTGCAAACTCGGCTAGAGGCAGAAACGAGCTCCAGCTCGTGAAGGACGTCGCGTAACTTCGAAGAACATCTTCGAGGACCCGGTTGACGCGCTTCCGTCTGGCCATCCGTCTCCGGATGTGCTGCTGTTGACATGTGAAGATTCGTGCCGAGGAGATCGAAAAGCTTCGACCAAAAGGCGGACGTGAAGCGCGGAACACGGTCCGAGACGATGGACTCGGGCAGACCGTGGTGACGATACACGGCGTCGACGAAGTGCACCGCGGAATCCTCCGCGGTGATCGTATCCGGCACTGGGATGAGATGCATCATCTTGGTGAACCTGTCGACGAAGACCAGAACGCCTGTTCGGCCTTGTGCGTCGGGCGGGAGTCCGAAGACGAAGTCCATGGAAATCGAGCGCCAGGCCTCGGTTGCAACTGGAAAAGGTCGCAAGGGAGCTTGCGACGACGGAGACGGCTTCACGCACTGGCACGTCTCGCAGGTCCTGACCCACTTGCGCACCCATTTGTACCTGTGCGGCCAGTAGAAGTCGCGGGAAACCGCCGCAAAAGTCTTCTCGCGGCCCAAGTGGCCGCCAGCGGGGGCGTCGTGGTACTCGTGAATGACACGAGCGCGCAAGTCAGGATCATTCGGGATCACCACCCGAGGAGCATCGAAACGGTCGATGCTGTACGTCAGCAGGCCGTCATCGAGAGAGTATCGACCGATCTGGTGACGCTTGGTACGCGAAAGAGCACCCAGTGTGGACTCGCTGGGCGCTCGCAAGTGAGCCATGATATCAGCGAACTCGGGGTCTTCCTGGTATGCAGCGGCAATCTCGTCATGCAGTGGCATCACTGGGTAGACGGACGTCAGGTTCAACCCTGATGCGATGCACATCGCGCCGTCGTCTTCCTCATCGTCGTCGCCAGCCGACCGACGACCCAGAGCTGCCCGGGGATCATAATCCGGGCGCCGAGAGAGAGCATCTGCGGGGATGTTGTTCTTACCCGGCTTGTAGTGGACGACGACGTTGTACTCGGAGAAGTACGACAACCACCGTGCCATACGCTGTGACAAGTGGGGGCTCTTGATCGCTGTCCGCAGCGATGCGTGATCCGTGTAAACGGCGAAGGTCTGCTCGCTGAGGAGATGCACTCTGAACTTAATCAGAGCGTAGCGCATCGCAAGGTGTTCCTTGTCGTGTACAGGATAGTTCCGTTCTGCGGGCTTCAGCTGTCGTGACTGGTAGCTCCCGACTCGTTCGCGACCTTCATCGTCAAATTGCATGAGTGCACAGCCGATTGCAAAATCGCTGGCGTCGCAGACGACGTGGAAAGGCTTCGAGTCGTCTGGAAGGACGAGGATGGGCGCCGACGCAAGGCTCTCATTTACCGAGTCGAAGGCCGTTTGGTGCTCGGGACGCCACGACCACGTGGCGTCTTTCTTCAACAGGGACGACAGCGGCTGTATCGATCCAGCAAAATCCTTCGTGTACTTGTGCAAGTAATTTGCCAAGCCCGGCCACTGACGCAACTCAGTCGGGTTCTTGGGAGTAGGCCAAGAGCAGATTGATGACACCTTCTCTGGGTCCGCTCGGACTCCATCCTTGCTGACGTAGCAACCCAGCACCGGAATCTCCGGCGCGCAGAAGACGCACTTCTTCAGGTTCGCGTACAACTTGTTCTCGCGCATCACTTGAAAGACTTGTCTCAAGTGCCGTAGATGTACGTCTACAGCACTGAGGTCACCCTCAGCGGGGCTGTGGATGAAAAAATCGTCGAAGTAACTCGGCGCGAAGTCTCGAAGGGGACGCAGCACATGGGAGACCATGGAATTGAACGTCGCTGGGGCGTTCTTCAGACCCTGTGGCATTACCAGCCACTCCCAGAGCATGCCGCTTGGAGTGCTCACAGCTGTGAGAGGTATGTCACTCGCCCGCATGAGGATCTGATAGAAGTCATCGGTCAGATCGATGGCGCTGTAGATGACGCTGCCCGTCATGGAGTTCATCACCATGTCTTTCCGAGGGATCGGAGTCTGCGCGGGGATGGTCGCGTCATTCAGCTTGTTGAAAGCGTGGACGATGCGCCATCCGCCGGTAGCCTTCTTAACGCAGAAGGTTGGACTCGAGTGCGGCGAGATGCTCTCGCGCACATGACCTGCCTTGCGGCGACCCTCAAAGAACTCGTCAATCGCCTTGACTTGGTCTCGCGGCAGTGGTCACTGCCGTGTCACACAGTACTTCGAACCAGGCGCGAGATCAATCTCGTGGCGGACGCCGCGGTCGGCTGGAAGCTCGGCGGGGATCTTGTCTGGGAAGACGTCCGCGAACTCCGGGCGGTGTCGTACACAGGGTTGCCCGATTTGTGCAGGGCTTCCCACGACTGTGCCGCGAAGCGTTCTTCGCGAGCCGACTTGGGCTCGGCGCTCTTGGGACGCGACGCTGGATCTTCCGTACTGACTGCGTTGACCACATCAGGAACCGACTCAGAGTCGGTGATCAGACACACTTGTTCGATGTCACCTGCCTTGAAGTCGCGCAGGAAGTGCTTCCAGGAAATACCTGGAAGACGCGTGATCGCACCAGCGTCGCGAGGAGGACTCGCGATCTCGACAAGTCGGGGTCTGGCAGGACCACCGCCTTCCACGTACTCGGCTGCGCAGATCGTCTCTGTCGCCGGGGTATGGCTTGCATGCCCGACCGCCGTCTGCTTGTGCGGGAACCCATGCTCGACCGCGTTATTCTCGTGCGGGAACCCATGCTTGACCGCGTTATTCTCGTGCGGGAACCCATGCTCGACCGCTTCTCTCGAAGGTGGGTGCGACGCGTGCTCGACCACCATGTCGCCGCGCGGGAGCGTCACATGCTCGACCGCGTGGCCGTTCTCCTCGCGACGACGCGAGGAGTCTCGTTCACTCGCATCATCGATCAACACCGAACAAGAAGTACAGAGAGGGCCATCGCTCGCTCTGTGTACGACTTAAGTCGTGGATTTCTGGTCCACGACGGTGACGTGCGGCCAATCTCTTGGCGCAACCAGCAGGTGTGTGAACACCTCGCTCACATCGAAGTCTCTTCGACATTTGACTGATCGAGCAAGCCAGTCTATCTGCGGTTGGTTCCGCGCCAGCCATGGCATGCCCAAGATGCAGTCGAACGCGTAGTTCATCTCGATCACCAGAAAGTCATCGTTGCTGCGGAAGCCATCAAACGTGTACGGCAACGACAGCTCGCGCCGAGCGAGCTGATGTGTCTTGCCATCAGCAAGTTTGACGATGACGTCGCCCGGCTCCTCTCGAACCGGGATATCCGGAGGTAGTGTCGACAGACACGACGCGCGGAAGAAGTTGTTCGACGCTCCTGAGTCCAGGAGTGCGCGTAGTGGTCGGCGCGAGCCGACGACATAGAGGCTGAGGATAATCAGTCTAGTGTCGCCGCTCGCAGTGGTGGCATTGAAGTGTGCTTGCAGCACAGGAGGGCTAGAAGGCCGAGTTGTTACCGGGGACCCGGACCTCCATTCCAGCCAGTAGGGCGCCCCGCACCTACTGGCCCCGGCCGTTTTTTTACTTGACGGCCAGGATGTTGTCGACGTGGTCGGACACCACGACGTTCGCGAGGACAGGAGCCGGCGCGCGGCACACCGCAGCGCGGTGACCTGGCTTCCGGCAACGGAAGCAAAGCATCGGACGCCCGCTCCGGCTGCCGCTACTGTCGGAAGTCGATCGACGTCGATCACTCGACATCTCGATGGCGTCGATCTCCATAGGCTCGGGAGCCGAGACCCAAACGTCAGTCGTCATCGGCTTGGCGTAAGACGACGCGACGACGAAGTCCTCGCGGAGCGCGAGGGCGAAGACCGCTTCCTGCGAGGATGGCTCGGCTTTTGTGAGACAGTACCGAGTCATTCCTTCGCGCATTCCAAACACGAAGACGTGGACTTGGGAAGCCATGTCGATCGGCTTCGTGATGATGCACGAAGCGAGGTGACGCGTTGTCTGCACATAGTCGCGCATCGAGGACCTGCCTTGTTTAAGCTCGAAGAACTCTGCGCGCACGCGCGATTCATCTTGAGGTGGATCAAATGCGAGGCGGAGGTCTTTCTGGATGGCCTCCAAATTCGGAAATGCCAGCTGGTCAACAACCAGCTTCCCGAGGGCCCATTCCTTGGCTTTCCCGGACAACCGGGATAGGAGAAAGTTTACCTTTGCTGACGGCGCCTCGATTAATCTCGAGGCGATGGCGATGTCGATCTCTCGAAACCAGCGATTCAGCGGGTGTCGGTCTTGTCCGACGCCAGAGAACATCGACGTCTCCATCTTCACTGCATCGTTCTTGGACGTACGCGAGGGAGTCAGTGCTCGCCGTTTCGCGTCGGCGAGCTCGCGTTCCATGAACTCTTGATAAGCTTGGCGCTGTTGATCCGGCGTCGCTGACCTCAGCAGCGACCTGACAAGAGCCTCTCCGGACACCACCGCGAGGCGGTGGAGAGCTTCCCACTCAACACGTGTGAGATGGGGAAAGGCTTCATGACCACGGGTCTCAACCGTGGTATCAGACGACATTTCTTGGTTTATCTTGGACTTGGTCGTTGGAAGGACTACAAAGTGCTACCAGGTGTAACGGGCTAAGTGGTTGCCGTCACTAGCTTACACGTAGCGATGAGGTAGCTCGCACAAGTCTCAGGAAACTGAGCCTAAGAAATAAGTCTAGGGAATATTTAACTCTGATTTACTATTAGGACCAGGGCGGTAACCCGTGGTCTAATGTCAGCCACTCAAATACAGGTCGACTCCTGATTAGCTGAAATGGGTCTGGCTCCCCTTTCGACCAATCAGATAGTGACACATGTGGCACCCGCTACTCGTGTGCTCTTCTGTCTACGTATGTAATAACTGAAAAGTAACCTACCTATTTATGTAAATGGAGGGCCCATTACAACTTACCCCCGAATGAAACATCCCCTTACGTGGGCATGGAGGCAAGCCGACGAAATGTTGACGGCTGTAAGTGGTTAGGGCTGAAGCACTAGCGTAAGGTTACCGGTTAGGTCGTGAAGCAGTGCAAAATTGTGTTTGTTTGAGTACCCAACTCTAACTATAGTGAAATCAAGTCATTTGTTTATGCACGGACTCTCATTTAGCATAAAACATATTGTATTAATTAACGAAAGCTTCAAATATAAAATTGTTTGATGTATAGCTTACCCGGGCCGGTTTCCCGGGGAAACGCACTTAGTGGAGTCTATTAGTATAGTCCGTATTTGTATAGTATGAAGTTGCTGGCACCAATTTCTAAGACAGCATCTATTCCATGCAGTATCAGCGGTATATGCGTTGGGAAGAACCTCAGTGCGCCCAAGACAATCGCATTAACTTGTATCGGCGTCCCCAACTGTAACCACCTAACGACGCGCCTGGGAGGGGTACGCCACTCGTGTGCGCTTGTAAGGCGTAGGCAAGTCCGTCGAACGGGCAGAGCGACGGCAGTCGTTGTTTTTGCGGTGTGCGGCGCAAGTTTGTGCGTGGCGCAAAAGAGTCTCTCCCAGTTGGGTTTGAACCAACGACCTTGAGGTTAACAGCCGCACGCTCTACCAACTGAGCTATAGGAGAAGCATGGCAAGGCACCTCACCCACGCGCCGCCAAAATTGCATTCCTGACGTCCACACGCATTCATTCTTCAAATCACGTGCCGTTTCCTCTTCACCTATCCGTACCGCACCCTCATAGACCCTCAGACCGCCACCACCACCCTCCGGACTCGAAATACACGGGCACAGACTCGAAATACACGGGCACAGACTCGAAAACCCCACAGCACGTCCGCGCCGACTAAGGAATGCGGGCGTCACAGGCTGTTTCTTCGTCACGGATTGCAATAGCCGCTTGACACCTTTCAGTAATATCTGAAGCTGTGGAGATCGGCTTAGCTCGACCCCGCAGAATCGTCGGTGAAACCACAGGATACTTGACACCTTTAACTGGATTGTAGAATACCTGTCTGCGTTTACACCACTGCTTGCTCCCTCGGATGGGCTCCCGTCTTGCTCAGCTACTTAGGCGTCATGCTCTCATTCTCTGCAGCGAGCGCTGCCAGCGAGCACTGCTATCCAGCTCTTCCATCTTTTTGTTCGTCAATACACCGTTGCCAAATTTAATGATTTGAGATAACGACCCTCCTGAATAATTCACTTATGTCCGAAAAATGCACGCCAATCCTTGAAGACGATTATCTCGAAAACACGAAAATGTTAACTAGCATCAGTTTTTTTTACGCAGTCTCAAAGTCTTTTCTCTAGTCAATATAGTTCTACCTACATATATAGGTAGATCTATATTGACTAGAGACACAAAAGGTAGATACAGAAGTAGCTACAAAAGCACACGGCTAGCGTGGGCTTCGCGTAGTCCTGTCATTGGTTGAACGTGGAGAGCCATTTCAACCAATTAGACGACAGTTTGCATTTGAGTGGTCCCTAAGGCCACTAACATAAATCAGAGTTAAATTTGCCTCAAAGCCTCTACTTAGACTCAGTGTCTTCTGAGTCTCCGCGCTTCCTCGCATCTATAGTGTACGCTAATAACGGACACACCTGGCCCGTTTTATCCTGCCATCTAAAAACTCCTTGCGTTTTGGCTCTAGAGCACACAACTCCGTGTTTGACGCGTTCATGTACACGTGTACGGTGGGAATGGCGGCTCGCGCATAATTAAGAAACAGGTATTCCATTCAAAGGATCTGTGTGCTTCAGGACTGTCTTTAACCAGTGAAGATCGTTTAACACATCGTCGCCTAACGTGCATGCTGCAAAGGTGACAGCGGCGATGCCACCACGTGGTTCCGCTGGTAGAATGCGCGCAGACGGGAAACACGTCGTTACGTGACGGAACACACCCAGTAGTTTGTTGAGGTCGCGTTTTGTCGCCCGATCTGATGCGAGGACTAGCCGAGTGCCGCCGCTACGCGTCGGTGAGTGTTTGATAGTTAAGTTAGTTATGCTACCTACGCTACGCTCCGGTAGTCAGCGGACCCGTTCCGCTCGCAGAGGCTCACTGCACTACTCTCCGTGTTAGTCGGTGAAGGGAGGCACGGGCGGACCCTTCGGTCCCGCAAAGCACAGAGGCCTTGGCAGCCGCCTTCGCTGCGCTCGACAGCGTTTTAGCCAATCGGGTGCCACCTTCGCTGCGCTCGGCAGCCAATCAGCGTTAATCGGCCGAAAATGTAATGTTCGTTACGGACGGACGGACAACATAGGCCAGTTGACGTTTTTAAGACTAGCCGGCGCCGCCGCTACGCGGCGGTAGGTCAGTGGTTGGTCACAGTGGTAAGTGCCGCCTCCGCTGCGCTCCGGCGGGCTGATTCGTTGCTATGGGGACTGGCCTCCGCTTCGCTGCGGCCTTTATTCGACTATAAACTTCTTACGTAAAACTATGTGTTACGAAACATTACCCAAATGACTACTCTGTGTCGAATATCTGCCGGTACACGATATTGTGGGTGTAGATTCCATCCTCCTCTTCCAAATCCGGGTACTCGATCAGCGCCTTGAACCTGGATCTCGCAGTAACCCTCGAAAGCGCCACGTACAGCTGACCGTGCGAAAAGCAAGGCGTGGCCAGGTATAGCCCCAAGTTATGTACAGTCTGTCCTTGGGCCTTGTTGATCGTCATTGCGAAAGCCGGTTGCACCGGGAACTGCCTGCGTCGTAGCCGGAAAGGGAACTCACGTTCGTCATCTCCACTAATGAAGGCAATGCGCGGAATGAGGACATCCTGCCCTCTGCGCTCTCCAGTCATGATCGTCGCGTGGATAACATGTGGCTTCAGATCTACCACCCGTAGCCTCGTACCGTTACAAAGTCCCATGTCTGGATTCAGATTCCGCATCATCATGATCGGAATGCGCTTCTTAAGTTTGAGCTTGTGCGGCGGGATGCCATTGATGTTGATCGTGTGAAGGAATTCTTGTTCGAAAAAGCTGCCGTCGTCATCTTCCACCGAATCCGTAGATGTGTATTCGTGCGCGGTTTCGGGTAGTCGATCAGCAACCGCGTCATTGATTCGGTGCACCATCTTGTTGGTCGTTGTCAGAATTGTGCGATTCGCAAAGTATTCGTCCGTAGCTATGTCTGGGTTGTTGATGTCGGCGTACATCGCGTCGATCATTCTCTCCAGGTCCTTCGAAATGGCGCCCGGAACGATTTCAGCATCGTCGGCCGGCTCCTCCGGGGATTGTCAATCAACATGTCGCTCGGGATCTTCATGTACTTGTTACCAAGATCGGTGTTCACCTCGTGCCTTCCCTCGCCAACCTTGAGGAGAAAATCTGAAAACGCAGCCCTTTCTTCGGAGCTCGTAGCATTATCGGCCGAACGCACCCGCATGTTCTCTGTAAGATGCACTTGCTGGAACTTGGGCCACAGCGGAGAGAACTTGAGACAGGCGTCCATTGTTTCTGCAGGAGTACCCTTCTTGACAACTGGTAGAATTTGTCGAAAGTCCCCAGACAGAACAAATATCTTCCCCCAAAGGGTTCCGTTGGCGTGTCCATCAAATCACGCAGGGATCGATCCACCGCTTCAAACGCATGTCGGTGTGTCATAGGAGCCTCATCCCAAATGACCAAGCTTGCCTCCTTAATCAGTCCTTTTAAGTGGGACTGCTTGAAAATGGAGCAAGTCGAATTCTCGTCGAGCTTGAGCGGGATCTTGAACGTAGAGTGCGCTGTCCGCCCTCCCATGAGAAGAAGTGAGGCAATCCCACTGGAAGCACAGGCCAGGGCAATTTTCCTGACAACCGAACCTTCGCTAGAATGTTCCGGAGCAGTGTTGATTTTCCCGTCCCGCCCGGTTCGTCAATGAAAAATAATTTTCTGCCTACCTCAGGAGTCTCGACTGCTTGAATGCCTTGATCGTAAATGATGCGCTGACCTTCGTTCAGTTGGGTTTCCGTGCGCACAATGTCCTCCAAAGCGGACGCGTTGTATGCCGTCATTTCGCGTCGAATTAGACTGTTTTCGAGGAGCGAGTGAAGCACTAATGACGGGAAGTCACTGAGCTGTGGAATATCGT
Organism: Phytophthora syringae; assembly: GCA_012656105.1. Lineage (NCBI taxonomy): Eukaryota > Oomycota > Peronosporomycetes > Peronosporales > Peronosporaceae > Phytophthora > Phytophthora syringae. The sequence goes on along the minus strand of JAAKBD010000261.1, from coordinate 523,772 downwards.
AGTCTTGCACGGAGTAACCACTTACTCGGAGCAATTCGTTAAGACTTTTCAAGGTTTCGAACATGATCACGGATGATTTGACCGGGTCTCGCAAGTCACGAGGCTATACGCAATGTCTTGCGACAATTCGTCGTAGAACTGATCCCACAAACCACGAACGTCGGTGGGCCTAGAGTACACCAACAGTGTCGCAAACAGTTGTCGAAGCTGGTATGGCATTCGATACGCCGCCGCTTCTTTCATACAGTTGACCCATTCAGCATCGTTATCCAGGTAACCTGCACGGAGAGCTGCTGCATGAGACGTGGTACACAATTCCCCACGAACCGTTCTCAAATCCTCGAATGATGTGGGGCCTCGACGGTGACATAGCATCACGCGTAGGTGGAAACGCTCGTCATCTCGAGGTGAAACGTGGATCATTCTCCCGATGGAAGCGCAGTATTTCTTACGACGGACCCAGCGTTTGTTTTCACTCCAGCAGAACTTCTTCGGTATGTCCTGGTATAGCATTCGCTTAGCTATTTGGTTCTCGGGTGCCTCACTGTCGCACAGCTCGAAAAAGCGCGTAAGCATGGTATGTGACGAACGTTCAAGAACGGCCTCCGTAATGTCCTCTCCAGTGAATGTAATCATCTGCTCTCCGTCAATGTGGACAGTAAGCAGCGTCACAGAGTGGGTCTTGCCTTGAATGACGTACTTCAAAAGTCGCATGCAGGATTCGATGGGAGATAAGTAGCGCGCGTTCAGGTATCGTAGCACTTTAGGCTCCAACGTCGAAGCATCGGGATCGTCTGGATGACACCTCACGGCTTGGACCGTCAGCACTGCCCGGTCCGATCCCTTGTAAACGTATTTGTACAGGTATTTAATTGCAGTGAGGGAGGTACACACCTCAACGTTGATATGGCAGTTGTACTTCTGCAAAAAGTACCGGGTTGTACGGTACGACGCATTGGTTAGCCGTAGCGTTGTCATACGTTTTTCCTTTGAACGTCAGTACACCTTCTTCGCGTCGGCGACGCCTATTAAGCGGATATCCGTTTACGTTAGCCCTGGTAACATCTACCAAAGGCTTCGGGAAATTTTTATTGCACTTCCCGTCCTTCATGCAATCGGCAGTCGGGTTCAAAGCCCCACATGGATGGTGCAGCATACACGACATGACCGTATTGTAAAGGTCAATGTTGGTGGCTGGATCGGGAATCTCTGCAGACACCATTTGGTCGATAATTTGCCGCGTCCTTGGTTTGTCCTTCTCCGCCAGGACGATCAGAATATGCGCGTGGGGAAGACCCCGCTTCTGGAATTCAACAACGTATATCCGAGCGAGAAGACGACCCAGTACGACTTCGTCTAAGTCGTTCAGCAGGGCGCTTAGCTTCTGCTGCCAAACTCGAGCAACAATGTCCGGGCGGTCTTGCGCGGTTAATGGAGGTTCCATAGACTCCGTTATTTCATCCCACACGGGGCTGCAAGTCATCGTCAAAAAATGTCCGGCTTTCCAAATTCACGCACAATCGCCATAGAGTCTTGGTAGGCCTTGTACATGCCGCGGGGGCTCCCCGTGTAACTTCCAGGCAGCACAATTGCCTTGCCAACCCGGTTAAGAAATTGGGGGACGACTACCAGTCGTCCCTGAATGCCCAGGTGGCCTCAACGTGCGCGTTGCTGAGTCATAATCGGATAAGAGCCCCTCCCCTCCCGTAATACCACAGTCTGCTCTTGGAGGTAGGCGTCCCTCACACCACAATACAGATCCGCTCGAATTGTTTTCTGGTTGTCCGAAACCCACCGCAGGCTCTCTTGTTCCACCTTAGCCCGTTGATCCACACACCACTGCTGCAAGAGTCTACCGCCCAGATACAGGACGGACCCATCGCCCGGTTTTGGGAACAGACGGTAGGCTACCGCTTGCCGGAGCGACATCTTCGGTTTTTTGTTGTAAAGTCTGCCGTTAGCGTAAGTGTCTGTGTATGTCCACCCAAGTTCACCGTGCGGGAACAACAGCGGGTACTGGAGAGGGTCGTACATGGGTCCAGTTTCGTATAAGCGAAAAGACCACCGTCCTTCTTGTAAAGGAGGAGATCACGGTGTTTGGAAAGGTTACCATCATCAACCATCGTAGCGCCCACTTCAGACACCGTCGGTAAGTTGTGCGTACCCGGGTGGCGATGGTCAGCGTGTAACTTGAACACGACGGTTGGAGACTCTACGCCTTCCTCGGCCTCCTTCCGCATTTTATCACCAAATGAGAGATATTGCGCTGCGAAAGGATTAATCTCATCCATGATCTTCTCAATCGCTTCCAACTTCCTTCGGTCGAGGTGTTCAAAAATTCCCTGTCGACGCTCAGCTCTGGCTGCCATATCAGGGTCGACGATATAGATCTGCGCAAACTTGGCCGGTGCGAGCTCTCCGTTACTACCCTGCTCGTAATGAGGATGTAGCGACCCCATGAAATGCCCCATGGCGCCTTGGATGCGATATGTGTAAACACCGCGCTGACTTTGAACATCTCTGTCCTCATTGAGACGGGCGTAACCGCGCCCGTCGCTCCGAGTCGTCCCGATGGATGTAAAAGCGAACACTTGATTGTAAGCGCGCACTCTGTCTCGAAACACCTTCTCTCCGAAGAACTTGTGAAGCACACGGGGGACCGCGCGCAACGGCGGAAGTTGCACCCGCCCCGCAAGGCAGCAAGACACCGGAGATTCACCGGGCCACTTCCAAGCACCGCACCACCCGCACTCCAACTGGTCGGGCAACCGATGGCGTCCGTTTACAACGTTATTTCCGGAAACCCGGGCTTTGTCAAAGTTCTCGTGGTTGGCCAGAGCATGACCCCGACGTGTGCTCTTTCGCCGAATACGCGTCTTCGCGTTGGCAGCTTCTTTCTCGTCCTCCAGTTGGGCTGCCCGTCTTTGTTGCCGGCGCATCCGATCACGTTCCCGGACGGCCTCTCTGAGTTCCTCTGTTTGTTCTGCGCGTAATGCCTCATGATACTCCCGGTCTTGTTGACGGTAGGTATCCCATTCTTCCTCTGTTCGCTCCGCACGTAGTTCCGCATGCCGTTCCTGGTTCCGCTGTCGAGTTTCCTGGCTAGCTTCATCCGTTTGATCCGCGCGAACCACCGCATGATATTGCCGGTCGCGCTCACGTGAGGCATCCAGCGCTTCCACCGATAGCTCCAATTGCCATGCTTCCTGGGGTGAAGATCGTTATTCGCTCCTGCCGCAGTACCAGCGGAGACAGATGGTACCGTGCTGTCCCCTGGTGCAGAAGTATCCCTCTGATTTTCCGCTATATCTGCAGTCCGGTTGAGCTCACCTGGTCCCTCTGCATTAACTTGATCTCGATTGCTTTGGGCCTGGAGCGAATCCTGCCGTTGTTGTGCCCGCAGTACTCGTCGACGCTCAGTATTTTGCATCTTCTCACGTTCGCGTTGAGACGCCGTCCTGTGGGCGCGTCTAGTTCGAGCCCGATCCGCATCCTTCGCCCGTATAGCTGCCGCCCTAGCAGTACGTACACTCGGAGGGCCGCGCGCAGCCAGATTTGTCTGATCCGCAACAGTCACAGCAACAGATGAAACGGCGCTGGGCGCGACCACCTCGCCGATTGTGCCATCGGGAGCGATGAACGTTGTATTGGGAGGCAATAGTGTGGATTGGGCCACGCTCTCCTTCTGAAGACTAAGCTGCTCCATCTCACTCATCGCGTCTATGAACCGTTTGCTTGCGGCTCGTCGCCTATTGACGCGCCTCCGTTTAGACCCGGGTGACTCGTACGCACTTGGTGTTGCATTCAAGGCAGTTGAATTGTCAAATCGGTGCTGAAGTTGCTCGCGACGTGCGTCCCTGCATAACCAACAGTCAGAAAAATAAAATAGCTAATGTGGAGCTAGGCAGTTCGTACCGCGCTCGTTTCGTTCCCACGATACTGTCCCGCATTTCTTGTCACTCGTAACCTGCCCAACACATAATAAAAGCATTGGACAGAGCGTTAGATATGATCCAACACTCAATCAATACGAACTACCCTGAGAAATGCATATGCAACATTTACAGGACCTAGGCTACCTAAATGCCCCACGGTATGATCTCGTCAAAGCTCGTTTCAGGCACAACGCACTGGCTACCCCTTTCGATAAACATCCCTCCCTAACACCGACAGTCCCAGCATTATTCAGAATTACACGCGAACCATAACTCGATACGACAGTAAAACATCTCATATAGCCAAGTAAAACCCCGTTAATCTTTTGGTACCTCACCTCCACTGTTACCCCTTAAGCACTCATGATTCGGCGCAACGTCTCAATACCTTTGGAGACGAAGCTTCAGTTTTTGCGCTGAAGCGCGAGCAGTCCCCACCTTTGCTTTTTGGTCGCTTTACCTTTGGCGACCGTGGTGAACTGTCTGCTTCTTTGCCACTGGGCCCCGCGGCCAGGGCTTTAACCTTTTGGTTGTAAGGGGTAATGGGTCAGAATTTTGGGCTTTGTGTTTCTTTCTTTCTTTGGGGAACGGAGTCGTCCTTTGGCATCATAGATGTTGAAGGGTCGCACAGACCAAAGTCCGCGTAAATACTGAATAGTACATAGAGCCATTGTAGCTATAGGAAGGAGGATACTGATACGATAACACAGTAAACGCTCGTCCTCAAAACAGCGAGTTGCTGTCTATTTGGAATTTAACATGCGGTTGCATGCGCCCTGCCACGGAAACGGAAGCACCTTAAAACGTCTCCATCCTAAGGGCCGGTCCCATACACGACAACTGGCCCGAGGCTGGGGTGGGCGACCCGGTAAAACCGGCTTTTCTCGCCACATGGATCCACCCCAGTACCCCGGATTGGTATGACATTTCCCATTTAGCCGGCGGGCATAAATGGGCACCTCAGTGTCGCGGCTCTCGCGAGCGGGGGTTGTGGCAGGGCTGGTCTTGATCTCTTGGGACGGCGGCGGGGGCCAGCTGCAACCTTTCAAATAACGGAGCCATGCATGGGAACTACAGTACCCAAATGCTATTGCCACCAAATAGCCATAATAAGGTGACGCCGGCAAATGGGCAATATTGTAGATTCGAAAGGGACTGCCTGGTGTCTATACGCCACGGGGGTGTCTCGACTACATGGTCGTGGCACGGCTCCCGCTACAACATCCCCCATGGCCCCGCCGAAGCAGGCACCAGCCCTCATCCTAATCCCACACAGTGACCCCTCGGTTGCCCTGAAGGTACCAGTTATCCGCAACAGGCAGCACTCCCGAAACCGACATAGTTTAAAGTTTATGTAGTACCATGCAATATATAACACTCATCTATGGCTACCTTTGTCTGCGGCGCGTACGTACTCCCCGTCCCGAGAATCGCCGCGCCCTGCTGTCGTGTCCGCGCGTCGCCGCCAGTTCCAAAATGAAAAAGAAATGAGAGGGATGAGAAATTCCAAATTTGTGTCGACCAATCAGAGCCACGCTGCTTTTAGCCAATCAAGGCCGCCTCGCTCTGCTCGGCACCTAAGGACAGCAATTTGTCCAATGAGGGCCCCTCGCTTTGCTCGGCGGCAAATTATGGCCAATGAAAAGTCCGGATATGCGTGAGCCGACGGACCGACAAACACCATACTGGCGTAGAGGTTTTTAGATTTTCTCGACTCTGGTGGTTGCCTTGTCAAGCTTTTCGTCAGGGATTGAAACGGAATCATCCAACGTGTTCCGGATGAGGCCGAGCGCGTTATTTTCAGTGAATTTCTTCTCGTTGATAGATGTGGACCCTAAGGCAGTCATCATCGCGCGGCGTAATGCATTGTTCGCATCTTCGCACCTCTGACCAGTATCCACTTCAGTACAAACATGTCCATCCCACCACACGTTGCCATGAAAATGGCTGGAGTTAAGCGGTGCGTCCGCAACTGGTTTTGAGGTCTCGAAGGTGTCGTTGATGGCCGTACCTGCTAAAGCGTAAAAGGCTGGAGAGCCACACCAGCCAATCCGCAAGATAAATCGTTGACTACGTAGCCAACAAACGCGAATGCAAACATGTGCACCTCCTGCTCGTGAAACGGCACGTACCGGAAGGCACCGGAGACGTCTTCGAGCATAAGGAGCACCACTGCGTCAGGGTGGGTGGAACGTAGTTCGTGGATTCATCTAGCGATGTCGCACGGTGAGTTGTACGCGACCAACGGAAAATTTGAGCGATCAGTGACGTCGTTCACGGACGCTCCTCTTGGATATGAAAAATCGTTAACCATCCGTATTGTATTGCCTGTTTTGTCCACAACACCAATTGGGCTTAGAAACAGTTCGGCCCACACCTTCAACACACTTGAATCAAAGACGAGGTAGCGTCCGTCAAGCTGAACCTTTCGGATATGCTTGCGGGCCTCGCCGGCATGACGAAGCGCGCTTTTGTGGTTACTTGGCCGGGTTGACTGACGTGTTGGCTTTGCCGACGACCAACGTGGACGAACACCACATCGAACGACTTCGTTCCATTGGCGAATCCTGTCCTGGTTCGTTGATGTTGGCGTGATAGGAAGCTCATAGGGACTTGTTCGGGCTGCCATCGGCATCGTGTTGGCCCCGTATGCGGCTCACAAATTTTGGAAGCGGGGCATGTGATCGATTGGCAAGGTCTGACAGGAACTTGACTGAGGCAACATCAATCTTCTATTCTTCAATACCGACAGGTGGTCAGACGAGACCGTATGCAGATGCATAGGAATTTAGGCGATCAACCCTGTCGACTTCGGCAATTTCTGCTAGTCGTTCGGGTAGTAGACGTGTTGACGATACAGATGGAGGACGGGAGCTCATTCGGAAGGCACGACTACAGATAGTTGGGTGTTCTGTCTGAACGCCACGTAGTCACACATCCAGAGGGTCTTGAGCTAGGTCTTTGCACCGTTCCTTGATAACGGCTTCGACTACCTCGGGAAGTAACTTCGGTTGAAAGTGAGCATGTTTGCTGTCAAAGCACCCACCCTTGCCGTCACCGGAACATCCCATGACGGATATTGCATTCATGCACAGCCATTTATCACCTTGGCTAGGCAATGCGGTGAGGACGGTCTGTGGGATGGCTGACTGTCGTAGAGGTCGGCTTCCTCGGCGCGAATCATCCTGAGGTGATGATTACTGTGGTTCTGTACGGGACGCGAGGGTCGTAGATCGAGTAACTCGAGCAAGTTTTCATCTGTTCGTGAGAATTCTAGTCGAATCTCCTTCGCCGCATCGACGTCCCGCGATACGATCAAGCTGCGAAATCTGCTGAATTTCCTTGTCACCCAGAACGCGATCGGATTCCAACCGTGGGAGTCCGTGTCTGATACTCCCTATATCGGTCAATAAAGCGGGTAGCTGCGTCGATGAGATCCACCACTCCCTGGTTGTAGAAATGGAGAGCGAACACTCGCAGATTTCGTAGCGCGCTGCAGACGTTATTACGTGAGTAGTGCTGTCAACGTTTGGGTTTTACGTCGAAACCTCGACAACGTTTGTCCATACCTTAGCGTTGTTTCTAAACCTCGAGGTTTAGGAATATGTGGCCCACACAACAACACAACAAAGTGCGGTTGAACTCCAAGCTGCGCAGCGCGCGCAAATGGTCCACGGCGGCAGTACCAGGACTGGATCCGCCGCGACGGCGGGCTGCGTCTACTGGCAAATCTGATGTACATGGAGGCAGTGTGACAGACTTGCGCGGTGGCGGACACTCCGGCGGTGCCTTCGATCTCGGCTAACGGACGTGCACTCTTCGCCGAGTCTTCGGTATCCAATTCATGGACGCAGTGGGAGTGCATCATGGGCCAGCGAAGCAGCTGGTGCAGTTCGTGACGGTCGCGAAGCTCGATGTGGCATTGATGCCACTGGAGGAAATGGTGGCCGCGTGTCAAAAGGGAGGCGAATTTGCTCAGTGATGGGAACACCTTGACGCCATTCTGCTGTAGTCGCAGAAGAATGTGCTGATACTTTTAGAAATACGTCAAGCAGTTTGAGGAGTTAGGGAGCGAGAAGGAGGCGCCAAGGAGCATCGCTTCGCTGTCACAATATTCCCGCTAGTAGAAAACGCTCTCTCGGATGCAACGCTTGTTGCTACTATTCCCAGCCACTTCCGAGCCAACCGGCTGAGATTCCGATATTTGTGTTGATTCCCTTTCCACCAGTCAAACGCGTTCTTGATCTTGTCTTCTTCACCGGTCTCATCGTCGATCTCTACTTCTGCTAAGTATTTCTTAAGTTCTCGCCGACATGTTGCGGCAATTGGTGTTGGGTTGCTGCGGCGGCGGCGGCGCTTCGGTCCATACAAATAAGCAGTCATAAAATCTTCATCAGGCAGAGGTGTAGCAATCTCAATCGGATGAACTGACAAATGCTCTTCTGCTAGCTCAGCAGCTGCTGCAACAAGATCCGCCATAGCTTGCTTTTTTGCGTCACTTCACGTGGCTCATGTGCCCGGTGATCCTGGGGTCTAAAAACGCTACCCAGTTCGGTTCCGCTTTCATCCGCCCTTCAAAACGTTTTCGAAACAAGGTAAGCAATACTTTCCGGTACTCCTCCATCTCCACCCGTGTTTCCGCAGCGTAGTCTTCTTCCTCGACAGGATTAATGACTTTGTCGAATATTTTCCGGTTTTTCAGGGTTTCTTCAAGACCACAGAGTGTTGACAAAACCAGTGGAAGCGTGGGGTAGAGTTGACCGCACAATTGCGTCGACGCCGTGGAAAATGCTTTTAAAAGCGTACACAGACACTTAATTGTTAGCCAGTCCTTATGTAGGGACATAGCAAGCTTAGTCTGCATGTCTGATAACTCTTGGCGTCCACGTGGGCTAAAGAAATAATCGAAAAATTCTTTTAAAGCAGGCTCCAAGTCAATGCACCTCTGCAACATATCCAGACAGCTATTCCAGCGTGTTGGACAATCAACAATCATACTTACCACGTTCTGGGATGGAATACGAAGATTCTCATCCTGAATTACCTCAAGGCGATTATGAGCCTTAGTCGATTTTCGAAAGTAGACCGCTAATGACCGAAACTTCTGAACCACTTCCATGTCTCCTTTCTCCAAACTTGAGAGAGTTTTCAAAAGATATTCGTCCATTTCCTCCATTGCAGCTAGCCTCAAACGCTTCACTTCTGAGCGCTCTCTTTCCGACAAAGGTTCGTCTTCTTCACGTTCAGTTTCTAGATACTCGGTTTGCTCCGACGCAGCTGAGGCCCATGGCTGTGTTTGGTCTGCAGCAGACAAATTCTTGTCTTTTGACATTGCACCTGAAACAACAAGGTGGATGTCATGCGCTAAACAGGACACGTGCTCAACCCCAAGTTTGTTTTCGGCTGACACCATGTTCGATCCCGAATCTCACACAAAGCGAGTGCAGCTATCCTTGTTAAGCCCCCAGTCACTCATGATATTGTCCAAACAACTCGCTATAAGCGTTCCGGTATGTTTGCCTGGAATTTCTTTCACTTCCAGCGTCCAATTTTGTGGATTAAAATCTACGTCCACGTAGTGAATAGCGAAGGCGATGTAGCTTCGGCCATTTCGAGCTGTCCAAATGTCTGCTGTAATCGAATAATATTCACAGGATTCATCAATTTCTCATTTCACATAACTGCGCAGGTCGTTAGCGAGAATCATGACACAACGACGAAGTTGCGTTCGTTTCGGAAGAGGTACGTTTATGTGGCCAAGAGTCTGGCTAATGTACTCAACGAACTCGATGAACCATTCCTCTTCAATCATCACCAGCGGTCGAAAATGCTCTGCAATCCATTTCGCTAGCAGCATGTTTACTTTCTCCTGCTCATCTTTAGTAATTTCGCGAAGCTCGTCCGTGGCCTCTGAAAATTCGCCCATCAAATTCCTCTCGAGAGACCGATTCAAGTCATGAGAACGAAGCTCGACTGGATAAAATTTCTCCATGTGTGGTACGACTTGGTAGTTTGCAGTCCTGAAAGGGATCATCACTTTACATCTGGTGCAATATGCAAACTCGGCATGCTCGTTCATGAAATCTGGGGCGAAATGCCAGAATTCACGCTTTGCCGAAAGCTTAATAAATTGCCAGATTTCGGGTCTGTGCTGGCGTCGCGTGTCGAAAAGATGATGAGGTGTCGTGTCCAAAATGGTCGCTTGTCGAACTGTGGTAGCAGCTACCCTCGAAGCAGGAGGTTGCTTTTCCGCCGAACATTCGGTGATTTACTGCCTATTTTTCCTCCGGCTTGAACTCGGTGGACCTCCGCGCACTGGGGCCGGCTGACTTGGGGACGGGAGTTGCTTGCGTTTGTGACCTGATGGCGCTTGAGGAGACGGGCTGTAAGTCCGTCGCTGTTTTGACCGACGACGACCTTCTGACGCTGGATGCAGGCGTCGAGCTTATCTGGGCCTGTGAAGGTGGCAATAGCGAAGTGTCGTTGCTTGGCGTTGGATCCGCCGGAGGCACGGGTCTGCTTGGCTCTAACACGTAGGCTGGGTGGCCACCAGCGTTTTGAGAAGCTGAGGCGTGGCTGAATCGGTCTCCTTGGTCGTCTGGAGTACGAGGAGACATTGTGCGGTCGGCGAGCCGAAGCTCATCCATCGGTCTGCTTCCGAACTCGGTCACTTTGAAGTGCTCCCGACTCAGCCCTACTCACTCAAGTTTTGTATGTGTATAATTTAATTAAATGAAATAGCCGCCGGCAGTTTAGAGAGTTTAGAGGTAGGTTTGCAAACAATCCAGTCAGTTAAGGTACCGGTAGTTCTAAACGTTTGGACCCCTAAACGTTGATATCACTATATGTGAGGCAGCTGGGCTCGCCGAGCACAGTATGTTCCTCTCCGAGAAATAAGTGAAGCTAATGTTGGACTCTGGGGCTTGTACTCGGTCCCACAGATCGGCGGGGCGGCAGTCGATGAGTATGAGACGGTGGACACCAAACCCGTAATCGAGAAGACCCCGACAGACGGGAGGAACGGCTAGAAACGCTGTGTGGGCTGACTGTTGCATGCGCTCGAATATATACGGGCAAGAATTACCTTGAAATCTGTCGTGAAGGATCGTCCGGCTGACTCATCGTTGGGTTGTCGTTTGCCGAAACTCTCTCCGTGCTGTTCGTCGAATGGGTTCATGCTCATCATCACTGGAGCTATTGGCATCGTAGTCGCTGGATTCTGCAGCACTCCTTGCATGAGAACCTCTGCGAACGGATTCTGGTGTCCGAGAACGCTTACCGAGCGTTCGGTTCTGGTGCTGAATCTCGTCAATATCGTCGAACTCGGACTCGCTAGAAAGTTCAGCATGTCGTCGGGGGATTGCGTCGTCAGAGTGCGTTCTTGGACAATAAGCTGTTCTGCACCTTGAGCACGCTGGAGATAGAGTCGTTGTATAGATCTGCACTGTTTTTCGTGTGGGGCCCCATCAAAGAGTCCAGGATATGTATGGTGCCGATGGACCTTCACCACGACCAAATCGCGAGGCCGCACCAGCGACACCACATCGTCTGGCACGAATGGACTCGTGAGAGTGGATCGGACGGATGCTGGTATATCTCCACGCCGCTAGTGGCACGCTGCTGTCACCGTGTTCTGCTGGTGCAGAAGTTCCTTTGGGTTGAGAATCATGTCCGGCACCGCCGATCCCACCTGCGGGGTGTATGTAAGCGGGTCCGCTTTGATAATTCGGAGTGGTTCACACAGCTTTACGGGGACTATTTCAGAACCAGTTACCACATTCAGTGATGGTCCATCCGGTATACATGCTGGACAGATTCCGTTACAATTTTTGGTCCACCAAAACGCAATGATAGACTGATCCATTCGAGGAAAGAGATACATCAAAAGAAAGAAGAAGACTAGCTCTGTTTCAGAGTGCACTGCTTGATTTGTTTTCATTAAGTGAAGAAGAGATATCACCATTCAAAGACACCATTCAAATTGTGTGCCACATTCCGTTACAGGCTTGGTTCCTATATATAGCCTATACAAGAGCGACAGTGTCACTCTGGAATAGCATGTTCTGGTCCAGAGCTTGAAGAGGACGTCGTCTACGTCTTCGTGATTTCAATGTCAGGCCCTTCCTGTCGATGTCCTCCATAGTCATCTGATTCCTCACCGCAGCATCCACCTCACGTTGTAGACGTCGCAGTAAAGCTCATGTTGCAGCTTCTCCTAGGCGCATCTGTTTCAACTCTCGTGAAATCAACGTGCGTTCCGCTTTTGTTGCCCAGTGCAAGCCTCGCTTTCCACCCTCCGTTGCTGTAGCGCACACTCTCGATCCGCTTTGTGTTGCTCTTTTGTCCTGCCATTCCCCACGATATGTTCTTCTCCTTTGCGAACTTTTTCGACTTGCTTTGCTTTCGTTTGGGCACTGTTTGCCATTGTTGCTTCTTCTTTAGCTTTGACGCGATTCGCTATTTTATCTGCAGTCAGGAGAACCCCCCGTTGATATATGCATCCAGATTGGCTAGGTTTGAGGAGAACTATGGGTCGTTCCTTCGGACTGTCTCCAACTAGTGCGCTCAACATGGCATCCTTACACATAACGTTAGCTTGAACGACACGCTCGTGAGGGCTGTCTTCAATACACTTCCGGACAAAAGCAGCAAGTTCTTGGTCTGTCATGCATTGGGCGTGATCGGTTCGCTTTTCAATTGTTTCCAATACACCAACTTCTTCACCTTCAGTAAGAACTGGTTTCGCCCCATTCCTAGCCTTCTTTCTAACTTCCCCAGACACGCGTCGTTGAATTTGCATCCTGCCTGTAACGGGGTGACTCGGTAAGTACGGATATGAAGGTCACCCAAGTTGGTGGGACCACACTCTCCCTAAAACAGTACTCAGTACGTGAAAGCTAACAAGATATCAGTAGGTGGCTTCACAGCCAATAGATATGCATTAGACTAGGCTCTACTATGTTGAGACCTATAGATTTACACCAGTTCACCTTTAACCTTAAGAGTTCCTGTGTCTTGCAAAGACCGTTGTCTCTTGGAGCCTGTAAGCTTCTATCTTACGCTCGTCGTAGTTAGACTGGCAGAAGAACGGCGACTTGGGGAGGGCGCCGTCTTCGGATTCTTCAAAACGACAGTGCGGTGGTCATTCAAAGACACGTGCGCGGGTACTTTGCACGGGGCGTGTTCGCCGAGACGCTGCTCGAAGCGGAAGAGCAAGAGCGTGTCTGACGGGAAGAAGAAGAAGAGCGTGAACGTGTTCGTCTGCAACGGGAGCACGACGAACGTGAGGCCCACGTCGTGTGGTTGAAGAAGCTGCGCGCGAGAAGAAGAGACTCGCAGAAGAGCGCAAAGCGAAGGCGATTGCTGACGCCACCGACGTGAAAAGTCAGTCACCGACATGCAGCGCGTTGTCCGTGGACACTTGGCCAGGAATCAAGTTGCAGAGCTGAAGGAGGAGATTCGGAGGAGCGAAGACGAAGCTGCTACGCGTTTGTAGAGCATCCAACGTGGTCGGTCGTGGCATTTCTCGCTCAACAGAACTGGAAAAACTCAAGTCGTCCGATAGCTGCACTTCAGGTGAAGAGGAGAACAACACTTTCATAGAAGCACGACCGTCGATGGAGTCGATCACTCCGTCCAATTTTGACGTCGATCGTCCGTCTACTGCTGTCGCGAAATTGCTTGGTGGAGGTACTCGGACGTCTCGACTTGCAAATGAAATGAAACAGCGATGACAAAAGGTCAGTCAGGCTGTTCAGCAGCTCAAACAATGTGTATGAAATGGATTGCTACGTCGGTGGTCTAACGCTTTGTGTCGTCTTATTCTACTAGAGTCTTGCACGTGCGCTTATCATGTCCTGGCTGTTTACACTTGGTACACCGCCGGACAGGTTTCTTGTTGGTGGCTTCATTTACAAGCTCAAAGGCTGATGGATGGCGTTTGGTCTTTCGTTCGTGGAGAGATGCTGCCTGTGCTGTTCGATGTCCAGAGGTGGATGGTCGACCACGAATGCGCTCAACTCTGAAAGGATCCAGCACACCATAAACGTCAGCGTCCATTCCAGTTTGGTCTTTGTACCAGTGTGCGTCAAAGTGAGCCATGGAGAGCTGCAGCTTGTCTTCTATTAACTTGCCAATTTCGTGAGCACATGGCCATCCCATCACGGCTGACACCGAATTGTCAGCTCATCGCTCGGGTCGTGCAGCCAGGTGTAATTAGGATTCTCTGACGAATTCAGGAGATTTGATTTCACTGTGTTCCACGAAGCCGTAAATGCGTTCTCGGTGAGTGCGAAATAGAGACTTTGCGCCAGCCTTTTAGCAACGCCCCAAACGCTTCCTGATCCATGCCAGGTTTCTTACAGTATGTGGTTATGTTTTTGTCGATGTGCCATCTACACAGGTGAACTTGACACGAAGGCCATGTCGTCTCGAGTGCAGTAATGAGGGCGGTTTCGTTGTCGACTACAACAACTGAAGGAGGATGGGGAAGTGCGCGTTCCAAACGCTGAATTGCCCACAAGTAGCTAGGCTCTGTCTCATCATTCATGAAGCAGCATGCGACTGTGAAATGGTTGTGGGTGCCGGTGACGCCGACGACATGCAACAGCGGTATGCGGTGCTTATTAGTCTTGTCAGTACAGTCCATTAGTAGTACGTCGCAATAACGCTGCGTAAGCTGTCGGCTTGCATTGGGAGCGAAAAACAGTCGAAGAAGGCGATTTGTTTCATCGCGTAAACTATCAGACACGACCGGTTCATTTTCAGTTTCTCGTGCAGAGCCTCGATTTGTGTGAGCCCATTTAATTTTTCCACCTTGTACTTTGAACTGACGTTATCAACGTCTTTGTATACGATCCACGAGTACTCGTTGCGGAGGTTGTTCCAAATAACACTAGGGTCTGCACCAGCGCCACTTTGCTGTTTAATAATCGACGCAACGTCGTATTTTTCCATCAAATATCTCCGAGCTACAGGCAAAGCGGAAATTGCATTCGGCAACAGAAAAAATGACCAGAATTCCCTTCATTTGCACTCTCAACATTCCACAACTCGCCTCCTTCAGTACACTTCGACAAATGCACCATGTACGTGCATCCAACCTTTTGGTGCGCAGAGCACGCCGACCTTCCTGGGGAGCCCACCCACCGGCTTTGTGGCTGCGTTTATCACCTCCTTGAGAGCAACGCAGCGTTAGTGCGTAAGCAGTCGAGCGGTTTACAACGAGAGCAAACCCATTCCGAATCGTAGTCAAATAAGGCCACTTTAGCGTCGCTAGCAGAATTATAACACGCGCGCGGAGCAGGTTCTGTCGGACACCACTCCAACGGGGTGAGGTTGTCCATGCCGTTGTCGATGTGCCGCCCACGCGACGCTTAGAGCTATTTCTGCATCAAATCCGAAAGTCAGATTCTGAATCGGTAAACTGATTTCAGTACCGGTATACCGATATTGATTGGTAATTACGCGTAAAAAGTGTGCCCTTAACTTTCTAGTGAGTGCCTTTAAAGCCTCTTTGTTTCGCTCAAATATCCCGTTAAGTTAAGTCACTCCCCATAACTCGACTTTATTCTGATTGGCTACCGGACTTCACCCGATACATTTTCTTTAACGACGTCAGCGACGTAGTTAAATGTCTGGTTTAACTTCACCAGACGAAAAAGCAAAACAAAGAGGCCCTTAGAGATCCCCTTAAAAATCCCAAAGCCTGTCTAAACGATTGTATGTGCCGGTCATTACGTTACTAATTCGAAACTGGCCAAAATGTAAACAACGAATTTTCTCAGTAAGCCGTTCATGCGTACGGAGCTTTCTAACGTAAGACACCAATTAAGCCTCCATATTTGCCTCTGTAAAACTATAAAATACCCTTAGAACAATCGAATACCTGTTAGATTTGATACCTTGTGGTGGATTTATAAGGAGTGGTCACTTGGAAATTGTATCGAATCAGTACCTACCATTGGTGTGCAGTACATAGTGTACATAGCCGGAATTAATCCCTGTGGCTGTCCGTACAACCGCAGCTATTGTGCTTTGCAGGAGCTTTGGCAAAAGGGGGATTAAATCTCGATTTTACAACTCGGGATTAAATGAAAAGTCTGTTTTACAAGTTTACAATTTTAGTAAAACTCTGTTTTCTTGCCACCATAGCAGCACGATAAAGGCGATTTTAGTAATGCAGATCAGAATTAGCGACTCAAGAGTCAGAAATGCAGTTTCAGTTGTGCATTTCAGAGCTACAGTCTCTCCCACCAGCGATTTGGCACCAGCGCGTCAGTTCTCAGCTATTTACGCGCAGCATTACCTACGTAATGGACTTTCAGTGGCGTGTTATTGGCTAGATGTCGGCTTCATCAGTGATATTTTCGGGCCTAGACCGCGGACAATCTTCCGGTTTAGTACAGACTATTCCTTGAGAAAGGAGTCGTAGAGGAGAAACCAGCAAATAAGACCGCGATAGCCACCAGAGGTCTTAGAAGGCGTGGAATGCTGCTTCTAGCTACAGGATTTTCTACATGAAAACCACCCTGGTGTAAAACAATACATCGCTTTCTGAGCACTTAATTTTTTTATTTGTGCCTCACACGGAGGTCATTGCTCGAGCAGCCAGGGAAAGCTTTCCCCTCGAGATAAGAATTGTCTAAACGGTTTGTAAAATCATATCTCATTACTTCAGAAGTATATATGTTTTTATTTACGCAGAGCCACAGCAAAGAAAATTATTATATCAGAGCCCATACGGTTAAATGTCTGAGCCGCCGGCGGCTGCATAGTAGACCAAAGATAACGAGGCTCAGAGAAATCTTTACTAGCACACCACGTTATCATAGATACAGCGCAGCTCTGGTGTATCACACGGCAGCAATTGAACACGGTTAACGCATTTATGCCCGAAATAAACCGGCAGCATGCCGCCTCGTACGTACGAAAGCTGGTGGTGTTTCCTGCTCAAAGCCACAGCTCTGCTCCTCCGTGACGCAGGGGCGCTGTTCACTTGAGCTTGCAGCAACCTATTGCATCACGATGTTCATCGTTGGGTTAGAACAGCGCGATGAGCCGACGTCGCAAAGCGTCTTACCTGCCGGTGCTGTCTTGTCCAGTGCGTTGATTAAACAAAACTACATCCCAGAATATTATTATTTTGAATAGGTGCAAATTGAATGAGGATTTAAGGGCTGGCTCTGCTAATAATACACTCCGCGCCAGAAGTTATCGCCAGGGTGGGTCGGTGGCCGTATCTCAACCAATTTTTCGATTTAGAGGCTGCTATTTAGATATGTGTCTCGTGTTATCGTTACCGACCGCCTACATGTGCTAACGACGTCGATTTCGACGTTCCTGATAGGGCCAGTATACAGACGTCAAAAATTTCACTGCGTCAAAAGTATCGCCACTAGCCGGTTTTGGACCACCACATCCAAAATTCTATATAAAAGGAGTGCATGTAAATTTGATGAACGCCGCACAACCAGTCAAGAATTTCTCGTGGCACACAAGCCACGAGTGACACCAGAGGAGCGCGGCCGTATCAAAGGCCTCCACGAAGCGGAGTTCTCAAAGAGCAACATCGCCGCAAGAGTAGGGCGCTCCAGGGACACCGTCCGGCGAGTCGTGAACGACATCCCAGTTGGCCAGCGTACAGGCCGCCCTTCCCTCACCTCAGACCGAGAGCTGCGCACGATTGTGCGTACGGCTGCCGCAGGGAATCACAGCGCCTCGCAGCTGAAGGAAGAGCTTGCTGTCAAGGTGTCCGTGAGGACCATCCAACGGGTACTGTCGCGTGTGGACTGGCTCCAGTACAGCAAAATGGACAACACGCTGGACCTGACGCCAGCCCACAAGCTTGCTCGCCGCACCTGGGCGGCCCAGTACCTGCAGACCCCGGCGTCTGGGCCTCCACGATCTTTTCCGATGAAAAGAAATGGAATTTGGACGGCCCAGACGGGTACCAGCAGTACTGGCGGGACATTCGGCGGCCTGCCCGCCGCACTATCCGTCGTCAAAATGGTGAAGGGTCGGTCATGGTATGGGGCGGGTTCAGTGCGACGGGCAAGACGAAGCTGGCTGTTTTGGTTGGGAAGCAGAACTCGGACGACTATGTGTATACGTTGTCCGAGTATCTGCTTCCCTACGCCCATCTACACTACGGCACCGACTACACCTTCCAGCAGGACAACGCGTCTATTCATACGTCGCATCGAACCAATGAGCTTTTGCGGAGGCGAACGTGGAGGTGATGGATTGGCCTGCACGTTCACCAGATTTGAAACCGATTGAGAATCTGTGGGCCATCCTGTCTCGCGCTGTCTATCCTAACGGGAGACAGTATCGCTCTGTCTTGGAGCTGAAGGAGGCTATTCTAATGGCGTGGGAGAACATTCCACAAGAGACGCTTTTGAAGCTTATCCAGTCAATGCCGAAGCGGTGCATCGAAATCATTGAGAAGAAGGGTGGTTAAACTCACTACTAATGCATTCAGGTTTGACCTTTTCCTTTTATATAGAAGTTTGTATGTGGTGGTCCAAAACCGGCTAGTGGCGATACTTTTGACGCAGTGAAATTTTTGACGTCTGTATACTGGCCCTATCAGGAACGTCGAAATCGACGTCGTTAGCACATGTAGGCGGTCGGTAACGGTAACACGAGACACATATCTAAATAGCAGCCTCTAAATCGAAAAATTGGTTGAGATACGGCCACCGACCCACCCTGGCGATAACTTCTGGCGCGGAGTGTAGCAACGTCTCTTTTCGTAAAGGTCTGTTTTACGTCTGTGCAAGGGTCGATTTTGCAGCTCTAAAATAGACGGCAAAATATGTGCAAAGCACAATACCTCGTTAGTCAATACCGACCTCCTCAGCTTGTAGTGGACACCTTCATATCACAGCGGCCAATCATATTGCGTGATTTGGATGACGTGCTCAGATCCCCATTCGAATTCTGATGCAAACATATCGATACGGTTTAGACAGACACTATCACTGTAAATGTTAGCAATGAGCTTTCATTTGTAGCTAAGCGGGAAAGGAAGACGTAGTTAGGGGGACTAATGACATTCCTAAAGAACGCGTTCAAGATTTTAGCGCTAGAACGTACGGATCGCGCGTTTTCTTTGCGATACTGATGCAATGTTCATTTGGTTACCGTACCGAAATAATCGGAACATCGCCTTTGACGGGTGGTACACTGTTCCAGTTTGCGATCTGTCCACTATAAGCTGAGGAGGTCGGGTACAAGCAACAACTGGAAGAGAGAGAGTCCGACCACCAGCAGCTGCTGTTAGCTATCAACTTGGACACTGTGTTACGAAGTAAGCTCGAGGGTGTACGCGAGTTCGAGGAAAGATGACAACATTTGGACGGGCGATTCCAAGCGCTCTAGCGGTTTTGTTGAGCGTTGGCAACAACTTTCCCCACTGCCTCAGTGGAGCCGGATTTCTCGATCATTGGTTGGGAACGCGACGAGTACCGACAGTCCCTCATCGATTTCTCATTTGAAGCATTCTGCATGCGAAGCAGTTCAAGCGATTGAATGATCTAGCAGTAAGAGCTTATCTATCCATAGTGGATAAGTAGATGTTCCCCAATTTCACCTTCATACCTCGCTCCCTCAATTAAGCTAATCGAGGGAATGGGGACGATACCTCAAATATGGACCGTGCACGCGGATAGCGCACGCGTGCACTTTCCAGAGTGGGACTCAATTCATAACTGCACGCTGCTGCTGACACAAGTCGCTGCTCGCAATGGATTGGCGGCGCGTCCGTGACGCGGTACGGCGCCGACATGTTGAGGATTTGATCGGAAGAGTGTGCCAAGGTCTTTTGCGCATTCGGATGGGCGGCGTATCCCTCGCCGCCGAGCTTCCATCGCGATAGTCGCGCCACATCTCAACTTCCGTCGAGCCACCATGGCGCAGTCTCACCTGACCGACCGCATCTCCGTCGAGAGTCTCCCAAAGCCCAGAACCACCGACGCCTTGTCTCACCCAAGTTATGCCGAGCTCAAGTCTCCCGTCGACCCGGTGCAGCTCGAAAGCGGAAGTCTGCGTCCTCCCAATGGCTCCGTGTCCGCTTACAGTTGGGAGAACCTGGGGATGATCACACACATTGCAGCGGTCGGCGTCGTATACGGCACAGTCAGTGGCGTCATCTATTCCGTGCTCAACAACTACCTGCACATGTCGACGACTCTGGTTGCCACTGCAACTGCGCTGGTGACGTTCCCACGCGCGCTCCGCCTGTTCACGGGGATGCTGACGGACACTTGTCCAATCTTCGGATACCGTCGCCGGCCATACATGATCATCGGGTGGTCGCTGTCGTTCATCTCGTGTCTGCTTATGGCTGTGCTACCACTGGGCGAACCTTACTACACTGATGCGTCGTTGTCGGACATCGCCACCGTTGACATGACGCCAGAACAACTTGCTACGTTAAACACGGACGCTCCGAACCGCGGCATTAAGCTGATCATCCTCATGATGATCGCAAACTTTGGCACGGTGATGGCGTACAGCGGCTTCAATGGGGCGCTGATGGACGTCTCGCAGCGCGAACCGGAGGCCACACGCGGCTCCGTGATCGCAGATGTCAACGTTGTCCACTACGTTTTCACCATTTTCTCGTCATTTATGACTGGAATTGGACTGAACAGTGAAGACTACGGCGGCACGTTCTCCTGGACGATGGGCTTCAATGCCATCATGTGGATCTGCGCCGCAGCATCGCTCCTTACCATTCCGTTTTCGTGGTTCTGTATTCAAGAGGTGAGAGGTGAACGCGCGCAGATGTCCGGCTTCAAATTCCTGTACAACATTTTCCAGGAACGGCTGATCTACCGCTACGCTGCCTACCGTTTCTTCTACAACGTTTGCTCTCAGATCACCGTGACGGCGTCGACCGTGATTCAAAGCGACTGGGCAAATGTGGAGCCGCTGAATTCTGGGATCGCCAGCATGCTCACAGCAATTCTGACGATGGGAGGCGTGTACGTGATCAAGACGCGAGGCCTGCAATGGAATTGGCGGTACATTATCGCCTACTGCCAGATATGTGTAGTGATCATCGACGCTTTTCCGACGCTGTTCACAATTTGGGACGTGTACCGCAGTCAGTGGTTCTGGTTGGGTGTGCCGCTTGTGGCGGAGGTTCCTGCTGCTGCGGGTGACTACGTGACGCAGCTCTTCATGATTGAGATCGATAACCAGAAGGGATTCGAGGCTACGCTGCTTGGACTTGGAGTCACAACGCAATCGGTCGGTACCCCCTTTGCGACCGTGATCACCAAGTCTGTGGACGGGTACTTTGACATTGGCCGTACCTTCATCGAGCAAGACAACCATTACGTTCGGTCACAGGTCACGTACACGTACCTTATCGCGTACGCTTTCAACCTTCTCTCGGTGGTCTTCGTGTTGTGGCTGCCGAAGCAGAAGGACGAGGTTCACGAGATGCAGCGAGAGAATCGCAAGAGCAAGTTTTGGGGTATCGTGACCATCAGCTATCTGATCTTCTCCTTGGCCTGGACGCTGATGACCAATATCCTGAGTCTGTTTGACTCGACGAGTTGCCTGCGAATTGCTGGTGGGAGCGGGTGCTAGCTCGGTTCGGAACCTCGTCACAGTAACTACATAGTCTTCAGGATCAGTGTCCTTTAAAACAAGTTTTGCTTGTCCTCAATTAAAGATTGAAGCGTTATGCTCGATGTTTAGAAAGTTGCAGATCTCTGGCACAACTAATCCAGTGTTCACTTGCTCACAACGTTCATCGTCCACCTGAATATCCACTTCTTCGTGGTAGTCGGCTTCTTCCCGACCAGAGAGACTTTTGCCGTGGCTGGCGTGCTCGGTGCCCGTCAGGGGTAGCCTGAGCGGGTGTTATTCTGAAGAGCATCCTGGCCCGGTCCGCTCTACACTGAGCGAGTGTCGTGTTCGGCGTTCGCCTCAGCGGTTGAGGCCGTGGTTCGACTTCGAAGCAAGGGAGGTTTACGATGGATTTGCCTCGGGCGGCTCGTAAACCTCGGGGCGTTCCATAGAGTGCGTGGATCGAGCTCCGTGTGTTTAACTTGGTGATCAAAGCCGTCCTGGGTGTATTGAGGCGGCTCAATGTGCGGTCCGAGTCATTGTCTTCGTCTCCAACGGAACAATCACCCCAGGTGAGAGGATACTTGTCACTCGGGCAGAGGATATGGAATCGATGATCGTCATCATGACGAGCGCGTGCTACTGGCGAGATGAAGCGTGTGTGGTGCGAAAGAGGCAACCGGCGGCTTCAACGCTGGCAGGTTTCACCACAACGTGCAGCTTGAAGCAGCATTGGCTCAGAACACGCTAAGTGGATGCCAGCAACGACACCGCGAGGAGCTCCGTTTACAAGGATGCGTAAAAACTGATTCAGGAGTGGAGTAAAATGACACTTTCAGAAAGAAGCACTTGGTATCTTCGTAGTGGAGGAGCTCATGGGGAGCAGCGTACTCTGCCGGACGCCATGCGTTGGATACCGTGGAGACTGGCAAACCATCGCCGCCTGGTCCTGGCCATTTATATTCTTTGGATATTTTATTTTGTGGATGCGGTGTAGTATACTGCACTTCAACGCCGCCCGTCACGCCGTGAGTCACGGCCCGTGAGCGGGAATCAGCATCAAGCACCTGACCCCCGGCCTGTCGTGCTGGGGATGAGGCATGTAGGCGCGCTCCAGGCTGGGCCGCGATGCCCGCGCTTCCTCCGCGTGCGCTGCCACCCATTCGGTTCCTGCGCCCCGTTTAGCAGACCGCCGGCTGTCGGCTTCAACGATGCCAGAACCCTGCGGAGATGCTGACAACGAGATCTGCATGGCGGCAGATCTGCACGCGATGCTGAACGACCTCCCGAGGCATGATACTCCGCGTCCCACTTGGACGCCAAGCTTGACCATTTGTTTGGCGCTCCCTCCAGGGCAGGAGGACCCCCAAGCCGGAGTCCGAGCACTTCGCCTACACTGTCGCGGACGTCGCTGGTGCTGGCTGCGCGGCAGAACTATACTAAAGCTCACCAGCTCCAAGCTTGGGCGCTACGCCCTGTAACCTCGGAGGGCGTTAGCTCGGACATTGTTACCCGCTCGCCGCCTATGGCACATCCCACTGGTTGAAGTGGCCGGCAGCCGCACCGAGAAGTCCTGTCTGTTTGAGGCTTTCAGTCTCTGTTGGGGTCATTCTGCAATCTTCCGCGTCTGGCCCAAGCTAAACCGCTCTCGTCATGCGCACGATCTCCGTCCCAGGTGGCGCCAAGCTGCCGAACGTCGTCCGTCTTGACGCGACGCCCAAGCCCCGAGAGGTGGCGCCGTTCCTGCGCAGTCTCCGCCGCATGCTCGAGAACGAGAGCGACGACGTCATGCGCTGGACGTCCGACGGCTGCGCCTTTGAGATCCTCGACATGGACCGCATGCAGAACGAAGTACTGCCAAAGTACTTCAAGCACCGCAAGTACACGAGCTTCCAGAGACAACTCAACTATTTTAGCTTCAAGAAATGGACCAAGTCCAAGGCGGTCGTCTGCACCTTCTCCAACGACTGCTTCCTACGCGACCGCCCCGAGCTCGCGTGGCGCATTACGCGCAAGAAGTCGGTCCACACGCAGGGCAGCTCCACGCCACGCAAGGCCCGATCGTCGACAACCGCCGCGGCAGGAGCCAACGTCAAGTTGGAGCCCTTAAAGCTCGAGCCGCAGTCCAAAACCTCCTGGAAGCGAGACATCGCCATCCGCGTGCCAAGGGCGCCCAACGCGCTGCTCTTTGGCGACACGTTCGGCAGTGGACGTCCGTTCCCGTCGCCCACTGACATGGACATGATGCTACTGGAGAACGACGTGGAGCCCCAGAGATGTTTCCAGTCGAGCGGTCCGCCGTCCTTGAGCGAGCAGGACGTGGACTCGCTCGAGTGGATCGACAATTTCCTGCCGTCGCTTGAGGCCCCTCGGCAGGAGGAGCTGTGTTCGCAGGGAACACGGTGGACGTGACTGCGGCCGCGCTTCTGCGTCAGACCCAGCTCTACGTGTTCCCGTCTCTCCAGCCAGCAGGAGACTACATGTGCCTGGCCTCCATGTAAAGCCGCCTCGATGTCACAAGAGCTCGGGAAGAAGCGTAGCAAGTGAGTAGCTACCTAGGTAGCTTATTTTGACCCTCGGTTTATTTAATCTCGAAGCCCAATTTGCATTTACATGAGGAAGATCGCCAAGCGCTCAATGACCGGTAACACTTCTGGCACACTTCTGCTTGGCCAAGCCAATGGCTACCCGCGCGATCTTGCGCATCTAGTAAAGGTGCAGGCTGCGAGGAGCTCTCTGACCACAAACTCTGATTTACAGGAGCTGTAACGCTGATTTATTCGAGCTCCTCGCGCGCCCCCCTAACACTCATATCCCAAGGCTTGGCCAAGCCTTCGTTTTGAATGCTGCAGTGAAACTTGCTAGCGTATTTGAGGCCGCTCTTCATGATGACGGTCATTGATTCCTCATGCCATGCATTTCCTCTGCGCCGACGGCAAGTGGCAAGTAATTTTCGCTTGGGGTCGTCTTTCCTTTGGCGACGAAGACAACGACTCGCGCACATTGAGCCGCCTCAGTATACGCATTGCGGCTCCGATCACCAAGTAACACCTGAAGCTTGATTGATCCAGCGATCTCCTCTACCGGTTACGAGCCACCCGAGGCAAATCCACCATAAACCCCTCCTTACTTCAAAGTCAAAGCGTGGCCTCACCCGAGCGAGGCAAGCGCCGAACACCACGCGTGTGAAAAGAGCATCGGAGCCCCAACTTGCCACAGCTGCCAGCTGAGCTAAGACACCGGCTGTGACTCACAGCCGGCGTCTTGGAGCTGGCCTGGCCATTTCAGAACTTCAGAATCGCACCTGCCCCTGACGCCGTCAGTGACGGACACCGAGCACGGCACAATCTTTCGTATCAGCAGCAGAATACCGGGGCATAAGCAGGAACACGCAAGTCAAACAAATTGTTTGAAACAATGCGTAAGTCTAGTGTTCTGAAAGCACAGGTTTTGTAGGAAAGTTGCCAGCCGAGGAGATCTGTAGCAGGCACCTATATCAACGAACCTTACTCTTCGCCAAAGTCACACCTGTCCACCCAGTTAGTCCAACTCAACGAGTACACTTCCGTCCGTCACAAAATCGTCCTTCTCGCAGAAGAGTTCTTGGACAGTGCCATCTCGGGGTGCACGGATCATGTGCTCCATCTTCATGGCCTCCATGATCAGCAACGGCTGGTCGGTGGTGATCGATTCGCCATTCTTCACCAGCACCTTGATGATCTTACCCGGCATCGGCGCCATAATCTTGCTGTGCGCAGCTCCATCCGCGCTACCCTCTGCAGGCTCGAAAGATGGTAATAGGACGTGGAACTTGTAGTTATAGCGCTGGCGGTTGTCATCGCAGAAGAGATGGAGCTCCTGATGGTGCACCACGGCAGTCCCCTTGAATGTTCGATTACCCACTCGGAATTTGAAGTCACCCTTGTTGTCAATTGAGCCGCTGACCGAAATCCGCTCTGCCTTGTTGCCTTCATCATTCAACACCACTTCGTACGTATTTTTGACAGACACTTGACAGACACCGAAGACTTTTCATCATCGTGGTCGAGTTGAAGCCTTCTCGTGAGTGTTTCCAACGAGCGAAAATGCGCGAGCGAGTCGTCGGTCCATGGGGAGTGTAACTCGGTACTTAGGTTCCCAACAGAGCGGCGCTGGATTTGCTCAAGAAGCAGCAAACTCACTGCCCCCAGCGCTGTAGCATAAGCTGGGTATGCCCCTAGTGGACTAAGCACATCATCACCAAACTTGTTGAGGAAACTCGTGTCGACGCCACCCTTTCGGAACGCAGCATGATCTGCGGTCCGTGCTACGAACTCAATGTTCGTCGGGAGGCCCACGATTTGGTACTGGTGAAGTGCTCTAATCATCTTGTCCAGTGCATCCTGACGAGTTTCACCATGGGCGATCAGCTTGGCGATCATTGGGTCGTAGAAGATTGACACTTCATCTCCTTCAATGATGCCTGTATCCACGCGAACGTCTTTCGATACATGAGGCAAGCGAAGGTGCTGCAAAGTACCGCTACCAGGAAGGAAGTCACTGTTGGAGCACAACGTTCGAGGATGTAAGTCAATACACCCTGGTGTAAGTCAATACTCTGCTAGGTACAGAAGCTCCAAACGTACTTGTATGGGTTTTCGGCGTAGATCCGTGCCTCAACAGCGTGGCCGTGAATTTTGAGGTCCTCCTGACGAATAGGAAGCGGTTGACCTGCGGCAACCATGAGCTGCAGCTCAACCAAGTCTTGCTGGGTGATCATTTCGGTGACGGGGTGCTCCACTTGAAGGCGTGTATTCATCTCCATGAAGTAGAACGACTCGTCCTCGTCCAGGAGAAACTCGACCGTTCCAGCACCAACGTATCCCACAGCCTTCGCTGCAGCAACAGCAGCATCTCCCATTTTCTTGCGCAGTGCTTCCGACATATTAGGCTGTTAAACAGACACGGACACATCGAGTAAGTGAAAGATCACCCACACAACTAAAACACACTACCCCCATCACACTTACAGCCGGAGCTTCTTCCAACACTTTCTGATGGCGTCGCTGCACGCTGCAGTCGCGTTCGAACAGGTGAATGACATTTCCATGTTTGTCTCCGAAGATCTGCAGCTCCACATGTCGTGGCTTGGTCAAGTACTTCTCGATCAGTACTCGTCCGTCTCCAAACGACGCCTGCCCCTCCCTCACACACGCGTCCAGCGCTTCTTGAAGTCTTTGTCGTCATCGACGATCCGCATGCCTTTGCCTCCGCCTCCCAGCACAGCCTTGATGAGCACCGGGTAGCCGATCCCTCTGGCTTCTCTCTGCAACGTCTCCAAGCTCTGGTCTTCTCCGTGGTAGCCAGGGTCACGGGCACCCCCGCCTTGATCATGATCTCCTTGGACGCGCTCTTGGAGCCCATGTCTTCAATAGCCTTGACGGGTGGTCCAATGAACTCCACGCCCGCCTCTTGGCAGGCGCGCGCGAACGCCGCGTTCTCCGACAGAAAGCCGTATCCTGGGTGCACAGCTTCGGCCCCAGAGAGGCGGCAGATCTCGAGGATCTTATGGAAGTTCAAGTAGCTGTCGGTGGCAGGTGCGGGGCCCAGTCGGTAGGCCTCCGTGGCCATCTGCACGTGCTGTGCGTGGGCGTCCGCGTCGCTGTAGACAGCCACCGTCTCCATGTTGAGCTTCTGCGCTGAGCGCAGCACGCGCAACGCGATTTCTCCGCGGTTGGCCACGAGGATCTTGCGGAAGCTGCGCGTGGACGCGGACAGCGAGCGCTGCGAGAGGCCGCGCAGCAGCGTAAGGGACGGGCTGCTGAAGCGCAGCATGACGTGTGGGGTTGACGGCAAATTGGAGACTGAGGGCGGTTGAAGTCTGGGCTCGACTTCAACCTGCCTGGGATTGGCTGGAAATAAACGCCGGGTTTTGATTGGCGGAGAAAATGAATTATCACATTAAGAACCGGTGAGTTTTGTATTGAAGTTGTGTGATCACCAGGTGGCCGTGTACGTGGCGAGTAGCTCCTTGTTGACTGTCGGGCAGGGAAGGCCCGCGGCCTGCAGCAGCTCGGCTGACAACGTCGAGTCGAAGATCTTGTCGCTCTGGAAGTAAATCTCGAACGAGTCGATGCCTGCCGCCAGTTTCTGCAGCTCCAGCGGCGCGTCCTCCTTGGCTGCTGCTTGTTGCAGTTTGTGCTTCCAGTCCGAGTACTCGACAGCCGCCAACGACTTGGAAGATCCCATTGCTGACGTGAAGAACTGGAAGAACGCGTCGCTCTCGACGGGAAGTGACGGGTTCTGGATGTGCAGCGTCTGTCCTAGAGCTTCCGCCGGACGGAGAGCAGCGAAGTGCACAATGGCACGAGCTGCGTAGTCCACTGGGGTCATGTCAAAGAACCAGTCGGAGCGCGCTGGCACAGTCTCCAGAGTCGAGCAGCCCTTCAGCAACAGGTAGATGAAGTCGCTGGTGTTCCACTGACCAGTGAGAGAAGACGGAGCCATGTTGCCTGGACGCAGAATCGACACGGGCAGCCCACGATGCGCAGCCTCGTGACACATTTGCTCGGCCACCCACTTGCTCTGCGCGTAGCCATTCTCGAGCTGGTCGGACAAATCGCTTAGGTCGGCGGTCTCCTGGAACTTTGGCGCTGTAAGCGTGGACGGGAAGACTCCGTTCGTTGAGATGTAGTGGACGGGTTTCACGCGGGTCTTGGCAAGCCCGTTAGTGACTGCGAGACGCAAGACCTCCTGCGTGCCCAGCACATTGACGCTCTTCAGAGAGGAGTAGGGCTTCACCAAGTTGACATCTGCGCCGTTGTGCAGGATCGCGTCAATCTCAGTTGCCAACATTTTGAAGCTGTCAGCATCCAGTCCCAGAAGCGGCTGCGCGAGGTTGCCCGGAACAGGAACTACACGGTCCTCAAGCTCAAACTTCTGCGCTTCATCGAGAAGTGTAAAATCCGCGAGCGCTTTCTTGATGCGACTCATCGCTGCGTCTTCATCGGTGGCACGTACCAAGCAGAAAACAACGCTCGTAGTGTGTTTCAGCAGTGCGTGCAACAGGTGAACACCGAGAAAGCCAGTAGCGCCCGTCAAGAAGACGTTTCGTGGTGGGAGACCAACCATTTCCACGCGGTAGCGACTGTAACCTGACTTGCGTGTGGGAGCTGGGTAGATCGACGCATCCAGTACGGCTTCGAGAGGGAGAATTATCTTCTTGTCATTCTTCTCAATATCCACCGCGGGATTGCTGCCACTAGTTTCTCCCAGTGCTTGATCAATTCTTGACGCGATAGCATAAAGCTCAGGAGACGACAAAATGTCTGCCAGCGTCAAGTGGACACCAAAAGTATCGCGAATGCTGGAAACCAGTCGAGTCGAGAGCAAGCTGTGGCCACCCACATCGAAGAAACTCGCTTCACGGTGCAAGACATGGTCGTTCTCGAGGCGAAGCAGGTCTGACCAGATCAAAGCAAGCTTCTTTTCCGTGTCGGTCTGCGGAAGGTTCGTAGGGTCCACCGACAAGTCGATCGATTCGTTGCGCAGCTTCTTAGCTTCTTCAATGGACGGCATCTTTTGCGATCCAGCTTGCCGCTTGCACTGTTGATTGGCAGTGCATCGAGCTGAACGAACACGGATGGGATAGCGTAGTGCGGAAGTTTTTCCTTCAAAAATTCGCGAAGGTTTGATGCACTTGGTACCTTCTCCCAATCTTCAGGCACAATGTAGGCGACCAGGCGTTTGTCCTCTCCTTCATCTCCTTCCGTGAGAACCACCGATGTTGACACCAGAGGGTGCTGGGCTAACGCCGACTCCACAGCACCAAGAACCACGCTGTATCCGCGAATCTTCACCATAAAATCACAGCGGCCAATCAATTCGAGGTGGCCATTTGGCAGAAAGCGTGCGCGATCACCCGTCCTGTACACGGTTTCTCCCGGTACGACATGCTTCAAAAAGCGCTGCGCTGTCTGCTCCGGACGGTTAAGGTACCCGATGGCCAAGCAGGGTCCACCAATGTACAGCTCTCCTGGGACTCCGACAGACACAGGCTTGTAGTCGTCATCCAGCACGTAAGCTTTCACATTGGGCATGACTTCGCCGCAGGAAGCATATTTTGTCGAAAGGGAGTTGTCGAAGTCGCTCATGGCTGC
The DNA here is from genome assembly GCA_012656105.1 of Phytophthora syringae. Taxonomy (NCBI): domain Eukaryota; phylum Oomycota; class Peronosporomycetes; order Peronosporales; family Peronosporaceae; genus Phytophthora; species Phytophthora syringae. The sequence continues at coordinate 494,113 of JAAKBD010000261.1, read as the reverse complement.
CAAATCGACCGCGCTGACGTCGTGGCACTCGGACACGCTGTACAAGTTTTGCAGCTCACAGGTAGGAAAGAGACGAACAAAGCGGTCACGAAGCTCAAGCGTCACCACTTCGCCGCAGAGCCACACCAGTCGCAGCTTCGAAAGCTTCTGCAACAACAGTGTATTCGAGCAGGTGTCAAGAATCAACTGCAAAAGCGATGGCGTAAAGAGAATACGCGTGATGTCGTTGACGTGAAGATACTCCACAAGCTTGAGGGGTCGTAAATGCTGCTGTCTGGAATGACGTACAAAGGTCGGTTCCCCAGCATCGGGCGGAGAAGCTCCCATACGAAGAAGACGTGGCAAGCCACCCGGTCATCTTCCTTATAGGGGCAGTGAGTTAGGCGCCAGGTGTAGGAATGAACCGCACCGCGATGAGGGCAGCAAATTCCCTTGGGCACACCAGTAGTTCCCGAAGACATGACCACATACGCCAAGTCGTCCGGGTGCGTTCGCGTGCGGTCTGCTGGCATCGCCGGAATGTTGTGCTGAGCAAGAGACTCGAGCCAGCCATCGTCCAGCTCAAGAGCCTGCTGCCAAGCTGGAAGACGGTTGCGGAACTTCTTCTTAGTCAGCACAATGGTCGGTTTGGATTCCTCCATGACACGCTCAAGAAGATCCGGCGGGTATACGATCTCCAATGGCATGTACGCACCACCGGCTTTCAATACCGCAATGTACGCGATCACAAACTCGACGCAGTGCTCCATAAAGATCCCCGAAATGCAGTTCGGACGCACACCAGCGTGAAACAGGAGGTCTGCGAGTCGTTCACTCTGCTCATCAACCTCGCGGAACGTCAACGTTTTGCCCTCATAATACACAGCAATGGCTTCAGGTGTGCGCTTCGCAGCCTCTGCAAACATGTCGTGCAAGCACTTGTCGGACGGGTATGGAGCAATCTTGGCGTTCATCGCGTCAATCCCAGTACGCGATTCCATCACCGCACTCGCCGTCACAGCTTCCAGCTTGGCACTCAACGTCTTTGCAAAAGCGTCTTGGCTCTCTGCCGTAAGGTAGAAGTGTCCACCTGAGAACAGCTTCACTTCGAACTCACTGTTCACGCAGACCTCCTTCCACCCAGACAGCGAGTCCACCGGAACCGCCGTATCCTCCGAGCCCCCGAACACGGTGATATCCGCATGGATTTGCACCTGTTTCTGCTGCTTGAACCATTGCGCGACACTGTTGTGCAGCTTGAGATCGGCTCTTAGTCGTGTCAACAGCGTCTGGCGCTGCTCTGGAATGGCCAGCAACTGCTTGTCGGTGCCTCCCCATTGCTCCAGCAGCTTCAGCAGCTCAGCGTCTTGCTGCGCGTCATCGTAGAGCGTCCAGCTGGTGGGCCCCGCAGCACCCGAGAAGAAAACGTGACGAGGCGTCGAGAACTTGCGTTGCTCGAGGAAATGCGTCAACGCCAGCGCTACGAGAGCTCCCAGGCTGTGGCCCACCAGCACGAAAGGTTTGCCGAAGAAGCCGCTGCTGAGCTGCGCGCAGATGGCGGCCACGAGCTCCAGCGAGTCCTGCGCGACGTCCTCGGCCGCCCACGTCCAGTCGACACCCCAGAGCTCCACGTTCAGCCCCGACGAGCGGAAGCTCTTGCCCCACTCGAGCGCCAGCGCGCGGGATGCGCCGCCTGCGTGGGGCAGCACCAGCACGCGCAGAGGAGCCAAATCCGCCTCTTGGAAGCACGTGGCTGTCACTTGCGGCGCCATAGCGAGCACTTGGTCAAGTATTTTGTTCTTCGTCTTACGTGGCGAATCGCCGAATGAGGGAAGCGACGACAAAGACTGGAGGACGGGCAGGTTAACAGCAATCAGGATCCGTGAATGTAAATAAATACAGTAAATGTGCGTGAATAAGCAACGGGTGCAAAACATATAACCTGAAAAACCTTATACTCTATACTTGTCACATTGGTTTGCATGAACTGGTATCTTTATATACACTGTGAGTTCCTATATATATCAGGCGTTGCTTATTTTCACGCACATTACCGTATCGGGTTTCGCAGGGATGTGGATGACGTGTTCGAAGGGAACCCGAACACGGCGTTTGGGTGGTCACTTGTGATTTGAAGGGGTTGTCTGCAAGGCAGGTCGGTGAAGGTAACTTAATGTGCTTCTAGCGCGATCCGGTTCATTTGTTTATGATTTAATGGTTGTGGGATCGAAATCAAACGTTGTGTTTGGTAAAAAGGAAGATGTTTCCTATACCGTAATGCGCAGATTCCTATTTGCCTCCAATGCCACAAAGTGCCTATTTATTGCCTGCAGCTATTTCTGCTCGACAGTCATTTTGCTGGGAGGATAGGAGCCTGGTGTTGTTCGGCGTGGCAGGTTGCTTGGCCCGATAATGGCAGAAAGCGAGACGGTGAGGATCCAATTGCCGCGTGGGCTGGGGCGCCCTGAGCTAACGGTATCTGTGCGTTTTGTTGGTCTGCAGCCTGAAGTCGCGGCGTATTCGGACGAAGAGTTTGGCTCGGACCATGAGGAGTACAAGGCTGGCGATGAGGATTTTGAAGACGAAGATGAGGTGGTCGTGACGACGCCAGATGCCGTCCATGAAGAGAGTCCAATGGAAGAAGAAAAATACGTCGAAGAGGAAGAAACAGAGAAATACGATGCCGATTTCGATGATGATGAGTCGCCAACAGGAGAAACGGAGGTGACGACGAGGGAGCAAATACCAGTGCTAGTCGCCGAGAGTACGGAGCAGCGTGCCGATGTGTTGGATGTGGAAGGCTCCAATGCTGTCACGGATCAGGGTCAAGGTGACGGCTGTGAGGATGCGTACTCGAATGGTATGGAGAACGAGGTTCCAGCAGCACTGCCGAATGCTGTCGCACCGCCAAATACTGTCGGGCTTCCCAGTGATATTGGTGAGGAAAATGTGACCAAGCGTAGAGTGAGTGTCCCGGCCGCTGTGCTCGCTAGCCTGATCGATGACACTTTACCTAAAACTCGATGTGTAAGAACTGGCAGCATGCCGATAATTCTACCAGATAGACCAATTGACAAATGGTTGGATACTGTTCCTCAAGAGTTGTCTCCAGAGAGGACTGACCGGTCCAGGAGGCCGAGTGCACTACCAGTTCTCGACGAGGTTCAGACCCCAAATCCAGTTGACGAGGAAGCCGACTCGGATAAGACCGATGCCAGCAGTGCCTCAAATTCTGTGCCTTGTGTTTCAGATTGGCGGATTCGAGCTCAATCGTATCAGGATCTACATTGTGAAAAGACCGTCGTTCCTGTTCGAAGGGCCAGCTCTCTATTGTACATGAGCTCGCTGCCTAGTGTTGTAGAGGATTATACCGCTGAAGTCCCAGTCACAGCTGGCAGAAGTCATGATAGCGAAGATTCGTACAGCAATGAAGATGATGAGGAATACGACAATGATAGCCAACCGAGCCCTCAAAGCGAAAACGCAAATGAGGCCCCGCAGATAACGAACGCTGAACCCCTACAAGTGGACCTGATTCCGTTTCTGGCACGACAAGCACGCCTACCGACGAGAGGACAAGCAACAGGATGGAAACTTTAATTACTGGCGACTTCGATTCTAACGTACCAACAGCATTGATTCCAATTAGTGCAGCAGCTCCGGATGAACATGATTTACAAAAGAGAGTGCCACGACACAATCTCAACAAAATAATGCTGAGGACGATGAGCACACGGACGAGCTGGAAGATGAGTTCCCTAGTGATTTTAACACACCCCACTCCGAAGGAGAGAACACACCTCATAAATCTACTGGCGAGACCAGCGATTTCGATGTCGATGAATTTGTTGACGACGGGCGACGTGAGACTGAAACGTTACTCCAAGAGGCTCGTATGCTGCTTCAGCAACAACAGCAGCATGAAAGTAAGCCTACTACCCGACAAACTGTTTCACCGCCAGACGTGTCCACACCAACGAGGAACAACACTGACGGTGCGGAACAAATAATCGGGAAGGGCGAGAAATCTGATGTTGATGCAGACGAAAAACACTCTACCCTGTACGACGGCGACGAAGAATTTGGTGACGTCGATGGTGATAATCCAAACGAAAAAGCCGCAGAGCCGGATGCCCTTGACGATCACGATGCCATGGGAGAATATGAATTTGATACATACAACTACGAAGAGCATGGAACTGAAGACTTCGTTCAAAAGAGCGACAACGCGCCAACCCAACTCGTCCATCAAGATAAGACCGCAGATCCCGATCTAACACCGATCGTAACTATCTTGGACAGGGTACAGTCTGCTAAGGAGACGATTTGTACTTCTCATAGCGCAGTCGAGATGGAAACTAAAGTTCCACCCAGTGAAAACCCGATTTCAGATGGAATGGCGTTCGAAGCAGTCGAAACACAACCCATTCCCGTCCGAAATTCTCAGCTTGAAGACCCACCTTCGATACAGCCCGCAGCGTCAACAGTGGGCGAGAAGAGGACAACTATCACACAAAAATCAACCAGGTCACCTCGATCCGATAAAACACAATTGGTCTCTCAACCTCCGAAAATCAAGGATACTTCGTCAAAACAAGCAGCATCTCCAATAAAGCCGTCACGCCCACCCGGACACAGACCAACTCCAATGCCTCCTACACCGTCACCAAATAGCCAACCAACAATCACACCGCGATCTTCTCGAAGCAAGTTAAGACCAGTTGGGTCTGAATGCAAGACATCGAATCCGAACCCAGCCGTCTGCAATACTTCAGAGGTGAAAGGGGGTAGTACTCACGGAAATACTGCACGAAGATCGCCAACAAGATGTCAAGATGGCCCGTCTAAAGGGGTTCATCACCTCGATCGCCGGTGAAGCCATACTCAGGCGCGTACCAGTACTTGCCAAATGAATACCCGCCACAGCCTCGAAAAGAGGCTGTCCCCAGGCAGAAGGCGAGTTCAAAGCCTTCTACGGGTGGTGAAGGAAAAGGCGAGTAGTACTACAGCCTGTGAAAACTCCAGCAAACCTGCGCTTTGATCTCCCAAAGATGGACAAATCGAAGCGTGATTGGCTTTTTGTGAACATGTTTCGCCACGGAGACGATATGAGCAAGTACGAAGCGTTTGTGCCACCAACTTTTCTTGCGAAATCTACAGCCACGAAGGAGACAAAAAGGCGACCGCTATCTGCGCGTCAGGTTTACGGCAACCCTCACGCGTCTAGGTTCGTCTCTACAGGTAGGAAGCTCGTTCCGCAGCCAAATCCTGTGATGCATGACCGAGAGCAGAAGTGGGTGGCTACCACGCCGCATGACTCGAAGCTCCCGCAGTATGACTCCATCCTGGACAAGTACTGCACTGCCGTCACAAGTCCCCTGGTCCAGCGGCAGATCTACCAGACAAGGCATCGAGATCTCTCTCCGCAGTTGGCATTTGTTCTGGAGAAGCGGGTGGAGAAACAGTGCCGAAAAGGGTTCCACGACTCCTTTGGCAGCGTCAGCTCGTCCTACAAGACTGAAGTTGTGCCAACATCTCCAGGTGACAGCACAAGGCCACGACAAAGATCTCCACGCCCACCGACGAAGTCGGGGATATTGCACGAAAGGAAGGATGATTGGCCCCGTCAGTGGTTGAAGTGGACAGCCAATCAGATTGGGGTTTTGGTTGCTTACTTTGTACAAGCTAATCGACTGTGAAAGATCGCAGCATATAATGTAGAGCACCAAACACAGTACTAGTACAGTCAAGCTGGAGTTGCTGGCGTGCACCAAGTTCATTAAGTTTCTCATGACCAGCATGGGCAGCGAGATTTGGCGGATAACGGGCGGACGATCATCTTCACGATGGCCAGACTCGTGCAGAGTGACACTGTCCCTTGCGGCATCACATCACCGAAGTTATTCGAAGTATTGCACTCGGTGCCATTGTCGGGTCGCTGACTCGATGTGAAGGTTTTAGGCACCGTACCACCGGCGGCCGCAACCTGACGCGCGTAATGGCCGCTGCGTCAGGAAAACTTCCCGCGAGCTCCAGCCGAAGCCATCAATGCTATTATAGCACGGCGATGCCTCAGGTATTGCTCACGCTCTGACGCAGAACAACACCGCGCTACAAATAGTTCAGCTGGGTCATGATTCCACTTGGGTTTTGTAAGAGAGAGATGAGCTGACTGCCTTGCGATTTGATTGGCCCGAAATCTTTCCAAATGAATTGCACTCGCCTCCTTTTGAATTGCAGTCCATCAATTCCCCCTCGACACCTCACAACCGAACCCGTCGCCAAGGCCCAGGGAGCTTCTTCATGGACCAGCGCAATTACGGCATGCCCGGCCGGGGCGGTCTGCCCGGTGGCATGTCTCAGCAGCAGCAACAGCAGCGCGCCGCAGCCAGGAGGAATGCCCCAGCACTACAGTATGCAGGACATGATGTTCGACCCGCTGCCCATGAACACCAGCGGCATGTACCACCAGCCCCCACGAGTCACCTCATGCACCAGCAGCACCCGGGGGCGCGTGGAGGGGGCATGCAGGGCCTCGGAGGCCTCATGCAGCAGCAGATGGTAGCGCCGGAGGACGACCTGGACGACCTCATGACGGCACTCGGAGACCCCGTGGGGATGAACGCGCAGCAGCAGAACATGGGGCAGATGTCCAGCCACGTGTACGACCAGCAACATCTCATCCCCCACACTCCCAAGGACTTCAGCCTGGACGCACTCAAGGAATCCCCATGACGAGCCAGGCGCCGCCCATGCAGCAGGGAATCCCCAACTCGATGCACATGAACCAGATGAACCCCAACGGCGCTGCCGGACGCATGGGACTGAGTATGCAACAGCCTAATATGGGGGTTCCAGCGGGGCCTTCCACTCTTGGCGGTCTTGGGGGCTTGGCGGCATTCCACCACCTCCTGCCCCCAGCACCAGGCCCCCGTGGTCCCTAGTGCCCTTGTACCCACTTCGACTTCGAAGTCTCCGCCCTCACGCGCACTGGCGACTTCCAGTAATAACGGTGGGAGCAGTGACGAGGACGGCAATTTGGGTGAAGACGACACGCAGAAGAAGAAGGAGCGACGTCGACAGCAGGTGCGCTACGCGTCGCGTCGTCGCCGTAAAAACAAAAGGACGAGGAGAGTTTCCTGCGCGATCGCATCGCGGAGCTGAAGGAGCAGATCCGCATCATCGGAGGAGACCTGACGGAGCAGTGCTCGCAGATGGCGGGCATGAGCGAGCAGGCGCTGACGGAGGCGTACGAGAAGCAGATGCTGACGGTGCAGACGCTGCGCAAGGACAACAACAAGCTGAAGGAGCAGCTGCTGCAGCACGAAAACTTCGCGCGCATGATCCAGTACGGCCTGAACGCGCTGCCGAGCGACTGCCGCGACGTGGACCGAAAGAAAATCGCTGGCGTTCCCATGTGGATCAGCGACCAGATGAACCCGTTGAAGGGTCCTACGCTGGTGGTGGATTTGAACTTGTGCCACGAGGCTGTGCGTCACGCATACAACGAGCTGAAGACGTTCGGTCCCACTGTGAACTCGAAGACGAACGTGTGTTACGCAATGGGGTGGAAGACGGAGTTGTGGGCTGCGAGCACTTGTCTGAACTTCCGTGCGGTGCGATCTATCAGCGACAAGAACATTCGCGAGGTTGCCGATGCTTCGTGGGAGATTATTACGTCCCCTGACAAGTTTAAGCGCATCTACCCGGATGTGAAGCAGTTCCGCATTTTGCAGAAGGTGACGGACGATATCGTGGTGGTGCACCGCATTGCCTCAGTAGCGTCGGATCTGTCCGACCGTGAGTTCATCTCCGTCGCGTTTCGATTCCGTGACGGAGACAACTACTTCATCGGTATTAAATCCATTACGGTCCAGACCGAGGCCGCTGAGAACTGCATCCGAGGTGATGAATGTCAGGGATGGATGTTTGTCGGCGGAGAGAACGAGACATCGCAGTGGAAGGCGCACTTCCTGGGCTACTACGACGTGAAGGGTGAAAAGGATGACAAGGTGCTGAACCAGCTTGCGAACGAGGCGATGTTCGGTATGCTTCGATGGGAGAGCGAGGCGATGCACCCGCTCAGCGTATAGCATGGCTATTTCTCTTTTGATGACTCGTTTTTGCGCTGATTTCAGTATGCTGGATGGGAATTACGCGCGAGACGAAGAGCGCCACTGGTACGCTGCAAATTTACAAGTTGTCCAAACCCAGGTACCAGCCAAGTAAGGTGACAACATACCAGCCCCACGGCAGTCTGAATGGCCGTGCAGCAGGTCTGAGTAAATGCATGCCTTGTGTGTTGAAAATATACGAAAAGGAAACAAATATATTCATATCCACAGAAGCGTGCTGTGCTGTGGGGGACTTCACATTTTCACAATAATAATGACGGATACCATTGACGTGAATTTTTAGGGTATTCCCACGGCACCGCAAAAGCTCGGTGGTGCTTGCTGCAATCGATCTCAGGACGCGCTGAGTGCAGGAGACCAACGCGGGCCGTTGCGATAAATGGAGCCACGCGAAATAATGCGTGACTCATTCCGAGCGCTGACAAAACAAAAGGTGACGGCAACGTGGCGGAATTCGTCTACAGTTTAGGTGGTCGGACTTGCCTTTGACTTGCTTGCTCACTCATCCATGACGACTACATATTTTGGTAATACACTGTATTATACTGTAGACTACAGTCTGTAGTAGTCGACCCAGTGCTTGCCGACGGTTCGTCAAGGTGAATCATCGCCCCCGACATCGTCAGTGGCGCGATCTCCGCCAAGTTGACCACGAACGATGCTGTCCGTGAGTGAGAGGAGAGTCCAGTCAGACCACCGAATGGCCGAATATTACAGTGTGAAAGCGTTGTTCGTGGGTGACAAGGATGACCGACGTCTTCGCCTGAGCTCCCAGGTGCTTGTACAGTATTGGCAGAGATTCACTGGCCTAATTGGCATGACGGCCGAGTCGGACTGGCTATGTATGCTACTGCACCCGACTCTCAATTTTCGTGCCTTACGGCGTCTTCTTCAGGCCAATTTCGGTAGCACGTTGTTGCTCAAAGGTTTGCCCGTGGCTGTTGCTGCTGCTGTCGCCGCCGTCGGCATTGCCCTCTTGGCGGACATTCTCTTTCGCGGACTTGAGTTTGCGTCGGAGGACACATCAGCGCATTTCTATGCGTCATGGACAGGAGGATGCGCACCACTCGCGTGCGAGGCAGACGTCTGTGCGGGCAAAGGCGCCTAAGTTGTAGTGGCGGCAACTCGCCATCCTGCTGCAGCTAACGTAAATGTACAATACTCGACCATCGAGAGCTTAATGGCCATCCGCCCGTATTGGCTCACGCGGCGTTGCTCCAGTCGCGCAGGCAGCTCATCAGTCATTTTAATACATCTTGAAGCCAGCATCGGCCAACACAGACCGTCGTCGATTGGCTGAAAATAGAAAATGAATTGCGAATGAATTGCACCCGCCCAGACGCTGGAGAAGGAAGGCAGCATTTGCCAATCTGCCAGGTCGAGCGAAGGTGTCGTCGGCCTCCTCTCCACCGTCCGATCTCTGCCCCCATGGACCAACGCAACAACCCGTACGGCATGCCCGCCGGTCGTGCAGGAATGCCCAGTGGCATGCCCCAGCAGCAGCAGCGCGCGCAACAGCCAGGTATGCAGCAGCACTACGGCATGCAGGACATGATGTTCGACCCGCTGCCCATGAACAACGGCGGCATGTACCACCACCAGCCCATGCACCAGCAGCACCCAGGGATGGGCCTCATGCAGCAGCAGGGGATGGTGGCGCCTGAGGACGACCCGCGCTTCGTGGACGACTTGCTGGGAGCACTGGGCAACGACCCCGTGGGGCTCGGCGCTCAGCATCAGCAACAGCATATGGGGCAGATGCCCAGCCACGTGTACGACCAGCAACATCTCATCCCCCACACTCGCAAGGTCTTCAGCCTGGACGCACGCCCATGACGAGCCAAGCGCCGCCCATGCAGCAGGGAATGCCAGGATCCTTGCACATGAACCCGATGGCTCCGAATGGCACTGCTGGACGTATGGGACTCAACATGCAGCAGCCTAATCTAGGATCGCCAGCGATGTCGTCTGGCATTGGCACTCTTGGTGGACTCAGTGCGAGCATTCACCCGCCTGCTCCCCAACGACAAGCCGCTGTTGCACCCAGTGCTATCATCCCCACGTCTACATCAACCAAGTCTTCCTCGAACTCCCGCGCACTGGCGACTTCCAGTAATAACGGTGGGAGCAGTGACGAGGACGGCAATTTGGGTGAAGACGACACGCAGAAGAAGAAGGAGCGACGTCGACAGCAGGTGCGCTACGCGTCGCGTCGTCGCCGTAAAAACAAAAGGACGAGGAGAGTTTCCTGCGCGATCGCATCGCGGAGCTGAAGGAGCAGATCCGCATCATCGGAGGAGACCTGACGGAGCAGTGCTCGCAGATGGCGGGCATGAGCGAGCAGGCGCTGACGGAGGCGTACGAGAAGCAGATGCTGACGGTGCAGACGCTGCGCAAGGACAACAACAAGCTGAAGGAGCAGCTGCTGCAGCACGAAAACTTCGCGCGCATGATCCAGTACGGCCTGAACGCGCTGCCGAGCGACTGCCGCGACGTGGACCGAAAGAAAATCGCTGGCGTTCCCATGTGGATCAGCGACCAGATGAACCCGTTGAAGGGTCCTACGCTGGTGGTGGATCTGAACATGTGCCACGAGGCTGTGCGTCACGCATACAACGAGCTGAAGACGTTCGGTCCCACTGTGAACTCGAAGACGAACGTGTGTTACGCAATGGGGTGGAAGACGGAGTTGTGGGCTGCGAGCACTTGTCTGAACTTCCGTGCGGTGAGGTCCATTGGTGACAAGAACATTCGCGAAGTGGCGAATGCGTCATGGGACATCATCACATCACCGGAGAAGTGCAAACGCATTTACCCAGACGTGAAGCAGTTCCGCATTTTGCAGAAGGTGACGGACGATATCGTGGTGGTGCACCGCATTGCTTCAGTGGCGTCCGATATGTCTGATCGCGAGTTCATCTCTGTCGCGTTCCGGTTGCGTGATGGTGATGACTACTACATTGGGCTTAAATCCATCACGGTCCAAACCGAGGCCGCTGAAAACTGCATCCGTGGTGAGGAGTGTCAGGGGTGGATGTTTATTGGCGGAGAGAACGAGACGGCGCCGTGGAAAGCACATTTCCTGGGCTACTACGACGCGAAGGGTGAAAAGGACGACAAGGTGCTGAACCAGCTTGCGAACGAGGCGATGTTCGGTATGCTCCGATGGGAAAGTGAGGCGATGCACCCTCTCAGCGTCTAGTCACAGTTTTCAGGGCGACGCTGCAAAATGCAGGTCACTTTCCGACTCCGACCAAGGACGCACCAACTTTCGCGTCTCTGATGAATTTGTATCTTCTTGTGTGTATGCTTGTGCACTAAGACTGCAGCTGGTAGCGTAGCTTCAACATCGTACAGCTACCTTGCAGTCAGAGAAATAACTCTGCACAGTGTGTTCTACTACGTAGTAATTGAGCTTCTCGCAATATACCATTCTTCCACCACTGTAGTCGAGCACTGTAGCCATTTCAATCTATATGGCGTGGCATACATAATGCACCCATTTTACACTCCGACTTTCATCCAATCACTCGTGGTCTAACACCACTTTCGAATTAGCTCCCAAGCATGTCGACGTACTCGGCCACGTCGGTCGGCTCCGCGTCCCGTAAGATGACGCCGTGCTCGTTCTTCGCAGCCGGAAGGTGCCGCAACGGCAGCAGCTGCAAATTCTTCCACGCGCCGCGCGAGGATCAGGCGGTGAGTTCGCTGCCCTGCAAGTTTTTCCTCCAAGGGGCGTGCAAAGCGGGACGCGAGTGCAAATTTTCGCACTCGGAGGAGGCGCAGGCAGCTGCCACGCGCGTGAGTGCCAGCACCGGCGAGAAGACGGTCGCGCCAGGCTCTTACGGCGTCCCGTGCAAGTTTTTCAAGTTCGGAGACTGCTCTGCAGGCGACAAATGTCCGTATTTGCACGTGCAGAAGAAGGAGGAGGAGCACAAAGACAAGGCGGAGGATGTGACGGAAGGCACCTCCACACCGGAGAAACACTCGGAGGAGGAGAAACCGGCTACTCCATTGGCTGAAACGGCTGGAGAACAGGAGAAGGAGGCGGCAGACGAGGAGCTCGGAGATTTCATGTCCAAGGAAGAAGGTTCGTGACCAGCTTGTAGTGGTGGTGGCTCTTTTGCTGATAGTTTGTTGGTATTGCTACTTCAGAGTTGTATTACTACGGAGCACCGGGGAGTTTGACGACGCGGCCGAGTTTGTCCCTCCGATGCCAAAGGAGTCGTACGTCGAGGTCGCCAAGAAGAACGTGAAGGACAGACCGCTGTCCTTTGACGAAGAACGACCGGCTCCACCGTACGCTTTTTTCTGGATCGATTCATTTCTGAAGCGTTTGGTGGTTGTACTGATATTTGTGCGTTCTTGTTGCCTTTTACAGCAAAATCTGTACATTCTTCTTGCAAGGACTGTGTCGGTATGGCGACACGTGCTTCTACGCACATGCATTGCCAGAACGTGTGGAAAGTGAGGAGGAAATGCTTGCCATGGGTGAGGAGATTCGCCTTTCGCAGGACCTGGAATGCGGCATTTGCTACGAGAATATTATTGGCAAGGGCGAGCGTTTTGGACTGCTGTCTGGATGCAGCCACTCGTTCTGCCTTACGTGCTTGCGTAACTGGCGAGGAAGCGAGGATCAGCCAAAGCAGACTGTGCGCCAATGCCCTGTGTGTCGTGTCGAGACGAAGTTCATCATTCCATCGAGCAGAATGGTCACCAAACCTGAGCGCAAAAACTCCTCATCGACGTCTACCGCGTACGTCCAATTTATTTTGCTTTGCATGGCTACTATTCGTGACTTACGTTATCGTTCTCGTCCAAACAGAAAAACTTGTCGGCAATTCCGTGTCGTCACTTCGACGAAGGAAGGTGAGCCCGCCTTCCCAAATTCGTTCTTTTAATTCCATATTCACACAGTTTGCATCGTGTATTCCTACGTTTGTGATGAACTACGTACAGAGGAACATGTCCGTTCGGTACCAGCTGCTTCTACGCGCACCGCTACCCGGATGGCACATTGGCATCACGCCAAGTGCGAACTGCCGTAGATGCGGACGGCCAGTACGATGTTCTTCGCCAAGCGCGACTTGAGCACTATTTCCAGGAGAACGGCAGCAGCGAGTAAAATTCTTCCGGAGACAGCGCACACGCTCTGATGATATCCACCAGGGAACCCCGCAATACGTAATGCTTCATATATAGAGCTTTGCATTGCTACAGTTTTTCCTCTGTGCAACGCCGTACCGGTAAGTCTTGCTACTGGAAATGGTGCTGCAGTATCTGTACCTTGCTGTTGACGAGTTCTGCCAGCAGGAAGACGCAACTAATGCAACAACAGCTTACTTGTCCGCTACTCTCGTCGTGAAGGAGCCGTCCGTCTGTCCGAAGAAGGCCTTCTCAGCCATGCCGCAGAACAGTCCAACCTCCACCACACCAGGGAGCAGCGTCAGTTGATCGCAAAGCGTCTTCGGGTCACTGATCACTCCAAAGTTGACGTCGAGCACGAAGTTGCCGTTGTCCGTGACGACAGGCCCAGCCTTGCACTTGGCCATGCGCAGCACCGGCACGCCGTGAAACTCCTGCTCCATCTTCTGCATGAGAGGGACGTAGGCCATGGGAACGACCTCGACGGGGACTCCCTGCGTCCACTGCTCGCCCAGTTGCGTCGATTCCTTGCGGTAGTCGGCGATGACCACGAACTTCTTGGCCGCAAACGCCACAATCTTCTCCTGCAGCTGGCAGGCGCCTCCGCCCTTGATGCAGTTGAGCTGCGCGTCCACCTCGTCCGCCCCGTCGATGGTCACGTCGATCACGGGGCTCTCATCCAGACTCGTGAGCGTGAGTTTGTGCTGGGCGACGAGCTGTTTGGCCTGGAAGGACGTGGGGATGCACCTGATGCCCGTGAGTTTCTGCTCCCGCACGAGTTCTCCAAGCCGCTCAGCCGCGTACACGACGGTGGAGCCGCTGCCGACGCCCACGACGAATCCGTCCCGCACGTACTCGTCCACGGCTTGGCGCGCAGCCTGCAGGAAGCGGTTAGTAAAGCAGCTACAGCTGCAGATTCAGTAGGTGGCTCTTACCGTGCGCTTGGACTGTTCGATGGGGCTTAGCATCTCGTTTCTAAAGTGAGAAATTCCCAGCTGCAAGTCGCTCGACTGGTCTGTGGCCCATCAACTTCTGCGTGTTGATTGGCTTGATTGCGATGCTGACGTATGTGTCAAAAATTACTTCTCTCACCGAAACTAAACTCGAAAACTACAGATATACCCTCCCAATTGGCATGACAACTACAAATATAGCCCCACAATCGATTAAAGTGACACAGCAAACATCAGCATGCTGGGACTCCGCCGCTACCCCGTCACCCGCTTCGCCGCTGCGTTCCACACTAAACCCCCACCCCTGCTGAGAATGCTGTGCTGTTACGTGCGTTGGAGACGGCGTTGAAGTCGGACCCGCAGGCTGTGCACCGCCTCAGCGCGTTGCTGTCTCCGTCCACGACTCGGAACTTGTCCAGGGCGCTGAATTCCGTGCGGCAGTCGACCAAAACGTTACCGGAAGCGCCTTCTGCAACTGCTGAGACGGCAACAACAGCAGCTGCCAATGTGAGACCCCCGACGTCGCAGGAGCTCAAGATGGTGGCGCTGCAGGTGGGTCTGCCGTTCATCGGCTTCGGCTTCGTGGACAACTTCATCATGATCCTTGCGGGCGACTACATCGACCTGACGCTGGGCGTGTCACTCGGCATCTCGTCGATGGCCGCAGCTGGAATTGGCAACACCATCTCGGACATCGCTGGACTGGGACTCGGCAACGTCATCGAAGACTTTTGCGCGCGGCTTGGGCTGCCAGTGCCGGCGCTGACCAACGAACAGGTACTGCAAACCTCTACACTCATGCATGGTGTAGCTGATTCTGTGCTCACTCTACTTGTTATTCACTTGCAGATGCTGCTGAAGTCGACTCGACTAGCTAAAGTCGCAGGCAGCTCCTTGGGTGTCACCATTGGATGTCTTCTGGGGATGGTACCTTTGCTTTTCCTCAGTACAAGGGAGAAGGAGACGGACGTTTCTAAAGCCGAAGACTAAATAGAAACCCGCTTCAGACGTAGGTCGGACCTTTGTCGTCACTATCTCCTCCCCAATGAATGACATGGCGGTGCTGTCACCAGCCATCGCGTCCGGCGTGGCGCACACGGCTCTGCAGTGGTTCGAGAGCTCCTCGCAGTGCCAGAAGAAGATTCCTCCGGCTGAGTGGACGGTACTGGCTGCAATTGTACTGCGCACGACTGGAGATGCAGAGAGTGGCGCATTTCGAGTGCTGGCAGCGGCCACGGGCAACAAATGCCTCGGGAGACGCGACTTGAACGTCGACGGCCTCGTGGTCAACGACTGCCACGCTGAAGTGCTGACCAGACGCGCTTTTGTCCGCTATTTGTACGCAGAAGCTCTTCAGTGGCAGGAAAAGGAGCTCCAGTCAAGTGAAAACTCGATCTTCGAGCGCCATTTGACGTCACGTCGACTGGTTCTCAAACCGCAGCACTCGCTGCATCTTTTCATCAGTGAAGCGCCCTGTGGAGACGCAGCCATTTACCAACTACGCGAAGAAGTGGTGGATGAGTTGGTGCAGCAAAGAGCAGCGGATGGGAGCAAAGGTGGACAGCCAGAAGAGCGCAGCGAGATGCGTCTCACGGGAGCCAAGCACAGCAGAGCTGGCGACACTGATAGAGACCAAAGTTCTCCTCCGGACAAACGATTCGCTCAAGCTGTTGGCATTGCGCGCGTAAAGTCCGGTCGGTCTGATCTGCCACGTGAGAAGCAGACGCTGTCGATGAGCTGCTCAGACAAACTGGCCAAGTGGAACGCGCTAGGGCTGCAAGGCTCTCTGCTGCTGCAATGGTTTGAACCGGTTTTCTTGAGCGCTATCGTCGTCAGCGAAGACGAATCGGCCATGTCTGTGACCAAGCAACAGCTAGCACTACAGCGGGCCGTGTGTACAAGGCTACAAGAGCGTGGAGCGATCGAGGGCGTGACGATTTGTGCGCCTTGTGTGGTCTCCAGTATTCCCCGTTTAACCGTCGGCGAACTGCTGGCACTGCTCCATCTAGTCTTGCATTAAACTGGACTACGAAGGAACCCTTTTGGACTCGAGCACCCGCGGTTGACGGGGTTCTACTAAACCATCGTCCAAGCCTATAGACGTAGAGAAGTTTGCGATGAAGTTTTTCAGCAGCTTCGAGGTTGAATTCCTGATGGCTGCCACTGGTTTCAAGCAGGGCGCCAAGAAGGCCTCGAAAATGGATCGAATTGCCATGGAGAGAGTGGCTTCACGTCTGTCAAAGAGGAATTTGCTTCGTGCATTTCACCACGTCCGAGCGGCAAAAGCGGGCCAGGCTTCGGATGCTGCACATGATCTCGAGTACCTTCAACTCAAATTAGCAGTTCCTCTTGAAGCAGCACCAGCCACAACTCTCTCTACGCATTCGCCATCGACAGCTGTGACTGTCGGCAATGATCGGCGAAAACAATTCTTTGCGGCGTTTAATGATTGGATCGGGGTTCCTACGACGTTCAAGCAGTTCAAACTGTAACACACAATAGACCACTTCGTTATGCTGCCCTGTAGAAGGCTTAAGCGCTCTGCTCGAGGTGTTTCTCGCACTTTTGCGGTCCTTCTCGAGGCGTTCCTCATAAATAATGGAGCCAAGGTTCCCAGTGGAGCTCAAAATGTCGAACGCCATGGCGAACGTGTCCACACAGTCGTCGACGCGGAAAACGCCGCCAAAGTCTATGTGGCCGCCGTCGCCTAATGGAAGCGGCAGTTGTGTGTCCTCATGCAGGAAATTGGGCGTCTTCTTGTTGCCAAACAGCTCAAAAAATGACAACAACAGGGTCGACACTGGCGTCTGATGTGGCTTGTTCTTTCGCCTCGAGCCGCTGCGCTGAAATATGTGCGCCACCATCATATACAACCGGAAGCTACCGAGTCCACCCGTGAAAGGCTTATCCAAGTCAAACTGGTGCAGAAATTCCTTCAGGAACATGACCATTGTCGTGAACGGAGTCCCCAGTGTCTTCTGGAGTCTTCGAGCAAGAGAAGTCGAGCGTCCGTGCTCACTGGCCTCGAACGCCTCGCGGTTGACGCCAATATCAAGCGACAGCTTGCTCTTTGTATCCAAGACCATCAGAATAGGGATCTTGGCCTTGTGCAGACACTTCACCTGGAAGTGCGGCCTCCGCGACTTTAACAAAAACTGCAGCGCTCGCAAGACGCGAAGCTTTCGTCTGCGAAGTGTCGGGTTCCAGTGCGACGCCGCCGTCGGCTGGACGCGCCGCGTGATGTCGGCGTTGTCCTCCGACGCAACAGTCCCCACAGGCAGCGCCAAGTTGAGCGAGAAAGACGATTCCTCCTCTTCCTCTTCTCTCTGCACACTCGTCTCTTCCTCAGCTTGTTCGTCCTCCTCTTCATCAACCAGCAGTACCGTCGGCATCGCCTGAGACGAGGACAGCGTGATGTTCCCCACTGTAATATCCAAGTCACTCCTGAACGTGTCCAGTCCCGTACTGGACGAGCCGTAGAGCTGCACCGTCGCGTCCTGGAAAGCCGACGAGATGAGGTCCTTGACGTCCTGGAACACGCGCGTGCGCAGCTGTCGCTCTCGCGGGGAAATGGCAACTCGCTGCGCGAAAGTCCTCAGCTCTGCGTCCATTGGCGTCTGTTCTGCATTGGAACCCGCTGCGTCGTGGGTGGAATTCTTGTGCGTGCGCCTGCCTTCCTTCGCCCTTTTCACCTTCTTGGAGCTCACAGGCGCCGCACGGTCGCCGCGCATCTGTTTCTTGCGGCTCTTAACATCCCGCACCTTCTCCCAATTGGTGGACGCGCCGTGCGGGCGGACGCGTGACGCATGCAGCGGCTTGGCCGCCGTCTTCCTCTTGCTGCGCATTGCCACCAGTTATGACGCAACCTACATTGTATCTAGAGTATAGGTTATCTGATAACTATAGATGTGCTGTGATTGGCTTAAAATTAGATAACAGCCGACTAAGTACGAATATCGAACCCCGAGTGTAACGGTCGAAGCCCATCACAGGATCAGTGAACAGCTTGGCGTTGGTGCAGAGTTCCTGGACTCCAGGCTGGAGCTCCTATGCGGCGCCCCCTTCTCTGCGTCGCTGGGGCACGAAGTCTCCGATTTGCCGCTTCTTCCGTCGCGCCACTTGTCCAGGAGGGCGCTCATACGACAACGGACAGAGGAGGCGTCACGTCCCACAAGCGCTTTTTGAGACTTTTTCCTGCCTCATGTTGCGGCTCGTTCTGCTGTTCGCAGCCAGCTGCGTGCTCGCCACCCACGGTGCGACGTCCTTAGTCTCCTCTCAATGTAGCAGCAGCACTAACTGAATCTTGTCGCTTTGTCTCGTTGCTCCAGCCATGACCACCCGAGAGATGGCCGACGACGTGACTTTCGACAGTGTGGAGCTCGCTCAGGGCCGCAAACTGGCCGGCGCGACGGTGGACAACACGCTCTGGGCCGAGAATTACACCCCGGGGAGGTGACGACCGCTGGGGACGAGGAGCGAGCGGCGGGTGCCTGGCCCACGTCCAAGGGGACGGTGCCGCTCACCAAGCCAAAAGTTGTCGGACCGGCCACTCCGTATGATGGCGGCATGAAGACGTTCAAGCGCAGCAACGTGGCGTTCAAATCGGGCGCTAAAATGGCGCGCTCCAACGCCGTGTTCATCGTCCAGGCCGGCGCCACCCTCAGCAATGTCATCATCGCAGGCGGAGGCGGCGTCTTCTGCGAGCTGCACAACTGCGCGCTGGTGAACGTCTGGTTCCAGGGCTCGGTGCAGAGCGCGCTCCACATCAACTCGGGCACGGGGATCACGACCATCACGGGCGGAGGAGCCAAGAACGTGGCTCGTCGGGTCATCTGGGGACAAGCGTCGGGCACTGTCGTGGTCAGTGGCGGCTTCTACATGGAGAACTCGGGTCGGCTTTTCGAGTCGTGTGGTTCGTGTGGACCCGTCAAACGCGGCGTCATCGTGGACGGAGTTGTGAGCGTCAACCCCACGGCGGAGCTCATCCGCGTGAACGCCAACTACAACGACCGAGCCACCATCTCCAAGGCTTCCATCACCTCAGCTACCAACTACGGCGTGTGCGCACGCTTCAATGGCGGTGCAAACCCCAAGAAATTGGGCAACGGAGCCAGTCCTCCTGTCTGTGCGTACAGCGCGGCCGCGGTGAAGATCAAGTCCTAAGTGACATTGAAGAACTATTGGGTGACCAAATGCTGCAGGAAGCGCATTGCAGTGCATTTTCCTACCTCAGCATTTCGTGCGTTTTCGATGTTGCAGAGAGCGATTGCGAGCTTTCTTGTCAGCTAGAATAGCGTGTAGTAAAATGGAAAGACAAGCTATTATCTCTGTTCATGAAGGTTTAAGCAAACTTACTCTCTTCTTGGCATCTCTCTTAGCCGTCGAGTTCAAATGCAATGGCAAAGAGTGAGGAATTGAACGTCTCTGCATCGCACTTGGATCGTAAGTTGTTGACGCAGCGCAGAACCCTCTCAGCCCATACAGGACCCATGACATGAGCGTCGTGCAGTAACTTCACCACTGTTTGTTGACGAATATCCTCAGCATTTCTCGTCACGAGTCTCTGCATGGCTTCAACCAATGCACCATGCTGGAAAATGTCGATGTCGGTGCCGTTCAACGCTGTTAGCGCAACTTTAATGATGTTGGCGCTAACCTCGCAGGTGTTGGCATCTGAAAGACCCAAGACCACGTACCCTTTCATTTGGTCGTACAACATCCGCAGATTTAGTTGTTGGTCTGTGTGTAGCAACTGCTCGAAACACTTAAGCATCACGATCAGAGCGTCTGGGTCAGCGGGACTGCGGCTTTTGTGCTCGTAAAAACTTGCTTAGCGATAGCCACCGAGTCCCAATTGGAAACTAACGGGAGGAGTTGGTACGTTGCCCCAGAAGCGCCCTGAACAGGTAACTGTTGCTCGATTCTCGTTGATGTCTGGGTGTCGGCGTCCTCTTCGGGGTCAGTGGATAATTTTTCAGTATCGGAGAGGAACAGCATTGAGTGGCGTGTGGATACTGGGAGGCTGAACAGAACATCAACGTATAGAGGGACCAGCTCTTGGTAGTGCTCCAGGTTCTTCGCGAGATACGACAACCCCACACGCCGCAGATTGAGACTTGCTTCGGGGTGGAATTCGCGCTCGATAATCGTAAGACAAAGCTCAATCTGCTCTGTGAAATCCCGTGTTGATTCCTCTGCAGTATCATCGCCTGCTTCTTCCTCGTTCTGCAGTCGCTGAGTTGGTACAACACGTAGAAAAGCAGACGCAACAATGAGAAGCTGAGCTTTCACCTCCCACCACGCATGTCGTGACGAAAGTTGCGTCAAACGCGGCAGTAAATCCAAAAGCAGATTCACATTGTAGTTCATGAATGGAACCAGCATGGACAAACAGGCAGCACGCAGCTTCTCACACGGAGTCTCGAGTCCGATACAGCAATAATAGTGATACAGATCAACTATTGTATCGTCCAGCTCGCGTTCCAAACCAATCGAGATCGTAAGCATGTGGATAAATAGCGGAATGTCATCGGCCATTGCCTCCCGCAACTGCTTAATAGCTTGGACATGCGCTAGAACTGTACCAGGCAAGAAAGCGTAAAGTATTCGCAGTAATGGAGCTCGTTTGCCGGCGTATCGACTCAAAATCGTTGTGAACTTTGGAAGTAAAAACTCTGGCATGAGCAGTGAAGACGCTGTCCCATCGCGTCGAACACATTGCTGTCCCAATACCAAAAGAGATCCACAACAGCTCGAAAGAAGACGTGATTCTCTTCATACTCGGCGAGTAAAGGGTACATGATGCCTACAAATTTCCAAAAGTCTCTTGGAAAGTCCAAAAGGCTAAAGCCAGCACTTCGGCCTCATTCCCAACGTCTTGAAGCACTTCAGCACACTCTCGATCGTCGAAAACATTCCCTTCATACGCATTGGTCACGAAGTTCTCAAACTTCTCTTTGCCGTTTCCACGCTTCAGCGTGAGCCCCATGCTAGAAAGTTTGCGAGCTACAAATTCGTTCAGTAGATCGAGGGACCTGCGTCTCTGGACAAGCTCCGAATTGCTGTTCCCACCATTCATACTACGCGTGTCAAAGGACACGACACCACTGCGACTTTCACCAAGCAAACCACTGGAAGTGTGGCCCGAAAATCCCAGCGACTCATTCTCTCTAGCTTCACGCGTTGCACGGAGCTTCTCAAGGCCTTTCTGGTTGATTGTTTTGATCTGCACCTCTCGAACGACTTGCTGTGTCATTAGTACAGGGTTGCTGTCATCATTGCGAACCGGTTTCGTAGCTCCTCTCAGTACTGTGGCTTTGCTCGCACTACGCAGTGCAGGATAGCGATCTGGCGTGTCTGCTGTTAAGCGTTCAAGATGATGCGTTTCTTCTTGTTGCGAGTGGATGTCACGCACCTTACGGGTTAACTGCGTCTGGTCTCGAGTCTCTGCAAGTTCCGGATCGCGCATCTTGTCCCGAATGAACGCGGAGTTGGTAGGTTTGGCGTACGGAGGGATCTCCTCCACGGTGTCCAAGCTCTTTGCCACATTCGTCGGTACAGCAGGAGGGTGTTGCGAGACAACGGTTGGTTGAATCGTACGCTTCGTTAAGCACTGGTATAACTTGGTAAGGAACGCGACGGCAGCTCCGTTCTGGCAGTGGATAATGGCGTCGATGTCGCTTTTACTCGTGAGGGGTCCAGGTCGCTAAACTTTGCAAAGAGCTTGGCCAGTTGGTCCCAGTTGTCCTTCTTCACCTTCATGCCGATGCCGTTGTCGTAGGAATGCATGCTGATGTCCTTGTCGTAGTAGCGCGACAGGATCTCGGCCACTAGAAACCCATTGGCAAAGTCTCTGCAGTCGAAACAGCATCAGAACCTCCCAACCTTCCCGCCCAAACACTCCTCACTACTCACCTCTTGACGTTCTTGATAGAGTAGGCCAGGTCCAAGCTCTGTATCCACCGCAGCAGCTCGCGATTCAACTTGTTGCTCTTCTCCATCGCAAGTCTCAACTGACGTCGCTTCAAGATCATCCGTTGCCAAAATGGCTACACTCCACATGTAGTCATTTACGTGCATCTACACAATTCACCTCTCTTCCATCATACTTTACGTAGTCCACCCCACATATCCCCACGCCACTGCTTTTCAGTGCATCATTGGCCAACGTAGCTCTTCGTCCTGCCCTCCCCACATGCGAGTGCTGCGTCCATCCCAGCTGACGCTGCTGCGTCTTCACGCCCAGCGCGTCCGTGCACAGCGTCCGCAGCTGTTCGCGCGCGTCTTCAGCGACTCCGCAGACCCGGCCAAGCGTCCGTCAGCCAGCTCCGCAGCCGCTCCCGGCGTCCACAGCTCCCACGACGCGCCAAATGGCGTCAACGGCCTCCCCAACGGCCAGCAAAGCCACGAGATGCGGTCGGAGACGCTGCAATTCCTGGCCTCGTACCAGGACGACGACCAGGACCAGCGGCAGGACGTGGACTTCACTGCGCAGCGCATCGGCTTCCCCGTCAGCGAAGCGGAAGTGAACGAGCGCGCCGAGTTCCACGTGCAGCAGCAACACGAAGAGGAAGGGATCCGAGAAGAGTCCAGAGCCGATGCAACGGCCAAAGCCGAGAGGATCATGGCCGTGCTGCGCCACTCCATGTCGGAGCTGGAGATCGGGAAGGTCATTCATCGCATCGCGCAGTACGCGACGCTCCCGCGCGTCACGGGCCTCTCGAGGAAGCAGTTTCTGAGGTCGTTAGAAACGAGGTTCGGGGACACCAACAGGAAGGAGTTCGGCTACATGCTGGCGTTTTTGCAAGGAAGAGACGACGTCATTGAACAGCTGGAGATCGACTCGCGACAAGGTTTGCTTGGTAGTGAACAGGTGAAGGAGGTGGCCATGAACCAGCCAGGCGACGCGCTGGCTGAAGCGGACGATTTTGTCGTGCCGGGGATCATGGGGCTGCACCCGGAGTTGGTGGCGGACCCCAAGTTCGTGAGCATCGTCTTCTGTTATTGTCGACTGGCGTGTCTTAACTCGCTCAAGCTCATGCAACGACCCGCCGCAGGCTTTAGTCGCGGCTCCAAGTCCAGTTTGTGGCAGGTGAAGACCGACTTCCGAAAGGTGCTGGACATGGAGGGCTATTCGCACTATGCGGACATGTTGGGACTGGAGAAGATCGCGGCGAAAGACGAAGATGACGACGTGGATGTCGTGGATGCCGAGTGGGAAGAGTTCAACTTGGAGAATGACCGCATTGACTTCCGCATGCTGCTCTCGCAGACGCAGGGCATCGTGGACTTTATGAATGCCGAGCTCTCGAACGACACCATCTCCAAGATGCTCGTGGCGATGCTCGCATCGGTGAAGACGTCCAAGCTGCACCGCAAGATCTTCCAAGAGATGGTGTGCAACATCCAGACTGCGTTCCCGGAGACGTACCACGAGCAGCTTCTCTCAGAGCTTGTGCCATTCCTGTCGGGTGATAACGCGACGTACGAGGACTTTGACTCGGAAGTCGCCACGAACGCCCTGCAGCACCACCAGATGCGAAACGAGGCCATCATTCGCGCTCTGCTAGAGACGCGCATGCGAGTGGGCCACATTCTGATCCACGATATCGACGAAGTGGAGCCGACCCAGTCGATCTCCAAGAAGCTGACACCGGAGCAGCACGAGAAGGTGATCACAACGGCCTGGAACATTGTGTCGGTGCTGGATGACCGCAAGTATCACATGTTCTTTACGCGCTTCCTCAAGTACAAACTTGCATGGCGCCCGAACCGTGCGACGTTCGGAGAGACGTTCCTGTCCGACGTACGAAAAACTCTCGGCCCACGTGACGCGGAGGCTATCATGCCCATGTTTGAAGAAGTTTTCCAGCAATTATCGGTGGAGACGTTGACGATCTGTCGTGTGAAGCTTCGTCACTCTCGGAAGCTGTTGCGCGGACGTGGAGCCCTTGAACCGCTGAACGACGCCGGTCGCGAGCGTCTGGAAACTGCTTGGCAGCCGTCGCACTGCGCGTTTTACCGCAATTTGCCGCACGGTGTGACCAAGAAACACTTGGAGGCTGCTCTGGGTCATATCGGCGGTGTCAAGCGCTTTTTCCTGTTCTCGAACCCCATCAATGGCCCACCGGAGTTAACACTGGACGAGGTTTTTGACGAGGAAGACGAGGAAGAAGAAGAGGAGGAGGAGGAGGAGGTTGAGGAAAAAGCGGATGACAAGAAGAAGAAAAAGAAGAAGATAGCCCAGTCCGATGCACCGAAGGGTAAAGAGCGCAAGGCCTTGATGATGCCCAAGAACAAGCAGAAGATTATCGCCAGCGACAGGAAAACTACGTATCAAGCGGTGGTAGAATTCGAGTCTGAGAGCGCGTGCCGCAAGGCGACAATGCGCGCTCTTCAGATTTTCGGTGTCATGATGGCAGGCTGGAAGGAGTATCGACCCGTGTTCTCCACGCCGGCCGACAAGCGCTCTGCAATCACCCTCATGAATGTCCCGTACGGAACGAAGGTCGGAGATCTCGTGGATGAAGTGAACTTGGTTCTCTCAAAGGCTGGTCTCAACATGAAGGTGTCAGGTTTGGTGCCGCGGGTGTGATGCTGACCAACGGCCGACTGGATCTACGCTTCCCGTCGTTCGTGGAGGCGGCTCAAGTCGTCGAGCTGCTGAACGAATACGTGCACTTGAAGAAGAGCCGTCGAGCACTCTCACAGCGCGATACTATCCGCTTTGAAATGTTCGTGAAGCTTAAGAAGGACCTCCTGACAAAGGCAAAGACCGAAGAGAAAGAGAGGAAGCAGGAAGAGGAGAAAGCACAACTCGCTGGTGAGGAGGAAGGGGTTGTTCAAGAGGAGGAAGACACTCTTCTGTTTGGCGTCGATGAAGACGACGACGATGATGATGACGAGGCGAGTGAGGAGGAAGAGGAGGAAGAGGAGAGCAAGAAGAAGGCGAAGATGGAAGTATCAGAGACCATGAACGAATACTTCGCTGAGTGGCTTGAAGCCGAGGCGAATCTTACAGACGAGCAGGTAGAGCTGGCCGAGCAACTCCGTCCGTTTGACGTCACGTGGACAGCAACGCCGAAGCCCAGGAACAAGCACAGGTACCTTTAGACCTGCCAACCCAGCGGATAGACAGACGGCTACAATGATCGCAGGCATTAAGCACATCAGGTTAGTCAAATGAATAGATACATGCACACATTGCTCAAGTTTCGTTGCCACAAGGCAAGTTCGCGTGAATAATGGTTAAATATTACCTACTGCACCACCTACACCACAGGCGGCATCCTACAGTTCCTACAGGTATCAATAACAATGAAGCCGACAACTCAAAACAGCAGCAGATCCTTGATCATGCGGTCGGAGACCGTGGCCGACTCGGCCTCAGCCCCCGAGCGCACACTAGCGTCGAACGCGTGCGCGAACCGCTTGTCACGCGCCATCATGCGCTCCAAAAGCGAGTTCGACTCGGCGTAGCGCCGGATCAGGTGCTCGCAGAAGCTGTCGTACGTTTTGTTTTCCTTGTAAATGAGTCTCCCAGTCGCGTAGCTGGCAGTGCGGTATGCCTCCACGAAGGTTCCTTCAACGCCGTCCTGCACCTGCGGCCGGAAAACAACCCACCGCTTGAAGAGCCACGGCAACGTGCTTTCGTCCTGAAATCGCGTTCCTCCAAGACGCTCTGCTGGCAGATGATGGCTCGGTGTTCCTCCGGCATGAACCGCCGACACACGATGCTATTGTAGCTGACGTTCGGGACCCCGTGCACATTGAGCGACCACTTGCCAGTCGTTTTCGAGTATACGTGAGCGACGTCCTGGGCCAGCGGCGTGACCACCACGTAGTGCTTCTTGGCATGCTTGATGGAGATTTTCTGGGCCACATTCGTCTCCCAGCAGAAATCGACCATGTCCTTGACATTGCACGGGAAGAACTTTTGGTTGTGGATCGTGTAGTTCTTCTCGGTGATGGCAAGTCGCAGTTGCCACCCGTCCATTTCAATGGGCAGGCACGAGATCACTTCCGGTGCGAAGCTGCTGCTCTCCAGACTGATGTTCACGCTCACGAACGACGCGATGTTGAGCAGCTCCTTTTGCGCTGGTCGCTGAGCGAGTAGCCCGTGGCCGGGTCGATCGTGTGCAAGCAGCTCGCATCGTCCGTCTCGATGTGGTTCACCGGGTCGTTACTGTGCGTTCCGTCCGTGTCTTCTCCGCTGTGGTCTTCCGTCCTGAACGGCAGCAAATCCGAGCTGAAGGACACGAGCGGAGCGGTGGGCGTGGCCGCGGGGCTCGGGCGAGCACCGGAACCCATCTCCTCCACTTTCCGCATGCTGTCGTCCACAAAGTGCGAGAGTCGTGCAGCTCGCTGCTGCTGGGACAGTTGCCCTTGCAGGTAGTTGACCTGGTCCTTCAGAGCCGCTTGGAGCTCCACCACATGCGTGCGGAGGAACTGCAGCTCAAGCTTCTGCTTCTTGCGACAGCGCCTTGACGCCGCGTTGATCTTGAGCTGCCGTTCGCGCGAGACTTTCGTCTTCTTTCCTGCTGTGGGGTGGACGCGTCGTCCTCCTGCTTACGAGCCGCCGCTGCCGGCGTATTTCTCCGGCCGATGTTGACCGTGTTACCCGTCGCGCGCGTGTGCACCACCAGATTCTGCGGCTTGGCGCGCATGGCCAGCATGGACGTGGCCACCGCGGCCGACGACTTGTCGGCTGAACCTTCCGCCATGCGGTTGTAGCCGCGCTTGACGCCGCTCGGTCGTGTCGGGTCGTTGCTGTTGCTCACTGCGGTGGACGGGAAGTTCGCGGGCGTCTGAGCGGTCGGTGGTGCGTAGTACAAGTCCAGGTACGAGCCCGTGTGAGCGTCCGAGGGGCCCGAGCCACCTCCGAACGCGCCGAAGAGCTCGTCGTCCATGTCGGCGGCGGTGAGCAGCGACGTGTGCGGACTCTCGTCACACACGGAGAGCGCGAAGGGGACGGAGCTGCCGGTGGGCGACGCGCTGGAGACGGAGGCCAATTCCTGCTTGAAGCTGCGCGCCTCGTGCTCGGCGTAGAGCGAGGAAGGCGACGCGTTGATGAGGTCCAAGCCGCAAGTGAACTGCATAGAGCGGAGCGGTGTGTGGTGGAGAGGACTGCCCGACCAGCTGATCGCCCAATGAGGTGCGAGTGGTTCGAGGCGAATCGAGAAGTGAACGCTAAACTTCAAAAAGCGGAGACTTTGCCGCCGATAGACGTACGTTGCGGAGGAGATGCAAAAGTGACCTGCTCAAAGGGGTTGCTTGCTCGTCCGGTGTCGACGGTGCCCGTCACCTTGACGGGATAACGCACGGATTGACTTGGTCTCAGTATGCTTGGGGATTTTGTGTGGAGTGATGGGCTTGAGAAGCTCCGTTTCTGTGACCTCCAGATTCCAGGACCTCGAACTGGAACGCTATTTTAAGCGATGCTGCGACGTAAGCGCAACTTTGGTGCAACGTAGTTGACTATAGCCTGGCTTTGTGACAAGAGGACTAGAAACTGGAACTCTCTGGAAGCCACAAGAACAAGCTGGCCGAGTGGACCACGCATGGATTGGCTGGTCAGCAACGATGCCCCAAAACGCATCCCCGTCGACCCAATTTGGAGGGCGAAATGAGCAGCTGGGACGCATGCTCGCGGTTGTTTTAGCGTTTTTACTTTTGACGCATCATTCTTCGCAATGCATTGGTGCGCTACAATGCAGTTTTCGTTAAGACTCAATTGAAGCTGCCCATTTCACCGTCATCTCTGCTTCGTGGAGTCACAGGTGACGGTCGCTGATGCTGCACCAGCTCTAACCACCATCTTGCCTTGCAACGTTTCTAGCTCTCTTGACTTGTCAAGAGTCTTGACCCGCCTAACTTGAAAATTATGCCTCCACGAGCGGGGCGCAGTAAAAGGAGGGCCACCGCAACGTGGTGCACACTTGCACCATTTCACTAACAACCACCAACACTGTCGGCGACAAGGAGGTAGACCCATTTTTGGTCTGCTTGGATTATGTTCCCGCCAAACCACCAAAACGACCCATTTTCGCGGATTCTGAATTTGCACGTTGAAGTGGCCTTCGCCAGTCATTTCCGTTGCTCATCCGCGCTGGGCCGGCCATATCTGACGCGGGATCATTTGCGATGCTTTAATAAGCCATGGCCTCGCACCCTTGGCGAGCTGCAGCTTGATTGCTCGTATTTGTTAGCCATCTAGGCGAAGTGAGTACGCAGTAAAGCTAGAGTGCACTTCAACATCGACAATGTGGTATTTGAATCGTTCATTCGCTGTTAAATTAGATTTGCCTGGCTTCCTCTTGCTCTCTTCTCCGCTGACCGGCACGCTCGAGCCGACTCTTATCGGGCCCCGCGCCACGCAACGCGAGCGGGATGCGGCGACCCGGCCTGGCTGCAGCTTCTGCCCGCACAACTCAGCCCACGAAAGGCGGCCGCCTCTTTCTCGCCTCCCTCGGCGGCAGGGCTGAAGTTCTGCTGCGGTTGCTGGAACAGACCCCACGCGGCAAAAGAGGCCAGCGCAGCCGTCATCTTGGCCTTGGATGGGAGGCTGCTGACGGCGTTGGATGGAGATGGAGTCGGTCGGTCGACGGCGATCGGCATTGGAGCTGCGGAAGACGAACGAGGGTCTGTGCGGAGGACGGCGTTTTCGATTGTGGCAATGCACCGGACGGACGGCAAGAGCCCCAGGCCTTCAAACGACGGTCCTGATTGTTGCACACACACTGAAGGAGAAACTTCCCGTGGAGCGACCACGCCGTTGAAATTGGCGTTTTTGGCCAGTCATTTGGGCTGAAACGGAAAAGAGTGGGATTTAGTGCCCCATGGGGTAGTGTCCAAGCGGAATCCTTGACTTGGTTTTTGTATGCCAACTTCAACTTCAAGCGAGCGGTTGGCGCCACACGTGAAAGGCGTGGTCGTAGAAGGAGGCCGAGCCCACCACTGGCGCCTTGGCTCCGAGCGCTGCCGGGTGCAGCCACCAGTCCACGCCGTACGCGAGCGATTCGTGGCGATCGTAGCTCGCCGCTTTGCGCAGCGAAGTCTCGTTTGCCGCCAGCTCCAGCACCTGAAAGCCGTTGTGCATGCAGGCGGCCAGCAGCAGCTCCTGCGCACGCAAACAGGACAGGGACGTGAGCGCACCTTCCTGGACGACAATAGTCACTTGCTTCTTACCTTGCGGCTCGCGGCCGGGTGCCATTTCAAGCGCCAGACGCCGCCGCCGGCACCGTACGAGGCCAGTGGACGGGTCATGTTGCGGTGGTCCCACACCACAACTTGCTCGTCGTAGCTACCCACCGCCACAAGACGCTCGTCGTGCGGGTGGAACTGGATGCTGCACACGCCCATCGAGTACTGCCGCGCGTTCTTGAACGTCGGCGTCGAGGTGCCGGCGCGCAGGTCCCATCCCTTCAACGCCGCGTCGTCCGCGCCTGAGAAGAGCACGTTCGGGTCGTGGCAGTTGAAGGCCGCGATCCACGCCTCGATTGGAGAGCCGAACAGGTCGTGCGCGCGCCACTACACGCCAAACACCAGTTAGAGCGCCGCCCCGTTCTGTCAAGTGGAGTAACCGGCAACCGACCATACCTTGGCTTGCTGGACGATGCCCTGGGGCGCAATGTCCCAGACCGACAGCGCACTGCAGGACAGGAGAGTTCACGACAGCACGCACGTCAAACAAATTAGTAAGCATCCCGCGCTCGACTTGCTCATGTTAAGTGTGCCATCACCTTACCCGTCCGAGTGGCTCACGCAGATGGACGGCTGGGCGCTGGAATGCACGCGGTTGTTCCAGTCCAAGGACAGGCACATGGAGCCCGCGTTCGCTTCGGTGGCCAGCCCCGAGTGACGCAGCGTCGGCTCGGATTCATCGCCTTGACCCGGTACCAACTCGTACAGCTCCAAACTGCCGCCGGCTGTGGCGGCGCCCAGCAACGCTTTGCCATTCCTCGCTTCTCTGCTCCACTTGATATCGAAGATGCCGCTCGAGGTCGCGGTCTCCTCCACTTTGTGCACCGAGACGTCTGCGGCGTCACAGTTCAGTTGAAAGTGCTGCAACGTGCCACTACGTCGGTCCTCCGCCTCGCCAATGTCCGCCGCCTTGTGCAGCTGGTACGTGGCGGCCACCATGGACGACTCGAAGCCGGCCACGGGACAGGACTCGACGCAGTCCGCTGTCTCCACCGTGTCAAACGTTGCCAGTGTCGAGTCCATCTTCGATATTCGCGTAATACTTGCGATTCGTATGGTAGGGCTACGAGCGTAATTTCTCGTTTTCGCGTGTCATCCAGTCAATACAGCACCGGTATGAGCGACTCGAGCAGCTCCGATGAGGAGAACGATTTCTTCGGGCGCATGGAGAGCGACGACCTGTTTGAAGAGAGCGATTTGCAGCAGGAGAAACGCCGCGAAGCTCAGCAGTTCGTGCAGCAGTATGCAGAGCGCGAGTGGGGGTTGGCAGCCAGACAGCGACGCGTCCAGGGCGCGGAGAAGGAAACAGTGACGGAGAACACACTCGACCTCTGCAATGAAAAAAGGTCGTGTTCCAAGAGAAACAGGGCCAGCAAGCCAAGGTCTGGGACTGCGCGTTGGTGCTGGCCAAGTTCTTGGCGAATGACAAGTACTTGGCGCCAGACGTTTTCGCCAACAAGCGCGTCATTGAACTGGGCTGTGGCGTCGGTGTGCCGGGTCTCGCTGCCGCTGCACTCGGGGCCAAGGAGGTTCTTCTCACTGATATGGTACGGGTCGCTGCTATTCACTTACAATTGATAGTGCTAGTCACTTACATGGTCGATGTTGACAGCCGATGGCGGTTCCCTGGATCCAAGTCAACATCGAGCGAAACCAGACACTTGGCTGCATTTCGAGCGACGTTAAAGCCGAATCGCTCATGTGGGGCGAGCAGGAGACTCTGGAGACGCTTCCGTTCGACGTCATTCTCTGCTCCGACCTGGTCTACGGCGAGCGCTCCATCTCGCAGAAATTGGTGCAGACCATTGTGAATCTGTCGCACCCCGATACGTTGATAATTTCTGCGCACGAAGCTCGATTCGCCGGAGATCGAGGCGAATCTTTCTTCACACTGCTATCCGAGCAGCAGTTCCAAGTCGAAAAAGTGCCTCGCGAACACCTCGACGCTGTCTACAACGCCGCGAACATGCACGTGCATCTTATCCGGCCGCCCACAACCACCGTACAGTAACTGTCCAAATAGATACGATATAACTCGCTGCCAAATCAATCAACTAAATCAACTATAAGAGTCCAAATTGAACACGATCAATTTAAAGAGTCCGAATTACGTGATAGTGTTGCTAGACACGCACTCGCCAAGATGCTGTCAAGACCCCTCCGCCGTTCGCTGCGGCGTCTCCTGAGCTCTTCCGCTGCTGCCGACGCTTCGCCTTCTCTGTGGCAAGACGTGTCCAATCTGGACGCGACGCGCTGCCACGACCCGCTCGTGAGCGAGGGCGACTTGCAGCTGCAGCTGGACGTGATCACTGAAGACGAGGAGCAGGTCATGGCGGACGAGTGCGCGCGCATTCTGAGACGCCGCCGCTACGAAGAGGACCACTGGGACAACGTCATCATTAAGTTCAAGGAGATGGAGCGCTCCAGGTGGTCCACGGAGACGCGAAACATCTTGCAGAAGGTCCGAGAGGCGGCGATCGTCCCCAAGGAGCTCAACTACTTCCCGGCTGTCCACGTCATCGAACTGGCAGAAGATGGCTACATTAAGCCCCACGTGGACTCGATCAAGTTCTCCGGGCGGGTCGTGGCTGGCATTAGTTTACTGTCCCCGAGCATCATGAGATTCAAGGAGGAACACGGAGACTCGGTCATCGACGCCCATCTGCAGCGTCGATCCATGTACATGATGACGGGGAGAGTCCGATACCACTACACGCACGAGATTTTGCCTGGTGCACAGGTTTTTAGAGACGAACTGTCGGTGAACCGCACACACCGCATCTCCATCATGCTGCGCGACGAGTTCCTCGAGGAACACGTCGCCAAGTATCACACTCCCTTCCACTCGCCAAACATGTCGTAGGCAGCGATATCAAATATTTCGTACTTCCAGCATTGACAGATAAATTTTAGAGAAGGACGATCTGGAATTTCTCGTTTACGCAGGGGCTCTGCTGTCATTTCCGGAATTTGTCAAGATGAAAATTTTCTGTGCGTTTGTTGGTGGAGCTGGAGTCTCGTTCTTTGTGGACCTCCAGTGGTGGCGGATTTGACGGAAGCGGTCAATCGGCAGGCTGGGTTCATCATACAACACCCGGGACAATACCTGCAGCCGGACGGCAAACGGTACTTGAACAATTTGTGAATGAGCAATCTCCTCTACTCCCAGTTGATGAAGCCACTATAAAGAAGGCAAACCTTTCTGAAATACTGTGACGAGGGTAACTTGAGCCCCGAAAAAGCTTGTAACGCTTGAATCAAGAACGAAAGGCATGCTTGAAGAACCTATCAAGTTGCCACTATCACCGGCAGGATTGTATCACGGTAACCAAATCAAGGCAATGAGTTGCAAACAACTTCCCATGCATTTAATATTAGGTAGCCACACGGCGTCCTGTCCGCCTTCTCAAAAAGTGTTCAATGTCCCCGCTGCGCCGCGATCGTCTCTGTCCTCGGGTATCTGTGAAGTGGATCGAGTCTGTGAGTACTTGCGTTGTTGTGTAGCAGTGCTCTGCTGCTTCTGATCTTTTCAGCAATACCCGCACAGGGACTGACACTTTATCGTACGCACGAGCCGATTGTTGGCGTAGTAATTGCAGTCCGACTGCTGATATCCGCTCTCTCAGACGACGACGCGCACGTTGCTCTTGAATTTGGACGACCCCTTTGACCGGGATCGCGGCTTGTCTGCGAAGCGGTAGTCGGCGCGGTTGCTGTTGACCACGCGCGTCTCCTTCTTGGCTGACTGAGCGATGGCATCGGCCTTGCTAATGCTCTCGAGACACGACACGATTTCGGCTGCGCTCGGTCTTCGTGACGGGTTGTGCGACCAGCATCGCGCCATGAGCTCCGCCCACTTGATGTTGCACTGGCCAGGCTTCATAATTGGTCGGCAGCCAGAGAGCACGTACTCGCTGATCTCGGCGTTCGAGTGCATCTCTGCGTACGGCAGTTCCCCTGTCGTGAGCTCCCACATGATAAGCCCAAAGCTGAAAATGTCCACAGCCTGAGGACTCGAGCTGTCGCTCGGGAACGCGCCCTTCATCACCCGCTCCTCTCCCAGTTTGAGCAGCTCGGGCGCCGTCCACCGCAGCAGCGCCGCGCGTTCGTCGATGCTGCTCATCCTACTCCTATCAAAGCCCACAGCCTCCGCCACGCGACGCGTGCCGAAGTCTGCGAGTTTGGCGTTCCACGAGTCGTCCACCAGGATGTTGGTGCTCTTGAGCTGTCCGTGGACCAGGGGCGGGTCAGCGCTGTGCAAGTAGAGGAGGCCGCGCGCAGCTCCCAGTGCGAGTCGTATCCGCAGACTCCACTTGAGATTCACCCTCTTCCTGGCCGGTTCATTTAAACTGCCGGGGGCGCTGGCGGTGCTGCTGGCCGCTGCTCGCGAAAGCGGCTCCGAGCCTTTCCGCTTGTGCTTGCTGCGACTGGAAGTCGAGGGCTTGGGCGCGTGCAGCACATTGAAGAGCGAGCCCCGCGTGCAGTACTCGCTGACGATGCAGAAGTGGTCTTCCTGCAGACACGCCCCCATGAAGAGCACCGTGTTGGGGTGGCGTAAACTGCCCATGCGCGTGGCCTCCACCTCCAGTTCCATCTCGACGTTCTCCCGGGCCGACGCTTTGGACGGCAGAGAGATCATTTTCATCTTCTTGACGGCCACGACGGAGCCTCGGTACGAGCCCTTGTAGATGACGCCCGACGGGCCTTCCCCAATGACGTTGAGGCACACCACTTCATCGGCCTGTTAAGGTTAAATACTGTAGCGTGAGTGCTTCGGTGGTTCTTATTTGTGGCATTTTCGGGTACTGGAGACGTACCGCCAATAACGACGTGGTGCCAAAAGTGGACTGCGTTTCCGCGGACTGCTGCACGTAGCTGTGGCTGGTCTCGTCCAGCTCGGCCTCGAGCTCGGCCGCCATGTCGCTGTCGGGCAGGCACTTGGACAGACAGAAGCCCATGATGGTTCCGTAATGAAGGGACTGCGCTCCGGACCGACTGTGAGCGACTGACGGCGTCTCTGCCTGACGCCGATTGTATTTTGGAATGTCGCCCAATCTGGGAGTCTGGGGCCGCCCAAATGGGGGACGATGGCCCGGCGATGCACGCCATACTGAGGGCGAGAGAGAGAAAACGGGCGCTTCGAACCGGACAGCGCGATCGCCCAAATCGAGCAATCGGACGAGCCCATAGCAAGGCAAACGGTGCAACGTCGGGACGATGCGACACTGACTCTTGTGGTGGAAACATGGCATGACTGGCACTGTAGTGTCAGGATTGACTGCACACCTTGCTGTAACTTAAGCGGCAAGGAAGGTATTATAGAGACTCTACTCGACAGGTAAGGTGTGTCCTGTAGAGAGGGAAGGTACAGTAATAGGTATGTAGAGAAGAAAGAGTGGCAGGCTCGTCTTCGTCGCGTTTAGGCGGAGACCGCGTGACGCACCGCGGCGTGTCTACGTTGCGATCGATCAAATCCCGGCCAAAGCCAGCGTGATCGGGCAAGGCCTCAAGCTTGACTCGACTGTACCGGTAGGCAGGAATAGAGGAAGTCTCCATTCACAGTGCAGACGTTGGCGCCAGTCAGTAGCCGGCCTGCAGCGGCTTGGCTCACGTCGTTCGAGGGCGTTGCTGTCGTCGGTGTCCTGGCAATGGCGTGCCAGACGGTGACCATGGACGGGCTGCTCAGGTTGCTTCGAATCTACGGCGGTGGGCCAGATGGCGACCTCGACGCCACGACGAGCGGCATCTTGTGCATCCACAGACGAGGAGGACTCGACTAAACGTTACGCTGCGATCCATGGGACTTCGGAGACTCGTTCGAAGGAGAAGCTCCCAGTGGTTGGACGCGCACGAAAGGGACCAGGACGTCGATTATCGATCCATTGTGGTTATCTACCGAATGCAGAGCTACCGGACGTGGCCATCTACGCAGGAACGTCCTTCTCCAGATCCTGCGGCGCTGCCACCTCGAACCTCAGACGCACTGCAAACTCAGGCGCGAACTTCTTGTGGCCGTGCTTGGCGTCTTTCGCCACCTTGTCGATCTCGCTTTTCGCCAGCTCCAGCTCCAAGTGGTCCCCGACCTGCGGCACAAAGGCCGTGTGGAACCAAAAGTTGCCCAACGCACCACCCGAGCGACGTCGGAGCTCCACCTTCACTTCGTCCCACACGAGCACGCGGTTGCAACGCAGTTCAAGCTCCACGACGTCTTCATTGGAGTCACTTTCAATGTTGGGACGTTTTTGTCGCTGGAAGTTCCCGGGGAGGTCGTAGACTGCTGCGCGTGGACGGATAGCGCCGCATTCCACGTGGACGCGCCAGTCTGAAGCGCTCGCGTTGGTTTTCTTGTGACTTGTGATGCCACACAACACGACAGCAACAAGTACAAGGTGCACGCGAGCTGGTAACACCGGCTCAGCGTGTGGCCTGGAGACGGAAGTACCGGTAATAACTCCGCGAGGTGAAGCAGGATCATGAGTCAATTGCAACCATTGTGTGTGGTAGTCTGCCAACGACATTGCACGCTCTCGAGTCTCTTCATCTTCGTACGACCCGAGAACTTCAAGATCGCCGGCACCTTCAGAGCGACGACACATTTCACCAAAGTACCCGACGAATCTCCGCTGGCTCAGGATCGTCACGCCTTGCAACTTGAGAGACCGCGCAGCCGCGAAATACTCGAGAGCTCCGTGATAAGATCGCCACATCCGCGCGTACAACATGTAGGCACACAACATGACTCCTGTACGACCTTTGCCAGCTTTGCAGTGCACTGCTACGATATTGTCAGGGTTTCCTTGCAACCAGGAGTGAACATCTTGGCAGAATGGTAGCAGCATCGATAAAGGTGGTGGGGAATGGTCTTCAAAGCCGAACTCGGCTACACGTCCGTGGAATTTCTCATCGGGTGCGTAGCGACGCTCAACGCAGAGATTGTAAACGCGGTATCGACCGGGATGACGTTGCTCGAAGAACCGGAAGACATCGCGATAATGGTTCCGGTAGATGCCCTCGATCTTCTCCGCTGGGTAGCCTAACGCTACAAGACGCTGGGTGACGTACGTCAAGTCTAAGTCAAAGCCATCCGAGGAGAACCGCCGCTTTTCCTTGGACACCAAGTGTTTCAACCGGTTTGTGAGACCTCCTGTGTGTCTTCTGGATGAGGTTGGGCTTGACGCGGGTGACGAAGTGGAGGACATTGGGGATACCGACTCGGCTTCGAGTTGGGCGTCAATCTTCAGCGTTGGACGAATACTTGGCGAGTTTGAGGCAGCTCGAACTGCTGGGGATGGAGGTGGAGCTGGTGGTGATTCAGTGGAGATATCTACTGGCCCCCATGTAGTCACGGGTGATGGTGGCGAAATGGATTCAACAGAAGATGCAGGCGAAGCTGGTGCTTGGTCGGAAACGGACTTGTCCTTCCCTTTGCGTAGGTTTTCTCACTGTTCCCCACGGTCTTCACCCTCGTGAGCGAGAGCATTCGCTGCATTATCAATGTCTTCTGCCTGAACACTTGAGGGTGAGATATGGAAGGAGCAAGTTGAATAGCTGGACACTTCGAGCACGTGCCGAGCTGATCGACAGGCAATGCCCAGCGATTGACACGGAAGCGCAGATGAGGTTGTTATTATAGTGACGATGTCGGCAGGGTGGGTGGCCTATTTCAAGAACAAGTAGCTGAAACAAACTTCGGTCTGATGGTTGAAGCAAGCTCATGTATTCTTTTAGGGATCGAAGACGATGAATCTGCTTAGGATCGATCAACCTCCGGGTTGATGGCGTCAAGTGCAGGCGATTCGTAGTTGGTGTAGAGCGCATATTGGTAGACCAAGTGTGGAATGGCTGGCTTGAAAGTCCGAGATCGACAGCCCAGCAAGTCTTGGATCATCACTGCGTTCTCTTCTACGGTTGCCACCAAATGCAAAAGCTGTTAGTAATTAAGCAGCACGGCTTGGGACTTTATAAGGACCTTACCGATGGTGGTGAGCAGGATTTTGCTATATTTGGAGCGCAGTAACAGCTTCACCGTTGTCGCGTAGAGTTCCCAGACCTCGCGGGTAATGAAAGGAGGGTCCACGACGACGAAATCGAACGTGCCGATAAGCTCTGAGGGTACGTCCTGAGGCTTGTGGAAATCGAAAAGGACAAACTGCTCGCCCTCAGATTTGAACTTTGGATCGAACTACAGCAACCAAAAGTATAACACTCTCGTCAGCAAACCCTTGCACTTGCACCGTGGAGTATCGAGGAACGTACGTCAAACAGGAAGCATTCGCGTTGAGTGGAGACGTCACTTTCGTGGGACTTGACAGCAAAGTACACGCTTGGAGTTGACAGGAAGGCGACACGGCCACCGCATTGTGGTGTCTCGATGATGGCCTCCTTGGCTAGTGCTGCCACCGTATCAGCTGAATACCAGTACTGGTTCAGTTCCTCTTTCTGCAGGAAACAAAGTTACGTTAGACAAGGTGGAAACGTTGATAGTGGAGGCTAGCAACAGAATTCAAACCTCTGGGAACTTCTGCCAGAACGTACGCGAGCGGCGCGCAAGCGTGGTGTGCTCCTTCATTGCGTTGTGCTACACTCAGCTTCGTTTTAGAAGTACGGACTGCTGGAGCTCTGCATCCCAACGGACGCTGCAACTGGTCGTTGGCGACAACAAGAAACGATCACGAATGCTATTTTATCAACTTTTGACGACCGTAGTCGATTTCACCTGCTACCAGCTTTGGATCTCCCTGGAGATCTGTCCAAAGAGCTTGTCTAGAACTGTGTTTGAGAACTCCCTCGTGGTCGAACGCTGTGAAGAAGACCACAGTGACGAACTTGATGCAGTGTTTTCTTCGCTGTCCTGCTGTCTCCACTTCGTTCAGCTGAAATCGTACGAACAAGCTCCTCCGAGTCAAACGGTTTGCACTCTAACACACTCTTCACCAACCTACGCTGCAGACGCTGATACGATGAATTCACCTCACAGCCACCAACACACGCACAAGTGCCACCATACTCCACCGGCAAATTGTCCGCGTCAATGAACTCCAACAACGCAGCAGCAGTCTCGCTCTCCGTCAAAATGTTCGTCTTCGCGCGGGTGGCCTCGTTCAACAGTGGTTTCACACCCTTCCACGCCATGCCGAACCACGACGGCACGTTCACGATGAAAATCTTGAACGACCGCTGCGGGTAGTGTCGCTGCATTGCACCCGTGCATCGCCGAATGAACTCGAACGCCTCGCCGCCCATGTCTCGCATCCCGATTCCACGCGCGTCCAGCACAATGCACATCTTCTGGGTCTCGCTCGAAGCGCACGCGTCGCACGGACAGATCAGATTCGCTGCGTACTTGAGCGTGAACTCCATGGTGAATAAATAGTGCTGGAACAGGGTGTCCTGCGTCACGCCGAGTTTCTTGAGCTGCGGGATGTTGATGCTGCCGATTTTCTCGAAGTAGAGTGGGTGGCCCAGCTTGTCATGTTTGTGAAGGTATTGCGTGTAGTGTCTGCAAAGAGTTATGCAAGACAAAGGTTAGCTCAAGTTAGACTCGTAGTTGAGCCGGGCAGCTCACGCACCTCTTGATGGTTTCGTAGTGGGTCTGTGGCATGGCCAGTATCGAGTCGATTCTTAAGCTCTTCCTCCACGCCAACGTGGTCACGTAGCGCTCTGTCGCCTTGGACGCGTCTCCCTTTTCCGCGACGAGGAAGGCCGCGGGGGTATCGAGTCGCGCCATGCTTTGGTTGTTGTTTGCAGCGTCTGCTTCGTTTATCCGGCCTGATTGTGAGCCTTTCTGAAAACGACAACACGAACAAGGCATCATCAGAATCACGATGAAAGGATAGGATCACCTACCCACTACGAACCTCGGGAGATTTCTGCCAGCGCATACGTGTCCAGCTGCTCTCACGTCGTGCCGCGATATCTCTCATGGCTTCCGGGTGCTAGAGCACAATTTGCCTTTTGTGCAGACAATTCAGCATCGCAACGAAAGAAACGGTCTGAAACAGATTTTACATTGTTGCACACGTACGTCAGGGTGGTGCTGACGTTACTTGGTCGTTTCCGCCGCGTTTGCATAAGATGTCGGCTGGTTGTCGGCTTCAGGACTGGCTTCCTGCTTCGCTCGTGGCGACACGATGGGGATCGCTCGGGACTCGCTTCCGGCTGTGGAGTCTTGGGCTTGAGCTGGTCGATCGCCCTGGAAATCGCATCGACCCAGTTGTTCAACACGAACGCCGTTGGGGCGTAAAGCAGCAGTGAGTGGCCATTCGCGGCCATTTGCGGCGTGACGATCTCAAAGCTGTTGTTCTGCTTGGTTGTCTTCTGCACTACCGTATCGTGTGTTAGCGATACAATCTGGTAGATCTCCGAGTCCAGCGTCTTGGCGAATCGGAGAAACTGAGGATGCAGGATGAAGAGCTGCCGGTGCCAGATCGGATTGAATTGCTTGTGGCGCAACGAACGCTTCAGCAGGTAGCCAGCCTTCAAAACCTCCTCCACAAAGAAACCTGGCGGAATGGTTCGACAGAACCCTCATCGTCCTCGTCCAGCGTAGTGTTGTCATCGACACCGCTGCTTCCCAAACGGAAAAGTTGGTCTAGAACAGCAGTCGCAGAAACCTCACGCTTCATCGGGCCCATTACGGGAGGTGGTTCTGAACAAGCCAACACGGCTTCAGCAGAAGCATCACATTCACTACTCGATCGGCTCTCTCCACTTCGTTCAGCTGAAATCGTACGAACAAGCTCCTCCGAGTCAAACGGTTTGCACTCCAACACACTCTTCACCAACTTGCGCTGCAGACGCTGGTACGATGAATTCACCTCACAGCCACCAACACACGCACAAGTGCCACCATACTCCACCGGCAAATTGTCCGCGTCAATGAACTCCAACAACGCAGCAGCAGTCTCGCTCTCCGTCAAAATGTTCGTCTTCGCGCGGGTGGCCTCGTTCAACAGTGGTTTCACACCCTTCCACGCCATGCCGAACCACGACGGCACGTTCACGATGAAAATCTTGAACGACCGCTGCGGGTAGTGTCGCTGCATTGCACCCGTGCATCGCCGAATGAACTCGAACGCCTCGCCGCCCATGTCTCGCATCCCGATTCCACGCGCGTCCAGCACAATGCACATCTTCTGGGTCTCGCTCGAAGCGCACGC
This sequence comes from Phytophthora syringae, assembly GCA_012656105.1. NCBI lineage: Eukaryota > Oomycota > Peronosporomycetes > Peronosporales > Peronosporaceae > Phytophthora > Phytophthora syringae. The sequence continues at coordinate 453,541 of JAAKBD010000261.1, read as the reverse complement.
GTCGCACGGACAGATCAGATTCGCTGCGTACTTGAGCGTGAACTCCATGGTGAATAAATAGTGCTGGAACAGGGTGTCCTGCGTCACGCCGAGTTTCTTGAGCTGCGGGATGTTGATGCTGCCGATTTTCTCGAAGTAGAGTGGGTGGCCCAGCTTGTCATGCTTGTGGACGAATTGCGTGTAGTTTCTGCAAACGTGCACCATAGTTAGTTAGCGACAACAAACAAAGTGAAAAGGAAGATGAACGTTTCCACGTACGCTTTGACCGTGTCATAGTGGGTCTGCGGCATTGTCAAAAGTGAGTCTGCCATTACTTCCTTTCTCCAGGCCAGGGTAGCCTCGTAGCGCTCCAATGCCTTGGCGACTTCACCGTTCTCAGCGACAAGGAAAGCAGGCGGGACCTTTATCGATGCAGCCTTCAGCAACGTCTTCTGATCGTCACTTGCAACTTCGAGGCGCTCAGATTCCGATGCCTCTAATGCCACAATCGTAAAATCCCAGTTGCCTAGGAAGTGGCGCGAGTGTTCTTCGTCCACAGGATTAAGCTGTCGAACCGTAACAACCCTGCCGGGGAAAACACTTCCACCATGAAAACCACCACAGCCGCAACGAGTCCCACATATACAGCGGGGAGAACCACCACTGATCCAAACACGTGAGTGAATACGGAAGCAGCACTCAGATATGCAAGAACGACTCCGCAGGAAAGCTTGAAAATCTGTCGATACGTTCCCCGTAAAGTGCTGCGAAGATTTAACTTCTTCCGACCGAGTGCTCGAGAGGCACGGACGAGAACCCGCATGGGACGCTTTCCGTTGAGCACCACGCGGTAGAATGCTCGACTCTCGTGCTTCAGAAACCTCTGACACTGGATACGCACACGTCCACCGTCTGTAAAGTTCACCTCTAGCACCATTGAGTCCCGCACATCTAGTAAGGTGAGCGGACAGCCCACTTCGACATCTTTTCTGGTCGATACCAGCACCCGAGTCTTCTTGATTCGATGTCCAATTTCATCCGTGGACTTTTCATCAGCACTACTGCTGGCGCTTTCGAGTTTGTGATCCTTGATGTCAATTTTCTCAATTGTCGGAAGATCAAGGCCGTGCATCTCGAACAGAATCGTCTTGCCACGACCATCACAGCGCAGAAATCCGCCTTGCACAGGTGCCGCTTCTTGCTGCTTGCTAAAGTGTGTGATCACGCGATTGAACTTGGAGCGCATGCGGTTCGAGTCCGCCACGTCAATGATCAAATTCCGATCGCCGTAATACATGACTTTGCCCATCGTCCGCAGCGCCGCCGTAGCGAGATGCAGCTCCACCTGCGTGGGTTTCCCGAACGTCGTTTCCGCCATGTTCTTCGTAGTCCGAGCCAAATTGCCAAAAACAAGAAATTCTCCTCGTCATCGGACGACTCGGAGCTGCTGTCCGTGTCAGTCTGCAACTGGTAGAACGACAGGTACATTTCCCCGGTGTATTGGACTCTTTAGGTCCGAAGCAGCCGTTCTTGGTGCTCGGCCCCACGCCCATCTTGTTGTTCCACACTCGCCCGTCCGCATCCACGAGCACCACAACGTCCCCGTAGCTCACGGGCGTCCCCACTCCCAGTCCGCAATTGGACAGAATCACGAACGCCGACTGCTTGAACTGCTTCTCTCCGCACGGAGCCACGGGCGGAATGCACGCCAGCGCGTCCTGTTTCTGCGGGTTCTTCAGGAACCGTTTGCTGCCTTCGAAGGTGCCCACGTAGCCACCAGCGTCTCCCGCTGCCGCGTACTTACTGCGAGCGAAGAGGCGGACGGTGTCGCCGTACCGTACGGCCACATGGGGCGGAGAGCTCTTGGAGACGGTGTCCAGCGGCATGGAGCCGTGCACGGCCACGTCTTGAGGCTGCTGGTACAGGCGGTGGTGCACGGCTGGAGACGTGCGGGTGGCGGCGCGAGGGCGGATTTCCACCAATGGGACGGGCCCAGGGGCGTGTCCATGGCGCTGTCTCCGCTGTTGCTGGAGCTGCGACGGAAGCCGATGCTGATGCCGCCGCGGCCGCTGCTGGGGGCGAGGTCCTCGTCGTCGGGCTTGGTGCGGCGCCGCCGAGAGCGCAGCGAGACGCCCGAGAAGAGCGCGTTGCCGTTGGGCGGCGCGGCCACGCCCTTCACGGCGCCCAGGAACTGCATCACGGAGGAGTGATGGTCGGATCTACGAGTGCGGAATGGGAGTGTCCTGCACGCGGTTGCACTGCTCGCTGCTCTCTCCCTGGCGTACCGGGAAGTTGACACGGAAGTTTACCTCGGAAAGTGTATATTGTAGGAGAAGAAGGTTGGTGTAAAACCTAGAGTTATGTGAATGTGAAAATATGTAAACAAGATATTCAGCTTATGTCGACGTGCTGCATAGTGAGAATGTAACCGGTACTGTGTTTCTGACTCTTTTCTTACCGCGAGCTTCCAAGTTCAGCATCGGGACGATAAGTGTTGTGGCTCGTGAGAGCAGAGCCTCTGCTTTCGACGTTGTGGTCGCATGGAAACCTGTGGAGGCGATTCGCGCTGTGGCGTTGTCGAGCATGGCGGCCATAAGTACAGCTGCACTTCTTGCAAGTGAAGGTGCAGTGGATGTGTCTGCCAGACGATCGTTAGCAAGTTCGCATCGTCGCCGGCTGGCCATTTCGTGACATTTGGTAACCGGCATCAATGAAAATCGATGGAGTCAGACCGCTAACAACCACTAGGAAGCCAAATAGACTGAAGTTTCACGTGGGGAAGAAGGAAAGTGGTGCATGTTGAATCAAACGAGCTGCGCTATCATATCGATAAAAATCAGATCACATGTATGGGGATGGATGACTATGCAGGCCGGCGACGGACCGGTCCAGGCTGACTGCAATCAGTCAGAAGGCCGGCCCGTCGGTCGAGCGCTCCTCCTACTTCCGGGGTGGCGTTGCCGGACGCTGCGTGCCCAGGCCGTTGTACGCATAGCGCTGCTTCTTCTCGGCGGGCTTGAGGATCTGGAACGAGCACATGAGCGTCTCATCCACCGACATCATCGCACCGGCGTTGTCGAACTCGCCGCAGTAGTTGGGTGCCGAGAACAGCGTGACCAGCTGCCGCTTGGCAAAGAACTCGTAGCCGTCCTCCACCACCTGGTGGGCTCGGCAGATCAAGTCGAGGTCGTGACGCTTGAGGAACTGGCTCACGATGTCCGGCCCGAAAGTGAACGACACTCCGCGGTCGTTCTCTCCCCAGCCCATAATGTCCTTGTCGGGGTCGGACCAGAGCAAGTCACAGAGCAGCCCCGTGTCGGGCACGTCCGTGGGGCGCACGAAGCGCTTGATCTGCTCCATCTGACTCAGCTCGGGGACAGCCCGCCGTGCATGCAGAAGATCTTCTCGTCCACAATGGCCGCCACCGGCAGACAGTTGAAGCAGTCCGTGAACGTCTTCCAGAGCTTGATGTTGTAGCGGCGCTTGCACTCGTCGTAGAAGCCGTAGATGCGGTTGATCGACGCGCACTCGTGGTTGCCGCGCAGGATGAAGAAGTTCTCCGGGTACTTGATCTTGTAGGCCAGCAGCAGGCAGATGGTCTCCAGGCTCTGTTTGCCGCGGTCCACGTAGTCTCTGCGTGTCAACAAAAGAAGTGTAACGGTCAGCTCTTGATTGGCCTAAATGCCAATAGTATTTTGCCCTCAAAACGCACCCGAGGAACAGATAGTTGGCGTCCGGGGAAGCCGCCGTACTCGAACAGGCGCAGCAGGTCGTAGTACTGGCCGTGGATGTCGCCGCAGATCTTGATGGGCGCCTCCAGCTCCACCAGAATGGGCTGCGCCAGGAACACCTCGCGTGCGTGCAGGCACAGGCCGCGGATCTCCGTCTCCGAGAGGTTCACCTGCTTGCCGGGACGCGCGCCGCGCACGCTCAGCAGCTTCTCGATGATGCTGTCCACGTCGATGGGCTCCAGTGCGGAAGACGCCATGGCTTCCGTTGCTTCTTTGCCTTTCCTTTCTTCGGTCTGCGGTCCAGCGGCCAGTCCCCCTTTGGCTGGATGTTTCGTCCGGCCAGCGATTCGTCAAAAGTGGTGGGGGAATTTATGATTCGTCGAAAAGGCTTTTGGCCAATTGCTGCACGCCTGAACGAGGCGCCGAACCAGCTGTTTTTGGTTCAAAAGACGGAGCTGTCCCGCAGTGAGTGAGCAACTTGCCTTTGCACTGCAACTTGCCCTAATAGTTGGGCATTCATTGTCTGGCATTCATTGCCTCGTAAACTTCCATGCTGTCCATCTGCCGAGCTACAATTGCCTCACGCAGCAATGGCACTGGGCTGTCGATTCTTCTCGAACCATCAGCCTTGCCTTGGCTGTAGGTACTTCGAAGTAACACCTTTTCGTCGAGACAACCAGCTTCGATTCTCGTCAAGCGCAGCGCTGGTTGGAGTCATCAATGGTTGTCAGAGAAGTTGAGCTGACGCATTACACCGAACTGGTGCCTTGCTCCGAGCTGTCCATGCCGTCCAAGTCCCTTCACTTATAAGCAAGCCTACAGCAAGTATTCCAAGCACCCGCTTCGAATCCAGTGCAAATTGCCGCGATAAACCGCTCGAAGGTGAGCGGCCATCGGCAGAGACCTCACGGTTCAAATATAATAACGCAGCATTCGCGTCGACCGCGCTCGCCATCGGCCTACCGAAAGCAACATGTGCCTGTTGCAGAACAACAACCGGGCGAAAAATGCCGTTGCCCTCTCGCAATACTGCAAAATCCGATAGACCTGCTTCTCAGAATATCTCCGTTCTCCTCTCATCATCCGACACTCCGTTAAAAAGTACCTTCATCAACACATCCCTTGCAAAACCTGATCTACTCGTAAAACTCGTGTGTATCCTAATGGAAAGGCGCTGACAAAGGAGAAAAAGGGGGAAGAGCAAGCAGCTCCGCCACTTGTCGCCGTCTCTCCGAGCCCAGTGCGCCATGCTGTACGCGCTTCGCTCCCAGCCCTCTGCCGTCTCTCTCTGCATACTGTAGTCACTCACTGTCTAATTCCCCTGGTATTCGATGGTCAACTGCAGGGAGGACAAGAAGCGGAAGCCCTCGAGGGACTTCCCAGCGCACGCGCAGGTGCCGGCGGGTAAAGTGCATCCCAACGGGTCGTCCAAGTACGTAGCCTCAGTATACTTAACCTATTAAAGAGATCATTAACCCTATTAACTTACTGTACAGGGTGCGCGTCGAGTTAACCACCTCCGCCCATGCTGTCCCCCATGCGCGACCCGTTCCACATCCTGAACGTTGACGGGGACGACTCGATGCCTCGCTCGGGCTCCGTCATGTCGGTGGGCTCCAGAGGGTCCATGCTCTCGGTGGACGATTCGTTCCAATTCTCAGGAGAAGAAGAAGACGACGAAGACGTCTCGAAGCTGCCTAAGAACCAGCGACCAGCTCAGCCTGCGGACGAGAGAGAGTACTTTGAACGCATGTGGGCCGAGAACTTCAAGAACTCGGAGGCGCAAGTCAACAGCACGACGGGGTATCTGCCAGTGGGGGCGGCCGGTCGGCTGAACCGCATCAAAGGGTTTTCCTTCGCTCGGGATCAAGTGTCGCACAAGCTGTACGCAGTCTTTCGACTGGAAATCGAGTGCATTGTCAGTGAGAAGCAGTGGACGATCTACCGACGGTTCCACGACTTTAAAAACCTCGCGCACCAATTGAAAAACGAGTCGGTGCGGGTGTCGGCGGTGCCTACGCGAACGCTAATGCGGTCGTTGGACCAAACCTTTCTCCGCAAACGGCAGTTGGAACTGGATCGCTGGCTGCGGGAAGTGCTCATGCTCATTAGTCTGGAGAATTGCAAAGTGGACACTGAACGCTACACCGAATGTTGTGGGAATCGTGGATTCCATGCAAGTTGCCGCCTCATTCGTCAATTTCTCACGCACGAAGCTAATGAGCCGCCGGTCTTTGAGGAATCGGCCGCGAATTCTTCATCTGGTTCTATCGTGTTGTCCAACTCGTCGAGTGGGTTTTCGTTTTCGAGCTCGGGTTCAGGTCGGCCGCCATTGTTTAGTACAGCGGACCAGAAGACCGACTCGGAATCGATGGATTTTGAAGAGGAAACGGCAGCTCGCGCGGTCGAAGAATGCGCGTGGGATCGGCGGACCAAGTTTCGACAAGTTCTCGCAGTGGCAGAATCCGTGTAGACTCAGGAGACCAAGAGAGTTCGCGTGGCGGTCGAGCACGCGTAGCTTCTGCGGATCACGGTGGGTCTCGATCTCGTGGAGAAAGGCCTCAGGTCAAGTCCTTACCGAAAGAAGAAATCATTGACGACGGCCGGGAAGCCCCTTTAACGCGGCTACAGTTGCAGAACAGCGTCGAAGTGTCGTTCTGCAGGACGTGGACGATGAAGATTTTGACGATGAGAACAGCTCAAGGAGGCGGAGTGGCAAGACGTCACTAAAACAGTTTGATGTGCTACGGATGATTGGCAAAGGCTCGTTTGGTAAGGTGCTGTTGGTACGAAAGAAGAATTCATCGCAGTTATTCGCGGTCAAGATTTTGAGCAAGCCGGCAATCGTGAAAAAGCAGCAAGTGGAGCACACGCGCACAGAACGGCGCGTTTTGGCATCGGTATCACATCCGTTTGTAGTGTGTCTTCACTATGCCTTCCAGACGAAAGACAAATTGTATTTCGTGCTGGACTACTGCCCAGGAGGGGACCTGTTCTTCCATCTCAGTCGTTGCGGATGCTTTCCTGAGCCTATGGCTAAGTTTTATGTCGCTGAAATTGTGCTGGCGCTGATCCATTTGCACGAGCAAGGCATTGTTTATCGTGATTTGAAGCCAGAAAACATTATGCTGGATGTGGATGGCCACGTGAAGCTTGCAGACTTCGGATTGGCCAAAGAAGGTATCACCAGCGAACTGAATGGGACATACACAATGTGTGGTACGCCGGAATATTTACCGCCTGAGATTCTTAACCGTGCTGGTCATGGTACAGCTGTGGACTGGTGGAATTTGGGCATGGTTCTGTACGAAATGCTGACTGGAAGACCGCCTTGGTACACCCAGGACCGACAGGAGCTGTTCAACCGCCTACGTGGTGCAGAGCTCGAGTTCCCGCAGGGCTTGACTCCTGAGGCGATGAATTTGATTGAAGGGCTGCTCACACGTGACCCAGCAAAGCGTTTGGGTGCCATCGACGTGCGTGAAATCACGTATCACCCGTTCTTTGCGGACATTGATTGGAACCTCCTGTACAATCGCCAGGTGCAGCCACTCTACCGACCCTGTCAGTATACTGACCCGATCGATGCTGCCAATTTCGAGGAGGAGTTTACAAAGCTGCCTCTTACCCAGATCGACAGCGCAGGCCTCAGCGTTGCAACGAATGAACTTCAGGAGAAGAATTGTAATGGTGGAGCGTCTGGACGAGATGGAAGAGACCCCGCCGATAACCTTGCCGCTGCTGCTGAGATTGCTGGAATGGAGTCAGGTATCCCCAATGGCGGAATTGCAGGCAGCACTGGAACGAGCATAAGCAGTAGCGAGCGCAACAGCACGATCCGCAATATGTCGTACACCTTTGCTGGGTTCACTTACGACGGCTCGAACCCGTCACTCGCGCGATCCTCTCGTTCAAGTTACCTGAACGGCGAATGAGTTGCTTCAAATTCACAATATTAACTCGAGCAACGACTGCAGGATCCGTCGGAATGGAAGCTGCCTGTACAGATGCAGCGTGTGGTGGGAAAAAGTCACGCAGCAGAATGTAATTAATCACGTTCCACACGTTCTTACGTACACGCAGTGAGTCTGTTTCTCTTTTATGCTTTTGAGGCAGCAAACTTGGCGCACTCGACCGTGTTCTTCAATAGCATGGCGATGGTCATAGGTCCAATGCCACCAGGCACCGGCGTGATGGCCGAGACGCGCTCACTGGCAGCAGCAAAGTCCACATCACCCAGAATCTTGTAGCCCTTCTTGCTCGTGGCATCGTCCACATAACTAATACCGACGTCCACAACAATAGCACCCTCCGCCAGCCAGTCTCCCTTAACCAGCTCCGGTTGGCCGGTGCCCACGAACACCACATCCGCCTGTCGGACTTTGTCGGCCAAGTTCTTGGTCTTGGAGTGGCACGTAGTCACCGTAGCATCAGCAGCCAGTAGCATGAGGGACAACGGCAGACCTACGAGCTGTCCGCGGCCAATGACAGCCACGTCCTTGCCAGCCAATTCGATCCCGTTTCGGGACAGAATCTCCAGACAGCCGGCAGGGGTGCAGGGCTGTAGTCTCAGCTCCTGAACAGCGTCCTCCTCCTGTTTCTTGACCGGTTCTGCCAGACGAGCTAAGTGGTGCGAGTGCAGACCGTCCACGTCCTTCTCGGGGTTAATGCTCTCCAGCAGCGTCTCCTCGTGGATCTTCAGGTGATCAGGCAGCGGCAACTGCAGTAAAACACCGTGGACGTTGTCGTCTGCGTTGAGCGACTGGATGAGCGCCGACAGCTCCTCGAACGCGATGGACGCGGCCAATTCGTGCACTTGAGGGGTGATCCCCACCCGGGTGCAGGCGTTCTTCTTGAGGCGAATGTACGTCTTGGAGTCCTGGTTGGTCCCCACCAGTAGCAGCGCCAACGTCGGCGTCACGCTTAGAGACGGGATCAGCTCCTTGAGCTCCGCCTCGATTTCTTTGCTGCACGCCTTACCGTCCAGAAGCTTGGCCATTCTTGTCTGTCGTTGTGTGGCCCTGCGGGGTACGCGACAACCTATGATATCGCACGCTACAATTTATATATGCGCTAGAATGGGTGACGGGGTTGAATGATACGCGAACACCATGGATAGTATTAATACTTCGAAGTATCCAGGAATCCTGGACCGGGATACACCTGATCGGCAGCGACAGCGTGGACCCAGCTACCTCACCCGAGCGGATTTGCATCCTGAGCCGCGCATTGGGACGGCCTGGGAGGCGATTTATAGCAAAGGGAATGACAAGGCCTTCATCAAAACTACTGGGTTTGATGTGCACATATTCCATTTCTTACTGGGGTTCTTCGCGCCAAGGTACCACTGGAATGTACAGTACTAAAGGTGCCGTGTGACTGATCATAGTAACATGACACCCGTGAGGTTACCTTACGCTGAGTTGGCTTCGATTTCTTCTTACTCGGAGTCCGAGAACCGCTAGATGAAGTCCGCGAACGTTGGAGCGAAAACCTATCCCAGACTCCGTGCCTTGACTCGTTTTGATAACTTGTAGCCACTCGTACACTGCCGGCTCCAGACGTACGAGAATGGCTGGGTCGATCCGAGCTAATTGTAGACGAGAGAAATGGAGTAGGTTGTAGCTGGTCCCGCTAGCGCGACGATGCTGCTGCTTGGCGACTTGCGATGATGAGTGAGATTCTTCCACTCCGCTTTGGCGGTTCGACGAGTAAACGTGTGATACTGCGTGATTTGAGTTCTCTTTATGTCCATTGGGTTCTGATAGCGAGCGTTGTCCAGGCAGTTGGTCTCCTCCTTCAGTTTAAAGCTGTGAATTGCTAACGACGGTCATGATTGTACTGGGTGAAGTGCTGCTCGTGTGGTAGCTGACTCAACAAACGAAGCATAGGAACATCCGAGGCACTGTCCACCGGTCCAAACGAATGACCTTGCTGTTGTGCAACGTATTGAAACCCAGGAAGCACGGGAATAGTCATTAGTGCTTGCGGGACAGCAGAGGTATATGTCTCTGAGCGCCCACCCACACTTGAATCAAGAGTTGGGGAATCAGCACTCAGTGACAACGAAAATTCTTCAGCAACTTCCCCAGCGCTGATATTGTATTGCGATGTGCTGTCACTTGACCCCACGGATGATTCTTCATTGTCATCGCGCTGAAAACCGTCGTCGCTGTCAGCAGGCTGATGATCACCTGCAGAGACTGAGTTGTTGCCTCCATTGTCTTCGCCGTCGTCCACGTTTCCGTCATGTTCTACACGCTCTCCTATCGCGCACTGTATTGTACGCGCTCGACGTACGTCGTCCGGACAGGTTGGGTCTCCTGTAGGCTTGGTGCAGTTCAACAACAGCAGATACTTCTTCTTGATCGAAACGACATCGCGCAGCGTTCGGTGATTTTCTTCAGCGTAGTTTCTGTAGTGTTCGAGTACAGAATTCCACTCGATGGGCCCAGTCGGAAGAATGCTCTCAATCTCGTCCAGGAGAACTTCCACATCGTCTGATGAGTAGTTTGTAGAGCCGGAAACCCTGCCACGACGTGCCGGCATCGTCTCCCTCTTGGATGCGGAAGAGTGCGCGCAGTGTTGGCGCGCAAATGCGGAAGTGATTGAGTCGGTTGAAGTTACTGTATACGATCATAGAGGTAATAGGGGAAGGTTTAGTCATGGAATATACGTTCTAACAGTCTTCTTCTTACTAAACTGTCTGTGCGAGGGTCGGAACCCTCGCACAGAGTTTGATCCTGGCTTACTAGATTTTAGTCAGTGCGAGGGCGTGAGCGTTGAGAAAATCCAAGTTGTACTTTTTATGTGTACGATTAAGCTTACTAGACTGTCACTGACGGCTGCGGGAATCGCACCAGTATTAATACTTCGAAGTATCCAGATTACACCTAGGGAAGAACGGGAGTCTGAACTGCGCTGTGCGAATACCGGTAGGGGCACGCACCGCTCCAGCCTTCCTTGTAATGAATAATTGATGGCCATTCCTCACTCCGACCAGAACTACAACATCGGTTATCAATCCTGTCCACAACATAGTACACCTCCATGTTGTCAATGTACTAAGACTTGACAGCCGGGTCCGTACGGACCCAAGGTGCTCATAGCACCATACCAATGGTGAGTCGTACTACGACCGGCCTCTTGCCGTTCCTCACACGTAGAGCATTGGCAAAACAGTCGCTCATCCGAGCGACACTGTGGAGGCGGACAACATCTCCCGCCCCCCACGCTTGAAGGGTATCGATGCCCGAGTACACTTACGTGTACAACCGGCAGCCCAGCGCTGCCTTTCTCGTTTCGAGAGAGCGTTTGCTCTCATGGGTCTAAGCCTCTGCGGTGCGCGCCACCCGCACACCCATCGCGAAGACTTAGGTCTTCCCCAGTGGAGGCATCATGCCTCATACTGGTGGTTGGGGCGCCCTTGGCCATCCGACCGCGGCGTATGCCAGCGGCCCTTAGGGTCTCGGGACTTTGGGAACGGCTTGTTCCCATCTCCAAGTGACGGGCAGACACGTTGATAGTGTTCTAACCCACCGCAGCCATAGCAGCGGACTGAGCAGGTCTCTGCTGAGCTCAAGTCCATTGGCTCGGGTTCGTTGTGCGCAACAACAGGTTGTGCATCAACAGGTTGCATAACAACGGGTTGCTTTGCAACGGGTTGTTTAACAACTGGAGTACCAGCCTGCTTGTGACTGTACTCTTCTTGGAGATCGAGACGTATCGCCTCCTCCATTCTAGCCGCATGCACACGGAAAGGATGTGTGCGTGCTGGGCCGGCCCTGAGGCCACCCATAAAGACCGTCGTCTTGACGTCTTCGGCTAAGGGGTTCCCCACCAGAGATGCCGCCAACGTGCGCATCTCTTGTACATACTCGTGTGGTAAAGTGGATTGCAGAAATGACGGAGATGGAGAATGACTAAGAAAGAATGAGAAAGGGGTGAGGTCACTATCCCGGATCTATGACAGAGTTAGTCGAAGGATCCGGAGAATCAGATCCCGTTCCCCATTCTGTGGATTATGGCAAACGAGGAGACGAGGGTCCCCCTATATCACTGATAGGATCAGGGATCAAGAGGATCAGGTGGCGTACCCGGACCTGGTATCAACAATGTGGATCTCGTAGCATGGGTCTATCATCAGGGATCCTGAATTTTGGATCTGCCACCTGGGATCCTGGATCCTGGATCTTGGATCCACCACTTTGGATCTTGGATCTTGGATCCGCCACTTTGGATCTTGGATCCTGGCGACAGGTCCGGAAAATAACGAGGTTGGAAGGAGGCGGGCACGTGACGAAACGAGTTGACGAAGACCCAAGAACGGCGTGAGACAAGATGATGGGATGCACGATCTACCGACAATTGATTAGATGCGCGACCTACCGACAATTGATTAGACGCAGGATCCACGATCTAGTGATTACTTCGAGGATGGGCGGTGATATAGCAGTGGACAACGATAGTCAAGAACGGAGATGCAAGGAAACCCACAAGTAGAGACAGTTGCACAGCTGTTCTGGAGGATACAAAGGTAGGATCCACTATGGTATAGGACATAATGTAAATCAGAACTGAATTTGCTCCATAGTCCACAAGTGTTTGCAAAGTGCCTGGAAGAGGAACGACATTGGCCTCCCGACACTAAGAAGACTTTAGTTGTATTGGATCTAGTAGTTAGCGTAAGACTGGATAAAAAACTGGCCAGATCCTTACCTACTCTAGTGACATACATTCAAGTGCAGATCCAAGATCCAACGGACTTCCTTACTTGGCCCGCGGATCCTTCAGTGTCTCAATTCCCCAAAATCCCCACTACAGGAAGCGGCAAGTAACTGCAAAGGCAATAACCACACCCCAAAGGCAACCCTCGGCCCAGGATCCAGTCCAGACCGCCAGATCCAAGCTCGAAGAATCGCTTGGGATCTGGATCCAATAACCGGCAGTAGAGTGAAGAGTTCCACGCTACTAAATTTCCCCGCATCCCGTCTAGGGCTACGCGAAGGCTAGGACAGGATGCCTCGCAAAATAAAGTTCGTACCAGTGGTATCCCGACTCGCAGTGACCATAACGCTGCACTAACAATCATCTCGTAGGAAAAACAAATACACTGACGTATACTATACGATTTATCCCTCAATGTGGACCTCGTACTGCTCAGCTAGGTCAAAACAGCGCAGCTTGGTCATGTACAGTGCATCTCCTGCGCCTGCTCCGCAGCCGCAGCATCTGCGCGGGATACCTGTCGCGAAGTTTTGGTTGGGGAAACGGTCTACCGGCGTATAGAAAGTAGGAGTACTAGAGTTGCAACTTACGAACAAGAACCGCAATACAAAGTTTTCAAATGTAAAGTGTTTTGTTGTTGTTCAACCAGGGAAATTCACGACTGACCTCGTTCTCCAGCACAGCCAAGGCGGTCTGAATCTGCGAAGGCCCCTGAGTCACACAGCGGGCGGCTCACTCATCAGTACAAGACCTCAGTTCACCCGTCCTGGTCAAGGAGACTTCACAAGCCACTTAAGCCGGAGTCCGGGCCGCGACGTCCGTCCTCGCGCCGGTCTTCGTCATCATTTTCGGGCATCGGAGTCCGGTCTGCGCTCCTACCAATACCACCCTGTCGCCACAGTCTGGGACGTAGGAGGAGCACACCCAAAGCGCTAAGCTTGCCAACCAGTCCGCGGGCGGCTGTCACCAGTGCCTCCCATCCTCGGGGTCTCCCTAGGTCGTCAAGCTCGTCGCCGAAGAGGCGATCGTGCAAGTCACGGCCCGTCAACTCCCGGCTCCCTTCATGACCCAGCCGCTGGCCTTCACCGGACCGTTCCAGTCCACTCGGGACAATCTCCCCGACCGCCGCGCGACGCCCAGGCCGCGTACCGGGCCTCGGCCATTCGCACCGGCCCCCGGCCGTCCGAGTTCTTGGCGTACCAGCGTCGAAAACGGCTACAGAAGCCGATAACCGCGAAAGCTCCACTCGCTATTAAGGCCTCGCGGTGTACCGCGATACCGTTGTAGATCTCCACGTCCTCGTAAAGAGCGAAGTAGTAATTCCCGGCAGTCAGCAGAACGGCCACGCCCGGCCAACCTCGGCAGATCCATTCCGTCCACTCGTACAAGTAGAAAAAGGTGTAGACGACAGAGTAGCACGACAGTTGCACCACGGACCAGCACCACGAAAGCGTTCTCGTGGTACGGTTCCACGAACACCACAGGGCCGACTTGAACCAGCCGTGATATCGAACAACAGCAACCAGACCGATCGTCACCGCATCAGGGAGGAAAACACACCACCACGCGTGTAGTGCGTCCAGCCATTTGTAGAGTAGGCGGTCCAGCCCGTACAGGTGCTCTTTTTTAGCCTCGAGGACCGCCATGGGCGTCGCTAGCAGCGCCTCGTACAGGCACCATCGTTGCTCCTTTCGGGTCTTGGCGCACAGGCGCTCCCCGTAGCGTATTTCCGGTGGCGGCGAAAGACGGTCTTGCAGAGACTGCCCCACTTGTATGCGAAGCGGCCGACGGTCGATCCCAGCTCGGTCACCACACGCCGGACCGGTGTCGTGGGGCCCCAAAGACGGCGCCACAAGCGACCCACAGCAGCTCGCGCCAGTAGGAGTACAGACCGTGGCAGACCACTTCCTAAACAACAGCACTCGCCACCCAGCTCCACTGCAAAGCTTCCAAGGCGACGTCCATCGCCGGCGCAGGATATTGGCGAATGGATCGCACCGCTCGACCGAGAGAACACATCGTTCTTTAGGCAGAACCGTTTCGGTAGCTTCGCCGACCTTGAGTCCCGCGGCCATCACCAAGAGCCATCATCTCGCGCGGGCGACTCCCACCCACGCCAATCTGGACAGAGGCTTGTCAAAAGTTCCGCAGACTTAGAAGAGGTCACCGGTCATCGTGTCCGCTTTCTTTCGCGGCGCTCGAGAGGGCACTCGAGAAAGCCATCCGACCATCAAAAGGGAATTTCCGGTTACTTTCCCCGTTGGACCAATCCGATCGGCGGAAGCCAACTTCAACCAATTGACGGCAATTGACCCGGCGGTTAACCGAGCCGAGTTGTCGTGACCGAAAACCGTCAATCGAGAAGATGGTCGCGTGGCTGCGATTGGCAGCCCGAGAGGCATTAACCAATTCGCCCTCAACTGCTCAAGACCTCGAGACCGCCAGCCTCCTGCTCGCCATGGTCAAGGCGACCAGTTCGCCGAACCAGACACCGTCCGAACGTCTCGCCGCCTTGCTCGCCGACACACCTTCGCCGACCGTGAAGAGCTACGCACTATGTTCGCTTTCTGGCAGCGGTTCCGGCCGCTCATCTCGACCAACGGATCTTCTCAAGGCCTCGCGCACCTCGACGACTTGGCTATCGCCATCATGCTGGTGGACGACATGACCCCGACCGCCCTCGGAGGAGTCGCTGTCGTGCTGCCGCCTTCCGACTCGATGCCGACGGGCCCGACCGTCCCACACGCAGTCTTAGACGCCCCTCTCCCGTTCCCAGTTCCGAAGCGTTCGACTTCGCACCGCAAGGGCCGGCGCGAGCCGCCGGCCAAGAAGCGAAAACTGACGCGCCCAAAGGGGATTGCCAAGCGGGTATTATACTCACTCGACCTGCCGGACGACACGCCCGTGCAGACCCTGAAAGACATCGGCAAAGTCCTTTGCAAGGCGGCCAAGAAGAACCGACCCCGTACCGGTTGGCGTACCCGTTCGCCGGACAGCGGACGTGGTACGACCCCAAGGAGCATCGGGACCTGTACCTCGTCCATTGGCGGTTCTGGATGCAGTTTCGCGAGTTCTTCTGGCTCTGTGCCCTCTACCCGCCGTCGGACGACGCGGAAGGTCGCCGCAAAGAGAAGACCAACGCGAACAAGGCCTGGCTCTGGTTCGTCAGCTTGAACATCGTGGTTCTGGTGTTCTACCAGTTCATGGGGCTGTTCGAGAACGGTTCCCATGACACCTTGATGTGGCTGGGAGGAAAGACCGCCAAGAACTCGGTCAAGGCCAAGAAGCAAGCAGCGGCTGATAGACCAGGGGCCTCGGACTTGGTCACCTTGTTCAAGCAAGACAAACCTCGCTATCACCGTACTCTCGACCGGATGCTGGACCCCTCCCGCATCGCGAAGACGGGTACGTTCATCTCCGAGCCCCTGGAGCCGACAGAGGCGCTCGACCGCACCAAGTCGAAGGGGCTCCGGCTGTCCGACCAAGCCTTGGCTCGTATTGCCGTGGATGTGACGGCCGGCCCGCCTTCCAACCCAACGTGGGTCGGAGAGAAGTCGTCCGGCGTCTGGAAGCAGCTTCTAACGGTCAAGGGTTTGCTCAAGCCCCGGGCCAAGAGCACCAAAGACTTGGCGGACAACAACGTCAAGCCGGCGATCACCGAGAAACCCTTCAAGCCCGAGGAACTGGATGGAGAGAATTCAGACTTTGAGGACGACAACGGCGACCCCACCATCCAACCACCGTCAAGTTTGACCGCCCAAGCAGCCACGGGGGCCTCCGACGAGGAAGGGGTGAATCGCACACCGGCCTCACCAGCGACGATGACGACGAAGAGGAGGAGGACATCCCTCCCTCCTATAAGCGCAAGCGTAGCACGGTCTCGGAGTCGTCCGAGTCAGAGGACGACGAGGGCGGCGACAACGCCGAACTAGACAACGCCGAACTCGACGAGGAAGAACCGGACGAGCACGAAGAGATGGCCCCCATCCCGACCGAGACGCAGCCGTCGGACGCCTAGAAGCCCAAGTCCGAATAATTGACCGCTCGGGGAACGCCCCTCCAATTCAGCTAGTATCTCCGGTCATCACTAGCGTTTCCCAACAAAAAATTATATAAAATCATAAACACGTAAAATCCGCCTTCCACCACCATTCCAATCTCGAGTTCTTCAGTCCACTTGAACGTCATCTTAATCCACAAAGAACTCGAATTCCACCTTCTTGGCTGATGACTATATCATCAGCAGATCGTCGTCCGCGACGTCAGCATTCGCTTCGTCCAGACGAGCACTCCTCCGCAACGGCGACAACTCCTTCTTCTTCCGTTCGGCATTCTCAAAGGCGGTGATCAGATCCTGGAAGTCCGGCACCAGTAGAGCCCTTTCCAACCAGAAAGTATCGTAGTTCGCCGTCAGAGCCAGGTACGCAATGCCCTGTCGAACTTTCCGCTTCGCCACTATTTCCAGGAGAGGAGAATCGACGCCGGTAATTATCTTGTCGTCTTTACCCACCGGCAGACGTTCGGCGAAGCTGGACGCCGGTAGATCGACTTCCTCAAGCGGCCCTTCGACGCCATCTTCGGCACCGGTCTCAACCCCTGGGTGGACCTCGTCCATGAAAGGGCGAGTCCACCGGCCCCGGAATTGCTTCAGTCGGTTCACGTTCACAGTGACTATTTTGGCCGGATGCGAAGGGATGTCCACTCGGTAGGCATTATCACCGACTTTTGCGAGTATTCGGTACGGGCCATGCCACGCAAACGCCAACATTTTGCTCCGCTCCTCGCCTCGCTTTTTCCGAAAAAACTAGTAGACCCAGACAGGGTCACCGACTTCGTAGGTGACGCTTGCTGCCCACTCAGACGCTTTTCATGGCGATCTTGAGCCCGGACGAGTTGACGCTCCACCAAGTGTCTAGAATCCTTCATCGACCGATACAATTCCCGCCGGTAGGCGGCAACCTCGTTACTTTTGTAGCGCTTACCCACATTCAGGAAAGCGACGTCCAATGGTATTATCCCGGCCACTGAACCTCGGACGGACTTTACGCTGTTCTTTGAAACCTATCCTGTTACAAAACCTATAGCAACAGTTAGATATAAGGGGTAAAAATGGGTGAAGAACCCGAATTTGCGGTCCGTTTTAGCGAATTCGGAGTCCTTCCCCTTCAAATCGCCTGTTAGAAAGTGCAAGAAAAATTGCTGTTTTTGTTTGCAATTGCATGCCTGCCACGTCGTGAAATCCACGATCTTGATAGGCTAGTGGAAGAAAGCAGCTGTTATATTCCCATCCTGCTCGATAAATTACCAGCTCTTGAAAGAAAAACGTGATTATGGGAAAAATACTAACCGTGTTAGAAAAACTTGCAAATATAATATGGCCTATGTAGAAAAAAGCCGATGGGTCACTCGCTATCCTCAGCGTCGTCGTCAGCATCACTCTCGTTGTCTTCAGATGCCAGTGAGCACTCGTCGGCAAGTGCAAGGTAGCGCTGCTCGAACTGTTGAGCGTGCTTGTATGCGCTCGTCCATGCATCTGACGTTAGCGAGTCAAAGCTGTCTTTGTCGCCCAGATGTTTTAAAACCTTCCATCTATAATATATCATATTTCAACCAGTGAAATGTTAGATGTGTTATATAACATTAACATGTCGGTTGGCGGCTTACCGAGGTGAAGTCGGGGTCATGGTGTTGCTCCCAGGCAGCCCATATTGAAGAAATAGTGCTCTTCGCGAAGCCCAAACACTCGTGGACATGATTGCGCACGTCACCTTTCCATAGGTGCGGCGAGGCGGCCTTCTTCGCGCGGATATACTCGTAGGTCTTCACCACCAGCCGCTTTTCGGCAGCAGATAATTTTTTTACCGGCCGCCATTCGACTTGTGGTGGTTGAGCTGCGCGGTTGCATGTTGCCCATGAATATTATTAGAAGCATAGCTTTCTAATGCGGGTGGTCCCATCTAATTTGGGCAATCGGTTGCCGAGAACCATTCTGCTAAAAGTAGAGGCTAATAAATTACCATTTTCGTCCGAGGTTCAGTGGCCGGGATAATAGTACGGGATCACGACCGTAAAGCAAGAAGAAAGGGAATCGCCCAGCGCCTCGTGATAAGCGGCGCGATAGGCGAATAAGACCCTCGGTAGATACAGATCCCAATCAGATTGAGCCTCGTCCACATGCATCCGAAACATTCCAATGAGGGTCCCGTTGAACCGCTCTACCAGACCCTGAGTTTGGGGGTGGTAGGCAGCGCCATATAGTTTCCGGATGCCCAAAGTCTCATAGAACGATCGAGCGACTTCGGACGTGAAATTGGACCCGTTATCACTGAGCAGGCGAGAGGGCACTCCGTGCCGCGATACGACGCCGTTGATCATCACATCCACAAAAGTGACTGAGTCGAGGGCCACCACCGCAAAGGCCTCGGCCCACCTCGTGAAATAGTTGACAAAAACTCAGATATGCTTGTTCCCGGAACCGGTGACGGGCAAAGGTCCAATGGCGTCCACTACCAACAACGAGAACGGACCGGTCAAATCGACCACCGGCATCCGCTGCATTTGGCCGGCTCGCATAGGTCTCGGTCCCTCATCTTTCCGCCACCCAGGCCAGTAACCGTGGCACTTGACCTTCTCGATTGTCTTTGTTAGTCCCAAGTGCGACGACAACAGGTCATCGTGACAATTCCGCAACACCGTCGGCACGTATCGGGGCGGAACGACGGGCACGGTCACGGTACGGGCCGGCCCCACGGCCGCCGGGAGGGGCACTAGCCGCATCAGAATGGCGTCTTTCACCAAGTGACGAGGCGCCATTTTCACAACCTTGGCCCTCAGGAATGGGTCTAACGGTATCGCGCCGGTCGTCAGGTAGGCCGAGTGAGCCGTTATCCATGACGCCCTCCGCTGCTCATCCCGGAACTGCTCGGTGTCCAAGCCGAAGGTGTTCACGACCGCCTCCAGGGTCATCGATGTCAGTTCGCCTTCTTCGTCCTCACCCAGGTTGCCGTCGTCTGAGTTGCCCTCGTAGATGTCCAGGTCGACGTCCTCGTCGCCCCGGTAGCCCTCTAGTCCGACTCGGACCGGTTCAGGAGTCGACCTCACATCCGGCTCGATGACATAGGCTCCCCGACTGAAGGAGGAGTCACGTTGGGAGACGGGTCATCCGGATTCAGTAGTTCAGCGACCCCAACTTTCTTTCGTCCTACCGGAAGTAGACGGCGCTCCCCGACTGAAGCTGGAGTCGCGTCCTCGGACGTAACTTCCGGATTCAGTAGTTCGGCCATGGAGATCGAGTCGGCTCGGTCGGCCGAAAGCCGCGACAGGCCGTCTTCATGCCCCATGGCCGTACCGGGCTTGTGATACCCGAAATTGCAAATTCGATAGCTCAAGGGCCCATCGGGCCAACTTGGCGTTAGAAGTTCGATTCCCGGGACTGAAGATCCAAGTGAGAGCTTGATGATCAGTATAGAGATCAAACTGTCGTTTATCCAAATAACATCGAAATTTACGCGTCGCCCAAACGACCCCCAGCACTCGATTTCCGAGATCCCGTCTTACTTTGAAATCCAATTCTTCTGGGAGCCGGTCAATAGCTTGCTCGCGTACGCGACAACTCGGTCTCGCCCGTCGACCTCTTGAATGAGGCAAGCTCCGACGGCGTACTTCGAGGAGTCGACATACACTTTAAATCTCTTCTTGCTATCAGGGTACACAAGAATAGGCGGCTTCACCAGCGCCCTCTTTAGTTGTCGGAACGCCGCCTCGCAATCTTCGTTCCAGATGAACGGAGCGTCCTTGACCTTCAGCCGCTCTAGGGGCGCGGAAATCAAGGCGTACCCAGGAATATAGCGCCTGAAATAGCTGGTGAGACCCAGGAACTACCGGATCCCATGTACGTCACTGGGCCTCTGGACGTTCATCACGGACTTGACTTTCTCCGGATTCGGGAGGATCCCGGAAGGAGTCACAATGTGTCCAGGAAAGGCCACTTGGCTCCGGCCCCAGTGGCACTTTTTCATCTTCAATTTGAAACCGGCCTTTTCGAATCGGGTCAGGACTTGTCGTAGTCGAACTAGGTGAGAAGGGAAATCTTTGCTGAAGATAACACAGTCGTCTAGATAAACCAAACACGTGCGCCATTTAAGATCCACCAACACCGTTTCCATTAGTCGTTCAAAAGCCGGAACAGCATTGCAAAGGCCGAAGGGCATCACGAGCCACTCGAACAAGCCGTACTTGCATGTGAAGGCGGTTCGAGACACACTTCCGGGGTGCATGGGCACATTCCAATACCCCGACGCGATATCCATAGTCGAAAATAGCTGGGCTTCCCCAACACATCCTGAATGTCGTCGATTAAGGGCATAGGATAGCAGTCCTTTACCGTGACCGCGTTGAGCTTGCGATAATCAATGCAAAACCGGATACCGCCGTCCGGCTTCCGGATCATCAAGACCGGACTTGCCCACGGGCTATTAGAGGCGCGAATTAGCCCCAACTCCAGGTATTGATCGATCTCGGCCTCCATGATATCTCCCTCGGCCATCGAGACCCGGTAAGGCTGCTGTTTAATAGGACGGCTGTCGCCCGTGTCGATCTCGAACTCCAGCAAGTTGGTCCGGCCCGGCTTCTTCGAGGACTCCACAACATGTGCGAGAATCGGTCTAGCTCGTCGTGAAAGAGAGCCTTCTGCTCGTCCGACATCTTTGAGCCCGAGAAGTCGGCTTTCGGCTTGTCCGGCGGGACATCAGGCCTCGCGGCTTTCCTTTCTTCGACGTTCTCCTCGGGGTCGCTTCGGCGTTCGACTTCTCGTCGGGTTCGGTCATAGTAGCGGCTACGCCGGCCGTCGTTTCCTGGGAGCCCACCTCCGGCCGTTCGAAGCCGAATGCCGACTCGGGGATGACAGAGGCGGAAGCTACGATCGTTCCTCGCCGCACCCACAACTCATCAGTGGAGGCGTTGCAGATCTCGACCAAGACCTTGCCGGGCTGGACTGAGCATAGAGTCCGGGCGACACACAGCGTAGGCGGTAGGCCGAGAGACCCTTCGACCAAAACGGCAGCGCCTTCTTTGGGATCTCCAATTACTTCGGACACAACGAGCGCCTGCCCTTTCGGAGGGAGACGGATAGACGTGGTCATTGAGGCCAAATACGACGCATGCACGACGGTGAATCCGAGCGCAAGCACTTCTTCCGTCCTCTTTAGCGTAAGAGTCCGATCCTCAACATCAATGACGGCCCCCAAGGCTCCCAACGCGTCAACGCCTAGGATGGCATCGACGTGACGTTGTTCCGCGACCAGCAGGTTCAGGACGACCTCGACAGAGCCCAGTCGGATCGGCAAGCCAATCCAGCCGAGGATCCGTAAACGATGGCCGGACGAGCTCTTCACCTTGCCATCGTAGGGTAACAACTTGTCTTTCGCTCGACCCAGTCGCTTCAAGACAGCTCTGTCTACCAGGCTCAGGGTGGCACCGGTGTCGGCCAGCACTTGAGAGGGCAGGCAATCGATGTAGCCCCCGACAGAGCCTCGTAGCTGCTTACAGCACATACCACTCGCTTTCCCCGTCCACGATGTCGGGAGGATCGCTCTCTTCGTCGTCGTACCTCAGCCCGAAC
Organism: Phytophthora syringae; assembly: GCA_012656105.1. Classification (NCBI taxonomy): domain Eukaryota; phylum Oomycota; class Peronosporomycetes; order Peronosporales; family Peronosporaceae; genus Phytophthora; species Phytophthora syringae. The sequence continues at coordinate 431,485 of JAAKBD010000261.1, read as the reverse complement.
CTGTCAGGCAGCGTCACGGTAACCACTTCGGCCAGCCCCCGCTTGGGGACCGGCGTCGCCCGCGCAGGCGCCGGCTGGACCACATTCACGTAGTGAGAGGCGTCGTCGTCATCATCTCGCCGGAATCCCAACGCGTTTAACGCTTCTGCCCGGGGTCCGTACAGGGCCGTGCAATCAAAGCACACTGGCCGCCGCGACCGCGTTCTTCGTCGCCGTCTACGAGCGCTGGCCGATTCCGGTCGCTCTTTTCGGTCCAGGTGCCTGCTCCACGCGTCTCCGGCATGCTCCGAGTAATATTTCTCCTCCCAGACCAGCAGAAGCTTGGCATAACCGAGCGTTAGTCTCTCGGTCGTCAGTAGCCGGTCGACGTGCGGTCGCAACCGCTCCTCGTCAAACGGTGGCTTCGAATCTCGGTAGTTTTCCTTCTCGGGCGAGCCCTTGAGTTCTCTCAGCAAAGCGTACACGGCCATCCGGCCAAATTTACGCATCAGCGCCAGTGTCAGAGTTCTCGGGTTGTTAGGCGACGACCTTCTCTTGGCTTGAGGTTCGTCGTGCAACGGGACGACCACGTTGGCTATCACAGCGGCCTCCAAGTCAGGATCACAGAGTTCGTCGGCCGACTCGGGGTCAGAGCTGGGCCAGCTATCTTCCAGTGCCTTGTCGCTCAACGGATACTCCTCGCGCACTACCTCGATCACGCTGGCTACCAAGGGGACCATTTCCGACTTGAAGTCGCGGTTGGCCCTCCTGGCCTCTTCGGAGTTCCTCAGCGCGTCCGCAAACCACTCCTGCCAGTGCTCGGGCGAGGAGGAGCCACCAGTAGAGGCTTCCTTCGTCCGCTCCAGCACTTCTTTGGGTATTCTCAAGTACTTAGCCATAGCCGTGATGGACAGCTCCTTCTGAGTCTCCGCGTTGAGCTTCACTCGTTGCATTAGTTTCTCCTCGTCTAAGGGCCGCAGTCGGCCCTCCAACTCCTTGTCATATTCTTCATCATCGACGTCCTGTTGGGATCCCGCTAGGACAGTGCCTTCGTCTCCGGGAGCGCACTCCTCCATGGCGTCGAGCTCGGCATCGGTGAAAAGTCGCCTATAGAGTTTTTATCGCCTCGTCGGGGTCCGCGCTCGTCAAGGGGACCTCCGCCGGGGTTTTCTCCGTTGTTTGCAGTCTGGATCTCAGCGACCTCATCGACTGTTCCCACCGTCTCGTCACGGGACAGAGAGGCAGCCGGAGGGCCGACTCTCTTCTCCTCGGGGTCATTAGACGCCCACTCGGGGAACGAGCTATCCCCAAGTTGACGCCTTTGTAGTCACTGGCCTCGGGCGCCATCCACTCACTCCAAGCCTTCTTGGAGCCATTTGAAGTCTTGAGAATACTCTTCGGCGGGTCCTTCAGCTTCACTCCGAACACCGGACGGAACCGCAAGGGAGCGGCCTCATACTCATCGTCGCTTTCAAACGGGTCCGACGTCCCGAACGATACTACCGGCTCTGCTTCGTCCCGGGACCCGTCCAGGGAGGCTCGGTCCGGTCCTCCACCGGCTTCGCCCCCTGACTGACTATTTCCTCCGAGCCGGCTCTACCTGTCGACTCCTTTTCTACGGAGGCGGCCACTCCGACCGCCGCCGCCAGCACTTTCCCCGGGGCGGCTGCAGCTGCCGCGCCCTCTTCCTCCTCCGTCCTATTCGTCAGGACAACGACCGGCATCACGTCTCCTTCTCGATCGTCGTCCCCCAAGTCACCTCTTCGTTCCGAGAGAGGAGTGACTCGCTCCTCTCCTCTCTCACGCCCGCTTCATTGTTGCGCGGTTCCTGTGGTGGCCGGGGCCAGCGCTCTCAGGGCGGCTATCGCGGGGCAATCGGCCACCAGATGGCCGTTCTGCTTGCAGAAGAAGCAACCACCGGTCATACCCCCGCCATCGTAGCGGTCGCATTCGACTCGGATGTGACCAGCTTCCCACAACGGCGACAGTCCATAGCAGCTCGACGACAGGTGGCACGTCCGTGCCCCATGTAACCACACCAACCACACACAGGAGCGCCTTGTTGTGTCCGCCCATCAGAGGCCATAGAAATTCCGCGGAACGGTCTGCTGGCTCCGCCGGCATTCACGACCGGAGTCGGGCTCACGGTGGCATTCACGGTAGGCGCCCGATTTCGCGGAGATGTCGGCCCTTGCCAACGCGACTGAGAAAGTTGTTGCGACTGCTGTTCTTGCCAACGCCTCTGATTGGCCATGAAGTCTTGGAACGTCTGCGTCAGCGCGTCTAGGGAGTTAGCGATACGGGTGTTCGTGGCCGCGGTGCGGCCTCCATCGGAGAACTCGTCATCTTCTTCAATGGGCCTATGCATGTCCTTGAACATCAACCACTCGCACGCTTCAGGGATGTCGTTGGCCGGACTCGAATCGAGGGTGGCCAGCACGCGCTTTTTCGCAGGCCGCGTCGTAACAATTGATAGCGCATTTGAGCGTTCGGGTAATCGAGCGACTTGCAGAGCTCGGTCACGCGGTCCCCCACTCTTCGACGGACTCTCCGCGTTCCCTCTTGGTCGTCATCAGGCGAGACCACAATTGGTCCGACGTTTGACTCAAGAACTGGTTATGGAAACGGATCTTCAAAGTCTTGAACGACCGGATGCTCGAGTTGCCCCACCACCGTTCCGCCTCCTTGCCTTTCAACGTCTGCCGGAAGATGAGCAACCTCGATTTGTCCGGTAGACCTTCGGTGTGAGTGGAGAACAGGTCCCAAAGTCTCTGGCCTTCTCCACCGTCGACATGTCCGATTGAAAGTAGGGCAGCACCTTTACTTTGTGAGCCTCCAGCTTAGACAGGTCCAGCTCAGACAGTTGTAGCACCCCTGTCGCACAGGTTTCGTCGTCTTTGCGGGCGGAGTTATCTTGGCGGGCGTCGCCGCCTTTCCGGGCGATTTCCTCGGCGTCGGAGTGGACGCCATCTTGTTGGCTTCAGCCCAGTAGGCCTGCACCACGGTATGCGTTGCCGCGGGGAGCTGGCCCCAGCCCTGCATCGGCTCGGGTTTGATGCTCACCGGCGACGGCTCCGACTTCATTCGCGCCTCCGCACCCGCAGATCCGCCAGTAGCGCCCTAAGCCCAGTCGAACTTCGGCTTATTCTGCCGACGCTTCTCTGGTCCGGTGTACTGCGCTCGGAACCCGCTCGGGCTACGTTCGTCGTCCTCGGACTCGGTCTCGTCGGGATCCACTCCCGCGGCGGCCGCCGCATCCGTAGGCAGCGAGGGTCGGCTACTATTAAAGAAATAGTCAAACGCGGTATGACCCCCACCCGCCGGAGGACCGGACTCAGCTTCGGACTTCACGTCCGCCTCGGCGCCGGGCTCGTTCTTGATTGCCACAGCGTCGTCTCCTTTCTTCTCACCCTTTTCCTGTTCTTCGTCTTCTTCATCTTGCCGTAGCTCCTCCATCAGCGTAGCCGGCTGCCCACTCGACGCAGCACCGGCGTTCACCGGCGCGTCAAACCCGATTCCTTCGATTCCTCTCCTTTCAGCCATTCTGCCTTGGTTTCCACCCGTGTCTTCTTCCTTCTTCACTTCTCCGAATCGCGTCTCTCTAGATCAGCTTCTCAGTACGCCCGCTCTGTCGACCTTTCTTCGGTCGATCCAGTCGGCTGTGAATGAAACCTTGTGTCTAGAGCCAGACGATGCTCCGTACTCTACTTGCTCTCACCCCGAAAGTCCGTACCCCAGTGTCCACCACGTGTCGCGAAGTTTTGGTTGGGGACGGTCTACCGGCGTATAGAAAACAGGAGTACTAGAGTTGCAACTTACGAACAAGAACCGCAATACAAAGTTTTCAAATGTAAAGTGTTTTGTTGTTGTTCAACCAGGGAAATTCACGACTGACCTCGTTCTCCAGCACAGCCAAGGCGGTCTGAATCTGCGAAGGCCCCTGAGTCACACAGCGGGCGGCTCACTCATCAGTACAAGACCTCAGTTCACCCGTCCTGGTCAAGGAGACTTCACAAGCCACTTAAGCCGGAGTCCGGGCCGCGATGTCCGTCCTCGCGCCGGTCTTCGTCATCATTTTCGGGCATCGGAGTCCGGTCTGCGCTCCTACCAATACCACCCTGTCGCCACAGTCTGGGACGTAGGAGGAGCACACCCACAGCGCTAAGCTTGCCAACCAGTCCGCGGGCGGCTGTCACCAGTGCCTCCCACCCTCGGGTCTCTCTAAGTCATCAAGCTCGTCGCCGACGAGGCGATCGCGCAAGTCACGGTCCGTCAACTCGCGGCTCCCTTCATGACCCAGCCGCTGGCCTTCACCGGACCGTTCCAGTCCACTCGGGACATAGCGTTCGTCTAATGCGCGCTGGCGACGCGAGGGACTGAACTGCCCACAGAAACAAAGGCTGGGCCTTCGTCATGGCCTAACGGTCGAGTCGGCCAATTGCACAGCCAACCGCCGCGGCTGGTTTCCAAGTGCCTGTAGTGGGGCATGCACCTGCAATCCATCTCACTTGCCATCAGGCAGTCCAAACGCATCGGTTTGATATAAAGCAACGCTACCGAAATACCGGTGCGGACGGACAGAAGCCTCCGCGACGCAATAATCCTGTTTGGGCTGTGCTGTAAGCACTTCGTTGCTTCATATCTCAGAATAATATACTTTCTCTGTCCGAAAATGATCCGAACAAACTTTTCCTTTTGAACCTCTTGTCGGCGTTTGTCACTCTATAGGTAAGCTGATTGGACTAAACGAAAGCTCTAGATCCCCGCTATTGGAGGATATGTTTGTTTGTTTGTGATTAGCTGGTGATCCAACACCGGAAGTCGGCTTCCTCCAGACCCTCATTTCACCAAGTTCCGCCACGCCCCAACCAAGCGTCCAACGCGCAAATTGACACCACCACTGCCAACCCAACCAATACATAGTCCCGTTAAACCATTGACGAGCTCCTGGGGCACAGCTTAACGACGTTCTTCCCCATTGGAGTTATCGTTGGTCGCTAAGAAGTGGAAGCGCGGACGCTCAACTGCGATCGAGCTATGGCACCGCACCCGCGCGATAAGAGGGAGCGGATACGTTTGTAACGTGTAGAAGTGCTAGATCCAGCAGAATAGCGGTGGTAAGCGCGTTAATCGCCAGGAGGTGTGTCCCGAGAGGACTGGATCAGCCCGGTGGAGGCCAGCGGCTGGGGCACGGAGATGGTGGCGAGCTGCAGAGCAACTACCCAATTGGTCGACTTGTAGGAGACGAGTTATGGAACCCTGAGGGCCCCCGAGGATGGGAGGAGCGGGTGCCGGCCGTTCTCGGGCCGGTTGGCTGGCGTAGTGACTCCAGAGTGGAACACCGGCGTGCGTAGATCGGGCTCCGGCGGCCGGTTTGATATCGAAGATCGAGGCTGGACCGACCGCGGGACGGACGACATACAGATTTCGCTTTCCATTCCGGTATCGGGTACCACTCCAGGCCTACCATATGGTTATAAGATATTGGGGGAAGGGGGTGCTCACCGTCCTTGACGCAGCACCTAGCGTAGCTACAGCTCTTATCGCGCTACCCGCTGCCTTTAAAGTAACATGCCGGTGTGCTTAAAGCAGTATGTAGTTGTCCGTTGAGCCGCTAGCTCGTGACTGATACTGATTTCTGCTAGGGACCGGAGCAGATTGAACGTCACTGTTGATCGTACAGCAAGCTTCCACTGGAGCAACTATGGGCCAGCCGGGTGCTCCTGGATAATGCTTCTCTTGACATTTATCGGCTTCCAGCCCCTCGTTGTATACGGAGTGTTTGCTTGTGATTTGCGCCTAAATTTGAATGTGTTTGAGTGCAGTTTCGCGCCTAAATTTGAATACAAGCCTAAAACCTCTCTTTACCTGTTATAACGAATAGTATAAACCGGGTCAAGGTTCTTCATTTGCACCGGTACCGGATTGGAGAGCGGAATCTGTAGTACTGGATTCGAGTTCAAGTGGATCGACTCTTCCCCGTGGCTAGGAGGGGTGAGCCGGCCGTCAGCCTCCGATGAGTGCGGCGTGTGCGTTTCCAGCGATTTCGGGATCTCTGTCGAACCGACGAACTGGGTAGGAAGCAGAAAAGTAAGGTCAGTCGTGAATTTCCCTGGTTGAACACATAACAAAACACTTTACATTTTAAAACTTTGTATTGTGGCTTTGTTACCACCACTCTAGTATTCCTGCTTTCTATACGCCGGTTGACCGTCCCTAACCAAAACTTCGCGACAGGTTGCTGGCCCTACTAATATTGAACGAATTTTGGCTCGGATTAAAATCATTTGTTCGGATCATTTCCGGACAGAGGAAGTATTATATATGTGGCAAACTGTTTGCTGGCTAATATATGTGTAGTTTCATCGTCACGGCATCTCTTTTCCCGGTAATTGAAAAACAGAGAGAGCGAGGTTTGACCCCACGACATCCATTGAGTTATCCAAACGACTACCGGTATGTAGTTCCCTACGACCAGGTGTGGTCACCTCTCGTGTGCAACCGCCATAGAGTTGGGTGAAGTGGTCAGTCACCTTGATGCAATGAGGTGGGCTTCCGTTGTCGAGTGGATTGCGGGGTTATGGTCTGTTTATTTGGCTGCCAGCAAGTTGCTGAGAAGTAGAGCAACCAATATTTAGCCGCCGTCTCCATTCCCGTTATAGGAAGTTGGTGGCCAACAGCAAACATGTATTACCGGTAATACCGGCGCGTAATCGACGATGACTTTGGCTGATGACGCAGAAGCAGCTGTCTTCCAGCAGCTTGCCGCGCTTTTCCCGATCCGGTCGACTATAATACCGGTACAGCAATCGCAAATAGTTCCCACAAGATTGAAGCGAGCCCCGTCCTGCTGAGAACCTAATTCTCACTGTCCTGCAGCCTCAATATCTAGCACCAGTTGGGCACGCACTAGGATTTCAATGCTGAACTCGAAAGCCCCACGTTATCTACAGATAACGTGCCAGCTTGGCACTAATTCAAAACGCTTGCTGCAAAACACGTGCTGGGCGGTGCTGCGCATAAATCGCTTCGCTTCAGGAGGGTCTCAGCTATTAATAGAGCAGCTTTTCCGGAGAAGCTCTGCAACTTGTATCCGAAGGATAGGCTGTACCATGTACACTGTAGGATACATTCTTCGTTGCCTGTCTTCTCTGATCATTTACACGGACCTGCAACCGGTTGCTGGCCACCAGCAAACCGGGACTAAAAGCGCCTGTGCATTCCCTTTCATTGCAGTTTTTACCTCCTTCCGCACGAACACCACAACAACACTTGACCATGTTGCAGCTCGCTCTTGTCGCCATTGTGTTCCAGGCTGCGGCCATCTCGCGCACCTCCGCCCACGGCAACATCATCGTGCCCAAGCCCGAAGGCAACGCCGAGAACCCATACTACATCGGCGGACCCGCTGGTACTATCGACATGGCCGAGATCATCGGAAGCGCTTCCTACGGAGACTACTACGAGGCTGTGGACGACTGGTTCACCGAGAACAAGATCGCCAGTCTGAAAGAGTACATCACCACCTATGGCACGGATATCTCCGAGTGCGGCAACACGGAGAAGGCCGGCACCCTCAGTCGGTGCCTTCGGATGGCTACGCACAGCACGACAATCTGGGCAACTCGCACCCGGGGCCGTGTGAGATCTGGTGCGACGACACCCGCGTCTTCCACGACACCAACTGCGTGACCAAGTTCGCTGGTGAGTCGCCCGCCAAGATCCCCATTGACGTGAGTACGTGCAAGTCGTCTTCCGAGTTCGTGTTTTACTGGCTGGCCCTGCACGCTCAGCCGTGGCAGGTGTACATCAACTGCGTGGCCCTGGACGGATCGACCGCCGCCGGCTCTAGCTCGACCAACTCGACTTCGACGTCTGTATTGACCACCGCCCCCGCTGTGACCACAGCTCCCGTTGCAGTCTCCGAAGAATCGAGTGTTGGCGGCGAGGCGTCCGACGCGACCGAGGCTCCCACGGTCGTGACCTCTGCACCTGCAACGTCCGCTCCATCAACGTCTGCTCCAACGTCCGCTCCGTCGTCGTCTTCGTCCAAGTGCATCCGTCGCCGATCATAAAGAAGCGAGCAGCTTGTTCGTTGAAAATGTCTAGAGCGTCTGTAGGTCCGATATGTAATGTTGTCAATGCACTTGAAGTTGTGACCATTTCGCTAGTCTCGCCATGTTCGACTCGTTTGTGCTCATACGTGCGGCAACTGTACCTGTCAAGGTGACCTCTTCACGAATTCCGGCCTTCTATCCTTTGTATCACCGTCGTTTGCTGTGTATCGTACCCGAGACCCTGACCACGTGTCCTATTTCGGCGGTCTTCCTACGGAGACTAATACTACGGCAAGTGGTTTACGGAGAACGCCGTCGCCAGTTTGAAGGAATACATCACGACGTATGGTATTTAATACCAACATCTCTGAACGCGGACGGCCGAGTCGAACGAATATGCTTAGCACGACACACAAGGCAATTCACACCCAGGTCCGTGTGAGATCTGATGCGATGAAACACGAGCGTTTACCAACTCCCACTGCGTAACGGAGTTCTCAGGCCAGTCACCTGCAATGATTCCGATCGATGTGAGCACGTGCAAGGCTTCGTCTAAGTTCTTTTTTACTGGTTGGTGCTGGCAAGTGTACATCAACGGTGTTGCTCTTGATGGCACCACCAGCGGCTCCAAAGCTCTCCGACCATCGGCTTCCCTACGTGAAGAGTGAAAGGCATGCCAAACATTCCTGTTGGAGCAACGAATATATTACCATTTACAAAAGATATTTCCTAGTTGGGCGCAACGGCGCCCAGGCCCTTCCAGGTCATGCCAGCGAAGTAGTCCTTGGACTTGATGGACTTGGTGATGAGGTTGCCCATGACTACGCCGCCCATGACGGGCAGCTGCGAGACACCACCACTCGGACCCAGCGGCAGCACCGTCGCCACCACTTCCACCTTGGGGAACGGCTTGCTCACGTTCTTCTGCGACTTGCGCGCCACGAGCGCCAACTCGGCGCCCAGGTGTTTGCCCTGCTCGCCGGCGTAGAACGCGCGCTTGGGCGCCGAGTTGTTGCTCGCGTCGCCCAGCGCGTAGATGTTCGCGTACTGGTCGCTGTCCAGCTGCAGCTTGCTGTTCACCTTGATGAACCCGTGGGACGTCACGAGGCTGGCGTCTAGCTTCTGGATGAGCTGCGTCGTGGGGCTGAAGCCGCCGCACAGCAGCTGCACGTCCGACTCGATCTCCGTGCCCTTGTCCGTGCGCAGCGTGCGCTTCTCGAAGCTGTTGCCGGAGAGTCGCTCCGTCAGGCGCTCGCCCACTACGATCTTCACGCCCAGACGCTTCAAGTACGTCGACAGCTTGGTGCGGAACTTGTCGCGCACGTCGTCGCCCGCCACCAGCCGGTCCTTTCCTTCGAGGATCGTCACCGTCTTGCTCGGGTACTTGGCCTTGATCTCCCCAGCCACCTCGACACCCACGGCGCCGCCGCCCACGATCAAGACGCTGTCGGCGCCCTTGACCTGCTCGCGCACTTCGGCCAGCTTGGCTTCGGTGGTCGCGCGCTTGAAGTTGTTGGCCGGCTGCTTGATAGGCACCGTGTACGTGCTGCCCGTGGCCACCACCAGGTAGTCGTAGCTCAGGCTCTTGACGGGACCCGCCAGCAGGTCGTCGTCCTCGCCGATGGACGCGTACTCGACCTCGTTGGCGCCGGGCACGATGCGCGTGACGACGGCGCGCTGGATCTTGACGAATGCCTTGGCCGACGGCGGGATGACGCTGTCGTACGGCACGAAGAGCTTCTTGGTGTAGCTGGCGTCGACCAGTGCGCGCGGCGTGCCCACGGCGTGGTAGTAGTACTTGCTCTTCTCGAGCACGAGCACCTCGGTGTCGTCCTTAGCCGTGAGGTCGGCCGCCAACGTCTTGGCCACGGCGATGCCCGCAGGGCCGCCACCGACGATGAGGATACGAGGCATGTCTGTGTTGGTTGCTTGCGGTACTTGCGGCGAGCTGAGAACGTTTGAGAATGAGAGGCAGGACGGGCGGCAGTGCTCGCATCAGCAGGCCACGAACATCTCGGTGCAAGATCGGGCAAGTCGTTTGTGTTGGTCGTTGAACTGCCATGTCGCATGGTCAAACCGGCGTGGACCAATGAAAAGCGCTGATCGTGCACGTCACGGAGATCTCCTACGCAATCGGCGGTCCGTAATCGCTGGACCTCTGAACTTGAATATGATTGGGGCTTGCGGCGAACGATCATTGAAGCAGTCTAGTGCATATTGGAGCCTCTTGTGGTTGATAAACGTCTGGACCTAATATCGTTCCAGACGGGCGATCATTTGAAATACCGGATATCATGGTAGACAGGGAACGATAACGTGTGAAATGGTAAAATGGCCAGAAGACGTCAACCGCGACAACTTGCGCGGGGTCCGCACGACCAGGCAATCAAGCAAGCGGGAGGGGGCTTGAGCAGCATGACTGCAGCCGCTGCGATGCTGGTGCGATTCTGCCGTTGAGACCAAGACTGAGAGAACGGCACATAGGGGCCTGCGACCGCGATGGTAGCTTGCGGCGATCGCAAGTTATAAAATCTAGTGTAAATGTGTGTTTCGAAGAGTTGAGGAGGAAAATTCAATTCTTCACTTCAGCTTTTGACGACGGCCTCCTTGTTCCTCAAGAAGCTATCTCCTCCTCTGCTTTACTCTTATCTCAACTGTCCTACCAATACATACCGCAGCCGAGAATGGCAAGGAAAGGGAACATACTTACACATCAAATAGAAGGAAGTTTACCACTGGATGGCGTGAAACTTTTAAGTTTAAAAAGAATATGGGATCGGTATTAACAGTCCTTGCCTCTCGTTGGCGCCAAAGCCATTCGCGGGAATGCATCAAGGGGTATACGATCATATTTCACTTGATGCTGTACTGTACGCGCTGATGACACATGTAAGTACATCTAAGTGTTTTTTATTGTTGCTATGTGACCAAGTCCATTTGCATATAATTCCAAGGCGGACCACTGGTGGCTACTTATACGGTAATGTCCTCAATACATGCCGGCTATGTTAGATATGCACATGCCGTACAGACACGTACTGAACTTGCATTTGCAAGTTGCAGTCTGCAACGGCGGAATTGCCAAGCTCGGTAAACTCCTTGTGCATTACCGGTACTTCGAAATACTGTAGTCTGTACCGTACATGAGCTCCCGTAGGGTAACGATAAGACTACCAAATAGCAAAATGTTGCAGTATATTTGCAAATCCCATGAAAACCCCGCCAAAACTGAAAAATGTTTGTCGTAATCGAGTTCTGGAGGGATATAGGGAGGCGTCAGCCATCCTGTTACACGCGAGTCTGCAAAGTATGCAGACATTGGAACCAGCACGTGCTCACACAGGCAGGGAAATGATCTAGGAAAATGTAATGTGGATTAGTTTCGATTCCGCGTCGCTGGAATACCTTTCGTAGCCTTGAAGGCTCTCATAATTGCTATCTTGGTGTTGTTTGGGCTGGAGGGGTACTTAAATACACTGCTTGGACTCCTTGATTCTAGAGTGCGTTGCAGTCGGTCCGTGATCGAGTCGCACGCGCGTTTGCCTAAGATATTGTCCTGGATAGAGGCTTAGAGTGACATACGCCTGTGACTGGTACACAAGTGGTACAGTCGGATCAAAGAAGTAGTTTTAGAAACCGCAAATCGCCGAGATTTGATTGGCTGTTGGGTAGTGTCGGATACAAGAAGTTGTCGGATCAAAGAAGTATTATACGGTACCTACATGATGTACATGCAGTGCCGCAATGAACAATCATTTGCGCCTGAAACAGCACCTCTTGTCAACCTACATGTAGAAGTCTCTATCTCATCTCAACCACAGTACAGAGAGTAGCGGCAATAAGAAAGGGGTGGACCAATCTAGTACTGAAGGTGAATGGTATACAAAAGGCAAATCAAATCTGGCAGTGTCGCAATTGTATTGAATTAAAATGATAAAACGAACGCGATAGGTACGAGTTTAGTTCGGCGATCGACACGAGTGTTGACCTGCGGCATCCGTGTTTTGGCGTACACCACCTGATCATTCGACAAAGCACGCATAACCCTTTGTTACAACACCCACGCCCAGAACGCGCTTAACCACGACTATATCTCAACCAACCATCTGAGACTGACGACTTGAGAACTTAGTTATGTTGGTGACAACAACGGTCTCGTGTTGTTCTCAGTTTGCAAATCGCCATCGACCCGACACAAGGCACAGCCATGGCGAACGACGACCCCGGTGACCCGGCGTGGATCCAGGTATGGCGAACCAACGAGGGCCGCGACAGCCGCGACGCGTTTCTCAGTGATGTTCTCCCTCGTTTTGCCACGGTGCGAAGTGAGCTACGCAGCTGCACAATCAACCACTTGGAGGACGAAGACGTTGACCTTGCGCTCACACGTCACTCTATGAGATCGGTGTTGACAGTGTGTCGGTCGGATCGCTGCCAGATTGCCGACATGGACGACCCATGCATGTGCCGGTACAAGGTGAACACTTGTATTGCTGGCAGGACAACCGTCGTCTACCAACAAGGTTTACACATGATGCCGGACCCAGGAGCACTGTCAACTCCCCATCCCCATCTGACTGGGCAAATGCGTGAGTTGCTCGAAACAAGCCTCGAGAACAATCCAACTGCTACGGCATATCAGCTTTACGGTCTTCTCTGCTACCGAGTCGAGCTTGGTGATCTTAGTGGACCACCTCCAACACGGTCGCAAGTGACGCACTTCCTGGCGAACTGGGGGCGAGCACGCTCTTCCGACGCAACGGGCCAAGTTCTTCAACTCGTCAATACCTCTCTGTTTGACGAAGTTGGAATGAGTGCTGTTACTCCACGAGATGCAGTCTTTTCTGTGACACAATTCGCATGAACGATCACTTGATCCCCAAGGTTGGCTTTGGTAGTGAGGCTGACCCTTTTCGAGTCGGTATCATTTGCTACCAGCAACTACACGATTATCTGCAAGTGCAGCGCGATCCCACGAAGACAACCATCATTCACTCGGATACCACATTCAAGATTGTTCGTCAGCGTTTCCCGGTATCTGCAATCGGGTATTCCGACAAGGGCGGCCATTTTTTCCACTCGCTTACTTTTGCATTTCCCGACGCAAGGAAGCCGACGTATCGTGGTGTCTGAGCGCGTTGAGAAATGCAGCTATTCGTACGTTATAGAAAATTTCGAGCCGGAATTTGTAATGATGGACGGCGACGACGCTCAGTACAATGCATGCACGGCCCAGTTGCCATCAACGACTGTACTGATGTGTTGGTACCATTTTTTGGATAATGTGTTCAAGCAATGTAAGGCGCGCGGTGTGGAGCCGCGTCAGACTGCATGGTTGTTCGAGGACATGTACGATCTCCACTTCGCTCCACGAAATGCGTTTGAAGAGCTGACGCAGCGTGTTATCGCTAGATGGAACGCGTTGATGCCTGGAAGTGCTGCTTACAGCATGAGTCGGTACATTTTGAAGTCGTGGTTCAGCAACAGGAGGTTCGGGAGGTGGCAGACATTCCACACACCCTCCGGATGTTGTGTCACCAACAATCCCTTGGAGCAGTATTACAGGACGTTGAAGCGATTCTGCAGCGACCCTCGAGTCGGACCACGCGAGCTACTAGAAATGATGAACATGGCGCGGGTGGCATTTTTGTCGGAGGAGCGGGTGTTCGTAAACACCCCTGTGGTGTCTGTACGTCTGTTCAAACTGTACAAGCAGCTGCTCAACCATCAGTGCATTATTTCGACGCGTATGACAGGCATCGGTGGTCTGGCTGCAATGAAGTACTGTGTGCGGCAACTCTCAATCCCTACATCATTAAATTCAAGGCAGGAGAGGTTGAAATCGATCGGTTCCGTGAATTCTCGTCGCATCCAACGCGAAGGTATGCCGCCAAGCGGATGGATTGTTGATTTGGAGGAAGGTCGGTGCAGCTGCTTGTATCACGCCAAGCACTCGGTGTGTGTGCCCGTTGTAGCAGCTGCAACGGACGCAGGCCTGCCACTCCCAGGTTTGTCACCACCGACACGTCGTTTCATGGCCAATGTGCAGCGTGCTCGCCGCGCACGTCGTACACGTGTGTCAACCCACTGAGTCTTCTGTTGTAGCTGAGATCGAGAAAACAGTCGCGAACTCGAACATCAACTCGTACACAGCTGAGGAAGCCGCCAACATCTCGTCCACAGCTGAGGACGAGAACGTCAACTCACCCGCAGCCGAGGAGGAGAACGTCAACTTGTCCCCAGCGGAGGACGAGAACATCAACTTGTCCAGAGCCGAGAACGTGAACAGCACCTCATCCACAGTCGAGGAAAAGATCACCAACTCACACCCATCTGCGGACGAGAACACCAGCTCGCTCAATGAGATTAGATTGGTAGTGCTGCCTGCGCACCGCAATACAGACCAAGTGGAGCAACGTCATACCACGGAGACGAATACGGTGGTCGAAGGAGTAGATCCAGTTCAGACGCCCCACTCCATGGATTTACTAATCCAACGTCGTAGCACACGACGTCGCAGGCCAAGTCGACGCGCAGTGGAGGCAGCCGAACAGGCCCAAAAGCGGCAAAGACGCCGTGAACAGTGACTCCGTTCAAGATCGACACAGAGCTGGCGTTTGACGGGCGCTAGGCTGTTACTGTGCGATTGAATGCATTTGACACTGGAGGATGCCGTCGGTCAGCGATAGACATACTGCATATTACAGGTGAAGTTAGCTTTCGATGCTCTTCATTACTAAAAAGATGTGTATTCGTCGGTCCAATACCGCATGCTGTTTGAAGCTGCTAGGTTCTGTCTGCAATGCGTGGTTTGTCGTCTTGTCTACGTGGGTGGTGGAATTCAAGTTATTGAGTGCTTTGCCTTTTTCAAGCGGTATTTTGCGCACTAACGAGTGTGGTTTCCTCTCGTATCTGTGTGACGCTGGACGAAAAGGCGGATGTCACTACGTAACCCTCGATCGACACGACCTGACATGAGTCTACATACCGGTAGTCCTTCTTGCTGCTTTCTGAAACCTGGGCTGCTCTGACAGCGCGTACCAGTATACATATATAGTCATCACATGTACATCAGTCACCTCAGCACCCCGCCAGATATGGCAGCCTCGGCAACTCCAACTCCACCACGTGTTGGCAACACCGTCTTCACAAAAAAACTCGAACTACGCCTACTACGGGGTATGCTGGTAGCAGACTTGTAGCTCCTGAGGATTCGTAAGCCATACCCAGTTGAGGAAGCGAGGGAGGGGGCGCGAGTCAGTGTATCTTGTCAGCACAAGTGTAGGCTGGAGTCTTGGTCGGCCACACGCAGGTGGTGGCTGTTTGAATTACGGGCGGGAGATTTAAAAGTTAGATTGAGTGTGCCACATCACTTTAACTGTCGATAGCTCAGTACTTATAATGAGGTCCTGTTAGAAATTATATTTATAAGGTTCCACAATTATAAGGTTTTACCCCTTTCTTATTGGCGCTCCCTTCTGTACATGCTTGATTGCCTGGTCGTGCGGACCCCGCGCAAGTTGTCGCGGTTGACGTCTTCTGGCCATTTTACCATTTCACACGTTATCGTTCCCTGTCTACCATGATATCCGGTATTTCAAATGATCGCCCGTCTGGAACGATATTAGGTCCAGACGTTTATCAACCACAAGAGGCTCCAATATGCACTAGACTGCTTCAATGATCGTTCGCCGCAAGCCCCAATCATATTCAAGTTCAGAGGTCCAGCGATTACGGACCGCCGATTGCGTAGGAGATCTCCGTGACGTGCACGATCAGCGCTTTTCATTGGTCCACGCCGGTTTGACCATGCGACATGGCAGTTCAACGACCAACACAAACGACTTGCCCGATCTTGCACCGAGATGTTCGTGGCCTGCTGATGCGAGCACTGCCGCCCGTCCTGCCTCTCATTCTCAAACGTTCTCAGCTCGCCGCAAGTACCGCAAGCAACCAACACAGACATGCCTCGTATCCTCATCGTCGGTGGCGGCCCTGCGGGCATCGCCGTGGCCAAGACGTTGGCGGCCGACCTCACGGCTAAGGACGACACCGAGGTGCTCGTGCTCGAGAAGAGCAAGTACTACTACCACGCCGTGGGCACGCCGCGCGCACTGGTCGACGCCAGCTACACCAAGAAGCTCTTCGTGCCGTACGACAGCGTCATCCCGCCGTCGGCCAAGGCATTCGTCAAGATCCAGCGCGCCGTCGTCACGCGCATCGTGCCCGGCGCCAACGAGGTCGAGTACGCGTCCATCGGCGAGGACGACGACCTGCTGGCGGGTCCCGTCAAGAGCCTGAGCTACGACTACCTGGTGGTGGCCACGGGCAGCACGTACACGGTGCCTATCAAGCAGCCGGCCAACAACTTCAAGCGCGCGACCACCGAAGCCAAGCTGGCCGAAGTGCGCGAGCAGGTCAAGGGCGCCGACAGCGTCTTGATCGTGGGCGGCGGCGCCGTGGGTGTCGAGGTGGCTGGGGAGATCAAGGCCAAGTACCCGAGCAAGACGGTGACGATCCTCGAAGGAAAGGACCGGCTGGTGGCGGGCGACGACGTGCGCGACAAGTTCCGCACCAAGCTGTCGACGTACTTGAAGCGTCTGGGCGTGAAGATCGTAGTGGGCGAGCGCCTGACGGAGCGACTCTCCGGCAACAGCTTCGAGAAGCGCACGCTGCGCACGGACAAGGGCACGGAGATCGAGTCGGACGTGCAGCTGCTGTGCGGCGGCTTCAGCCCCACGACGCAGCTCATCCAGAAGCTAGACGCCAGCCTCGTGACGTCCCACGGGTTCATCAAGGTGAACAGCAAGCTGCAGCTGGACAGCGACCAGTACGCGAACATCTACGCGCTGGGCGACGCGAGCAACAACTCGGCGCCCAAGCGCGCGTTCTACGCCGGCGAGCAGGGCAAACACCTGGGCGCCGAGTTGGCGCTCGTGGCGCGCAAGTCGCAGAAGAACGTGAGCAAGCCGTTCCCCAAGGTGGAAGTGGTGGCGACGGTGCTGCCGCTGGGTCCGAGTGGTGGTGTCTCGCAGCTGCCCGTCATGGGCGGCGTAGTCATGGGCAACCTCATCACCAAGTCCATCAAGTCCAAGGACTACTTCGCTGGCATGACCTGGAAGGGCCTGGGCGCCGTTGTGCCCAACTAGGAAATATCTTTTGTAAATGATAATATATTCGTTGCTCCAACAGGAATGTTTGGCATGCTTTTCACTCCACGTAGGAAGCTGATGTGTCGGAGAGCTGCGGCCTTCTTGGCGAGTTCAACCAAGGAAAAATTCTTGTTTGCTGAGACTGCAGCTGAGCCCGAGATTCAACCAGCTCGACTTTCAGTCACCATGCGAGCGTCATGCAGCTCTTCAATCATTGGGGGCCCACCCGCACAAACTTGGTAGTTGGCCTGTGGAGAGTCATCCAAGTTTGCGTGAAGCATGGGCGATGATGACTGTCAGAGACTACAAGGACAGACAATGGGGTGGCCAACGAGTCTGGGATCCCAGTGGAAGTAGGTCAACCAACTCATAATCGGAGACGTCAGAGATGGACAACTACAATCGAAGCATGAACACCAGCGTTTGTGGTGTGTCATCTCTAGCTAACAACAGTTTGCGGTGCTAGACACAGTGTGTAGAATGGTCTCGTCGAGCCGTAATCGTCTTGCTTTTGGAATGTTTGTTTTGACTGGGACAAACTGCAATCTTCGATTTTTTGCTTTGCCACAGTCGCCACAGTCCTCACAACTGGATTTGCCGCACAACACGCACCCGTAACATCCAAAGCCTCAAGACAACAAGAACATGACGACGCGCGTGGTTATAATCGGCGGCGGTGCAGCGGGTATCAACACGGCGCAGACTCTGGCCAAGAACTTGAGTGAGGCTGACAACACCGAAGTCGTCGTGCTTGAGAAGAGTGCGTACTTCTACCACGTAGTAGGCGCTCCACGAGCCTACGTGGAGGCCGACTACACGAACAAGATGTTCGTCCCGTACGACAACGCCATCCCCAAGCACGCAGCCAAGTTCGTGCGTATCGTCCGAGGAGTGGCCACCCACATCTCGGCAGACACGAACGAGGTGTCGTACCACGCCATTGGCAGTGACGACAAGAAGAGCGACGTCGCGGAGAAACTCAAGTTCGACTACCTGGTGCTGGCCATGGGTAGCACGTACACAGTCCCCATCAAACAGGACAGTAATGACTACGCCAGATCAGCAACAGAGGCAAAGCTGCAAGAGGTTCGCAGCCAGATCGAGAAGGCCAAGAAGATCTTGGTCATTGGTGGAGGTGCTGTGGGCTGTGAGGTGGCGGCGGAGATTAAGGTCAAGTACCCAACGAAGTCGGTGACAATCGTGGAGGCAAACCACAAGCTCGTTTCTGGCAACAACCTTCGGGACAAGTTCCACTCGTACTTGGACGCGTCGTTGGAAAAGCTGGAGGTGAAGGTCATTCTGGGGAGCGTCTGACGGAGCGTCTAAGCGGCAATGGCTTTGAGCCGCGTTTGCTTCGCACCGACAAGGACACGGAGATCGAGTCGGATATCCAACTACTCTGTGGTGGTTTCTGCCCGGCTGCCACGCTGGTGCAGGAGATGGATGCGTCTCTGGTGACTGAACGGGGTGCAATCAAGGTGAACGGCCAGTTGCAGCTCGAGGGCGAAAAGTGTGCGCACATGTTTGCGCTGGGCGACGTGTGCAACCATCCTGCACCAAAGTTGAGTTTCATTGCCGGAGAGCAAGGCAAGCACCTTGGTGGTGAGATTTCAGCCGTCATTCGCAAGAAACAACCCGGTTTTACCAATGAGTTCCCGGTGCCAGGCACGGCCGTGACGATCTTGCCGCTGGGCCCGAGTGGAGGAGTTTCGCAGCTTCCGGTGTGGGGAGGTGTCGTCCTTGGAGACTGGTTCACGTGGCTACTCAAGTCGAGAGACTACTTCGCAGGCCGAATCTGGGCTAGCATCGGTGCCACAGTCCCGAACTAAAGCGAGTAGGGAAACAACTGAATCAAAACTGGCAGATTTCAATTTTGCTGTGTTTGCACTTTGATTTCTATCTCCTCGGAGTAATTAGAGCATTCAAAGAGAATTCCAGCTTGTGATTTTCTTTCATCGTCTTGTTACTGGTGTGTGCAGCTAATCTGGAGTCATTTGGAGTCCACAAAAGTATGCTGCGAGTCATCACTCGGCAATTATTCATGCACAATTAATTACAAGTGCCACAATACTATTGTACGTTTCGGACTACGAGGGGTTCCTCTTAAGGCAAGGGGTTAATAGCTTTCGTCCTACGTGGTTTCATAACTATCCGGTACCCTATCCGCTGTTCTGTGAAAAAACCCGCGCATCAACATCGGCCGAAGTGAAAGTTTACTCCGGGAAAATGTATGTTTGGAGTAAACTGCAATGATTCCTCCGAGAGCACTTCTATCTGCTGAAATCTCTGACTCACCAGAACTCAAGACTCGAACGACCATTATCCTTTTCTCCGCGGATGAACCACCTCCACTCAAGAACATTTTCCCAAGCCACCAACTCCATCCGCACCATCCACCACCTTATTAAGCAAAACATGAACCGCATTGTGATTGTCGGAGGCGGCCAGGCTGGAATCAACTGCGCCCAGAATTTGGCCAAGACGCTGACCGAGGCTGACAACACCGAGGTTGTGGTGCTGGAAAAGAGCGCCCACTTCTACCACACGCTGGGGGCGGCGCAAGCCTGCGTCGATGCTGACTATGCCAAGAACATGTTCGTCCCGTACGACAACGCCATCCCAAAGACGTCCTCTGGCTTCGTCCGGCTGGAACACGCCGTGGCCACGGGAATTTCGGCCGACAAGAAGGAGATTTCCTTCCACCCGATCGGACAAGACGACAAGAAGAGTGCCAAGGCGGAGACACTGCGCTTTGACTACCTTGTCCTTGCCACTGGAAGTACGTACACGGTTCCGATTAAGCAAGACCCAAATGACTACGCGCGAGCTACCACCGAGGCCAAACTGGAGGAGGTTCGCTCGGAGATCGAGAAGGCGGGCAAGATCCTGATTGTTGGAGGCGGCCCCGTCGGCTGCGAAATGGCCGGCCAAATCAAGTTCAAATACCCAAGCAAGGCCGTCACGATCCTCGACGCCCATAAAGAGCTCATTTCCCACAACAAGCTATCCGATAACTTCTACGCGAAGTTGCGCGCGGCTCTGGATGCCATGCAGGTTGAGGTCATTCTGGGCGAGCGTCTCACAGAGCGTCTCCCAGGAAACTCTTTCGAGAAGCGAACTTTTCGCACACACAAGGGCACTGCGATCGAGTCTGACATCCAGTTGCTGTGCGGTGGCTTCCACCCGGTCGCCGAGCTCGTGCAAAACATGGACCCGTCCCTTATCACGGAGCAGGGCTCCATCAAGGTGAATGAGCTGCTGCAGTTGGACGACGACAAGTACGCGAACATCTTCGCACTGGGTGACAGCAGCAACCACGAGACGCCCAAGATGGCGTTCTGGGCCGCTGACCAGGGCAAGTTCCTGGCCGCGCAGCTAGCAGCCGTCGTGCAGAAGAAGCAAGACGGATTCAGCAAGCCGTATCCCAAGGTCACCACGGAGGCGATGATTCTACCGGTGGGTGATGGAGGCGTCTCACAGCTGCCTGTCTGGGGAGGTGTTGTGGTCGGCAGCTGGGTCACTTGGATGATCAAGGCGAAGGACTTTATGGCTGGAATGACGTGGGGAGTCTGAATGCCACGCCTCCCAAGAAGTAAGACAAGAGAAGTTAAACAAGGTACAGCCCCCCAAACTACTTTCTACAGGCACTGCTGGTCGTAGAGGATCCGGGCATTAGACAGCACTAGGTTCGCTTAAAAGACGTTAATGTACCTCACTTTCAACCAAAAAGTACTTTCCAACACGACTTCAACGAGGTGCTGTCTGCAACGCAAGAACATGCTTGGAACACTGAAAAATCGGATGCTGGCACTGAGAGCTAGGACCCGCATACATAGGTCACAACACTGTTATAACCGGTCTCAACACTGCAAAATAAGCGTAGCTCACTGAAATCTAATGGAGTGTGTATTGATGAGCACTTACCTCGCAAGACCACTAAACTCGACGACGCTTTGTATGTACGCATGACTCGCGACTTGCAGATTGTGTAGTACGAACTGAGCGCGAACGACTCTGCCTCAGTACCTGAAGCGGAATCTCGTCGCTTCTAACTTGATCGAGTCGATCAATAATGGGTTGCGTCGAAGCGTGCGTGGTTGGATGTGGTGCTTCAGCTGCATCCGAGTATGGAAACGCGTCAAGAATATCAAGTGCAGCGGGGCATCGTACCAGAGCCGGGATATTCGTGTCGGTCGATACTGAAACAATATCATGCCCAATACCTGCAAGATGAATTTGCATATTGGCTTGATCACTTGTACCAGCCACCTCCTCTCGATTCAGGGGATACGTTGGTGCTGAAGTTGGTGCATGCCGCCTCGAGCTGTGAGCCGACACAGTATCATTAGCCAATTGTCGAGCCGCTGGTTTTCGTTTCGATCGTGGGTCACGTGATTTAAAACGGCGCACTTGTCGGTATCCTGGACAGGGAAGCTCCAAAAGTTTAGTTGCCTCAATGATATGCGGACACATACTATACTTGCTGGAGAATCGACACTGACACGATCTTGAAGTCGCGTCCACGATCCACCCATCCGCTGGAATACCTTCCCATTGGGTAAGTAAGGTATGAGCGGACTTGATGTGCTGGTTCACGTCGTCAGCATGGAATTCGGACTTCTTTTTGCTCTTGCTCGTATTTGTCTGTGTGCGCTGCTCAATAGATGGCCGGCTGTGAGCCGCGGGAACTGATCTGGCTGTGTTGAAATCGTTCCGTGGGGGATTGTGTTGTCTATGGACGTTTTGTTCAGCAAGTTGGAGAGGAGTCAAGTGCTTCACGGTCACTAGTCGTTGGTGCAGACCTCCGATTGGTAGAAGTGCTGTTGCTATAAGCTGGCCCTGCCTCTTTATTTTGTTGTAGTGAGCTTTGAGGCGCTTCGAAGCTTCGGTTATGCTCGAAAAATTTAGTTTCTTTGCTAGAAAAGCAATACGCGATTCGTTAAGAAACTTAACCATGACAATCGGCGTGGCATGAGACGAGTCCTCCAGTTTTATGGTTCGATGGTACTGCTCCACCGGGTTATATGTACATTTCCAACATTGAGTAGCAGGTGAGGCCAATTCGAAATGGAAATTCATCAGATACATCGCCAGTATCAGGAACAAGACCACTTCTAGTTCTTCTGGAGTCGCAAAACACAAGCAGCCTCTCTCCACTTTGAGAAACATTAAGAACGAGCTCAAACATGGATTCCTTGCAAATGTCGATGACCGGATCCAGCGAATCGTCTCTATTGTTTCGACGCCACCTTTGCATTTACCCTTGCACCTGACTTTCCAGAGGGGCTCGGTCCGGAATGCGGGCACATATATTAGTGAACACCACATGCGGGGCTACACCATATTTGCGACTTATCGCCTCGTGTACCATCGCTTTCACTTCGTCAGTCAGACCTCTTGTTATTCGCGGAGAACTGTTCGAGTTGGCTACCATTGAATGCGCACCCTCCTCGACAAGAGTGACATAATTACTTGCTTGGCACTCATTCATCTTGTACCGACGTGAGCATTGAAGATGACTATGCTTACATCGGGTCGATGCACAAACAGTCAGATTGGTCCTCATTTGGTGTTGTGTCCTGACAAGCTCGAACTGATCGACTGATGCGTGCTTCATCGTGCATTTGTAGAGATCGCTCTTATCAACGACATAACTCGGCAGCGTTTGCTTTACTTCTTCTTACGTCCGGTCGGTGTCGTCCATTGAGCTCCATACATGTCGCCATTGCGGTCGAAGGCGAGAACTTGTACGCCTCGAGTCTTCTACGTCATCGCTCTGTAAGTAAAGTTGTATCAGATAAATATCGTAGTAAGGTTGCTACCGGTGCGTATTTCATACCTCGGTGTCTGCTGAAACGTTAGATTCCGAAGATATGGAGCTTGAGTCGGAATCGAGTTGGCTGCTAGTCTGTGAGCTGTCCGACGAGGAGGACATCGCAGCTATCAGCCCCGAAGAAGCAAGATGCTCGAAAAGAAGTCGTACGCGGCTCAAAGCAAAATGCGAAGGGTGCCAAGGCGGTTGCTGAGGCAATATTAGCCCGGAATAGATTCATCCACCACCTACACGCTCCGCGAGGTGGTGGTTCTAACATGATACATCTGTTTAAATTTGGTTTGGCTGTTTTCACTGTTGAAGACTTTTCTTATCGGTGGTGAAGACTATCCTGTCAGTGTTGCAGAAGTACCTAGCCCTGCAGTGTCGGAGTCCAATTTGGCAGTGTTGATAAACAATTTTAAAGTGTTCGCACCAGGCACTCGACTTCAACACTATATAATGTGTTTCAGAATATGTCCTGTTTTGACTTAGTCACCCATTGCTCAGCAGATAAGCAGCTAGTGGTTCATCGCTCGAGCACTTGGCAACTGGCGGTAGATCTTGGAGCGAGCTCGCAACTGGCGGATCTTCACCAGAGCGGCCGGCGCCGCCGGGTTTAGGAATCGAAAGAGGCGGATGGTGGTGGGATTATCCATGAACGAGTCGGGCAGGCGGTTGGCGGCTTGGAACTCCAGAAGAAGCAGGTTGAACTCCATAAGCTGCTGCTGCGTCTCGAAGGTGCGCAGGTGGCTCAGATTCGGCAAGGCGTGGGTCATGGCAGTCGCGTGGTGAGGAGAGTCAAACTTTAAGTTTGGATCAAGATACGTACCCGTGCCCATTGGCTAGAATAGTTAAAGGAAGGTCCCGGTACGAGACTCAGGACACAAGAAATGATATATCTCAGGAAACACAGCAGTCGTTCTCCTGACAAGCACGTCGAGGCCGAAACACTAGACTCTCTGCGCCGGCAAGCGAACGTTTTGGTATCTGTAGATGCGTAGGATACATTGATGCGCTCGTGGAATGGAGAGCATGTAAATTATAACGAATGACTTGAAGCTGAAGCTGTCCACCATGGACTTGGAGTCCGTCGTTGGGACGGCGAAGCATTTGCCAAAGCCTCTACTATCGTGTGTGATTGAGGGAGCCTGCAAGCTTTCCGCAATACGCTCTCAAGACTTGTGCGTGAGGGCAAGGCAATCCGTTCATTATTATCGAAGGCAGGCCTCAGCGCGGCTCTTGGAGAGAGTGTCGCTGAGGCCGCCCAGGAGTGGTGTGGTGGGTGTCGCTGACGTCGATGCGGGCATCGGTGACGGTAGCTCGCGTGAGCTGGTGGTCTTGTGCGCTGCGTGGCAAGACCACAAATGAGCCGGATTGCCTACAAACTATCCTACCGCCAAGTTCAGTTCCTAACGGACAAAACCACTGGCCCTCGATCATACGATCTCGGACTTAGGGCGAAAACCGTAAACTGAATGGCTCTAAATACAGCACGCTTCTCTGCTCGTTCTCTGCTCGTTCTCTTGGCTTGTACGCACGAAGTCTTCACCGCTCAGGGTGGGTATTATATCTTGGTCCGCCGGATCCGGCAGGTCACACGAGAAACGCGCACTCGCCTGCTTCGATCATGTTAAAAGGTGGTTTAGTATAGCCCGCGTTCCGCAGACCGCAGGACCGAGGGCTTGTTGGGTTCGTGAACAAAGAGTAAGTGACATTGAGTTTTACCGCTATCAATGTCTAGTTCCGTCTTCTGACTTCTGTTTGCGCATCCGCCCAGCTTCAACCACACATCGGGAAGCTCGCGAATTATCCTACTCTCCGAACCTCTGACTGAAGTGAGTACCACAGTCAGGTATTTTTAACAGATCAGCCATCTTGATACCGCCGGGGTGGGCGACATCGTTCCTCCCAGGCTCTGATATTTTGCGAATTTGGGAAAAGGGGAATGCAAGACAAGCGCCACCGTCGAAGAAAGCGCCGGCAGCGGATCGCCTTCGCGCTGCTCGCTCTGACGAAGCACCCGCGGCACAAGCAGTATGTTCGCCCGCGACTAGACTGGAACCTCGAGGTGGAGCGGCTCTTGCTCGAAGGAGAGTTTGAGCGGGTGAATCGCATGAGTCCTGCGTCGTTTAATCGACTCTGCCGCGAAGTCGCACCGGAACTACACCGCCCAGCGCATGCATGGTTGCGGCGTCAAAGCATATCGATGGAATGCAAGATTCACATGGCAATCCGGCTTCTAGCTAGCAGCATTAGTGGTTCTCACTTTTGGCAGCTGTTTGTCGACGACCTCATCTCGTTCAATAATTTTTAGCCAATCATAGATACGCTGAAGTGAGATCCCCAAAAGCGTTTGGCAGCAAGATCGCAGGCAGATCGCCATGCCGAGGGAATCCAATCGAGCAAGGCTCATACGCAAGTATGGCACCCTCCTCAATGCACGGCTGCTTCGGATGTACGCTCGCGTGCTACATGGTGATGAGGTTGACGAGGAAGATCAGTTGGATGATGCTATCTTGTTTCACCTTACTAGCATTCTAAGCTCGCGTTACGTCTCCTCTCGTATCTAGGAGGTTTGTAAGCCCAAGTTTGACTGGTTCATCCACAAGCAGAGCGACCGCGCCTTCCTACGTTCCTTTCGCATGGAGAGAGGCTCGTTCCACAAGCTCGTTGAGCTAATTCAAGATCATGACGTCTTCGCGTGCATCCCGGGAAAAAGAAGAAACCTTCGGCTGCTGCGAATTTGCTTGTGTTTCTCAAGTATGTCGGTACCCTAGGATCCGATGCCTGTGTGGAGCAACTGGAGGAGACTTTCAAAGTTGGCAGCGGGGTTGCTTTCAACTGCATAAAGCGAACGACGTCGGCCTTGTTAGAGCTGTACCGCGACGTGGTGAGCTGGCCATCACCGAGTGAACGAGAAGAGGTTGCCGTACGTATCTGCACTGACTACGACTTCCCAAACTGTGTCGGATTAGTAGACGGAACTTTGCTGCCGCTAGCTCCTGTATTGTTCAGGTGGTCCGATGCAACCCTAAAGCTTGTCTCCAGCTGGCTAATCTTCGTTATCACGTCCTTGGGCGTGCGTGGCGTCTTGATTCCCTTAGCCGCAATGAGCTTGCAAATCGACTGAGCAATACTCTTCTTGGTCTTTCCGTTGGTAGTGTCGCCGCGCCGCGTAGTTACCTTACGTTGTTATCCGGCCCAACAGCACGCTGAGTGAGCTGACGGAGGGATCAGGCCCGTCGTTCTTCCACATCACCCTCTTCGCCTTGGCCGTGGTCTTCTTCTGCTTCCCATTTCCATCCTTCTTCTTTGGCTTCCCTTGCCCTGTGTAGCTGCTCCAAGGGATGCTGGATCAACTGGGAGAGTCACTATTGACCCACCAGCTTCTTCAGTCGGAGGCGAGGCAGCAGTGGGGACACTCAGGAGGCTTGGACCCAACAGGGAAGCTGGTTCAGCGGCGGGAGAGCTGGCAGGGGGCATGAGTTTTAAAAGATCCTTTGACTGGTGTGGTCTTGCTGATTTTTGGTTTTGCTGCCTCCTCTAACAGCGTCGATTTTGTGGCAGCTCGAATGACGGCAGCAAGAGTGATCGCCATTTTATTTTAGCCAATGAGAGGTAGCTGCCAACTTTGATCTCGTTGCTGCCAAAAGTGAGAACCACTATTGACGACATTCGCCGAGTAATAGGGTCTAGTCACTTATACGCGTACACCATTACCGTCGCTGTGATGGAGGCAGTGGTTGCTGCACCAAACTTGCGCATCCATTCCCCATGTCCTCGACACAGCGGACTCAAGCTGCGGCAGCATTTAAGGCGAGGAGCGAAGAGGGGTATTAAACGGGTGCATTGCAGCATTGGATGAGTTCTCGTTTACAGCTCCAACATCCAATGTGGCGCGGTTTGGGATTTTATCCGCCTCCCCCATACGACCAACGAACGCGTCGGAGAAGATGACATTCATCAGCCGAAAGCGGCAGTGCCTTGTGGCCCTAAAGTTTTCTGCATCAGATGGCCCCGTCGTAGGCCCCTCTGGCGCGCCCAGCACTCCATCACACTTCGCCTTGTAGTAGCCTAAGAGAAGCTCGATGTAACCCGACTTGTTATCTTGAGTGGAGCTCCTCTTCTGTGCCCCCAACTTCAGCTTTGTGCAGGCCTTCCGCAGCTGCTTCGCGTGGTGTTCGCCAAGGAGGGTGCGCACCTCGTCCTCGGTCTTGTCAAGAGGGAGGTCGTTCACCTGAGCGACAATCGGGTCTTCCATCATGCTTCTTTTCTGATTGTGACAAGTCAAAATTCTAAAAGCTCAATCCCTCCCTCCCTCGAGCAGGAGGTTCTCCCTCCCGGATGGCTGTCCGCCGGACGAAAAGTGGGTCGCCGATCTCGTCCGGCGAGGCTCGAAATCCGCGAATTTGATTGGCCGGTCCGCCGGCTTGAGAGATAGAATACCCCTCTCAGCGGAAAACATATTTTCCATACTGGAAAATTAACCCATACGCGTATGCATTTGGTTACACTGCACTGAAAACAGGCTGTAGGGAGTCTTCATTGAAGCTTGGTTCGGTTGAGACGCAGAGTCGTGGGCACTGGTGCTGTCAGGCGTTCAAGCTCTTTTGATCTGGCTAACGTTAGGTCTTGCTCACCACACGAGCTCTCAGACCACAGTGGCGTCGCGTGTCAACATCTTGGCAGCATGTTAAAGAGAGAGGCGGAGGACAAATTTGCCCTGACAGCGGATCACCTTTACCAGCAAGCCTTTGTGGCACAAATTGTGCGGTGTCGGAACGTGCCTACATGCCTTCACGCGGACAAGAAGCGGGGATACCCGGTAAGACCTCCATCCGGGTGACTATCCCGTGATCGTGATCTTCAAAAATACTGTAGTATATCCTAACGTTAGCCAAAGCTCCACGCACAACTTCTGCTGCACCAGCTTGTCATCGTGTTTGGCTCAGATCGACCGAGCGGAGACTACTGCCGCTATCATTCAGATACGACATCGTGTCTCCACCAAGATGTTCACACGCTTGCCCTGTAAAGGCAGTATGGCCTGCATACAGGTGACATCTGGTGGGGTCGTCACATGCCACCTGGGCCGGTGATAGTAAAGCTCAGTCGCGAGTTATGTTTGCCACCCCGACGTTGACCAGGTGCTCGCCTCTGCGTCAGTCACAATTCCACCGAGAGCTTGTGCTGTGACTCGTTACATCCCAACTTGCCGCGTGCTACGCAGGACACGGCCAAGTTGGCCGCCAACGGTGTGGGGAATATCGTCTACCGACCATGGGAATGGACTCAAAGTGCTGCAAGGTGACGGTGCACCCGTCCAGCATCAAGATGTCACCCCTCCGCAAGTGCGTCGACAAACGGTGGGGGATGATGGTCTTGCTACCTTCCGGAGCCGCCGATTCAAGCGAGCTCCTCCCCGGTTCCGCCTTACAAGGCGTATGCTGCCGCTCTCTACGACGATGTGACCGAGGTCCTGGAATATGACACCGACGAGATTGCAGTTCTAAGCGAAGAGGAGCCGCTAGCGATGTCGCGACGCCGCGCGCACACGACGTCGTCCTTGTCGGCGTCGACGCGTCTGTCGAGTATCCTGAACCCGCTGTCGCGGATGACTCTGCGCTGGACCGAGCAGTCGGCGGACGCAGCTTCCAGCAAGGCGACCGAGTCCTCGACGAGTGCATCGACGACTCCGGACCTGATGGACACTCCGCCTCCGCTCTTGACTCCACCGGCAATGATGGACCTGGCCAACTCGTTTCTGGACGTGGACACGAATGGCAGCGATGAGATCCTGAGGCCGACACTGGAAGACACGGCCAGTCTCATGGCTGGAACGCCACCGATCCCTGCAGGACTCACTCTCGATATGCTGCCTACGGAATACGGAACCCCGCCGATCCCATCACATCTGCGCGATGTTCTTCTGCATAACCAAAATACTATTTCGCCGCTCAGTGACGATGAAGGAGAAAGCGAGAGTGAGATCGAAGACGACGACTCGAGCAGTGTCACTACGGATGACTATGGGGAAGACCCGACCAACCATTCGGTCGACATCGACAGTATTCGACAGACTCGTGACCAAGCTGTTGCCAACTTTGAAACTTCGTTGCATGATCCCAATCGCCGCAAGCCTCGCTTTCGCACGACTGAAGTGCCGAAGCGAGTGGGTGGATCTTCTCGAAACATTCGCGGACTCAGTTCACCTCCGCGCATGCTAAGTCAGATCATTCGCCCCCGCAAGGCTACAGTACCATACGCCGGTGCTGCTGCTACAGGGTCTCCCCACCGAGCAACGAACACCCTCCTGTACCCATGTATCATGGACAGGAACTTCACTTGGCTTTCAAAACCACCATCGGCCAAACTACACAGGTCCAGGGACACCCAAAGCGACGTGGAGGAGGCCACAATAACCCATTTTCGCGACGTGTCCGCTGCCACACTGTTCAACCCTATGATCAGCTGGAGGACAGCGATACACTTCGCATCATTGGGCACACCACGGACGGTCTGCTACGCGGTGGCGACTGCATTTCGTTCGCACGCACTGATGGCACGGTGTTGCGGATGCAAAAGATGTCCAAGAAGGTTACTTTCAGCAACAAGATCGACGTGCGAGCCAAGTTTATTATCACCGGCGTACCTGACCGCACGCCAGTGACTTCGACGTCCATGTTTTACTTGCAGAGTGTGTACGACCGCAAGAAGACCGTCGGCTTCTTATCATCGCGACGCGAGAACCACCCGGGCTGTCTTGCCATGTACGTTCACCGCAACGCTGAAAAGGACAAGGTGGAGCCCATCCAGTTCTTCAAGCGTCAACCGGATAATAGCCGAGTGTTCTGGCATCAGCAGTGGGTGTAATTCACGCACACAGTACGATCGCAGTGCTGAATGTGCGTCCTACCACGAGATGGTGGTGGCAAAAGCAGTCGCTGGGGTCAGTGACTACCGTGATATCCATATTGTAGTATTTGTAGTGTGTAGTGGGGTTTGTTGCATACTTGAGTCGTAATTCCTATCATATCAATGGAATGAATGATCTATTGAGTGCAGCAGTTTTTCGTTGCCCCACGCTCACTGGACGGGCACGCAAGTCTTCACTCATGTGTTGGAAAGCCACCTGTGCGATAAACTTCGCGCGTCTGCGAACCAGGTGATCTTTGAGCTCTGAAGCCTGCTGGCCTAACTTCTTCCTTCACCGTGTGGTCATGCCAGCCATACCTCAACAAAAACGCAGTAGTGTTTGGGTGACATCTCGTCTCGATAACCACGCGAAAGTAAAACCGCTTCAGCCTGTCGGACACCACGTACGATGCAAACTTCCAGAAAGAGCTTTTGCGAAAACTCTCCGGCTCCCTTGCTGCTTCCTCTATTGCGTATCCACATGCTATCCTCGCAGCGGTGGTCATCCATTGCGTGGAGGTTGTCAGTAGACTCAGCGTACGCTGCAGCTTCATTCTCACTTTTCAAAACCCCTCCATCCACACAAGCAACAACTACAACCTCCTGACACCAACGGAAATGAGTCCCTCGCCGTTACTCCTCTCGCTCCTCATCCTGTTGTATGGCGCCCCTGCGGCGTTCGGCCACGGCGGTATGGTCGTACCGGAGTCCCGTGAAATTCGGACGATGGGTCTCGACATCGACAGCAGCTTCGGTTGGCCTATTGCGATGCGTCCAGGTGGCAATTGCCTCAACAAAACACCGGATACAAACCTCCAAACCATCCCGTACGGCGAAAGCACCATTGAAATGCGAGCCAATGATGGCGCCAACCACATCGGTCCTTGCTCCGTGTATCTTGTCAATCCCGACGACACAAGCGACAAGCTCCACGTCGGTCAACTTGACGACTGCATGCGGTCGCTGCTCCCGGGGCGGGAAACAAAGGCGATGATCCAATTCCGGCGGAAATGAGTATCAACGTTCCTGAATCGGGTCTGCCGTGTAGTCCAGAGCACTGCGTTCTTGAGTTCTACTGGGAAGCAACGCACTTGGACCCTCACGAGCACTTCAATAATTGCGCGGATGTTACGCTGGGTGGGAGTTCGAGCGCCAGTACTTCTAAGCAGCTCCGATGACCCAGTAACGGAGATGCCAGCAGTATTGACGCAAGCTCCTGCAACGACAGCACTTACCCCTTCGACTGCTATCGCACCAGCGCAGTGTGGACGTGCGTCTCCGTAGGAACTGACAAGTCGATGAAAGTGGTAATGGACGAGTGGTGCAACCAGAACTGCAACAACGACCCATCTAACTGCCGCGTGCACTGCATTGGTATATAGGTGGTTGCTTATCGTCATTCTGTTTGAGTAGCTTTTTTCCAGCTCAGTATTGAACTTGGTTCACCACAACACACTTGGAAATTGTTCAAAAAGATACACATTTCTTACACAACACTCACTTTCACTTACACCAAGCCGCTGACACGCTCACTCACAAAGCCACTTCATCAAAAATGTCTGTCCACGAATCTCCGAGATACTCGACGTCAAGTGGTGGCAAACTGTCCCAAGCAGACTGGTTGTTGTTGTTGTTGTTGTTGCAGCTGATGGTGGTCGTGCTCTCCACTGATTCCACGTCGTCAGTAGCCAGAATCGGCTCGAGCAGTGTGTTCAACTCGTCTTCGCGGCCATTATCGATCACCAAAGACCAATCCAAATCGTACAAATCAGTTGTGTCGAGTCCAGCAAGCGGACAAGAGTTGTTGTGGAAGTTTTCGGGGCTGAAGGTTGATGTTTCTTGTTCCGGTTCGTGTTCATCTTCCTCACTCTCAGTGTGCAGCCTCTTGAGGTCAATACCGAGGATTCCTCGATCGTCACCATAGTCACTTTGCGTGCGTTTCGTCCCGATGAGCGAATTAGCAGCGCAAAGGGCTGCTTTCTGTGTCTCCATTTCGGTGACTAACACGCCGAGCTGAGATGACGGACAGCGGTGGAGAAACTCATGACTGAAAGTGCACACGCTGGCCCGCGTTTTGGTCCACTTGCGGAACCCGAAGTTGTTGAGTTGGCGCTGGAAGCTGGCAAACTTGCAGTGCTTGAAGTACTTCGGAAGTATCTCGCGCTCGAGTCTGGGTACGTCAAAGACCTGGAAGTTTGATCCATCGGCCGACCACGAAAGAATGCACGGGTCTTCGTCGTTTAGGATGTCGTACAGAGTCCTCACAAAACGAGGAACGATGTCTGTGAGCTGGTCACTGGGAGGCATATTGACCCGAGGATGAGGAGGGAAGGACAGTCAACTGTTGCTTGTTCAACTAAATTTGATTGTGATGAGGATCCAGATACCCACCGAAGAACTCCTTAGTCAAGGCAGTCAGGTCTCGACTTACGACAGAAGATTTTGTGTGTGCAAAAGCTTGCAGTACTCCTACCCAGCTGTAGTAGTCTGCGGAAAACGCAGCTGCACGAGATGATCGCTTTTTCGTAGTCGGCGCCAGATGAGACTCGTAGATGAAGCAAGCTGAGTTGAAGTGACGTCTCGGTGATCGCTTCTGCTGCAAGTGCTTCTACGTTTTCGACATGGGTACGTTTCCATTTTAGAGATCTACGCACGACTGACGGCTAGCTGACTCGCCATAACTCTAACCCGCAGAATGCCAACCCTTCACCCCCAGCGAAGCTGCCAATCTAGACATGGTACCAGATATCAGTCCAAGCTCATTGTCTCAGTTAGAGAACATCGGAAACAAGCAAAACCAAGACAGCTTTCTACCGCGCAGTAATAGCAGGTTGTCGAGGGCTCACCAAAATCGAAGAGTCCACAGTTGGTATAATAACACACCTGGCGCTAAGAACATGCTGTGGCTGCTGCGAATTGCCTGCTGGCGAGGGTCCCAGTAGCTCGCCGAGAATGCAACTGGCCAAGGTATGCTGGCAACGTACCTGCTACGTCTACACTTCTGAAGTGGTCGTATATCTTGGATCTTCTTTGCAGGTTCGTCTACATATTCAACATGGCTACATATCCGAGCAAAAACCAAGAGGTCAAACCGAAAGCACGTGGTTTGCCGGAACGATTCTGCCAGTTGTATCCTTGGTGAGCTCCTGCGTTCCCCAACAGCAGGCGGTCGCAATGGTCGCAGCACTCGTAGTCGAGCATTCTTAGCGCCATGTGTATGGCGGTCTACCAACTGTGACAAGCATTACGTTTTGGTCCTTGGTGAGCCTTCGCCAGCCTGATGCAGCTCCTGCTGCGCGATAGATATTTCGCGTGTACCGCAGCACAGATGTCCCGCTTGTCCAGGCAGCCACGACCTCCGTCACAACTGAATCGGGCTCACCCCACACAAGCCACCGCGACCAAGACCATCGCGACCAAGGCCTCAACCAACATACACACACGACATCCACAACCACCACTCCATCCCCATGAATTCTCACAGTGGATCTGAATCTGCCTTTGCGACCGTGCCGCGCTTCGTCCGCTCGGTCTACGACATGCTCCAGAACGAAGACCAGCGTATCCTCTCGTGGTCCGCCGACGGATCCCACTTCCAGGTGTACGATGTCTCCCGACTGGAGGTGGAGGTGCTGCGCAAGTACTTCAAGCACGGCAAGTTCTCTAGCTTCCAGCGCCAGCTCAACAACTTCGGCTTCCACAAGTGGACCAAGACGCGCGCTAGTGTTGCCACATTCAGCCACGACGTGCTCGTGCGATGCCACCCGTCTCAGCTGACCGCCTTGGTGAGCCAGATGAAGAAGAAGGTCGCAACTGCGCCATTGATGACGCCGACGACGTCTGCCAAGCGGCCACGGAGTCCCTACGCCGCCACCTACACTACTATGATTGCAACTGCAGCTCTGGTCGCGTCCAAGAAGCAGAAGATGTCCCCGCGTGACGTGTGTGCTATTGACGACATGTCCACCATCGGCTTCTCGTCGATTGTGGATCCTCTGTGGATGCAAGACGATAGTTACGACCAGGACGAGACGCTGTTTGACGCGCTGGACTCCATTGAGCTGTTGGAGCTGGACTGGGATGCTGCTCTGGAGGCGGAAGATGGCAACACCAACGATATTGATACCGACCTTGACATCGACCTGCAACTTAACTGTGCGGCGTCTAGTGCTGGTCTGCTCGGCGAAGAGGACGTGTGTGCCATCCTCGGCGAGCTCGACACCCCCGCGCGCTGTCTAACTGCGAGTTGGACACTCTGCTCGGACGCGCCTCATACGACAACGACGAAACCGATTGTTCTCTTGGCGGTGCCATTGAGCTTGATATCGCCATTGATGCGGGCGTGGATTCGCTCCTCTTTGTCTAACTTGGAGCCGTCCACAGCAAGAACTAGTGAAAAATAGTGTCGTTGTGGGGGTAGCCCTCCTATTTGTTGTGCGCAACTAAGTTATGAATACATCCATGAACAGTGAACATACCAGTGCTATCGTTTCGTTACTCAGTGAGGTGCATTGCTGTCATTTGGCTCTACTGCTAACGACTGCCTTAGTTGAAGTTGTTCTCGGTGGTCGTATATCTTGGATCTTCTTTGCAGGTTCGTCTACATATTCAACATGGCTACATATCCGAGCAAAAACCAAGAGGTCAAACCGAAAGCACGTGGTTTGCCGGAACGATTCTGCCAGTTGTATCCTTGGTGAGCTCCTGCGTTCCCCAACAGCAGGCGGTCGCAATGGTCGCAGCACTCGTAGTCGAGCATTCTTAGCGCCATGTGTATGGCGGTCTACCAACTGTGACAAGCATTACGTTTTGGTCCTTGGTGAGCCTTCGCCAGCCTGATGCAGCTCCTGCTGCGCGATAGATATTTCGCGTGTACCGCAGCACAGATGTCCCGCTTGTCCAGGCAGCCACGACCTCCGTCACAACTGAATCGGGCTCACCCCACACAAGCCACCGCGACCAAGACCATCGCGACCAAGGCCTCAACCAACATACACACACGACATCCACAACCACCACTCCATCCCCATGAATTCTCACAGTGGATCTGAATCTGCCTTTGCGACCGTGCCGCGCTTCGTCCGCTCGGTCTACGACATGCTCCAGAACGAAGACCAGCGTATCCTCTCGTGGTCCGCCGACGGATCCCACTTCCAGGTGTACGATGTCTCCCGACTGGAGGTGGAGGTGCTGCGCAAGTACTTCAAGCACGGCAAGTTCTCTAGCTTCCAGCGCCAGCTCAACAACTTCGGCTTCCACAAGTGGACCAAGACGCGCGCTAGTGTTGCCACATTCAGCCACGACGTGCTCGTGCGATGCCACCCGTCTCAGCTGACCGCCTTGGTGAGCCAGATGAAGAAGAAGGTCGCAACTGCGCCATTGATGACGCCGACGACGTCTGCCAAGCGGCCACGGAGTCCCTACGCCGCCACCTACACTACTATGATTGCAACTGCAGCTCTGGTCGCGTCCAAGAAGCAGAAGATGTCCCCGCGTGACGTGTGTGCTATTGACGACATGTCCACCATCGGCTTCTCGTCGATTGTGGATCCTCTGTGGATGCAAGACGATAGTTACGACCAGGACGAGACGCTGTTTGACGCGCTGGACTCCATTGAGCTGTTGGAGCTGGACTGGGATGCTGCTCTGGAGGCGGAAGATGGCAACACCAACGATATTGATACCGACCTTGACATCGACCTGCAACTTAACTGTGCGGCGTCTAGTGCTGGTCTGCTCGGCGAAGAGGACGTGTGTGCCATCCTCGGCGAGCTCGACACCCCCGCGCGCTGTCTAACTGCGAGTTGGACACTCTGCTCGGACGCGCCTCATACGACAACGACGAAACCGATTGTTCTCTTGGCGGTGCCATTGAGCTTGATATCGCCATTGATGCGGGCGTGGATTCGCTCCTCTTTGTCTAACTTGGAGCCGTCCACAGCAAGAACTAGTGAAAAATAGTGTCGTTGTGGGGGTAGCCCTCCTATTTGTTGTGCGCAACTAAGTTATGAATACATCCATGAACAGTGAACATACCAGTGCTATCGTTTCGTTACTCAGTGAGGTGCATTGCTGTCATTTGGCTCTACTGCTAACGACTGCCTTAGTTGAAGTTGTTCTCGGTGGTCGTATATCTTGGATCTTCTTTGCAGGTTCGTCTACATATTCAACATGGCTACATATCCGAGCAAAAACCAAGAGGTCAAACCGAAAGCACGTGGTTTGCCGGAACGATTCTGCCAGTTGTATCCTTGGTGAGCTCCTGCGTTCCCCAACAGCAGGCGGTCGCAATGGTCGCAGCACTCGTAGTCGAGCATTCTTAGCGCCATGTGTATGGCGGTCTACCAACTGTGACAAGCATTACGTTTTGGTCCTTGGTGAGCCTTCGCCAGCCTGATGCAGCTCCTGCTGCGCGATAGATATTTCGCGTGTACCGCAGCACAGATGTCCCGCTTGTCCAGGCAGCCACGACCTCCGTCACAACTGAATCGGGCTCACCCCACACAAGCCACCGCGACCAAGACCATCGCGACCAAGGCCTCAACCAACATACACACACGACATCCACAACCACCACTCCATCCCCATGAATTCTCACAGTGGATCTGAATCTGCCTTTGCGACCGTGCCGCGCTTCGTCCGCTCGGTCTACGACATGCTCCAGAACGAAGACCAGCGTATCCTCTCGTGGTCCGCCGACGGATCCCACTTCCAGGTGTACGATGTCTCCCGACTGGAGGTGGAGGTGCTGCGCAAGTACTTCAAGCACGGCAAGTTCTCTAGCTTCCAGCGCCAGCTCAACAACTTCGGCTTCCACAAGTGGACCAAGACGCGCGCTAGTGTTGCCACATTCAGCCACGACGTGCTCGTGCGATGCCACCCGTCTCAGCTGACCGCCTTGGTGAGCCAGATGAAGAAGAAGGTCGCAACTGCGCCATTGATGACGCCGACGACGTCTGCCAAGCGGCCACGGAGTCCCTACGCCGCCACCTACACTACTATGATTGCAACCGCAGCTCTGGTCGCGTCCAAGAAGCAGAAGATGTCCCCGCGTGACGTGTGTGCTATTGACGACATGTCCACCATCGGCTTCTCGTCGATTGTGGATCCTCTGTGGATGCAAGACGATAGTTACGACCAGGACGAGACGCTGTTTGACGCGCTGGACTCCATTGAGCTGTTGGAGCTGGACTGGGATGCTGCCACCACACCTGTGGAGGCGGAGGATGGCGACATTGACTGCGTCAGTGACATTGATGCTAAACTCGAGATCAACCTGCAGCTTAGCTGTGCGGCGTCTTGTGTTGGTCTGCTCGGCGAAGTGGACATGTGTGCCATCCTCGGCGAGCTGGACACTCTGCTCGGTCGCGTCTCAACCGAAAGCGACGAGATAGATTTTTCTGTTGGCGGTGACATTGAGTTGGGGGTGTGGACACCCTGCCAGCTTTGAGCCATCCACTACATTTTGCCCAAACTAAAATATGACGACTTTGAGTGTGGATTAGCACAACTTTGGTCGGGCAAAGGTGTAGATGTAGTGTATCATAGTGCTTCGTATGATACAAGTTCAAATCTGTTTGTGTAACGAAGTTATGATC
Organism: Phytophthora syringae; assembly: GCA_012656105.1. Classification (NCBI taxonomy): domain Eukaryota; phylum Oomycota; class Peronosporomycetes; order Peronosporales; family Peronosporaceae; genus Phytophthora; species Phytophthora syringae. Next base: position 393,969 of record JAAKBD010000261.1, on the reverse strand, counting down.
GATAAGTATTCTCTCATGAATGTTAACTTGGATTAGCGTATTCAACTCTGCAGCGCATTTTTGTATATAATGCTTGGAGTGGTCACTGCAGAAAGATTTCTACCCAGCAGCGTAAATACACGTAGGTTGACAGCCACCTCGACTCCCAAAACAGCTTAATAATCCACGTCATCCCGCTCCGTGTAGTCTTCCTCGGAGTTGGCCCAGCGACGCCTAGCACCGATCTACGAAAACACACAAAAAAGCAAAGCCTACTGAATCACGTTCGAAAATACACAAAAACAAATTTCGCTTACCTCGTCAAGGTCCTCGCTGTCGGCCAAAGACTCGTCCGATGACTCTTCATCGGGATAATCATTCGCCACGTTGTCCTCATCGTTCGAATCCTCACTCAATCTACACACCATGCAAGCAAGAAAGCGCCAAGTCAAACCCACAAGCCGCCATCACCCAGCCGTCTCTCAGCATTATGATCTTTAGATCGGTCCCGGTCCACGTGTTCTTGCCACGTGCGCTTCAGCGGTCCCAGGGGTATCTATACAAGCATGCGTACCCGTCCACTTCGTCGTTACTATCAATATCGGACTCGAGCATGTACTCCTCCACCTCGTCACTCGGCGTGTCTTCAGCAAGCCATCGCTGCACCTCCGAACTCACGCTCACAACCGGCACTCCATTCACGCTCGTTTCGTCAGCGTTATCTTCGGAGTTTGCAGTGTCCCCACTGTTTTTTTCCTCACTCGCAGAGATATCAACACAGTAGACGTCGTACACGTAGTCTTTTTCGTGCTCCGCTTCCTCACACGCCAGTAGTGCCGTCTCCACATTCGCGTGGCCGCCACGTTTCGCGAACACCGCTGCGGTAGCACCTTCCCAATCTTGCTGAAGAACACTCGTTGTACCGGAACGCAGCAGTACTTCAATCACGTCACTGCGTCCATGAAGCGCCGCAGCCATGAGGATGGTCCTCCCATCCGCCGGACGTTGAAAAGTCAGTGGGTCCACCCGCAGCTCCGGCCTTTGCGCATGAAAAATCTGGAAAAACGGCGCAAAGTCGTCGGTGCGGAAGGCGCTCCACACCGCCTGGTCCAGCTCCCGTTCGTGCGGGTTCAGCACCCTCGTGGGTTTCAGGCGTGCTCCGTTCACAGTGACGACGTCAGCTGCGCTCTTCTTCTCCGCCTCCTCGGCAGCGTTTTCCTTTGTCTTTTCCCTAGTAGCAGCTGCAGAGACTTGCAGATCCACGAGGCGAATGCCGTGCAGCTCCATCGTCTGCTTCTCACTGATCTGCAGGAGGCCCCGGGAGCGCTGCATCTCCTCTCTGCGTCGCGCTTTGGAGCGACTTTGCTGCTGCTTCACCCGGTTCTGCGTACTGGCCGTCGGGTCCTTCTGGGACACGGGGACGAGCTCTTTCTTGGCCAACATGTCGGCGCGCTCGTCCTTGAGCGATCGCGCCTTGCGCTTGAGTCGCTCGGTCCACTTGGCGCGTCCAGGGGTGATGGGCTGCTCCATCGTGTCGATGTGTTTGAACACGAAGCGCTTCTCGGTGGTCGACAGCTTCGTGAAGGCCTGCAGCAGGTCCTGGGCCGCCGGTTTCGCCCGCTTCGGGTCCGGTTCACTGCGCACCACCAGAGACGCCACCGGCTCGTCCGTACGCTTGCGCTTCAGCCGTAGGAACACGAGCGCCGGCATGCGATCATTGGAAACTTCTTCGTCTTTCGCCTTTGGGCCGCGAGCGGCGGTGATTGACGGAGCGGCAGAGCGGCGAGCCGCGGCCGGAGGTGGCGACGTCGCGTCCACCATTTTGAATTCTGAGTATTGATTATGGTGTGCTGCACACAACGTTTCTATCCGCATTTCTAACCGAGTGTAGCCATCTGTAACGTGTACACCGTTGACCCTAATTAGTCGTGTGACCTAAATAGTCGTGCACCCTTGATAGTCATCCCACAGGTTTTGATAAATATTGCCAATTCCACCTGAAATCAATAAAATAGACCGGATTCTGGTAGATCTCGGCGAGCAGATTCGCTTGGTGTATTTTATTTTGAGTATTGATTGATTCAAGAAACACACACTTCAAAACAAGGTAGATCGGAATTCTAGGCATACGCTAAATAGTCATGGCAGATGAACGGTGTAGCCATCTGAAAATACAACTTCAACATGCGTATTAATAGTTGCCTTTTGGTTGGATTGGACTCTCGGGGCTTAAACTGTAGTTGACGCGAGAGCTTTTGGACGATGAGAACGGCGACGGTGGCCGACGTGCGCCACGAAATGGATGCGACGGCGACTTCCAAGCGGAAAGCGACTGGCGACGTCAAGACCAAGTTCGTGATTCGAACGCTGCCGAGGAGCGCAACCCCACGCCTGTTCCCACTGGCACGTTGAGTGCAAGTGCGTCAGGGCTCTTGTCTCCGTTGAATGGGAAAGTTGGCGGTCGGTTAGAAGCGGAGCGCGAGATTCTGCAGCAGGAAGACCCGTTCGACGACATTACGGAAGACAAGTTGGTACGGTGGAGGCTTCGTATTTTGCGATAGTTCTTGGTGTTGAAAGCTGATTGTTGTAGAGACAACTGACTGGCAGTCAAGAACTTGCACGGGTGACCTCACTGCAGATCTCCGTCGACTCGACGAAGCAATCGGTCGAAGTCATTGGGGAGCTGTTACCGACACTGCAGCAGCTCAGATTACAGCAGAGCACGCTCAGTAGTTTCCGTGACCTGGGCACTTCTCTTGGGAGTTTACGTATTCTTTGGGCCATGCACTGCCAGATATCCGACTTGGACGGGATCGGTGCGCTTGTGAATCTGCAAGAACTCTACTTGCAGCACAACAATGTGAGCGACATCAGCCCCTTGACGATGCACGAAGAACTCCGCGTCATTGGTAAGAATTTGCAGTAAAGAGGCACTAGGGAACTGTTGTAGCTCACCGATGTTTTTGCTTGTTTCAGATCTGGAGGGAAATTGCGTCGCAGACATCGGCCAGCTTGAGCAATTAGGTGAGGAAGCTTCATAACTGGTATTATGTGAACTACCGTAGCTGACGAGCGTAAATTTTCCACTAGTATTTTGTCCGCAGCTGACGTCGTTAAACTTGGTTGGGAATCCTGTTGAGACCGACCAGCAGTATCGCCAGATTGTTGCCAACTTCGTGCCACAACTAGTGACCTTAGACGACAAAGCTTTTTCTGACAGTGAACGCGGCAAACTTTCAGACGTGGAGATTGATGCTGCCATACTAAAACATCGCGAAGTTAGTGACGCCAAGTCCGGAGTCAATTCAATGCCTTTCGGCGGTATCAACCCGCAGACAAATAGTTTCAGCCAGCTCTCGTACAGCTCAAGTACTGCCAGTCTCAATGGCTCCCAGGCCGAGTCTCCACGCAGTAATGATTCAGGTAGCCGTCTTACTCACGGAACGGATATTGTGTTCGCTGGAAACGTCTCGAGTGCTTTGCGTCGTCGCCGATATGAGGCTGAAGCCATCAGCGACAGTAGTGAATTGTTCGGTAGATCTGTCGGTTCGCGACCGCCCTCAAGTCACGGAATGCTTGACCGTCCTAAAACTCCAGCTCAGCGTGTTTCCATCACAGATACTTTGGATCGTGCTAGAGAGCTCGACACGCACAAGCACAAGTCACGAGACGCCATCCTCGATGAACTCAAGATATGGCAACTAGATAGTGTCGGTACCTCCCAAGTAGGAGTTCCTTGTGACACGAACGAAGAACTTTATACAGAGTTCGACAGCGTACCAACCCGAAGCAGATCCCGAAGAAAAGGAAGCATCGATGGTATCAGCGGTCGTGAAGCTGCAGCAACTAGAGCACGACTGGAGCCTCGGCCCAACACTTCCGCTGGAGTGATGCGTAATGGTGCCAACGTTAGAGAAGCTTTTGTCGAAATGTCGAATGGTAAAGACAATGGTCTACCCAGGCCAAGTTCTCGAGGAGGAGCTTCCAAACAGCGCAGTTCTGCCTCAAGTACTTCTGGAGTGGATATTCTCATCTTGGATGGCGGTGATGAATATAAGCGACCGTGTTCGCCGATGAAATCCTCCAGGGGATTTTCTCCACGAACCCCACTTGCAAGAATGCTCTGGGTCGCAATCATGAGTACAATTTGGAGGTGCTCTCCCCAAAAGTGGACATTACAACCGCAAAACGTCATCTGCCATCTTCATTGACCAGCAAGCAACAACTCGAGCGCTCGTTGGCCTCTCGCGAAAAACATTCTGGGAAAACTAAAGGGGACGATACTGACAGTGACTCCGAAGATGAGTAAGTGCCGCGTGAGTCTCGCTAGTCATTTTTCAGGGAGATATCTCTGCAGAAGTTAACCGGTTGCGTGTGCTTTCCATTTCAGATCAAGCGCGAGCCCAGCAGTGGCAACCGGTTTCAGTAGCCCGATGCTGGTTCCCAAGACAGCGTTCTTCAATGTGGCCGAGAGTCTGAATGCCATTGAAAAGTGGCGGGACGAGATGGAGTACGATGCGGAAGACACCGATATTCTCAGTGTTGCGTGTCTTCAACAGAGCTGCCTTTCGCCTCGCAGCACCGCTGAGCCTGTAAAGGAGCTCACCAGCATAAATGTTCCTGATCAAAGCCAAACTGCCAGTGGTAACCAGCAGCGCTCACCTACACGCCAGGACCTGAAGCTCGTGCTTGGTCCCGGAAACAACGAGAGTGATCGCCAACTCGTCCAGCTCTTGAAAGAAAAAATGGTCAGCTCAAAACTCGAGACGGATTCCGATCATACTTCCGCGGCATCGACGAGGGGCGATTAGCGAGCATTCTTGGTCAAGCTTTTGCTGATAGCGACAAAGTGCGGCGCCGAATGCAGCTCATGAGTGGGTTCTTTCGTCACGAGTTGCAACGCTGACAGCAGAAAAATACAAATACAGCAAATAGTGGGCACAAACAATATAGCGTGATAGTCACCGGGTGTATTACAGAATTTGGAAGCGTGCCCCCGGTGCTTTAGTCTTCTCACCTTGTTCACAGCCAATAGTCATTCAGCAGTACAGCGTCGCTACACTCGTCCACAGCCGAACAACTTATTTGCTCCAATCGAGTCGATGATGATGACGCATCTACTGCAGCTTATGAGCGGTAGTCGGCGTTAATGGCCACGTACTCGTGTGTAAGGTCAATACCCAGCACTTGAGTCTCCTCCGAGCCAACGCCAAGATCAATTTCCATCTGTAAGAAACATATAAGCACATACGCATTTTAGCAACTTCGATATGCGTGTCACCAGTAACGAAAGGCACTTACCTCGACAAATTTTCCGTGCGGCGGGAAGTTGTGCGAGCTGGCGTCAAGGCCACCACGGGTGGGCTCGATCAGCATCGCATCACGCATGTGCCCCACAAGCTTGGCCTCAATTTCATCGTTAAGCACCATCTCGCCGTTCTCGAAGATGACAACGCCACCCATGCGGATCGTCATGCGACGCGTAATGTCCACGTCCTTGTGGTGCAGACCCATGTACTTGCCCACAGCCATGAGCAAGCGACCCACGTTCGGGTCGTTGCCAGCGACAGCGCATTTAAGCAGCGGCGAGTTCACGACCGACTTGCCCACACCCTTCGCCATCTCCTTGGACAAGGCTCCACGCACACGCACCCGCATGACGTGGTGCGCGCCCTCGCCGTTGCGCACGATGTCTTCGCTCAGACCCAGACACACGTCGTGCAGCGCCTTCTTGAACTCGTCCAGCTGACTCATGTCGAACGGGATCTGGTCCGAGGACACGAGCGTCACCGTGTCCGACGTGCTCTGGTCCGTGTCAATGCTGAGCGAGTTGTACGTGTCGCCCACCACCTCCGTGAGCAGCTGCCGCAGCACGTCACGCGGGATCGACAAATCTGCATTAAAAAGCACTAAACAATCAGTACAACAAGCTCCAACACCTCATCCACCGGTACTACTTACCCGTGAGGATGTACGACAGCATGGTCGCCATATTGGGCTCAATCATGCCGGCTCCCTTGGCAATGCCGACGATGCGGCCACCACACACGTCCATGGATCGGATCTTCGGGTACAAATCTGTCAAAAAAGTTCCAAAAGTCAGTCGAAAGGCCCTAAAACCCTTTCAAAACGTCACTATTCCCCACCGGTGGTCATGATCCCCTCAGCAGCAGGCAGCACCGAGTCGGACTGCAAGCTGTTGACGAGTTTCGGCAGGTTTTCCAACATGGAGTCCACCGGGATGCGCCACCCGATGACCCCCGTGGAGCACGGCAGCACTTGGGCGCCTCCCTCCAGCCTCAAGTGCTTGGCCAGACCCTCGCAAACCTCCTCCGCGTCTGCGACGCCTCCGCCGCTGGCGCAGACGTTGGAGATTTTGTTGTTGACGAGGATGGCGCCGAGCTTCGGCTCCTGCAGCCGCTTGCGCCCCACGATCACAGGAGCCCCCGGAAAGGCGTTCTGGGTGAAGACGGCGGCGAAGAGCGGCGTGGGCTTGACGGGCTTGATGAGCGTGAGCGTCATGGTGGCCGGCAGGTGCGGCGCCTCCCGCGGGATGAAGTCGAACTTGGTGGTGCCGACCGAGAAGCCCCAGGGCAGGCGGCTCTGGTGCGTCTGCAGGTACTCGGTGTACTCGTGGCGGGACTCGAACACGAACGGGTGGCCGTGCGTGGACAGGCGGCGACTCTGCAGCAGCGCGCGCGGGCGGAGCGACAAGCGGAGGAGCGTCATGGGGCAGCAGGGGATAAGGCGAATGGGCGAGTGGCTGCTTGGATCCACCAATGAGAGCGGAGTCTAATCAAAAGATTACGTGTAGCTGACTTTTTGTGACCCGCTTCAACTTCTAGTCACAAAAATAGTCCCCGAGCAAATTATTCACAATTTGGGCCATTATTCGCCGAAATGGACTTCGCACCGCCGCCGCCGCCGCCGCCGCCCCTCCGCCGTCGCTCAAGCCCAAGAAGGAGAAGAAGAAGGACTTCCGCGAGATCCTGGCGCTTTTCCACGAGGAGTCGGGCGACGCCGCCAAGACGAAGCGCGCGTGGACGGCGCTGTGGCAGACGACGCTGGCGGAGGCGCAGGAGGAGCACAAGCGGCGTCGGCTGCACGAGCAGCACGGGGGACTGAAGCGCAAGAAGATGGGCGAGAAGGAGCACGGACCCTCGTCTGGGAGAGGCTCGCTCTCGAGACACGGCAGCTTGGCCCAGGACCATCTCAAACGAGCAAGACAGGTGCAAAGTGCTGCTGTTTTCCGAGTTATTCAGCGGGTTTGACGGCGGGTTTGCTGTTTTTATAGGGGTCTACGGCTAGCACGGACTCGTCCGAGTCCAATAAAGCGACCAGACTGGGTGGGAGGTTCCCAAAGAACGCGCCGAAAGGGTCGAAGCTCTTGCAGAAGTTCGGCGGCAGGAACTAGAGGCGTTACTACGTTGAGGAAGGTCTTGCTGCGGCTTGTCCACAGAACGCCACCTTATGGGGTATCTTTGGGTGCCAGGGAAGCGAGCAACGCCCATGGGGCAACTGCAGAAGACATTTGGCTAGAACGACAACGGATGGGAGAACCTCGTGATATCGTGCCGTGTTCTTTAGTCGCTGCCATCGCTTTCTCCAAACACGTTGCGTTACCGAACCAATGATGGTGGAAATTCTAGGCCACTCGAAGTGATCATTATGATATGTTCAGGGCCACAACAGCTTCCAACTGACTGTCTGTCGGTGCTGTGACGAGCACTTCACAAAGTAAATATATGCATGTACCAGCTGCTTGCTCAGAACGTGGTCATTTCAACCAACGCTAGAGCGTGGGGGTTTCGAGCCATTGCCCCTCGATCTCTGCAAAAATCTCCTAGCAGCGGCTTTTGCAACTGGGCTCGACAGCAGTGAGACACCAGCACCACTAGCACGCCTATCTTCACGTTCGTCCGAGCGCAAGTCATTTAGTAGCTCCCCGAATCCACGCCCGTAGCTCAAGTCGCTCGAGAAGATGTATGCTCGACCCTCTCGCTCGAACAGCCTACCCAGCGCCGAATCCACGCCACGGGGCCGCTTGGAAAAATATACGGGCACAATCGTCTTGCCCTTGTCTTCAGCAAACGCCAACTGGTCACTCACCAGCTCTGTCTTCACACTCCGCTCCGAAAGCACGACGAGGAAAACCGTACTCTGCAAGATAGCATCCTTAGCTGCCAAGATACGCTCCTTGGTACTGGAGACATTAGTCATTGAATCCACCACGAACGGTAATTGATAGCGACGCAGCTCCGTGCACAGACGCGTCACAAAGTCGCGGTGGCAATCACCGTGCGATACGAAGATCGAAAACGTAGGACCTCCTCCAAATGTACTCCGCCTTCCACTACCACGCACGACCACGGCGTTCACGATATCATCCAGCCGACGATGCTTAAGAGTTGAAGTCCGTACTACTGGTTGAGTGGATCTGCTTAAAATCGTATGTGCAAGTTCTCGATCGCCCCCAACCGATGCATTTCAACTTCGTCACGCAACCCGTCAATGAGGCTTCTGAGGCTGGCTTGAAACTTGTCTTCGTCAATTTCAAACTCCAAAGGAAGGCTTAACGACGAATCCGATGACGTCGAGCTATCTTCACTAACTTCTGGGAGATTAGCATGACTGGAAGTCACAGCCTGACCAAACGGCACAATTTGTCGCGTGAAAATAAATACCTGTAGCTCTTCAGACATGTTGACTGCCTCGCATGATATCGGTACCACTGGTACTTCATGCTGCTTCGCAAATGCAAGCTCATCCATGCATAGTATACTCTGCGCATACCCATTCGTAAGCATGACCACGATAGCAGAAGCGTTCTTCATCACCTCCAGCGATTCTTCCGATGCACCACCTCCCTCTCTACCAACCACATCTTCATCCTCATTACGCATATACACTGTCATAAAGTTTTGCTCAATGCCAGCACGCACGCGTTCGGCGAACCCCGAAAAACTGGGTCGAACGATAGCACAACATCGACACAACCACCAGCGACCTTGACTGCGTATTGTAGTTCAGCTGATGCGCAGCACTCGATGGCCCGACGCCCATCTCCATCCAGTGCGTACAAGTCAGCCTTACCTTCAATTAATAGAGCTAGCGCAGTGTCTTTATAACCAAGTCGCAGTGCGATGTGGAGAGGGTCTCTTCGATGTCATTCGGGATAATTTCACTGACATCCGCACCAAAGCGAACAAAGAGATCCACGCAATCCCCTCGAAGAAGGCCTCCTTCCACAGCAAACGCTAGAGGGTCATTCCAAAATGGTCCAATTGCAGGTAGTCAGCGTCCACTGCAAGGAGCTCTTCAACTGCTCCGGCATAGTTATGACGTGCTGCCCAATGCAGAGGTGTCCGTCCATAACTGTCTTTAGCGTTGACATCGGCACCATGCTTCACAAGTTCACTGATCACACGCTGTCTTCCCATCACAGCAGCCCAGTGAAGAGGTGTACGGCTGTGCACGCCCCGTTGAAACTCGCCCAGAACATCTGGGCTAATGCCCCACGACAACAAATGCTGGACCGCAGCTAGATTTCCTGCAGCGGACGCCTCGTGTAGCGGGGTAAGCGCAACATCAGCCCCCACTCCTCTAGCACAGTGGCCAACTCCCGGCGGCCAGATAGCTGTGCACGTTGAAGCACAGTCGTGCTGGCTGCATTGCCACATCCCGGGACCAGTAAAATATTCGCTCGGTGCGTGATGAGACTTTCGACTACGTCGGCAGAGTCAGCTAAGAAGATCGGCGTAACACGCATGGAACGGGAGAAAAAGCTGGACTGCGCAATAATGTCCAAGTTAGCCCCATACTTAACCAGGAGATCGATCGCCTGCGTGTGGCCGTGCAGTGCAGCCACATGCAGCGGCGCTCCCAGTATATGTGTCACCTTTTTCACTCGTAGCTGGCACAGCTCGTACAGCAGTTCCAGATTAAACGTCGCCCCTGATATTTTGTCGAGGAAGTTGGGGTTGAGCCCCGCTTCAAGCAGCACGGAAATGACTCGGACGTCGCCAGCTCGACACGCCACGTGCAGTGGGTTCTGTGTTCGATGCGAGAACATCCAGCAGACGAGTGACGGTGTCGTGTACATTCGGTTGAGCAGCATATCCAGCTGCACTTTGGATCCGAGAACGTGTTCGGCACGCTCCAGTAGTTTCTCCACTGCCGCGCAATTCCCGCTCGCTGCAGCATCGTACAGTGCTCCGCGCAGCTGTCTCTCCACCGTTCGAACGGTGCTCTTGGTCGTCTTCCACGGATGCAGCTCCTGGTTGAGCGTCAAGTACGAATCCACGTGATTCGATTGTAGTATTGGCGTGTCCACCCCACTAGGAGCGGCGGCTTTGTCATCTGTTTCGCTCCCCGTAGCAGGAACGGTCCCTGTCAAAGCCGTCGGAGCCACCGCCATGAGCTCATCTTCCTCCAGCCCCGCTCCCAGCTGCAGCTGCTGGTGAGCACGTAACTTGTCAAACTGCTGCGTGTGCAGAGCGATCATGAGGATCGCGAGTAGCGACACGTACGACAACGGATCCGTGTAGATGGCCCACACGCCTTCTTCCGTGAGATCTCCAAAGGCCCAATAGATGGCCAGCATGAGCACGACGATCCACGAGAGCGACACCGTCTGCACAACCACAATGGCCTCGAACACAGCCAGCGCCAGCGTCCGCTCGAGCGTCACGCCGGACCCGTCGAAGGTCGCGCGCGAGAGCGAGAAGGAGCTCACGGTACGCGCGCCAAGCAGCTGTTCACTGGTTGACGTGTCGACGCAGGGCGCGTCATGCTCTTCCACGCGGTAGAGCGGCGCGAACGGCAGCGCCGCGAGCCCCAGCGACACGTTGAGCGAGTGCAGCACGAGCCAAATGTACAGCACGAAGCCCCGGACGCTGCTGAACGCCAGCAGCAGCAGCGAGCCCAGCGACAGCAGCGCCGTGCCGGCCACGCGCCACGTGTAGTACGAGTTGGACCACTGCAGGAACGCGTCGGCACCGCACCTGCGAGCAGCAGCCATCGTAAGTCGGAATGATGATCGTCCACCCATTGGCGTCGTAATCCTGCGAAAAGACATAAAAGGCAGGGGATGCGGATTCGACGGGGAACACGCGTTTTTGACCTATCAGGGCTGCGCACTTGTCCGACTCGCACGAGGATATTTATCACCAGGGTACCACAACGAAGGACACATTTATCAGGAGGGGCCACAAATTATATGATTGGACAAAATACGTCGCGTAAGCTCTTCAGCTCACATTTGGTTAACTTAGAACTCAACATCATTCAAGCTTTGCCATAGCCTCACTATAAGAAAACATAGTCTTAAGATGTTAGAGGAGAATGAAGAGCTGTTGTACCATTCCATGGCTCAGAATGAGCAAGTTCCTGGGACCTGCAAGCTTGGCGTACACCTCGTTTAACATGGTAGATCCAAGCAAGCTGCACGATCCAAGCTAGCCGCACGTCAAAGGTCGCTTCATCGTGCTCTTTGCAATCAATTCGTACGAGTTAATAATTTCACGCGAAATGTAGCTCGCCACGCTACACAGTGCTGCTGAGCACCTAATCCAGCGTACAAGATGAACTGGCAGTGTTCGCTGACGCGTACGTAGGTCAAGGCTTGTACAGTGATGAGGGACGGATATTGAGGCTACAGTGTAGCCGCTACACTCACGACCTCGCTCAAGCCGTCGGCATTCATCTTATCACTTCTTAATTTGCCTTCGACGCAAAAATCATGCCGATGGTATTTTTGTAGTTTGAGCTTACGCGACGTATTTTGTCCAATCATATAATCTGTGGCCCCTCCTGATAAATGTGTCCTTCGTTGTGGTACCCTGGTGATAAATATCCCTCGCACGAACACAGTCGGATATCGATACATTGAAATTTCAAGCCCTTTTGAGCTGGTGGCGCTCTTCTTGCTGGACGAAGAGCGCGTTAACTGATACATGTATTCTCGGTGCATGAGCTGTAGACTGGTACGCTCCACGCGAAATTATGGTAATCAAACCTACATTCACCTGCATTGCACGAAGAAGCTCTGAAATTCAAGCAGAACGAAGCAGAAAAGAAAAAGTACGTTGAAGCGATTAGCAGACTGCACGTTGATGCACAAGATTTCAATCTCCTGGAGTCGTCGAGTCTCCGCGAGAGCGTAGGTGGAAGGTGTACAATACCTTAGGAATTCAAGCGTCAGAGGCTCCAGTAGAAACATATGCTGCATTGACTTCACTCGGGTAACAGCCACGTAAAAGTGAATAACATTTTTTCAACGAGAAGTTTTTATCGAAACTTGCTGCACCTTCTACTGTAAGTGGAAAGCGATCGACGGATACTTGATAACGTACAACAGCTCAATGAGCGTCCGACCAGCCCGCTTGTGCTCCGTAGGGTAGTCGTTCGGGGTGTATGCGGAGCGGAACTACGCGACGGCCACTTTACGTCCATCGATCACAAGTCTGCGCTTGCCATCGCGCTCGACGAGTTTTCCTCGCGCGTCCACCTCGGCCATCGTGCGACGCAGCACACGGATATCGTGGTGTTCCCACAGGTTGTACTCGAGCCAGCGCTGGTCGATCGCGTTGGCTTCGTTGGGCTGCACTACGAACATCACAATGGAACTGCAACAAAAGTGGAATCCAGTTAGTAACAAGCTCAACAGTTTTGCACCAATAGACTAAAGTACGTACTCCTTCACGCCATAGTGCTTGTGTGCGGCCGCGAGGGCTTTCGGCAGTTCCGTGATGGCATCATTTTGAGGCAATATTCAAACGATGTGATGCAGTAGTGCTTTTCCAGTGCGGGGATCTCAGCACCCACCCGCTTCACAAGGAAGCTGTATAAACAGGGAAAGTCAGAAGTGCACTTTCAACGATGCAGCCTACATGACAACCAACCTGTGCATCCCCGACACGAGCTAGCTGATGCATGCGAAGGACGACGCAATGGTGTTGAGTTCCACCTGCAGCCGACGCTGCGAGTCGTCAGCTACTTCCGTCTGCGGCTCGTGCAGCATGTAGTCGGAGCGGTGGATGCCCAGATACGCTTCTGCTGCACGCCTCCTTCTGCACCTGCCTCGAGAGCCCCAGCAGACGTCCCGTAAACACATCCTCCTCAACCACATTAAATACCGATAATACCACTTCAATAACCGCCTCAACAGCATTAAACCATTGCAATTTCTCGCACCTCTGTACGCAGTTGTCGAGCCACTCGACGTCGCGACTCACGCGGTCCACTAGGCACAACAGCTCCACGCCGTGTTCGAGCTGCTTCCGTGGCAGCCGCACCGGCAGCAGGCAGAAGGGGATGTGCGTGACGGCCGGTGTGGGCTGTGCTCGGGTCTCGCCGACCCACCAGCAGCCCGTGGGCCGCCGCGTACGCGATGGCCTGCTGCTTCACGTCCGCCAGCCGCTCGTTGGAGAGGCCGAGGACGGCGCCGCTCTCGACGGCGCCCGTTGTGTGCGGATGGCAGCCACTGCAGCCAGGAGATCCGCCACCACTTTAGTAGCTTTTGGCAAATTGAGGAGTGACTCAATTACCTGTAATTACCTGTACGTAGGTGAGACGCGACGCTGCGATTGGCGGACAAAAATAAATCAACGTCTGATTGTTGAAAAGGTAGAAACCGTTACGATTGAAGCCATTGTGCATCTTGCGAAGTCGAGATCCGCGATGGCGGACGTGAAGGCGGCGATGGAGAGCTCTAGTACGGCGTGTGAGCATCACCCGGACGAGAACGCATCACTAGATGAATGTACGTCGTTTTGCGGTGCTGGAGATGTATATTTTGTGTCGAAAATCTTAGATCGCTTGGTATGCTGCAGCGATTGATTGAATTGAGATTGCTATAGTTTGTTGTCTCTTGCTGATCGGTACCGCTTGTAACTTGCTTGAAAACATGCAGACGATAACAAGGAGCGTCTTGAGCGCTTGCAGGCGCGGTTGCAGGCGTTCTTCCCTCGCAAAGTCGATCGCGTCGAAGAGATCCTCGCCAATCACGAGGTGAGCGTTGCAGGGGTTAAGTCATGTCATGACCAAGTACTTATTAAATACATGCTAATGAATCGGTTATAGGGCAAGAAAGAGCTGTTTTCTGCAGCGTGTGCAATGGACTGGAGCAAGTATAAGCGCGAGCAAAAGATCAACGAGCTAAGAAGAAGCAGCAGACGTGGTGCCAAAAAGGAGAAGTTGAAGCGGCATATTCACCTTCTTGAGAAGACGATTATTTCGATGCAAGCAGTGGCAGGCTGAAAGAACACGCATTCTTCCATACACCTTCCCGTAACATCTTTATCGCACTTAACGGGAGGGGAAACGACACGGGTAACATTCAAGTAATTTATGCTTTTTATCAGGTATTTATCCTGGCAAGAGCCACTGCTCTCTTGATATTTGTATTCCACCGCTCACTTTTAATTATTAAATCTACCATATAAACTACCAGGTGTTTATTGATTGGAAAATGGGACCTCAGTCGCATCCTGCCTTAGCTCTGAAAATAAATTTCAGAGAACATGAAGCCAGCCACGATTGGCGGGATATTTAGCCAATCGCAGTGTGCCAAGACCTTGGTGACTCGTCTGACGAAAGCAGCCAGCAAATCCGCAAAACAGAGAACCGTCACAGTAGCGAAGCTTGAAGGTGATTTTCTTGTATACAAACGCGGTCGGTCAACCAATCAACCGCACGACTTCGCAAAGGAAGAGAAGCAGGACAAGCCCCAGACGCGCACACGTAGCGCTCTCTCGGACCTCGCCAGCGCCAGACCGCAGGAACTTTCAGCAGCAGCAGACGCAGCACGTGAAGATCTCCATTTTGAGCCCTTTGCGCCCGCCAACCGACCCCTAGAACCGCAGGAAACAGGTGCAGAACAGGTCATGGCCAAGCGCATTCGAGTGACCAAGCAGGACGGCGCCGTGCCAGTGTCCGAGACGTCCTCAGTGGCCCCCAACGTGGCGTCTAAGGGCAAGACCCTACCCCCACCACCGCCGAGGGGAAACACGTGATGCTGCCCGCGTTCCTGTCCAAGACGTACGAGATCTTCAGCATGCCCGAGTTCTCGCACGTGTGCGGCTGGAACGCCAACGGAGACACCATCATCGTGTCGCAGCTCGAGGCCTTCGTGGCGATGGTGCTGCCGCGCTTCTTCAAGCACCGCAACTTCCCGTCCTTCGTGCGCCAGCTCAACCTCTACGGCTTCCACAAGACGGTGCTGGACTCGAAGCGGCTGGAGTTCCAGCACCCGTTCTTCAAGCGGGGCCGCCCCGACCTGCTGCACCATATCAAGCGCAAGGTCTCGAACAGCAGCCATCACAACCAGCAGCTCGTCAGCACGTCGATTCAGGTGGGTGATTTGCGCAGATTTTTCTTGGATGATTTTCGAACTAACGATTTTTGTGGTTACTATGAAGCAGAACTCGCGGCTGGATGCTCACCGGGAGATTTCCGACACGCTGCTGCGGGAGATGAAGGAACTGCGGCAGCGCAGCGATGCCATGGAGAAGCGTCTGCGTGAGCTGGAGATCGACAACGCGGTACGGAAGGATGCTTTTGTGCGGCTATGGCAGATTTTATTTTAGTTACTGATCATTGTTTTTATGCCGTGATAACAGATTGTGCGGAGTGACAACGTGAAGCTGTGGAAGCACCTCGAGTCTGCGAAGGACAAGCAGATCGTGATGCAGGAGAAGATGAAAAGATCATGTGGATTCTGTTCCAGATCTACCGAGGAAAGCAGCAGAACCTTCCTAAACTGTCCGGAAATGATGCGACTGGTGCGGTTATCAGCGAAGAGTAAGTGTCGTAGGCATTGGATGTTGTGTCTGCATATGAAGTATGTGACTAACCAATTTTGCTGCTGTGTGGTATTTGCTTTCACCTATTGGTATCTGCTTCAACAGCAGTATGCTTGGACCGAAGGAATTCCGTGACGTGCTGCGGTTTTTGGCGATGGATGACCCACCGCTGCTGCCAGGGTCTTCGGCCAACGTGGCCTCTGCTCCGCCGGGCTCTCGGAAGCGTAAGTTCGTCGAGGTGCCGTCGGATGTCAGTGACAGCTACAAACTAGGTAGGCTGATGTGGGTTTTTGTGATCGAAATTGTGGTTTATAATCTATAATCTAACGTTTTATGCTGTCAGATGCAGAACCGTCTTCCGTCATCGAGGTTCCCAGTTCAGTAGAAGATCCGAACCCGTTTGCTATGACAGTGCCTTCCAATACGCTTCCCACGGTACACCCAGATGAAGGACAGAACAACATCCTGAGCATTTTCTCCCCGATCAATGTGGTGAACAACAGTGTTCCCAGCCTTGACCAAACGCTTGGTGGATTTCTCACGAATGGCATGGAGACGTTGCCGACCATTTCTGCACCTGTATCCGCGCCGAGTGTCTCGACACCAGTTGTGTCGACCCCCATTGTTTCGACGCCGAACGCAGCTACACCGATCACCAGCAATGGAATGCGAACTGTCCCAGAGACATCGACCGATACCAACAACCAGCTGACGTTTCTGGACGAAGAACTGCCTCTGCTGCCTGACTCGGACTCGGACCACTACACATTCACTGACGGCGAGCAGGTACACTAAACGCTTCCTATCTTGTTACTTTTTGTGGATCATGGTATAATGGGGTGTCTCGTGTTGGACTGCGTATTAGCAGGCAGTAATGAAGAAGCTCGAGGATTTTGAAACGTCACTACTGGACGAATACGACGTCGGGTGTCTTGACACCTTGCTGCAGGTTGGTTATGCTACGTGCAGGCTTGTGTGTGTGTGTTTTTTTCTCTGCGAGGATACTAACTCGTTTTTGAACTTTTCGTTTTGATCAGCAACTGAAAAACTCGGGTGGTGACAAGCCGATGGGTGTTTCCGTGGCAGACCCGGAGGAAGTCTCAGTTGGACCCTCCAACACGACACCTCAGACTTAGGGCGGACTGAAATCAGCTTCTATCGAGGCAGTGTTCACGCTCTGGAAGCTGGTGGTGACTGCAAAGACCACCTCATCGAAGAAGTTACATATCCACGTACATGTCGAGCGAATCCTGACAGACACGTCGACTCGCGTCTCGGGTATAGAAACAGATCGAGTGTCAAAAAGTCAAGAAGAAGAAGATCAAGCGAAGCGAGAAGGCGACGTGAAACCAAGAGAGACGGAGACGAGTTCGTACGAACAAACAGCCAACAGTTGAAGCGATAGGCATTCGACGGCAGCGAACGAGCGCTCCGAAACGATGACGAACATACACGCGGCTGTTTTTATTTATGCGCAAGAAGCGAAAATCGAGACAACCAACACGAAAACAAGAAAATGGTTTAGTAAAGAAGTACGTCATGATGTATTTACTGCACTGGGCGTTTTAACTTCATCCTGGACGAGTTGCGTTCGGTCCTTCCAGTTCACGTCGAAGCCTCTGGATCTCTTTGTCCTTGCGACTGAGCTCCAACTGAGCGGTGGCAAAGAGCGTCGACATGTTCGTCTCCAGTTGTTTGTTGGCAGTTCCGAGCTGTCGGTTCTGCTCCTGCAATTGCGCCAGTTCATCTCTCAGCCGCGCGTTCTCCCTCTCCACTTGAGTCTTGAGATCCAGCGCCTCCTTCTTCAGCAATGCGCTCGTGGACGTGTCCAGGTCTCCGTACAAGTCTTCCATGGTCAGTACAGTACCGCTTTACAAACTACTACTACGTAGTATTAACTCGGATTTAGCCGAAAAGTAACGGCCAATTACTACGTACTACAGTACGTAGTACTAGTAATTAGCAGGCTGCTGATAGCAGCGCATGAAATGGACTCGAGATGCATCAAATTCTGGGAGGATGGCTAAGCGCTTGTGGCCGCCATCACCGACCCGGACAGCGCAGCATTGATGGACAAGACACAGGGAAGATCTTCAAGGACTTGCGCACGATGAGTCGCTTCATACAGCGCAACCAGAGCCAGCGATTCAGTGACGCAGCGTGGACTGTGTGGGGCACTACGTGGGACTGGGTAAACAGGGAGGCGCCATGCTGCCAGTGGCCGAAGCCGCGTTCCAGACGGTGAAGGACGGCTTGGTCATGCCCTTCAACGTGTTCGGCACGAAACAGAAGAAGAAGCTGCTCAAATGGTACAATGAGCTCATCGCCATTGTCGGTGGAGATCCGGACGCCGCAATCGCCGGAGAGGTGGCTGCCGAGCCAGACGTCGAATGGAGCGTCATGGACGTTGACGAGGACGGATTCCTGTCACTCATGCAGGTTGAAAGCGGAGACACCAGTGAGAGTTTCCACGTGAAGAAGAAGAGCGCCGAGCACAAACAGATCAAGAAAGGGCTGGAGACCCACGAGGTTACGGTTGTTACCAATGGCGACGACATCGTGGTCATCCGCGTCGATAAAGAGTAGATGGAAAGCTCCCAGCCTGCATGTTAGATCATAATTATGGGCGGCCACAATGCATGGAAAGTTGCCCAGTTAGAAGGGACTGGCAGCTCCATTCTTGTCGCGACTCTCGCTCCACGCCTTGGCGATCGTGCGCTTCAGCTCGTCGTCACCGTCGTCGTACATGTTCTGCAACGCTCAATTCAATAGCAGTGAGTACATTTCAAACGCAGTTCTCAACCAGAAGACTACGCACCTTCATCATGTCCATGATTCCAGCACTCGGGTCACTCGTGTCCGGTTTGCTGGCCTTGGTCGGGTTCTTGGCCGTGAGATTCATCCACGTGTTGTCCTTCTCGACCTTGTGCAGCGATATCGTGACGCGGTTCTTCTTGACGCGGAACGAGCTCTTGGCGGGGTCGATCTCCTTCTCCAAGTGCGGTTTCACCAGTCTGCAAAGCACCAGCACGAACCTCGTCATGACCCACTATCAACTCACCCAACTCGAAATAACCCACCGGTAGTTCTTGCCGTCAAGTCCAATAATCTGCAGAAAAGCATCGTGTGAGACCACTTTTACCCCCGCATTTACGGCAATAAAACTACCAACCTTGAGGTCGAACGACGTCTTAGTGAAGTGGCACGTGACGTTCTCCTTCGGCAGCTTCCCGACGCCGTCGACGCCCGACATGACGTAAACCGTCACCTTCGCCTTGCCGTAGCCGTCGTCCTCCCAGCCGAAGCGACTTATCTCGGTGAATGTCGTGGCCACGGATTTCGTCACCTTGACAGGCGCCGGCTGCACGGACGTCTGCGTCTCCTGCTGCGACTCGGAGGCCTCCAGCGCCATCTGCTTGTGCTGAAGCAGCTGCTCCAGGTCGCGGCGGTTGCCGACCGTCTTGGTCTGCGCCAGGAGCGTCTTCAGCTCGGCCACTTCAGCCGCCACGTCACCCATATCTTCGTCAAATTTAAAGCCTAACTAAAAGTGTGACGGAGATTTTAGAGTTTGTGTCGTTTTCTAAAAGACCCAAATCTAGAACGACACAAAATCTTAGGTTTGGTGTCAGTAAAGCCAGCTTCAACAAAATAAGAGCCTGTTTTTAGGCGCCATTTTGCCAGTCTTTTATTTTCAGCGCTTGACGCGGGCGAAAGGATGGACGGAAGCACCCGCGTCTCGGGCTCTGCTGCGGCCGCTGGGCACGCTCCGCTCGTGTCTCCGCCGCCCATGGACGTGGACGATCCGCCGACGTCATCTGGTAGTGAAAATCCGTTCGCCCCGCGCTCTGAGCGCCCCGCACAGTCGTGGCAAGTGGCGCCTCCGTCGAGCGCGAAAGCGTCTCCAGAGCGGCCCATCGAGGCGGCCGTGGCTCCGTACAACCCGCAACAGATGACGCACACAGCAGAGCCGCCCACGACCCCAGAAACCACGTCGTCGGACTCTCCGCAGCGCTCAGGAAGCGACGGCGCTCCGACCCCGTCCGAGAGCGAGACAGGCGCCCCAAAGGAGGGCGACAGGACGCAAAATACGGACGTGGCGGCTGCAAACGCGCTGCAAACGGACACAAAGCACGAGTGTGGAGCACTGGAGACGCGGGGGTCCGAGCAGATGACAGGAAATGAAGCGACAGCGGGGGTGATGGGGCTGTTGCGGCTGCAGCGCCGCCAGCTTCGGTGCAGGTGAAGGGCCCCAAGCGCTGGTTCGAGGTCATTTCGATGGTGTTGCAGAATTTTAAGACCCAAAACCAGGAGCAGATCAGACGTACGACCGGTGCTGCTGTTTTGGGGGAGATGGGGAATTGCTGACTGTATGCTGCTTGTTTTGGCCAGCAGAATTAGCGTTGTCGCAGTGCATCGTGTGCAAGCTGCGCCACAAGACGCAAATAGCAGAAGTCAGCTGTCGAGAGGAAGACTGCAAACTCATTGGTCGGCCCTTGTGTTCCAGCTGCTGGGATATCTCGCATTCGACTGATGAAAAGAAACTGCACCGGCAGCTACTTACAGCAAGTGAGTCACTTTTCTATGGGTTGAAGGATACCGTTCACTAACCGATTCTCTTTTTTTTATTGCTCAAGTGTGCCAACAGTGTCAGCAAGATCGAATAGCCTTTTGGTGTGTGGAGTGTGACCTCAAGTTTTGCCGCGTTTGTTTTGATCGCATCCATAGCGTCGCCAAGACTAAAAGCCATCGCAGACTAGCCACAGAAGGTTTGTCAGTTGTCCGCCCACTGTTCGCATTACGATTGGATCATCTTACTGACTGTTTGCACGATTTTAATGTCATCAGACGCACCTGGAAGCTGCTTGGTGCAATCGGACTGGTCTGCACCCTTTCAGAATACAATTTTACAGATGATTGCATTGAAGAAGCATCCTGGTCGAGATTCACACAGCAATGGAGGAGATTTTATCGGTGGGAAGCGCAAGAGGGATGTCGAAGTCATCGTTATTGACGACGATTCTGATGGCTCAAGTGGTCAATTATCACCCGCTGTCAGCAATGGCGTTCCTGCGCAACAGGCTGCCACTAATGATCCTTCGCCCCAAAATGGTGTCATCGGAACATCACGTGTGGGAGCAGAGATAGCGTTGTCGCGAATCAATGAACTGTTCGCGCAAACCCCGTGCCGCAAGTGAATGTTCCGGCCAGTTTAATATCCCAGCCCCAAATGTTCTCGAACGTTACGATGGAGCCTATTTCGTTCCCCGGATCTGCGTCATCGTCTGCTGGCTTTGGCGTCCAGACCAGCTCTTCTTTGACTGCGTCGTCAATGGCAAACGGAAACAACACGGCGAATATCAATACAAATGTGGAGAACCGACAGTGGAATAATGGAACAACGCAGTTTACACCATCTGCCTCCGTGGGCTCAGCAGGTTTCACCACAAATATTACGAGCAGCGGGATGGTGGAGGTAACGCCAACCTCGATGCCAGCTTCTACCTCGATGCCGGCTTCTGCAAGCATGGCAAACGGAGTGTGGTCGACAACTTCTGCTGTCAGCACAGATTTGGCCAGCTCATCCAATCCCGGCAATATATTGCCTCTCGGGGTGCAGTCTTTGCGGAGAACGCGCTGGTTGATTCTTTGATAGACCGCTATCATGAAATGAACCAGAACGTAACGAATATGGAGATGCAAAGTGAACAGCTGACCAGGCAGATCGCAATCGCTACGTGCCAAGGCCCGTACGCTGCAGCATCCATCATGACCATGATAAACAAGATGCAGCCTGTATTGGAGGCAGTAAGGACACGACGCGACAAGTTTTTGATCGCGATGATAATCCAGTCGAACGACATCATGGCTGCTGTACGACTTCTGCGCTTGTCGGAGCTCGGAGATGTGCCACAAGTCCCCATGATTAGCCACCGGAAGTGCCTGCAGATTTCAAACGAGATAAATCAACACAAAACGAAGCTCCTGGAACTGAATCAGCAGTTGAGTGAGACGCTGAACCAATCGAACGCAGTAAACCTCAGCTGGGAAAACACGATGATTCTCACGACCAGCACCAGCATTCAGAAGCATGAGAAGCGGATCCAGAGTCTGAAGAAGGACCGCGAGGTGGAAATCGTGCGAATTGTCCAGTTCAGCAACGACATCCGCGAGAAGCTTAAGTCGGCTTTCCAGCATACTGTAGAGATTCAGCGTCAGCGTCAGGAGCGAGAGCAACAACAGCAACAGTTTCAGCGGTATGGATAGTTTTGACGTCCGAGCAATGCTCCCGAGCAAATGTTGTCAAAAACGAGAAGCGACTGCACCGAGCAACGATGTAGACAAGCGACCAATTATTTAAAATGCAATGAGAGCAGCGGTGTCAACCATGCCGACCCAACCTGCCAGTACAGCATCCTGACACAAAAGTGAAAAAGGTAAGTTTCAGCGAAATGACAACACCGATGAGCTCACTTTTTGACCTCGTAGAAGAAAGGATTCACCTACTGTGACAGTCCTGGGTCTCTTCAATCGACGTCGACCTACTTTTGAGCCTTGGACATGGTCGAGTTCACTTTGATCAATCCGACTTGTATCTTTTTCAGTTGAAAGTCGATCAGTCCACGACGGTTGGCACTTGCTAAAACGAGCAAGCAGTGCGTGCTTTTGGGTAGCAACTTGCTGGAGAACAAGGAAATGTCAAGCAGCAAGGATGTTTTCGAGCGCTTGGTGCTGCAAACAGTGCGTGGAGTATTGTTTAGCGGTAGTCAGCACGCAGTTGCAGCCCGTTCTGTTTCCGAGGATGGTTTGAGTCTAGCCGAGGAAGATAACGGAGCCAAGAAGACGAGCACTGCGGAGATTCCTTTGATACACTTCTTCACCAACTGATACACAGTGGTGAAAAGCGTACTGAAAGCCCTGAAGACGAAGGAGACAACAACAAGGATGAATCTTGTTGCGCAGCATGGATGAAGGACTGTACGAGCTGGTCGATCGAACGACTGAAGGCAGAGAAGACCGCAATCAAGCGGTACATTCAAGCGCATCGACGAAAGCTTTCTGAGAGCGGCAAGAAGTCCTCTGAGATAGACCCTGGCCTCTTGGAAGTTCACGAAGTGTATGCACTGCTCAAGCTTTTTCTCCTTGAGCGGGACCCCGACTACCGCCAGTGCGTGCAACAATCCAGCCTCCCATTCCTGAAATCACTACATGCGCAGCTCACTTTGTACGCGACGTACTTCGAGCGCGCTCACGGAAGACAGGTACGAGAGAATAATTTTGCGCGATGAAACATGTCTAGTCTCTCATTTAACGTACCACCTTGTAGATCTCCGCAAAAGTCGACGTGGAGCCAATTCAAACGCTCTATGAGTTCTTCCTCGCCCACCAACAGTAAGAAAGCTGAAAAACGGATTTCCCACTCTACACGTAGGAGCTGTACGTGGGCATGATGTCGTCCTTCTTGGAGTCCAAACACGGTACTGCCAGCCACGCAAAGTAGAACGCAGCGCCTCCCAGCACGTGCATCAACCCCTTGGCAAACCCGAGCGCTGCGTGGTTGTCGTCCTCGCTGAAGAAGATGACGCTAAACCCCACGACGGCCGCAGCCACGAGACTCCCCACTGCGTACGTGGCTTTCTTCTTGTTGAGGGTGAAATGTCGCTGCTCGGTGTGAGCAGCCGACGGTAGCCGACGCCCAGCAAGTAGCAGACCACGAGCGCCCCCTCGTACAGTGCCGAGTCCCACCCGTCCTTGGTCTTGAGCAACCACGCGCCTGCGAACGCCACGTAGCGCAACACGATGTTGCGGTTCTCGTCCTTGAAGCCCATGAGGTGCACGCACAAGAGCAGGAAATAGGCCACGGACAGCACGTCCGAGAGGAAATGCCACTCGTCCTCCTTCAGGAACAGCTGCGTGTCGAAGGCCTCGGCGGCGTTGAAGCAGAAGGAAACGACCAGCTGCAACACGCCCACGAACAGCTCGAAGTGGCGGCGGTTGCGCTTCATCACGTCCAGGGCCGGCAGCATCGCCGCGTCCGTCAGCGCCAGGAACACGAAGCGGCCGAGCTCCAGCAGCATTTTCCTATGATAGCGAGCGTAAAAGTATCTGAGCTCTGACGTACCCCTCTGGATTATCTTCCAATCATATGAATACCCTCTGTAAACCGATAATAACGATTTGGACAGGGTAAGAGTGAATGCGAATCAACAGTCGCATGGTTGAAGAGGGCGCTCATTCCGCAATTTGCGCGCCACCGCACAAGACCTTCTTTAAGAACCATCTTTACAATGACTGCGAATACCCTCACGCCGCTTCTGCTGGACGGGAAGGTCACGAGCGAGTTCATCCGCACGCAGCAGCTGCAGCCGCAGTGCGAGGCATTCCACAAGGCGCACGGCCGGGCTGTGGGGCTGGCGGTCGTGGTCGTGGGCTCCCGCAAGGACTCGGCCACGTACGTGCGCATGAAGCAGAAGGCGTGCACAGCTGCGGGTATCGCTTCCTGGAAGGTCCACATCGCATCGGAGCACAAGTCCCACGAGAAGGTGACGGCGGAGCTGCTGGAGACCATCAAGACGCTCAACGAGCGCGTGGACGTCGACGGCATCATCGTGCAGCTGCCACTGCCGACCTTCTGTGACGAGGACGCCATTCTTGCCACCATTGACCCCCAGAAGGACGTGGACGGACTGCACCCCCAGAGCCACGCGGCGCTCTTCCAGTTCGCCAGCAAGAAGGCCTCGTCTCAGCACGAGGACGCAACCTTCAGTCTCCCTTGCACACCTGCGGGGTGTTTGGCGCTGTTGGACCATTACAAGATCCCTCTGGAGGGGAAGCACGTCGTGGTACTTGGCCGCAGCCAGATCGTGGGTCTCCCCGTGTCGCTGCTGTGTCTGCAGCGCAACGCCACGGTCACGATTTGCCATTCGCGCACACAGGACCTGAAGGCGCGTGTGCTTGAGGCCGACATCGTCATTGCAGCCATCGGACGCGCACGCTTCGTGCAAGGAGACTGGATCAAAGCTGGTGCTGCGGTGATTGATGTGGGTATTAACCCCGTGGAGGACGCGTCGAAGAAGAGTGGCTACCGTCTTGTGGGCGACGTGGACTTTGATGCTGCGGTGAAGGTCGTGCATGCTATTACGCCTGTACCGGGTGGCATTGGACCCATGACTGTAGCTATGCTGCTGAAGAACACTATTCAGTGTGCAAAGCGACGCGTACAGTAAAAGAAAGCAGACGAGCGACATAGTTCCATTACAACTCTGTGGAGAATCACCCTGGCCCAGCAATCGTGCAAGGCGACTTGTGCGGCTTCGGCTGCTACTCCTAGTTGGTAAGGCGACACTTGTAAGTACATGTACAGCGTTCCCTGACCCCGTTTACTGCCTTCATTGCTGCTAGAAATCGTCGTGGCCGAAGAGCAAATTCTGTTCGTCTT
Organism: Phytophthora syringae; assembly: GCA_012656105.1. Taxonomy (NCBI): domain Eukaryota; phylum Oomycota; class Peronosporomycetes; order Peronosporales; family Peronosporaceae; genus Phytophthora; species Phytophthora syringae. Next base: position 368,751 of record JAAKBD010000261.1, on the reverse strand, counting down.
CTGACGAAAACTCCCCGCTCTCGTCCACGAGCTGCACGTCTTGGTGCAGTTCCTCCCAATATCCTCCGTGTGATTGCTCAGCTGGAACAGTTCCTGATGCCGCTTCATTATCGCTATCCGCATCGAGATCAGTGTCCTCGCCAATTGCGTGATATGACCGAGCTGCAGCTTGTTTCTCGTACAGGTGGTTCCTAGCTTCCTCAAGTCTTTCCAGTGCCGATTTTTCACTAGCTGGACGAGCTAAAGTTTGTTGCTGCTGCTGATCCTTTGATTCGCCTGTGGGTGCAGCTCCGTGTCTCCGTTGGCCCTGCAGCAGCAGTCTCATGCAATCAAATTGGCCGTATGCTGCAGCGATCTGTGCCGGGGTCTCCCAATCGCTGTTGACAAGTGTTGGGTCTGCTCCAAGTGCCAGTAAATTCTGTGCCACCGCTGCGCGACCAGAAAATGCAGCCCAATGCAGTGGGGTGTCACCTCTTTCATCTGCGATGTTCAAGTTTGCTCCCTGCTGAACAAGTCGAGCAATGATCGCCTGAGCTGCGGGCGATTCCACCGCATAATGGACAGCAGACCGATGCAAGTCATCGCACGCATTGACGTTCGAACCTCTACCAGGGATCAGCAGAAACGCTGTCATGGCAGTATCGTGCGTCAAAACAGCGAGATGCAGCGCAGTTCGGCCTTGTGCATCGCCTTGGGCTTGAAGTGCTCGATTCCACTCGTAGTTCGCTTCGGTCGGAACCACCAGTTGCTTCGCGCACTCGACAAACCCCTTCTCGGCAAGACAATGGAGTGGATATCGTCCTGCTTCGTCTGGAGTGTGAAGGGACAACGCTGCTGATACGAGTGCTGATATCACTTCGATCGGAATCATAATCTCTGCAACTGAGTCCTTCGTCATCAACTGCTGCAAGAACCCACAGATCTCCACTTGGTCATCCTCACAAGCGCGATGCAGCACGTTTTGACCTTTCCGGTTGGTCATTCGAATATCGGCACCATGCTCCAACAGCTTTTGCATGAAAGTGAGGTGACCGAGTGACGCGTACAACATCAAAGGTGAATCACCATTGCAGTCGACGGCGTTGATGTTCAAGTTTGCACCGCAGTTCAGTAAAAATTCCAGCATCTCAGCTCGCGCTCGATAACTTTCCTTGGAGAACGACAGCAGGTGCAAAACATTGCGCTGCATCTTGGGCTCAACTGCCGCAAAATCGGCACCTCGTTGCTGGAGGAACGTGGCATCCTCCACTGACGCATTTTCAACGGATGTAAAAATCGTGACTTCCTTCTTTGATAAAAACGACGGGGTAGATCTAACAACTGGAGACGGCAACGTCGCTGGGGTCTCTTTAACACTCGTGTCAATTTCCAGAAGCTGTTGGCGTCGAATTTGAGCACGGTGCTGTCCCATTTGACGCAGCAGTGCAACAGAACGGGAGAGCTCCATTTCGTCAACGTCGTGATAGCAAAGCGCAGGCCTCAAATTATCGTTGTTTTGCAAGCAAATTGGAGACTGAAATATTGGCAACGCATCGTCCGCAAGCTCGTGAAGAACTTGGTGGATTTCAGACATCAAATACTCCTCCTCCGGCTCAAACAGTTGAAGCAATTTACGCGTCATCTGTGAGTCGAAGCACAGTCGAAGTGGTCGGTGTCGATCTGTCCGCAAATTGGCAGAGCTACTCGACTTCGACGTATCCCATTCTAGCCAGGCATGAGCTTTTCTGAAGCAGAAGTGGAAATACTCGTCCGCTACCTCGCCGTTCAATTCTCTTGCCTCAAAGGAACGGTGGAAGTAGAAATGCAGCCGTTGACGCTGCTGATATTGACGAACAAACTTTTGAAGTACACGCGCCGCATCGTGACAAAACAAAATCTGGTTCACACTGCGCGTTAAAATATGCGGCAGCTCACGGTGGCTCCAGTCTTCAACCGTCTTCTTTACATCAGCCCGAGTCGAGTCTTCCTCTGGTGTCGCCACCAACTCCGTCAAGTTGCCGTCATTGTGTAGCAATCCCAGTGGTTCTTCATCAAGCACTTTTTCGCTGGGTTCTTCGAGCAAAACAAACGATTTCTCCTTCGCAGTCACGACCTCATCCTGGGAAAGCTGCAATTTACGCCAAGAGACTATGGCCCGTTGAATTCTCTTCGCCGCAATAGAGCGTCTTGTCATCAGTACCTTGCGTGCGACGGCTTTTGCCTCGTTAATCAAACGCAGCTCTTCGTGCTTGACAGCTTGTCGCTTTACTAGCCGAATCCCCTTGTGCCATTGCCGCCAACATATCTGCACTTTAGTTGCAAACACCGAGACCTTGATCAGGTATTGGCGGGCTTCCTCAGCTCGTTTTGCTTCCAAGACGTCCAAGTACTGCATCCTGCAAATACTCCCTTTCCAGATCGCCTCAATCCTTGTCGCTGCTTTATTCTGCCGTCGGTATTGATGGCATTTGTTCACAGCACGAGCGATTAATCTGCCGTAAGATCGACGCTGGATGGCCTCAAGTTTTTGCTGACGCTCTTGTTGCAGTTGTTCAAGCCTTGAACTACTACGCGAGTGCTTCGGTTCGCCAACGTCGCTCTTTCTTCTGGTTCGCTGCTCTAAACGAAGGTGTCGCCGCCTTCGCCAGTGCTTTTGTATCTTCAAAGCACTCAAATTCTGTTTGTGGCGAAGGCGTTCGTGTGCCATCTTTTGTCGACGTTGTGAAATTCTCACGATCCGTTGGATCTTGAGAGAACTTTCGTCCTGCTCCTGGCGAATTCGTTCCCTTTCCAGCTCTTCCTGTTGCTCATAATGCCACTTGAGCCACAAGGTCTGGATCTTGAGCGCACTCATGTGTTGCTCATGTTGAATACTCTCTCGCTCCATTTTGCGGCGGTGTAGTCGATTTCCCCAGTTCCGTTGAATCGTCAATGAACTCGCATTCCGAGTTTGCACGAGACGCTCTTTATCTCGCTTCTCTCGTCGTAGTTTCTGCTCGCTTCGCCAAAATATCTGGATTTTCAACGCATTTGTTTGCTGAAGTACTTCTTCGTCCTTGCGGGTCTTCTCCTTTTCATGGTTTAACTTCTGCCGCTCTCGTAAGTTCCGTTGGATCACCATTTGCGCTTTTAGCAATCGCTCATACTGCATCTTCTCCTTGTGCCACTTTTTCCAGCGTCGTTGAATTCGACTTGCACCTAGGTCTCGTCTACGCTTCTGGTCGCGGAATCGACGAGCTTTTTCGCACAAACCTCGCTTTGAATTCGAAGACGTTTCTTCTCCTTTTCAGCTTGTTGCCACTGTTGCCACACCGACCGTATCACTTGAGCGCTAGTTTCGCGCAAAATTCGGATTCGTTCAGCCTTGACTCGCTGCTGTTGGTGCCAAAATCTCCACCACCTTTGTATGCGGAGAGCGCTATCGAAGAGAATGAATTCAAGTCGTCGTCTTTGTCTCTGCTCGTGTTCGCGTTCAACCCACCGTCTCCACACAGACTGAATTTTACGCGCCAGTGCCCGTACTAGTATCGCTTCTAGATGTGCGTCAAGAGCTTTTTGTTGCTGGCACCTTCGATCCTGTTCACGCTTTACATATCGTCGCCAAAGCCCTGAATTTTTCGCACATTTGCTCGAGTGCGAACGAGTTCCAGGCGCGCATCAAACATTATTCGTTGGTGGTACTTTCGCGCAAGCTTGCGTACAACCCACCGACTCCACACGCGTTGAATTTTGCGGGCTTCTGCTTGTGCGCGAATAGTTTCTAAACGCGCTTCAAACGCTTTTTGTTGTTGATTTCTTCGTTCTTGTTCACGTATTCTCCAAGTTCTCCACACTCTTTGGATTTTGCGAACGTTAGAGCGAATGCGAATCGCTTCCAGCTTCACGTTCAATGCAAGTCGCTGTTGAATTCTTCGTTCTTGTTCGCGATTGATCCACCGTTTCCATGCTCCTTGAATTTTGCGTACATTAGCTCGAACTCGGATCGATTCGAGCTGTGCCTCAGAGACAAGTTGTTCTTGTTGCCGTCGCTCTTGTTCACATCTAACCCAACGTCTCCAAACACGCTGGATTTTGCGAACGCTTGCTCGAGCACGGATCAATTCTACTTGCGCCTCAAAACCGTGGCGCTGTTCTTGTCTTCGCTCCCGCTCGCGTATCATCCATCGTCTCCACACTCTTTGGACTTTACGTACATTAGCACGCAATTGAATCGCTTCAAGCTGAGCGTCGAAAGCCACTCGTTGCACATACCTACGCTCGACCCAACACCGCCAAACACTTTGGATTTTCCTAGCGTTAGATCGAATGCGAATGGCTTCCAGGTGCGCATCAAACACAAACTGCAGTTCACGTCTTCGCTCTTGTTCACGAGCAACCCACTTCCTCCACGCTCTTTGAATTTTACGAACATTAGCTCGAATAATGATTTTTTCCAGACGCACATCAAAAATTCGCTGCTGCTCACGTCGACGCTGCCGATCCTGAGCCCACTTCCTCCACCAAGCCTGTACCCTTCTAGCGAGTGCTTGTCGCTGCTTGGCCAGCTCGAATTGAACAAGTGCTTGCTGTTGAGCACGTTTTATTCGTTTTATTCGTTGCCACCGACGCCACGCTCGCTGAATTTTTCTAGCACAATTCATGCCTCGCAAGTGTTTCATTCTCGTACACTTGTGCTTCACAGAATTGTGAAACCTCGCCACAGTGTCAAGTGCAAGACCGACACCTTTGCTACCTTCAGTCTCTGCGAGAAGCTTGAGTGCAATGATGACTTGTACCAGCTGAGACCGAGTATGCTCAGCAGTTTTCCTCTCCTGGGCAGCCTTCTGTTGTTGCTGCACCCTCATCATTTCTACCGTTCGGTGGTTGCGCTGCTGACTGATTCGCTTGTTCATGACGCTTGACGCCTTCATCGAGTTAACTTGTTGAATCTTGGCGTCGATCTCTTTGCGTTGTCTTCGTTTCTCCTCTTCCAATTCATGCGCAGCGGAAGCATAAATTGTCGCCTTCTCTTTCTTGACTTTTGAAAGCTGCACTTGTCCCAAAACCCAGGAGGAAATCATGTTCATGCTCGACTCAACTCGACTTTGATCCAATAAAGTCGCTGCTCGAGTAGCTTCCAGCTCCTTTTCCACTGCTAATTGATTCTTGGCGTGTAGAAGAGTTTCGGAATGTGATTCCAGCTCAGATAAACGCTGTCGAAGTTCGAACGCAATCGACGCAGCTATTCGTTGCTGTTCAGTCTGATCTTCGCTGGACATGAGTTCGGTCTCCGACTTCTCTGCTTGGATAAGTGTTTGTTGAAGCAACATCCGACGTCTCTCGCTCTCTGATCTGCTGAAAAACACTCGGGCGTCAACAAAAGCTTTGATCTTCTGCTTGGCAGCACATTCTTCTGCGATCCTTTCTCGGTCTTCATGGGCTTGGACGACTGCGCGGTGTTGAGTCTCCGTCTGCACAGCTCGCACAGACATTCGGTTGAGTTTGCGCTCCAGTACACGCACTTGGGTACGTGTCTTGCCAACCTTCTTCTCGGCTTCAACTCCAAGTTTTTCTTTTGCAAGCAGCTCGTTGTGAAACTTCAGTGCAAACTGGTTCTTCTCCGTTTCAACGCGCTGCAGTTTCTTGTGAAGTAGACACACTCTGAAGAACATTTGAAGCTTCATCGCTGCTAGTCGTCGTCGTCGAATTTCAAGCGCCTGTTGCTGTTGTTGAACAACCTGCTCATGGCGTGAGAGCAGTGTTAACCTTTCTTCCTCCGATGTCTGCCACCTACGATCGAGATCTGCCAACCTAGCGTCCATATCTGCAATCAGTTCACGTCGATGCTTCGCGTTGAGCTGCATACTTTTCGCAACGTCTCGCTTGGCCTTTGTCCACTTGAGCTGCTCCTTAAACAAAATCTTCTTCGTCATCTCTTGAGCTGCTTTCAGCTTGCGACGCAGTAGAATTTCCTTCAGAAACTTTTGAATATCCTTCAAAGCCCTCGCTCGTCGTTCTCTTTCTCGAGTGATTTTCTCCTGCCGTCGTTTATTCTTTGTGATCCTCGAACGCTGATGTCTCCACCATCGAACCACCATTTCCTTTGCATTTTCTCGCTGGTATTGACGTCTCGAAATGCTTACGAAGAAGAGCATACGATAGAACCTCATATGAATCAAACGCCAAATAGCTTCCCGTCTCGACACCTCCTGCTTGTGGCGGTATAACCTCCAATTCCACTGTATTCGACACGCAGCAAGTGTTTGAACACGATAAACTTCATCTCTTTGAGCTTTTAATCGTCGTTGATGGTGGTAATGAATAAATCGTCGGATCTTTCGCCATGCAACAGCTCTGCGAACAACTTGTTTCGCTCGCTTCTGCGCTGCACAATCTTCTTTCCAGCGGGTAAAGTTTCGACGCAGCATTTTCAGTTCTCGCTCCAAGTACTGCGGGGTATTCACTACTGGTGTAGGCGAGCAGTAGCCCATTATGGAGGAAAATGGTTGAGCTACAGACAGAATGTGGTCTTCGACCTCGCGCTGGGATACCCAGTGACTCATGTCGATCGCTGCTCCTTGAATGTCTCGACACAGCGAGAAAATTCGGTTAAACTCGGAAGGTTCAGTTTCATCGTCACCCTGGTAGCTTGTCCGGGGCGATACCAGTGCTGCCTGTTCAATCACAAATGGGCGTGCAGTTGCCATGGATAATGAACTGCTACGATAGCTCGTCATCGAGGAAGCTTCACAGAGAGACGATCGAGGTGAAGAATACCCCAATTGGGCACTAATCGTCGTTAATGCACTTGTACGAGATGAAGAAGGCGGGGAATGAATCACATGGTTGGACAAGGAGTGCCCAGACATATCATCGACTGCTGAGTGCTCTTCAGCTATTGATCGGTAGGTGTAACTTCTGGGATCACTTTCTTCTTCAGCAACGGATAACGTCCAGGCACTTGGAAGTAAACTCAGAGCCATCGCAATGTTCGAAATAGCAGTACTTGATGAGTACGCGAATTCGTCATCTTCCGGTACCACCACTTCTGTTCGCCCCTCAACACTTTCCTCGTCTTGAATATTTTCCATCGGCATAGTAGCTTCATCTTGTACAGACCTACTAGGTGTCATTTCTGGCAGAAGCTCACTTTCAATATGATACGTTTCTGATATACTTGAAACTAGGTTTTCAGCCTCCTTGGGTGGGTTTTCTTCCTCAGCTGTCAAAACTTCGTCAGTTATAGACTCTGGACTTGAAAAGGAAAAACTCGGTAGCATTTGCAACGCCATCGCGATGCTCGACAAAGCCTCGCTCGACGAGTACTGAAAATCACATTCATATCCATCGTCAGCCACCTCGACACTTTTCTCCACGCCACATTCACGTGAAGAAGTCAAAAGTTCAACCTGGAAAGAAGAAGAAAGAGTACCAATCCTCACACTTGTGAGCTTCCCAGGGCCCTCATCATAAACCTGAATCTCTTCATCTGCTGTGGTTAACGTCCCCTCCTCCTCTTTCTTTCGAGCAGAAACTGCTGGCGTATTCGGCTTGCTCATTTGACTTCCAACGTCGACAGATGAGCGATGAGGCTCATCAACTATCTTGCTTCTCTTCTTTGTAGGTCGTTCAGAATGGTGGCTTCTGCTCGATATTTTTGCTAGCGCTGTTGTATCTAGCGGAGGAAGAGGCATCACGTTTTGAGGAAGTTCCACATAGTCCTCCTCTGCGTATCCAGTACCAACAGCTCCAGCAAACATCCTCCTTGCATACTGGGGAATGGCAGAGGCTGGTGAAGAAAGCCTTGAACTAGTGTGTTCCTCTCTCGTAGATTCTGGTGCAGACGTTGGCGTATCCGAACTAGCACTTCCTCGTTTTCTTGTATCTCGAGCTGAATCATTTGAAGCCTTTGCAGTCAAGTGTTGATCGTGCAAATTAGGCGTCGAATTTCGTGCACAAGGTGGTCGCGTCCCTTCTTTCGCTGGGGTTTTCAGCCTTGGTGAGCCAGCCCACGCTTCACGGCCTCCTGTATAAGACACTCGAGAATCCTGCCGATCCCACCGGTGTATCCGTTCATCTTGCACTGTACCATATCCATCCAGCGTATTATCTTGCCCACGCTGTTGATACGATTGCCTTCTATTATCTCCCTGGGACTGGAGATATCTCGGTATCATTCGAACAGCATTATACCGCGTCTCCAGATCCATCAAATGTAGCAATGCAGCAGCCACACGCTCTGCTGGTAGAATTTGCCAGCCCTGCAGATACCGTTGAGTCTGCAGCGCAAACAGTTCGAGCTTCTGGGTCAATAATCGCAACAGGGACGATGACGAAGACGAAGCCGAGCGAAATAAATCACCAGAAGACGAACTTTGATGACAGGAACACAGTAGCACCTCCGACGAGTCCAGAGATAATCCGTCTACGAAGGGATTGCGCGTCAGATTCACTTCAAAGTCCTCGAAAAAGCGCTGGAGTGGTGGCGAACATGTTAAGAAATCCATGTCGGAAGTCGCCATCTGCAGTAGATACCCGTACATATCTTGCTCCAGAATATCATGTTCCGCACTAACACCCTCAACGTCAGATTCGCCAAGTTCACCATTCAAGTACACAACTGCTTCCACCACCGCAAGTGACAAGCTGCGTATCCGGTTCAAAAGCTTCACCACTCGTTGCGGTACATTTTTCTCCACGTGCGATGCTCGATGTAACGGTAAAACCCCCATGAGCTCTTGCTGTAAATGAGCCATCACCTGGTCGCGCAGGTGCATGTTTTGTTGGATGGACTCGATCACGAGCTGAGCTGGCGACTGCTGCAATGCTGGAGAACGGATCGCACGCTGTACAGAGTTTGAATGGCTGTAGTGGAGAGATTGCGGGTGTTCATGTCGGTTGCCTTGCACTTGTTGTTTCAGCTTGTAGGGAATGGAAAGTCTCCTGGCGTGAAGCTGCTGGATCTGTCGCTCCGTGGGCTGTTTGGATGTAGATTCTCGGCGACCTCGTGTCGGCAGACGCGGCTTTGGTTCTTCTTGCTCGTAACTAGGATGGAAGTTTCGACTCGGGGTTGTAGTTCTCTTGGCTGGGCTTCCTGTCTGTCGTGGCGCACTTTGTTCCATTCGCAAGGTTCCTTGGTACATTGAGTCGTCCAGCTCCAGCTCTACTAAAAGACGCTGTTCATCGTGGCGTCGGCGACCACCAAGCTCCGTAGCTCTGCGCTGCTGGGGACTCCTTCCGCCCCACAAGAAGGTCCGATCAGCCATTGCGTTGTATAATTAGGCGCCACTTGCCAAATGCCCGCTCTTCCAACGTACCCCTGAACGTTTCGTAGGCTTCTTGATCGCAGCCACCTAAAAACAACAGGATCACCGCAACATACACAACAGTGAACATCAGTTCATAGGTGTCTTTAGGTTTTACCGGTTAGGATTAGTTCCACTTGTTCCTAGATAAGCATATCGCCATCCTCATCCTCGTCGCCATTAGTTACCGTCGTGAGGCCCTGGGCTCGGTACAGCTCAGCAATCTACAATAAACCAACAAAAGGAGAAGCGTTAGTACCGCTCAACAAACACAATATTTGCTGGAAGTTCGAGTGTACCTGCGAAGAGTTAGTCGCCTGCGTCGTGTCCTTGTCGTCGCGGATGCGAATGAAACGAGGGAAGCGCAGAGAAATCCCCTTCTCCTTGGCCACAAGTCCGATGGCTGCCGTGTACTTGGGCGAGATGGACAAATCTGCGCCTAGGATCTCCCACACGCAGCTAGCTTCGAACCAAACGTCCGGTTTGATTCCGTCGCTGACAGCATAATCGCTTGGCGGTTTGTCGACCACTTTCTCCTTCAGCTGCTCAAAGAACTGCTTGAGCACTTCGTCCGACAAACCAGTTCCCAGCTTGGTAATGGGCTGGTACATTTCGGTGTCCGGGTCGTAGCACGCGAGCAAATAGGCGCCGTAGACGCCGGTGCGCTTGCCACGTCCGTAGAACGCTCCGATAGGAACCAGGTCGACGGAATCTCCAATGCCGTCGAGGTAATCCTTCTTAAGCTTCAGCCACTTGTGCGAACGGTTCGCCGGTTCGTACGTCGCCTCCTTCTCCAGGGTCTTCACCATCAAACCCTCGCAATTCTCACGCACCGCCTCCTCGAGGAAGTTACGGACCTTATCGACCGCTTCCTCCATAGCCTCCGCATTCTCCTTCACATCCACACCGTCTTCCACGTCTAAAGCTGTTGCGAATTCAAACTTGCCGGGGTTCACTTCGAACATCTCTCGCAGCTTCTCACGGCGTTTCGCCAGCGGGGTACCGAGGAACGAATCTCCGTTCAGGAACAGCAAATCAAAGGCGTAGATGCAAACGGGGATCTTGATGTCTTCCACTTTCACGTTCTGCGCTCATAAATACAAAACAACATTAGTATTCCACACGCAAAAAGAGTTAGGAACAACGTTTGTGATGCACCTTTCGAGAGCGCGTGCTCAGAATCTGGAAGGGAAGGCGTTTGTTCGTGGCGCGATCCACCGCAACCACCTCCGCGTCCACGATGCAGCTCTGCACAACCCCTTCTTGGCAGCGTTTAAGATCGCCAACTTGACGTCTGGGAACCGCTCCGTGGAGTTCTCAAAGTTGCGCGAGAAGATGGCCATCTCACCGTTCGGGAGGATGTGGATTTGCGCGCGCTCGCCGTCGTATTTGTATTCGCAGGTGAACGGTTTGCCTTCAAAGCGGTCGAACACCATCGCGTACGCTTTGGTAGGACGCGCAAGCATTGGAGACACGGGCGTTCCTGGCGTGAGCACGCACTTCTCCGCCACCTTTGCAAAGTCCTTCACGCGAAGGAACGGAGCAGTCGGTACCTCCTTCTGGACTTCGAAAAACGCTCCCAGTAGCGCGTTGTAGCTTGGACATTCAGCGAACGCCTTCTTCACAGACACCAGCGCCTCCTGTTGTTTCTCCTTATTCTTGTAGTTCTTGTCCGTCATGAACGCGTACGTCAACCCCATCAGGATCGATTTCTCAGCCAGCCCAATGCGGAGCTTCCCTGAAGGCCACGAATAATGTACTTGGCGCCCTCAGCAGACTGCGCGCCTTTGTCTTCAGCCTTCTTCTCCTTTTCACATTTCACCAGCAGACCCTTGATAATGGAGCACTTTTGCTGCTGGGAGTTGTTTCCCGTCATCTTGGCGATCTTGACGAACTGGTTGTACACGTGCTGGACAGTGAGGCCGCTGAATTTGGACGCTGCGGGCTTCATGGACACAAACGACAGGGTCTTCTGCTTCGACCGCGCATTCTGTGCCACCTTACCGAGGTCGCCCTCCTTGTGGTACATTTCCTTGATGAACTTGAGGTTGGCGCCTGTAGCCTCGCCAATCGCTTTGATAAGAATTGCATCGCCGATGCCGATCTTCAAGTTCTCAAAAGGAGGAGCCAAGTCCACACACACGCAGAGGTAAATGCACGCCAGCAGATCGTCCGGGAACGCCGAATGATGTCGCGGAAGAAGGTCGTGAGCAGGTCTTGGATGACGAGACGACCCGTGACTTCTTCAATCTTGGCGAACAAATGTGCCAGAGCGATATACGGAGTCTCGAGGGGCTCGTCGCTCTCCTCTTCCTGTTCTTCTGCAACGTCTGTCTCCTCTTTCTTCGCCGTGCTCTTGACCTCAGACTTCAGCTCACTTTTAATCGTCGACGTCTTATCGTCAGAAGAAGTCGACTTGGCTTCGATCTTCTTCGCAGCTTGTGGGGAGAAGAACCCAGCTTTCGTCGCAGTGGGTGACACAGCTTCCTTCTTCTTCTCAGTCGCTTTCGGCTTCATTTCCTCCACCTCTTCTTCAGCCTCCTCCACCTCTTCTTCTTCCTCTTTTTCTTCTCCAGCGTCACGTCCTCCACTTTCTCTTCTTCTTTCTCATTCTTCGGCTTCACCACCTCCTTCTCGTCTTCTTCTTTTTCCTCGATTTTGTTTTTATTCGGCGTCGCAGGCTTTTTCGTCTCCATTTGGGAACTTTTCGTCTTCTCTGGCGTCAAGATCTTCTTCTCTTTCTTCTTGGGGCTCTTCTCTTTCTCTGGCGACGTCATGTCAATCACTTCCTCCTCCTTCTTCTTCTTCTTCGGAGTGCTCATGGGCAGATCCAAGTCGCTCTCCTCCTCCTCCATCTCCACGATCCTTTGCCGCAGACGACGACGACCAGCTGCAGCAAACATAAGAATAAAAATAAGACTACCAGCAGAAGAAGAAAAAGATCTTCTCGTACGTTTCGTCTTGGTCTCCTCCTCCTCTTCTTCTTCTTCTTCTTCTTGCATGTCGACATCCTCCGGCTCTTCTTCAACCTGCTCGTCTTCTTCTTCTGCATCTTCTTCTTTTTTCGCCTTCTTCTCTTTCTCTTTCTCCTTTTGGCCTTCTTCACGGGTTCCACGGCCTCTTTTGCAGCTTTGCGCTTCTTGGCGGGAGGGGTAGGGGCCCCCGCCCCGAAGAACGACGTGATGGAGCGCTGCGACTTGGGCGGAGCCGCTGCCATGTACAAATTTGCATGTGAGCGCAAATAGCCCCCGCAAAAGGCCCTCCAAAACACTCACCTTTCTTCGCCATTATCGCTATTTTCGCAAACGAAGTGCAAATAATTGGCGCGCAAAAGTGTACCCATTATTTGGGCTATTTGGCGCGCAAAAAGGTAACTTCCGATCCGCGCAAAATGGGTCGCAAGCTGCTGGCGCTCGTACCGTCGCCGCTACCCAATCTGGAGCGCTTCCACGCGGACGCAACGGACGCTCCGTTGTTCTCGGTGGTCGTGTGGACCGCTCAAAGCTCCGGGCGAGCACGACAACTGGCGCTGGACCGCGATTCGCGCCAATTGCTAGAGTTGCAGCGGGTGCAACCGCCCGAAGGCGCGCGGAGCTGGTTTTTGGGTACTTCGGTGGTGCAAAATGGGTCCGTGACGCTCTTTTCGCCTTTCGACGCGCTTTTGTGCTTTTGGACGCCGCGTGGGCGCAGCGCAAAAGGTTTTCGTCTGTTTACGACCTTTGGCGGGTGGCGGGAATACGTGGCTTTTGCAGCTCACTTCGCTGCGTCGGGAAGCCATTGAGAAAATTTGCGACTTGCAGTCGGTGGGAGACGAAGAAGGGGTGGAAAACCTCTATGTGAAAGTGAACGGGGGAAGGTTACCGCGTATTTGCGCGCAAAAGTGCAGAAGATTGCAAAAGTGCTGGCCACGCAAGAGAAGGAGGCGGATGCAAAAGCTGCGACAAACGAGGCAGTTGCGCAACAAGTGATTTTGCCAGGGCCCAAACAAGAAACGGGAAAAAGGAGAGTGGGGACCTCACACCCGAAGATATCGCTCGCCATTATCGCGAAGCTATTGCCGTGGTTGGGGAATATATTCCCGAAGATTGGGTCGAGTTACTGTGCACCGAGCTCAAGTACGTTTGTGAGTTTTGGTGCTTTTTGAGGTTTTAAATTTGAGTTTACTGGTTTTATAGGGTGAAAAAGGAGGTGGAGGTGAAAACGAAAGCTGCTGCTACGCCGCAGGACACGTTCAAGCGCTTCGACCGACGTCAGGAGAACGGGGCCAAGCGATCGATACCTGCTAGTGCTGGAGTGGCGAAGAAGAAGAGCAAATTGGCGAACGTGGACCGCACGGGGATGAAGTCGATGATGTCGTTCTTTGGCAAAAAGTAGACGGAAATAGAGGCTTTTCGTTGCTTTTAGCGACTTTATAGAGCTGCGTTTATCCTCTACCGTCGAGACGTCGAGCCTTCCACGCTCACTCGGTGCACCAGCACGAAGTCGTCCCAGCCAGAGAGGATCCGAAACTTGATGAAGGACGCGTCGGTCGGCTTGACGTTTTCGCTTACAATTTGCATCTCCCCGTCCGTCTCTTTCAGTTCTGGCAATGGGAAAAGCAAACATTAGGTGGTTCATCACGAATAAAAGCACCAACAACCTGCATACTACAGTATGAACTCACTGGCATCGAAGAGCTTCTCCCATTTGGTCGGCGTTGGTCCACTGCACGCTTCTACAGACACTTCCTTCACGTTTCGAGTCCACATTTTGGCACGAACAACGGAGGCCGTCGTAGCGAGCTGAACCACGATTTCTTGTGGAAAACTTCCCGTCGTCACCCACTTGGACGATTGCTCTCTGCAAAAAATCAATGATCAACCAACAAATGAAACACACAAGATGAATGAAAGGCAACACATACCCGTCCAAGATATTGACCGGCGGGAAGTTTGGATCGTACGCGGTCACTGCCGTCACTTGGGCGCCTTCTTCATCCAAAGCAAGTTCCATCACGGCAGGGAGTTAGTTGGCTGTTGTGATTGTGGTCTGCCTCCCGTTGTCTCTAAAAACTGCAACCTTAAACTTAGAACGACACTGCAGGGGAGGCAAACACGTAAGAATAGCACTCATACTTAGCAGCTCCATTTGTACCTTACGTGGACACCCTCCTAAGTCCGCCCATAAATCCAATTCACTCGTTACGTAGTCAGCGGCGGCTCAATTGACTCCTTATACAATCTCTCGAAACCCGCCGACAAAATGTCGGCTGCACGCGTGATCCCCGACCCATCGTCGTTGAAGAGCTTACAGTTCGACCACATGAGGCGAATGTCGTTGGCAAAGTGCGTGGAATCCAGCTCTTTCACCCCAGCGGCCACTGTGTTGCTGTCCAAAATGTACGCTCCCTTCTTCAGCTTCTCCTCGATCGTCGACATGTCCATGGGCTGCTGCACCACTCGCGTGTACATTGGAACGTTCTCCACGGGCGTGAGGAATGGCTTTGAAAACGGATGCGATTTCAAACACTCGACAATTTTTAGGCACTTGTCCAGCAAGCTTCGCTCTGAAGCCACAGCTGTAGAATATGAATCGAAACGTGACGGCTTTCTGCATTCAGCGCATTGCCAATCGCCCTCCGGCAGGTCACTCTCCTGCATGTGCAGACACTTCAAGTGGAACGACCGCGGACATTTGTCGCAGCACACCAGATCGCCAGCACCCTGACAAACTTCACAGAAATCCAAGTTCGTGTCCAACTCACTGTCAGAGCCACCTTCTTCGCGTTCCTCTTCTTCATCCGGATCATAGTAGACTTCGTCCTCGGTGTCATCTTCGTCTCGCTTCACTCGCTGGGCGTTCTTAGGAGGTCGACCTCTTCCCCGCTTTGGAGGTGGCGTAGTTTTACGCTCATGTGGGCTCTTTCTCTCCGCGCTAGAAAAACTCGACACATTACTCGGAGTACCACGACTCTGATGATGTTGGTGGCCTGGACCGTACGCCGGTGAAGATTCGGCTGAACGGCTCTCCTTCAATTGAAGGTGACGTGCTCGGCCATCAGCCGGCGATGGTTCCATTGAACGGCTACTCTTCTTTCCCGCCTCAGCTGCTCTATCATTCGCGTTGCGATCAAGCTTGGAGGTAGTAAGCTTTGGCCATGTTTCGGACAGGTACCTGCGTTTCTCCTCGTCCTTCAGTTTACCCGTACTACCGGCAGTACTTCCATCGTGACGTCTAAAATTTGAATCACTGTGTGTATCGCTCCGTGCCAGCGCTTCTGCAGCCCGTGCACCTGAATTCGAGCGATCACGAGGGGCGTTTTTACCTGCCGAGTCCATCGAGCTGGTCGATGATTGGTATTGGTGTGCGCTATCTGCTTGACGGCATCTGCTAGCAATACCTCGACCAGCGTGCACCCGAGGAGACGCTTCCGTTTGCCCAGTAGAACCTTGATCTTCCGAATCTTGTGCATATCCGCTGGTTCCATTCCTGGCAACGATTCCATTCGTAACATAGCGCAAGTCACTCTGGAGATGAGTACTATCTTTGCTAGATTGACTGCTCAACTCCATCGCCATCGTGCTTGAAGGCGTCGCACCTTGGTTTAGCGTGCTTAATAAGTGGACCAGTGACTTCTCCGACTCGGCACAATTCAACAAAGTAGCCGCAGTTGGTGACTCCGCTGAGCCTTGGTGAACACGCGGCGACGCAACTCGAGCCGCAACTCGAGGGTCAGCAGCTTGCGCACTGTCGGCGATCACAGACAACATATCCGTAGGAGTGTCTTTTGCTGCACGTTTTGGCACTGGGGGTAATGATACAACGGCTTCTGCTGCGCCTGCATATTGGGGAGGTAGTTATCACGGTTGCTTCGTTCATCTGGCGGGTACCGCTCGTACTCGGACTGGGGTGGCATTTGTCTGCGTCCTTCCCATCCCCCGTACTCAACATTGTGAGAAAACATTCCAT
Source organism: Phytophthora syringae (assembly GCA_012656105.1). NCBI lineage: Eukaryota > Oomycota > Peronosporomycetes > Peronosporales > Peronosporaceae > Phytophthora > Phytophthora syringae. Next base: position 352,540 of record JAAKBD010000261.1, on the reverse strand, counting down.
CGCGCTGAACGCGTGCACGACCATCACCTGGTGGATATTGAACGTAACGGCGGATATCACTGTTCGCCACATTGGGAGCACTGCTGTACGTAACTCTTCCATCAGCTCCTGTTGGGGTAGCTGCCCGTGCGTCTTTCACAGCCGTTCCACCATGGCCATTCCGACGAAGTGTATCCATGAGATAGCGTTTGTACTTTTGCACCTCCTGATCCTTCACCTGTTTGCAATTGGTGCACGGACATCCACTCGTACACACCAAACATCTCAGTAGACGTCGATTGGGAGCAGAGCCGTTGCGTCCCACAAAAGTGCCTCCATCCTCACTCGGTAGACACTGCGCAGATGCTCTCGACACAGTGAATGGCGTTCGTCCGCATGGGGACAGAAGTTCACGACAGGGACATAGTGCGTCCCGCCAGCTCCACACAAATGACACAACCCTTTGGCCACGAAATTGGCCTCTTGCTCCGGGATCAAATCCTCCATCGCCACCGCAAAGGCGTCGTGCAGCACGGACTCGTCCAGATTCACCTGTTCTCGAAGCATTTCCTCCACCCGTGGCGGTAATTTTCTCTCTCTTGTAATCTTCCGCCATCTTCTGCTGAGGGTGTTGCTGGATTCTCCCTGATACTCCGTTCTACCTTGAACTCCGTCCATTCTACCTTGAACTCCGTCCGTTCTACCTTGAATTCCATCCGCTCTACCTTGAATTCCGTCCGCTCTACCTTGAATTCCGTCCGTTCTACCTTGAATTCCGTCCGTTCTACCTTGAATTCCGTCCGCTCTACCTTGAACTCCGTCCATTCTACCTTCAAACCCGTCCGTTCTACCTTGGTAGCTTGTACCCATTCTCCCTTGGCTGACGTGCCCGGTCGAGCGTTCTACCGTTCTCCCTCGATAACCGGTAGAGTACGGCTCTTGTTGGTAGTCTCTGGCCTCGGCATTCGACGCCGAGACGGGAATGTAGCCATCTGGGGGTTGCCTTTCTTCCTGATGGCTTCCATCCACACTTCGTTGGGCGTGAGTCGCTGACGCTTCTGTGATATTTGCAATAAGAAAAGTAGAAAATAAGGTTAGAGAGGGAGGGGGAGACTGCTCCTAGTGACGCGCCTTGTCCCCGTGGTCGCGACCCCCATGGTACATGCTCTCAGCTTCCACGCTCGGAGCTTCCTCGGAGCCGTCGGGAGCCTCGGCGAGATGCGTTGTCACCTCAGTCTCTGGCGCGGATTGCCGACGTGAGAACGCATATATTGTCCAAGGAAATATGGAAGCACTGCCAAGTATTACTTTCTGAAGGTACCCATCGTGGAATGTTTCCTGGTTTACTTCCAGTGCGCTGGGCAAGAGCCAGGTGGCAACGTCATCATTCTGGGGGCATGAGAACTTTTTCCCTGACATTTCTGGCATTGATACCTTCTTTCATTTTCTTGCCGCTGCGGAAAGTTTGTACTTTTGTAGCTGGTATTTGGGTGCTTTATTGGCACGAAATAAGGGAGTTGAAGCGGTGCTGCTCAATTCGCGGACGATCACGTGGTACTTATATCGCAACAAGGTGCTTTCGAAGCAGCATCTGCATACTGTCGGGGCTTTCGCACCGCCAAGCGTCTATAGTCAACCTTTGGATACATGTAAGTGGGACAAAGTGAGTGTGTACCGGGCGCCTTATTAATACTACTATAATATACACGGTGCATGTTCCAGTTACCACATTACTTTCAGTTGCGTCTCGGTTTCAAATTTAACTGTGGCAACCAGCAACCATTGGCCCAGGACACTCGACTTGTAAAATACAGATAGCTTTCATACATGGACAACAACTGGACCAATACCTGGACGATACATGCAATAGTACTGCCGTTGTATAATTGACGCGAGATAGTGACTGAATGCGGAGAAAGTTGCGAGACTTGCTGGTGCACAGCACTACAGATTCCACCCTCTAATCCGTCCACTCAGTCCAGTTATAACCTCTACCCATGTTATATTATGAATTTTGAAAGGTCATTTGGGAAAATCGCCACTTTCGACCCTCGAGCAGACAGACATGGGGCGATGGCTGATGCTCAATGATAAGAAGATCCTCATCGCGAAAGCTACTGAGAGTCCTGATCTCTCCCATAATGAGCTTGCTAACTGGGCAACCAAGACGTTCAGGCTCCCTCGACCACTGGCTAGAAGTACGGTGAGCGACATCCTTCGGACGTCACCACAGCACAATTGAGGACTCCAGTAGGCGCAAGCCAGTCAAGGTGACATCAATGCGACTTGATGCAACGTAGGCGGTCATTGCTGGTGCATCGGCGATGCACGTTTGAATTAGAACGATTAGATTATACCATTGCTGTCTGTCTGTCACCTGCTATACTGCATATCCTTACAAACCAACGAGAGTGGTACCTCGGACGGATTGGAAGGCGGTATCTGTACTGGCAGCTACTGTAGGCTGGATAATAAGTAGTTTGTCTTGGACATGGAAAGGTATTACGTGGCGTGGCCAGACTTTTCATGGGCCATCACGAGCTCGAGAGCGAAGTTCATAGCCGCTGCTCGTCTCAACTACGGTACGATACGTTTTTTCTTCTTCAATTGTTTCCGTCTTCAGTCGCACCAAAAGACCAACAATTTGTAAATTTCGTCAAGTCGAAGACGGTGATGGTTCTGGGAGATATTGTAATGACTACATGTACTACGTTGCTACCCCCAAGAAACTAATGTTTCTTGGCAATGGGAAAGTTGTTTTTTGACAAACTCAAAAATAAAATAGTCCCTCCGCAGGAATATCTCATTCGTGCAAGTCCCCACAGGTACAGTAACCACGTCACCTCGACAAAGTTTGTTTGGTCCCTGTAGTATACCGGTATTCGGTTTGCCAAGAGCCTCTTGGGCGGCTTTTGAAGAGCGGGTGCTGAGGCAGCAGTACTGTTTTCACTTTCCAAGCTGCGCACAGCTTGTCGCACATCCCAATGAAAATCGAAGATCTACTTCGAGATGAGTACGTGTAACATGCTGTTTGTAAGTCACTAGCGTCACACGTTGTGACTCAGGATACAGGTACCGGTACAGTACCAGTATACGCGGGATGTTGTAAAGAACGATGCCAATGCATGTACAGTACATGTACTGTATTGTAACGATTGGGACTATAAGTATCGCCACGCTTCGTGTAATCAATTTGGTGACAGAATGCACGACGAATACATGTACAAGTCCGAAAAATGAATATGGCGATAGGGGCCATAGAACCCCATGCGTGTTATTATCATACTGAATGTGACTTTAGTTAATGCTGCCGGTCTGTTAATTTGTCGGTGAATGAAACAACGATAAATCTAAGTAATACTTTTTGCTTAAAATTTATTTGGTAACCGGATTTTGCACAAACACTAAAATATAATGTAGTACTACGTAGTATAATACTTCGAAGTATACTATTCCGACCTCCTCAGCTTATAGTGGGCACCTTCATATAACAGCGGCCGATCATACTTCGTTATTTTGGATTCGCATACTAATTCCGATGCAAGACACGTTTTAGTCAGATCCTATCACTGTAAATGTTAGCAATGAGCTCTCATTTGTATCTAAGCAGCGGAAGATGACGTAGTTAGGGGTCTAATGACCTTACTAAAGAACGCGTTCAAGATGTTAGCGCTAGAACGTAAGAATCGCGCGATTTTTTGCGCTGTTCATTTGGTTACCGTACCGAAATAATCGGAACATTGCCGTTGACGGGTGGTACACTGTTCCAGTTTACGACCTGTCCACTATAAGCTGAGGAGGTCGGTACTACTTTTAAAAGAGTACCAGTACCGTAAAAATCTTATCAAAGGGCACCCCTTGCAGCATACAAGGGTATATCAACCAATCAGATCACAGTATTTTTGTGACGTATCATGACTTGTCAAAAGGCACCCCAGATAAATTTTATCGGCACAGCTTCGTCGATAACAGTAGTGGTTATCACGGTTCGAAAGTAAGTATGGTTCAACAGCCAATCAAATCAAACCTTCACCTTTCATCCGTGGCGGGTTCCATACTTTCCGGGTTTTAGAGGAAGGTTTGAGTGGAAAAGACGGGACACGAAGGTTTGATTTGATTGGCTGGTCAAACATACTTTCCAACCGTGATAACCACTAGTAAGGAAAACATGGTGCGAGTCGGACGTACCACACAAACCACCGGATTACTTTATGTCTGCATAAATTACAAGTGAGGTGACTGCAATAATTGGTAGATCGGGATTCTAGTAAATAGTCATGCCACGACTAATTAGGTGAACGGTGTACCTGTGTCGACTCCCTCCTGCCAAGTGCGATAAAGATGTTGCGGGAACCGAGTCCAGCACCATGTGAAAGTACAAGAAGCACCTACCGTACGTGTACTGAAGGATGCATCGAAGCCCGCTGAATTTGTTTGTATTTTTGCAGGGCCTTACTGTTGAAAAGGTCATAATTGGCCCCGTCAACCCCATTTTACGTTGCAGGAATAGTACCAGAGTGAAATCCATATAGGTTGTATGTTTCTACTGGAATCTCTGACGCTTAAATTCCTACGGTATTTTACCCGTTACATCGATGGTCTCACAGGTACCCAACGCCTCCATGGAGGAACTAGGGCTGCGCGAAGGCTGGGATAGGAAAAGTCAAAAGGGTAGCTCGTACAGTGTAGGGGCCATTTATCACTACTGACCTCGATTTGGTCGTACTTTATCGCTACTGACCTCGATTTCAGAGCTAGCCAAAAACCAGGGCCTTAGAGCATCCCCACGGGTGCTGCTATCCAGGTGCCAAATGCCAAATCTGGCAGAAATTTAGCTTTTGACACCCGCACCGGTACTGCCAAATGCCAAACAAATATAGCATCAGCCCCAGCAGAATGCCCCTTTAACAGAAGTTCAACCCAACACCTACCTGGTTTTGAAACGGCCAATCACATCGCGTTCTTGTTTTCCTACCCCGTTGATATTTTGCAGTGTGTAGCACACACCACTGCATTTTATGCGTTTAAGTGCGAATTATTGCGCTTAAGTCCGAGATTGCGTCAGCGAAACTGAGAAAATGGCAAGTCACATCACGCTATTCGTTGAAGCCCCGACTTTTGTCCTGTTAGCAACGACTGGCTCTGGGCCATTTCTATATCGAAAACAAGCTTATCACTGACATCGCGGCCAGTACAAATTTTGTGCCCACATGCGGACCACTTTCTCTTTCGACGACGACAAGCAACTTGTCCAGCTCGCCCGCACATACATCGATGCTGGGTCACGAATCACATGGAAGGACATTGGTCGCCGCATGCGCGCCACCGGACACTCAGCAGCCGCGCTTCGCCAGAGGCTCCAGACGCTGTTCCGAACGTACGGCAGAGACATAGCCCGCTTCCGTGCCAATTTCTTTACCGCCGTCCGCCGTCCACGTGGCCGCCCGCCAGCTATAGTACAGCAGCTTCGCTGTCTCGCTGCGCATACGCCGCCAAGACGACCACGCCAAGCAGAAGAGGCGACAACACCAACACCTCGGACAGCGTCACCATCGGCTGTACGGCAAGAACAGGCGCCGTTAGAGGCACGACCTGCAGAACTAGCGTTGAGACCCCAAGAGCAACAAGATGACGCCCCACCTGAGCTACGAGCTGCAGAACCAGCGCCAGAACCTCGTGCGCAAGAAGAAGAAGCCCAACCAGAGCCACAACATGGTGAATCAGCAGCAGAACCTCGCACGCAAGAAGAAGAAGCCCAACCAGAGCCACAACATGCAGAATCAGCGCCGATACCTCGTGCGCAACAAGAAGAAGCACCAGAGCCACAACCTGCAGAACCAGAGCTGAAACCGCGTGCGCAGCAAGCAGAAGTCCCATCAGAGCCACAACCGGCAGAACCAGCGCCGAAACCTCATGTGCAAGAAGAAGAAGCCCTACCAGAACCAGCGCCGAAACCACGTGCGCAACAAGAAGTAGCTGCTCCAGAACCACTACCTGCAGAACCAGGGCCAGAACATCAAGGACTACAAGAAGAAGCGCTTCGCCCTCCGTCAACACCAAGTGATGATGGTTGCGTGAGCAGCACAGAAGAAAAAGAGTCCGAAGCGAGTATGACTGAGGCTGCCGATTCATCTACGCTGACTGCAATAATGCCAGTCATACCACCAGAAAGAGCGGAGGAGGCTGTGGCTATAATGTTTGCGGATGTGCCACATAGTGCGGTCGCTCAAGCTGGTGATAGTCCTCACCTCAACGTTGGAGAAGTGCTGCCGTCGGGTGTCACTACCTACTTCGAGAACTTGGTGACGTCGGCAAAGATGACGTATTTTTTTACATTGGTGCGGGTCTTGGAAATATTATCGCTCAAGTGGTGCTGGCGACCAAGGTGTCGAAGGCAATCGGCATCGAGGTGCGTGTGGACGTCTACAATCTTGGCGTGCAGATGATTTCCAGGAGCCCGTACGGCCGACAAATTCATGCAAAAGCTGAGCTATACTGCAATGATATCACCGGACTTCCTTTCTCACGCAAGCCTCCGTTTGAACAAGCTACTATCGTGTTTCGGAACAACATCTTGTTTGAACCTGTCACGACGGAATACGTGAAGCGCCGAGATGGCCGTGATGCTTCAGGTGCGTTTCGTCGTTTGTACTGCTTCGGTTTGCCCAAGACACCGTGAGCCTTGCTTCTCCGAGTGCTGCACTTCCTTCGAGTTATTTCAAGAGGTAGATATCCAGTGCAGCTGGAAAGCCGAGCCGCAGCGTGCGTATTTGTACCGTTCGTTTGACTTGTAGTGATCGGCGCTATTTCAATACTGAAAACAAGATAAATACCCACTTCAACATGACATATCAGGCTTTGATTTCTAACGAAAATGGTTGCAACAATTTCAATACTTACTTCAAGATAAAAGCACACTGCAACTAAATGTTGATTGAGCGCACTACGGACGGGCGGTTTCCAGCGGTGACTTCATCTTCAGCGGTTTCTGGGGTCGGGTTGCACTGCGCCATGCTCTCGTGTTTGAGCTTGTACAATTCCGAGCCCATGCGTACCTTGCCTTTTGATGAGAACAACTTGCGTTGAAGGTAAAAGCCATGGTACTTCTCCCAGCATGTCCATGTCTTCTTTGGACACATGTACGGCTTCGTGGCCACGTACACGTGCTGACAGAGACAGACGTTGTGAAGAACGCAGTGGTCGGTAACCTTGGTGGCGTAGCGGTCCTCCCACCTGCACACTACACATTTCCTTCGCTTCCAATTATTCTCGGGGTAAAGCTGTTTGGAGGAGACTGCAGAACATCGCTTCTGGGGACTACCGAGTGCTCCGTCGACGTCGCGCCTTCCTGCGACCCACACTGCACTTGACGGCGACATTGATTCGTCCACCTCCGCGGGTGCGCCCAATGAACCGACGTCGGTGTAAAACATGCGTCGTTCACTAGGCGCCTCTTTCCATTTTCCCGATAGAAATTCAGAGCTGAATTGAACGACGAAATCGCGATGAGAATCGCGATCATTAGTGGGGCCGAGTGCCAACTTGCGCGTGAAGTACGCGTTGGAGCGCGCGACGTCCACAAGCGCGAGGCCCAGCTTCTTAAACCATTTCTTAAATGAATGCCCGTCCGCCAAAAAGAACCTCGCACGAACTTGATCCAGTCCATCCACGCCCTGCATGTTGGTGTTGTACTCTTTGACGCATGACTTCGAAGTCAGTATTCTCACCCTGCTTTACATCACATCATGGCGCTCACCACCAGCGTGTTGCTCAACTTGGGGGCTCTTGTGGTGAAGAAGGAGGGGGTCCCGTAGCCCGCCATATCGCCGAGAAGGCTGTCTCTTTCGCTGCTGTCTGTAGCAGCAACAGCAACCATTGCTAGATTGAAAGCTCGCTTTTCAGAGCGGACTTGGCGATCCACCGTAGTGAGTGTAGATGCGTCTGCATTAGAAATCACAGTGACGATGGCGCTATCGTACCATGAAGCCACCACAGTGTTTCGATCGGCTGAAACCGCTTGTCGAGAGGTTCCGCGAGTGCAATCCTTCTTCTCAATCACGACGTGCCTCGGAAAGTGTGCACTAGACTTCCTCACAGTTCCCCGTCCATAGAGACCCTTTAGGCGCATGGCATCAAGTAGTTGCACGGAGGTGTAGTAGTTGTCAGTGTTGACAATGCGGCCGGTGTTGTACAATGGTCGAACTACTTCCAGTACACACTGGCGGATTGACGACGATATCGCTATTTCATCGCTCAAGGCTTGAGCCTCTACTAGCGTCGTCACGCCTGCAAGCCGTTCTGTCACGTTGCTCTGACAGTGTAGGCGAAAGTTTAGCGAAATCCACGTGGTCGAGCAACAGAGCATGTAGATGCGAAAATGGTAGGCTTCATAGGATTGTACACAATCAGCGGTTTGCCATACTTCGACCTGCACGCGACACTGGCTTCGTCGAGAGCGACATTTCGTCGGGGAGCAACATACTTCGGGCCTGTCATCTTGAGCAAATTGATCAGAAGCCTGATTCTAGCAGCCTGGTCTGTATTGTTGTTGTTTACTTCAACACACTGGAAGCAAAACGCTCGTCGAAGCTGCTTGAATCGACGAAGTGGCATAACGGCTTCCATACTTACTGACGTTCCTCCAAAATTGGAGTCTCCACTTGTTCCCCCAGTAGTTGCTGTACTCGCCTTTATCCACTAGCTCCATGTAGAACAACACGCCCAGAAATGTGATGATCTCATCCAGCGAAAACGGTTTTGCAAGTCCGATGTCATGCGCACGCGCATAGCTATTTGTTTCTCCAACCACTTGCTGCCAGAATGATACTGGGATGTAGGCGAAGAAGCTTGCTGAAGCCGAGTGCTCAAATATATGCTTGAACTGCGGAAGTAGACGCGTTGTAGTACTGCCGTCCGAGTGCCGGAACAAGTCTACAGGCTCCTCGCTCTGCGCCCCAGGTTCAAAACGCATATTCTTGATGGCTTCCATCTCCGCTAGCGTGGTTGGGAGCTGCATCGGTGGGTCAAACATCTCCATGCACTCCTCCATCCCATCAAGACCGCCCTCTACTTCAATACGTTCCCCTTCATCGACTGCACACAGGTGACCCCAGCCCACACGCGAAGAACTGCCATGCAGGGATCGGTAGTTAGCGTTTCCACGCTGAATCATGCTGAGGTTCAAGAGTTCATCTTTGTTCTGGTACTGCGAGTCAATCCACTGCACTTGAAACATCGCTCCCTTGACGATCCGACACACGCGACCGACCAGAACAGCACTTCCCACGCCTACATACTTGTCCTTATTCTTCTGTCGTTTCGTCCAGCCTTCCTTCTCTGGTGCAAATGCTACCAATGTGCCAACGTACAACTCTGGAATGAGCGGTGGGCGGCCCGGACTGTTTCGAGACGTTCGGGCTGATGGAGTTGCAGGCGATGCTGTCTTCTGCACAGTAGCTCCACTTGAAAAGGGAACACTGGCCTCGGTTGCGGCAGTATCCAATGAAGGGGCACTGGTGATCGAGGTGTCTACTGAGGCTGACACAATCTGGGTCGAATCTTGGCTCGACTGCATCACGGCGGCCACATTGTCTTGGACATGACCCATTTGCTGTGCGAGACTTCGCTTCGGAGACGCCTTTGGTTTGGCAGGACGACCGCGCTTACGTGCGGACTCGCTGTCGCTCGTAGACTTCGGTTTGTTCTTTGATCCTTTCGGTCTGCCACGCTTTCGCTTAGGTGCCGATGATGCAGCACCTTCGACGCGCTGGATAGTAGGTACAACTTGCATGGCACTTTGAGCAGCTACCTGGAAGTCTTTATCCGGTCCTCGAGTCTCACCGACGCTGACACACGCTACTTCAGGCTGACAAGCGTTCCCTTCGCCTCCGTTGCCGATGTTACCGCCAGCTGTAGCAGGCGCTGCCCCAAACAAATGGTTGTTGCCGTCGACCTCGCTGCCGCCACTAGATGCCCACAGCCCAACCGCCCGAGACTCTCATTGTCACCTGCAGTAGACGCTGCCCTGCACAGGCTCACGAAGCTCGCATGCTCGCTACCACCACCGAGCGCTGTCTCGCTCAAGCGCCCGAGGTGCTTGTTCCCGCCACCGCCACCAGAAGCTGCCTCGCACAATCCCACGAGGCTCTCGGTCTCGCAGCCACCACCAGAAACTTCCACGCAAGTGCCCAAGGCTCTGGTTCTCGCTGTCACCAGCAGACGCTTCCTCACGCAAGCCCACGAGGCTCTCACTCTCGCAGCCACCACAAGAAGCTTCCTCGCGCAAGCGCCGGAGGCGCTCGTTCTCGACGCCGCCACCAGAAGCTTCCTCGCACAAGCGCCCGAGGCTCTCGTTCTCGCCGCCGCCAGCAGACGCTTCCTCACGCAAGAGCTTGAGGCCCTCGTTCTGGCTGCCTCCACCAGACGCTGCCCCGCGCAAGCGCCCGAGGCTCCCGTTCTCGCTGCCGTCAACAGGCACCTTACTGCTCAAATGCTCGCTCTGACGATTCTCCATGCCAGTCGTGGGTGTTTCTGGAATCTGAACAGTCAATTGCGATCGTCAAAACATCAACTAAAATTTACATAATTAAATCAAGATACATACATCGACATCAATTGCGATCGTCAACATCAACTCAAATTTACATAATTAAATCAAGACACATACATCACCCACCAAAACCACCGCAAACTTCGCTGTATGAGGTATAGAAAACTAGTCAATTGCGATCGTCAACATCAGCTAAAAATTACATAATTAAATCAAGATACATGCGTCACCCACCTTCTTTTGAAGCAAACCACCGCAACTTCGCTGTTTGAGGGATAGAACGCTACGCACTTCACACACCTCGTGAACGATATCACCTTGTGTGCAGGGTCACCAATAGTGCGGCTGTCGTTGACGCAGTGCTTCGGTAGGCGCAGTGCTTTGGTATCTTGTCGGAAACGGCTGCCCTCTCCCACGCACCGATGACTGACGCTGAAAGATATCAAGGTGGGACCTGATATCTTACGGGATCTGGTCTGGGATCGGTCGCATTGCGTCATCACGCCAATCAAGTGTCGCGGTCGCGAGAAAAACGGGACAGAACGGTTTTCGTCCAATCAAGAAAATGGTCAGCTGGCAGGCGAGGAAGTACCGTGGCATATGAAAGGGGGCAGAATGCCCCTTTCATAATAGCTTCGCGACCTAGCCCCCGTAAATCCCATCTCGTTACCTCTATCCAGAAAGGGCAGCCTCTAGGCGAGTACCGTTGTTTATGAAAGGGGTCAGAATGCCCCCTTCGTTGCTTAACATCTTGACTTGTATGATATAGTTTAAGCCAGTCAAAGTCCGTGGCCAACCGCGTTCGCGAAAGGGTTAATATCAGTGTTCTTGGATATTGCTCAGGTAGTGACCAGCCGCGCTACGCTTGCCCCTCCGGCGCCCACGCGCCTCGCTTCGCTCGGGATGGATAGATAATATCTCCTGGCGAGTGCAATGCGCGGCGCGCTGGTGAGCTCGGCGCTGGGCCCGCCTCCGCAAATACTGCGCGGCCCTGCTTCGCGGGCTCCCCGCGCAGGTATGCTATGGCTACGCGCGCTCGCACCCACTTGCCTTAGTTGGCCGATCCCCCAAATATACAATATTTTTGTAAGCGTACTCGCAATACACCCTTTTCAATTGCGTTCGTACTCTCAATACAGGCAATAATATTATTGTACTCGCAATGCATCTCAATAACAGGCGTACTCGGCAAAAATCTGATTTGTACTCGCTGATAATCTTTTTCTCTCTGCTACGGGCCAAAGTGCTGCTGCAGAAGTCAAATATGACGTCCTACTGGATTCGCGGGGCGCCTCCAGGTGAGTAAACCCTCCCATCGCGGTGACCAGCGCCACAAAAGCAAACTGCGTCTCCTTCCTCTAGCCGGTCCAGTACCATTTACCGCCTTGAGTTGTAGTTGTAATTTGAAAACCACGGGTTATGTCCAATTTATTTGCTAATCGACCGTTTTAGACCTCTAATAAAACCACTTCGCTATATATAAACGGACCGCTGCCACTAATAAAACAGCGATCTCAGAATACACTATGTTTTATTGGGCCGCCTGTGATTCATATATATACACATCTCGTCGAATGCCCATGGTTGAATGGGCATTCTGAGCTTCGACCGTTTATATAAACATGTTATGGAGCGGGCCAATGACCCCAGCCTCAGTAAAGGAGGGCGAATATGGTTACCGAGCCGAACTGGTGTGTCTGTACTAGGCTGTTGTGAATCGGCTCCAGTTGCCTCCGTTGGCGCAACGGAGATCGTCGCAGAAAGCGCAGGTTGGAGGGAAGAGGTTGGGGAGAGAAGAGAGTAGATGTACAAATGTAATGACGTAGGTTGAGTGGCTAGTAGTCAAGCTAGCATGAGGAAGGAGCGAGGTCTTGAATGGGTAAGAAGCAAGTGCTACGAAGAATAATGAAGAAGACAAGAGCGAGGTAAGTTGTTTATCGTACTGTTACTCTTGGCTACATCTTCTTGGTTGCGTTCACGCGGTGGTGTGAACTATGTGATGATGTGGTTTTCCAAATTACGAATTTGTGTGGGTACACTCTGGATTCTCAGAGTCTGAGTACTAAGATGACTACATCTCGGAATCTCGGTTCTGAGGTGGGTGGAGATTTGATTGATGAAGTCTGAGATATTGTTGGAACCTGTGATCTTGAGAGCCAAGCTGAACCCCTGAAGATAAGTTGGTGGCAAGTGTATCCCGTTCTGAGAAGTACCTCAGAATGTGTGCGATCCTTGCCTCCATAATCGAGTAAGGTGGAGTGAAGTTGGTTACTGAGAATGGGGTACTTACCAGACCTCAGAACCAACTTGCATGTTTACACTCCTTGGAGTTCGCTTCTCTCAGAGATCCTCAGTACGCGATCTCTCATGTCAAGAATCGTTCTAGATTCCCATTGACAAATTACTTGGATTCACTATAGGTGACCCTTCAAGACCAAAGTCAACCCATCGAAGTCCGAGAATCAACTCATCAAAGTCTGCGATGAACCCATCAAAGCGACACTTCAACCAACATCCCCAGAATCTACGGAAAGATCTTTGTTGAAGAGTCCCTTCGCACTAAGATTTCAACCCATGAGACCCTTCACAAGATCGCACCTCGAGCAGGCCCCTGAGGCGCGTTAGTTTGCATATCTATAAACCAAAACAGAGTTCGTTTTACATTTAAGTGCCCAAGTTGGACTCCACGAAAGAAATTCAAGGCCCATATAGACTAGGGATCCAGTACCTTTGAGTCTGGAGGCGACCTAGTCTATTCCATATCTACACCTTAGATACCCTGTTGCTTTTATAAGCTGCAACAGAATTCTGGGTGCTATATTTACGGGGATAATCATACGGCGAGATCCCTAAGAGTAAGTTGTATTCTGTGTATAACTGAATAAGTTTACGGCAGAGCAAGTTGCTGTCTCTTCTAACGGAGAGTGGTGCGCGTTCTCCAGAACTGATCAAGTGTTCTGGTTTGGACCTAAGTTTGACTTGTATATTTGCTCTTAGTCTGGAGCAAAGGGAAGGAGAAGACTGTACAAGGCCTTAGTTCTGGGCCTTTAGAAAGAAAAGAGAACAAAGAGAAGTGTGTGTATATATATATTTGTATTATTCTGGGTTTACCCTGGATTGTATTGTGTTGGTTGGTGTTTATTCCTGTGATATTCGCGTTCGATACTAATCCCCTGATTAAAAGAACCGAGAAATAAGGGATACATCGTGCGCCTGACCAGCGGAGTATTCTCGAGTACTTCGTGTTCGGACGATCTGAGCAGTCTACCGTTGCTCCTGGTTGTTCTTTACCTGAATCTGAGAATTGGAGCATTTGTTGCGCCAGAACTGAGACTTGGAACATTCGCCTCGTCACAACTAGATCGGGTTCATGAAAATTTATCAGTCACCTTCGATCTGATCAATCTCACCGAGTGGAAATGGCTCAGATTAAAAAGCCACAACTCTGAATTATACCCTTATTTAATAAATTCACTCTCACGTTTATTAGCAATAAATTACCCTAATCCCTCCAAATAGCTCCCATTTCCGAAGGGACAAAGCATTCGACGATCACAATAGCTGTACCGGTGTAAGGATGGATGCCACAGCAAAAAAACACGTGGTTTACATGCCAAATTTAGGATAGCTTTAGCTGCACCGGTGGGGATGCTCTTAGGCCCTGGTCTAAGCAAAACCGTACTGAGATTTCTCTTAGGGATAGGAGTAGCTGAGCGAAGTGGTCTAGTCCAACTTGGACTAGGAGAAATCTCAGTACGGTTTTTACGGTCCAAGCAGTGGTCGGACAATACAGTATGAAATTGTATTGCAAAGTTTTGGTGGCCGTAATAATCATTGCAATACGAGGCATCTCAATAATCAATTATTCCAGTGGAACAATTCCGTAATAATATATTGACATGCTTTTTTACTTGGTATTTGTATGTCCATTCAATATCAGCTGATATTGGGATTTTTTTCAGAACTTGCAATAATAATCATTGCAAAATGGCGATTGCCAATAATCAATTATTCTAGTGGAGCAATGCCGTAATAATTGTTTTTATATTATTTTTTCCGACCACTGAGTCCAAGTAGACGCGTTTCGAAGTTGGTTCCGAGTCGGAACTCTGGACAGAACGAGTTCTGAGTAAGCATAAGTTAACCAAGCATGAACTACAAAGTGTGCGCTTGCGGCACCGCATTTTTAAGGACCACTTTGTCCTGGGGTTTTGCATGGCTCTCGCCAGCTTGTTCAAATGAACGTGCTCGCATGCATTTCGGAGCATCCCCGAAGTTTACACCGATCGCCGAAAACGGTCGTAGCAACGCCGGGGGCAAGCATTTTTACTTAGACCAAGGCCTAAAGTACGACCAAATCGAGGTCAGTAATGATAAATGGCCGCTCATAGGCGACTATTTTGAAGGGTGCATTGAAAGAAAATTCTAAGCGCATCTCCAGCGGGAGGTCTCAAAGGCTGTTTTAACCTAAAAGTAACGCACTTAAGACCTGGCCGGGTCTTAACGATCCCAGCGGCAAGTCCTAACACGAGTTTTAACTTCACAAAGTCCTATTTTTGAGACTTGAGTCTTAAAATAAGAGCTGGGGTTTAAGCTGAAATGTGGTACACACACCAATCTCCGCGAGAAGATCGCTCGACAACATGGGCAAGGGATCTGGATGGAGCGATGCCGAGACCGTACAGCTATGTCTCGCGTGGTTAGTGACATCAAAGGAAAAGAAAGACGCCTTCTTTGAGCGAATCTACCAACACTGGCGCAAGAGCAAGCCATCTGGCACGGATGAGCGCCACGGTGGTAGCTGGGAGGTGGAAAAATCTTCAGCCTGAAGTTACGAAGTTCGAAGGTATCTACGCGAAGCTGAAATGTCGAGAGCGCTCAGGCTGGAGCAACGACATGTACGTCGAAAACGCTGCTAAAATGTATGGTGATCGCCATAAGCAACCGTTTGAGTTCTTAAGAGACGTGGAAGGTACTCCGGAACAAACCCAAGTGGACGTCCAAGCTGACCACGACGGCAAACAGAGGGTGCAAGCGCAAGGCTGATGAGCAGCAAACGCTCGCTAGACCTGGAGGTCAGAAGGCGGCAAAGCAAAACGCGCAACTGGTGAAAGGTGTCGCGTCTGGAGATGTGCACATGCGATTTGCCGCTGCGTCGAAAACAAGGCAGCTATTTTATGGAGCAGCAACTTCACTACAATATTTTCATGGAAGCCCAAGACTGTGAAGAGTCCAAAGAATACTTTGCAATGCAGAGAAAGTCAATTCTTGCCAAACTCCGCGCTCCTGCTCTCCCAGAAACCTCACCAGCCAATAATTTGAGCGACGAAGGTGTCACCTGCAACCCAGTTGAAGCACGCCCCGAGACGTCAACACGACACAGGGCCAGATCGACCGCGAAAACAATGGCAACAATACAACGCACACGGACGCTGAGTTTCAATTTTTGTGCTTGGGTTTAATTTGGCTCAATTTCGACTGATGGTGTCTGACAGTTAGCCATCATTGTTGGTTTCCGATCAACTATCACCGAAAATTCTCCAGATGCTTTCGATTAAGTCATTTCGTAACTCGTAATGCAAGGCTTCATCTTCCATGGCTTTTAATTCCTGTATGATATTCAGGTATCACAGGATATCGGCGGTGACGGATTTACCCAACCGTCTTCAAACAGGATATCATTGTCACAAGTACTGTCACCTAGTTCGTCCTCGACGATCATGTTGTGTAGAATTGTACACGTGAGCATGACGTCACCCATTGCCGATGAACTCCAAAGTTTACATGGCAGCGCAATAATCCGAAAGCGCTGTTACAGGACACCGAAAGCTCGCTCAATACTGACTCTTGAACGTTCGCGTACATTCGACGCATTTTGTTATCTGGATTGGCAATACTTCGCTGAAAAATTGCCCATGCATGATATATTCCGTGTAAAGGGCTGTTACAGTTACATATCAGTTAAGCTAGAGTCACAAAAAGATAAATACATAAGTAGGTACAAAAGTACACGGCTAGCGTGTGCTTTGTGTAGTCCTGTCATTGGTTGAAAGTGGAGAGCCATTTCAACCAATCAGACGACAGTTTGCATTTGAGTGGTCCCCAAGGCCACTAACATAAATCAGAGTTAAATTTGCTTCAAAGCCCCTACTTAGACTCAGTATCTTCTGAGTCTCCGCGCTTCCTCGCATCTACGGTGTACGCTAATAACGGACACACCTGGCCCGTTATACCTGGTAGCACTTTGTAATCCTTTCAACGACCAAGATCAAGACCAAGAGCACGATGAGTCAAGTAATGGGTACTGACGGCTCCGGCAGGACTTTGGAGCACGCGAGCTTCCCTCATCTCACGCGGATCGAGTGGAACGCTCTCCATCGCCTCGCCAAGGTGACCGGCGAGGCCGTCGTCGCGACGCTGCTGATTTCTGCAGCGCAGGAGGCGCAGCGCCAAGCTGCACAAGAGTTCATGGAACGAGAGCTCGCGGAAGCCAACCAGCGAGTAACTCCCTCGCGTTCCACGAGAGGCGATGTCGTCAAGATGGAGATCTCCGCATACTCCGGCGCCGGCCAAGACCGACTGCCGCTGAATCGGTGGTTCCGCGAGATCGACATCGCGATCACCTCGAGACTCCTCGAGGCTGAATCGGCGAAGGTGAACTTCCTGCTTTCCCGATTGACTGGAAAGGCAAAGGAGTGGGCGCTCGGCAAGCTCGTGTCCGACGTCGACGCCTTTCCAAATCTGGATGCCATCCAGAGTGATCTCCGACTCGCGTTCGAGCCCCCACAAGACGAGTCGCGTTCGCGCGCGACCTTCTTCGCCCTTCGGCAGGGCAAGCTGCCCATGCGTGATTACGTCCAGAACGCACGCCATCTGGTTTCGTGCATCGTCACGAACCCGATCGACGTCGCGTTGCAAGTCCACGTCTTCGTCTTCGGCATGCGTGAGGGCATGACAAGATACTGTCTCACGCGAGCGGAGCCGAAGACACTCGAAGCAGCGTTTTCCCTCGCGCTACGCGAGGACTACACGGTGGCCTCTTCGTACGCGCGACTGCTGACGCCGGACGCACGGGCCTCCGAACCCGAGCCCATGGAGATCGACGCCATCGAAGCCGAGTCGAAGACGCAAGGCGCCTCGGCTAACCGCAGTGCTCGGTTCGATAACGGCAGTCGACAGTTGACCTGCTTCCGCTGCCGCAAGCCCGGTCATCGCGCGGCAGCCTGCCGTGCTCTAGCTCCGGTATTGGCGAACGTCGAGGTCGTCGGTGAGCCCGACGACAAGTTCTCGTCCGCTCATCAAAAACGGACGGGGCCAGTAGGTGCAGGGCGCCATACTGGCTGGAATGGAGGTCCTGGTCCACCGGTGGCTACCGGTCCTCCTAGCCCCCTCCCCCCCGTGCTTCACGCACACTTCGTCGTCGAGTACTCGGAGGGTTCCCCGAACCTAGTACGTTCCATTGCAGTGGCGAATCCTCCCTCCGACGCGGGTACCATCACGCGGCTTCCAGGTCTCTCCTGGAAGCATTTCCTCCGTGACTTGAATGAGCAAGTGTGCCTCATCACCAGCCCCGACCCGGCGGACACGACCATCAACGCAGTCAGCGACGACGCGTCGCCGTCGCGCCCGAAGTCGGCTGAGCATAAGTCAGCGCGCGAGGAACGCTTCGACACGCAGTCTTGGAAAGCACTCCAAGACTCTGGCAACCCGGTGTACTCGCTCGCTTGCGAGTACGAGGTCTTGTCCCCGACAAGATTCCAGCGGAACTCCCTGACGAGCGAGGTGTCCGGCACGAGATCGACCTCGTGCCCGGGTCGAAGTACTGCGTGTCACGGCAGTGGCCGCTGCCGCGAGACCATGTCTAAACCATCGACGAATTCTTCGCAAGTCTGGACATGTGCGCGAGAGTAGCTCGCCGCATTTGAGCCCGGCGTTCTGCGTGAAGAAGGCGACTGGCGGATGGCGCATCGTTCACGCATTCAACAAGCTGAACGACGCCACCATCCCCGCGCAGACCCCATTCCTCGGAAAGACATGGTCCTCGATACCATGTCCGGCAGCGTCATCTACAGCGCGATTGATCTGACAGACGGCTTCTATCAGATCCTGATGAGAGCGAAGGATATCCCCTCACTGTGGTGATTACTCCCAGCGGGATGCTCTGGGAGTGGCTCGTCATGCCACAGGGTCTGAAGAATGCACCCGCCACGTTCAACCGAATGGTCTCTCACGTGCTGCGCCCGCTTCGCGCCTTCGCGCCGAGCTACTTCGATGGTATCGTCGTGCACAGTCGCGCTGAGAATGGTCTCAGTGCATCTTCGGCACCTGCGGCAGGTTTTCGAGAAGATGCGTGAAAACAAGCTCTACGCCAACCTGAAGAAGTGCGTGTTCTGTGCACCGGAGATTCCGGTGCTGGGCTGCTACGTCAGCAAGAGCGGCGTTCGCGCCGACCCTGAGAAGATCTCCTCGATCTGTTCTTGGCCAACTCCCAAGAACCAAACGGAGTTGCGTCAGTGGCTGGGCCTCGCGAACTACCTTCACAAGTACACGAAGGATTGCGCAGGCCTGATCCAGCCGATGTCTTCCTTGTTGAAGAAGGACGTCACGTGGGATTGGCGTCCTGAGCATCAGGACGTGTTCGAAGCTGTGAAGAAGAGCCTTGCGTCCGCGCCTGTCTTGATGCTGCCTGATACATCAAGACCGTTCCACGTCGGGTGTGACGCGAGTGACTTCGGCATCGGCTGTGCTCTCATGCAGTTTGATGGTGAGGGCCGCGAACGCATCGTGAGCTATCAGTCACGACAGATGAAGCCGGCGGAGAAGAACTACCCTGTGCACGACAAGGCCCTCTTCGCGATGCGCTACGCTCTGATCAAATTCAGAGTGTATCTCCTCGGCGAGCAGACGTTTGCAGTCTATACAGACCACGCGTCTTTGCGGACGGCGATGAAGAGCCCACATCTCTCTCAGCGCATGGCGAGGTGGCTCTCGTTCTTCGCCGACTACAACTTCGTCGTGCACTACAATCCGGGCAAGAATAATATTCTTGCCGACGCGCTCTCTCGGCGTCCGGACTACGACCCTCGGCGGTTGACGCGTCATCCGAATCTCCCTGAAGACGAAGACGACGAAGATGATTGCGCCGTCTGCGTGACGCTGGGCATCAACGCCACAGTGTCGAGTCCCGTGCTGCCGCTGCGTCAGCGGATCGCTGACGCGTACGAGGAAGATGACTTCTACGCCGGGATCATCCGCTATCTCCGCGATCCGACGGCGGAGACGCTCGCAAAGCTCACACGTCCAACGCGTGATGCGATCACGCGTTACGATCTCGACGGTGACCTGCTGATGTGCGCCATGGACACGTTCGACACGCCACGTGTCGTCATCCCAGCCGATGACGATCTTCGTACTCGTCTGGTTCACGAGTACCACGACGCACCAGCGGGTGGTCATCTCGGGCGCGAGAAGACGTTCGCGGCCCTGTCCCGCGACTTCTTCTGGCCGCGCATGTACAAGTGGATACGGAAATGGGTCCGATCCGGCGAGCTCTGTCAGCGTGTGAAGCCTGCAGCATCGAAGCAGGCTCCCTTGCGTCCGCTCCCCATCGCCACTGGTGCGTGGCGATCCGTCAGCATGGACTTCATCTTCGGTCTTCCACGAGACTACGAGACGACGAGGGACGCACTGGCGTCCTTGTCTTTGTCGATCCCTTCAGCAAGATGGCGCATCTTGCTCCTGTCGTGGCCGAAGTGACCGCCGACGACTCGGCGGAGCTGTTTCTCGATCTGGTGTTCAGACACCACGGCCTTCGGGAGTCCATTGCCTCGGACCGCGATCCCCACTTCACATCCGCGTTCTGGACGCGGCTGTTCGAGTTGCTGGGCACCCGCTTGCTCATGTTGACGGTGGCTCATCCAGAGACGGATGGGCAGACGGAGCGTGTGAACCGAGTTCTCGAAGACGTACTGCGCAGCTACGCGACGTCCTTCGACTCCTGGAGCTCCTGTCTGCCAATGGCCGAGTTTGCGTTGAACAATGCGACTCACGCGTCGATGGTCTGACGCCGTTCTTCGTGAACAACGCGCGGCACCCGCGCGTTCCAGCTCTTCTCGCTGTTCGAAGTGATGATACGACAGCGGGCTCCACTCTTGGTGGGGAGAATTGGAACCAACTGCCGACGTCGAGTAATCACCCGCTGCCGCCGTCCGACATCCAGAAGCGTATTCTGGACGCTCCCGCAGAGAGCCACACACTTTATGGCGTGGCATACGACGATTCTCCCGCGAACAATGCGGCTGTCCCTGCCATATCCGGATTCGATATTGCGAACTTCGCTTCAAAAGAGCCTCCGACACCGATCGACTCAGCAGCAGTGTCTGAATTCCTGCTGCACCGCCAAGCCGTCACGAGGTTTGTCTGTGACGCGCTCCAAGCCGCTGTTGACAAACAGAAGGCGAACGCAGATCGGCGGGGCCGGAAGAACATGTCGCCCTTCCGGCGAGGCGAGCGAGTACTCCTGTCCACGGACGGCATCCAAGGCGCTGTCGTTACGAACTTGGGTGCAAACAAGTTGGCGCCACGTTTTATTGGACCGTTCAAGATTTTGAAGGTTATCGGTGATGCCTACACGCTGGACATTCCTACCGCTATGCGCCTGCACCCGACGTTCTACGTCGGCCGCCTCAAGCCGTATGTTCCTGCGACGATCCCTGCGTCGGACGATCCGCATCGTCCGCGCGCGCGTAGTCTGAGCGACTCTGTTAGCGACACACGCACCGATACTGCCGGAGCCCTCGCGCCCCATGCGACGGCGGCGCCGAGCGCGGTCCCACCACGACGAGCTGCTCCAGATGACGAAGCCGCGCCTTCACGTGTCGCTCCTGCACCGACTAAGTCGCAGCAGCCTCCGCGTCGAATGCAGACTCGCGCGCGTACTCAGCGAAGCTCTGAGTCCCCTCCGCTCTTTGGGACTCGAGACCCATCGAATGCCCCCCTCCCCCAATTGATCGCCAGATGCTTCGATCCAACGTTCGCCTCGGAGCCACAACCAACCCAGTACCGCCGTGAAGGACCCCCGCCGCTGTTGGATGCGTCGGGCGACCAGCGCTGAATAGTTGAGCGTTTGGTCGACCATGACATGCGCTTGAATCGCGAGGCGGATCCTCGCGATGCAACCGGCTCAGCTCACTCACGCTCGACTCGTTGACGAGCACCCGAGAAGCACTACCGGGTGCGCTGGCTTGGGCATTCGCCAGCCGAAGACACGTGGGAGCCACGTAGACGGCTCATGGAAGATGTACGCGATGTGTTGAACGACTACGAGGAGTCACTCGCGCAGGTGAACGCGAGCGACCGATACGACGTAAGTAGCCTTCGCATGTGCGCGAACGCGCACACGACGGTCTTCGAGCACGGTTGCGACGACGATGCACACCACGAGAGTCGCGACGCTTACCGCCCCAACTAGAAGACTATGAAGAAGAAGATACGATGTCGGCCGGAATCGAACCGGCGACCTTCGACATGACAGCATGGGTTAGTACGACTGTGCTAGTTGTACGTCGGCTTTCAACATGGACGACGAAGATACGCACCGGCTGATGCTTCGGCCGGCGCTAATCGCTGATATCCGGCAGCTCTGGAGCGTCTTCGGGCACTGTTGGCGTCCACGCAAAAACTTCGGCGACGTGTGCGAAGCTTCTGGAGTGAAGATGAATCGACGGTTCACGTAAGGATCGAACTCACGTGCACTGCGTGGAAGGTGCGTGGCTAACCAGCCTCGCCACGCTGTCGTCATGTTTCTCCTGGGCTTCAAGTATCACTTCACTCGCCAGTGTTCGCTGGGGTGCCTTCGGTGCGCTCCAGCGTGTGCCGTTGTTCTTCACTTGCAATAACAGCGCGTGAGTGCAGTTTTGAAAGGGGGGTGTAACGGGCTGTTACAGTTACATATCAGTTAAGCTAGAGTCACAAAACGATAGATACAAAAGTAGGTACAAAAGCACACGGCTGGCGTGTGCTTCGCGTAGTCCTGTCATTGTTGAAAGTGGAGAGCCATTTCAACCAATCAGACGACAGTTTGCATTTGAGTGGTCCCCAAGGCCGCTAACATAAATCAAAGTTAAATTTGCTTCAAAGCCCCTACTTAGACTCAGTGTCTTCTGAGTCTCCGCGCTTCCTCGCATCTACGGTGTACGCTAATAACGGACACACCTGGCCCGTTATATTCCGTCGGTCAAGTAGTACGGGCGATTGTATGTTGCACCATTCACAGTAAAATTGCATTGAAGGGCTTCACCGTTCACTAAGTCGTCGAGGGGGGATCGTTCTAATACATTTAGATCATTATTGGAACCGGGTGTCCCAAAACATGCGTGTCATGTCCACAAAGAGCGAGATGCCACCGCCTCAAGAATTACTGTCGTGGGCTTTTCCTTGCCTTGAAACGCGCCAGCCCACGCCGTCGGGCAGTTCTTTCAATTCCAGTGCATGCAGTCAAGACTGTCTATCATCCCAGGGAACCCACGTGCCTCGTTCTCCGCAAGAACCATCTCCAAATCAAACTGAGTGGGTTTTCGCAGGTACTCATGTCCGAAGAGACGAATAACACTGCTGCAAAATGTTTTCATAGTCTCCAGAGCAGTCGACTCGCCAATTCGAATTAGTTCATCAAGTTGATCAGCACTTGCTCCGTACGCTAACGTGCGAAGAGCGCACGTAACGGAAGAAATCCGAGTAAGCCAGTCGCGTCAGGTTTTTGAACGAAATAGTTGCAATGGGAATCTTCGACTAACTTGCTCTCTCAAAATGCAACGGCGCATACGAAATAGCCGTCGAAAGTCTCCTAGGCAACGTATCACAACTTAGTTAAGTCACATAGGAGAGACTGTTGAAATTGGCACTAGAACATCAGAAGTACTTGCGTGCATCATACGTCGGCGTTTCTCCGAAGTAGTCAGACATCAGCTCTCCACCCTCCCCCACGTGGCCCTCTTGCGATCCCACGCAATTAAGCGTTTTGAGGATCCCATTTGGCCACCGGTACATCGGTCATGTCCCATGGAACTAGGGCTGTGCGTAGGCGGGGATAGAAGGGCCACGAAAGATGTATTTTAAAGTCTCGCGTTATTGATACAACTTGGAGACATGTGGGCCTTACAAACAATTCGTAAAACGTTAAAATGTAATTTCTGACACGACGGATGGCATTAAATCTGTGGCTTTGCTTCGTAAAGGCAGTCGCTGCGCTTTTTTAAACAAGTATTTAATTCTTGGCGAGTGCAAGGCTCGGTTCGCTGGTGAGCTTGGCTCTGGACCACCTCCGCAAATACCGCACGGGTTTGCTGTGGCTATGCGCGCTCGCACACGCTCTCCATGCGTTGGTCATTTTATGTCCATTCACCCCTCGTTTTTATAGGTGGGCGTAGTACATGTACTCACTTTTTTCCTTGTTACTACGTATTACTACTACCGTAGTACGTAGTAGTAGTTCGCTTTTTCTTTTCAGACGTGGTTTTGTTGAAACAGGACCAGCACGTACTACGTAGTACGACTGTAGTACTACAGTAGGATGCAACAAAATCCAGCATCGAAAAGCCATAGGTGCTTAGTACGCTTTTTACGCTTTTTACGCTCAAGACGCGCGATACATCCCACGCATCGCACGCCGCCGTGGGCGAATTGCCCACGGCGGCGTCTCGAAGCAGGACACTGCGGCTATGCGGAAGGCAGGCGTCAAGTAGTTTTCATGGCTTCCTCGGAGACGGAGGACGAGCGTCCGAGACGATCTGCTTCTAGAATGGGTACGTCTCCGCCTCGGCCAGGTCATGTAGACATGACAGCGCTTACGTAGTGCACCGCGGCGTTGGTCTTGTCCTCCCCAACCAACTAAAGTTTCATGAGGCATCGCTCCACCGCACGCTTCATCTAGTTGTTCATTTCTTTCAGCCTCCTCCAGGGTGAACGTGCGGTAGTTGAGCGGAGGACCACTGCTCCACAGACATGATGTTAAACTCGTCGTTGTGGCGGTTCATGACCAGCAGAGCATGTACGAGGGCGGCTGGCCCCTCGAACGTGCTGTTGAACTTATTTTCTCCTCGCTGTGCGCGTGTCTGAATGGGTGGACGACGGCCTCGCACTCGCGACCAGCTTAGGTAGTCGACGTTTGCGCGAAAAATCTGACTTCAAAACCGATAATACCGGTATTTTCGGCTTCAAAACCGGCTTAAAACCGGCTTCAGTTACTGGCGCGAATTAATGTGATTTGGGCTGTCCCAGCACTTATCCTTTCAGGCTAAAGTTATCCCGGTATTAATCCTTGTTGGTCTGGATTATACACTTCGTTCCTATCCCAGTATTAAACTAGATGAAACGTAAGTAGGTCGATGTTTCCTACTTAGAGCATCTTCACCAGTAGGCGAAGATTTTCAAATAAGCTAAGGGTAAGCGGAGATTGTTCACTGTGAGGATGCAGACACAGCGTCCGAATCAACCAACGTCTCGGACGGTATGGCATCGATCCGGAAGTGGCGTGTCCTGGATGCGGCAATGTTAATTAGAATGATGATTTTCAAGAACGTACCTTGTGCCAGTTCTGCAAGATGATGCCCATCGTGGGCGAGTGCTACTCGTATGCCACATCCGCGGGCTTCGATCTGTGCGAGTGTTGGAAAGCAGACCAAGGCAAGTTTAAGGCCAAGGTGAGCCTGAGACCCGGCAAGTGCAAGTGAAGCGCTGCCGCGCTATGAAGGTTAGTCATATCAGACCGCCTGGTCTCTCTGCATGTGAAGCGCGGCTGAAGCCCGCTTAAAGACCGTTGATTGTAGAACTAACGATCCAATCTCATTATTTTCTTTTCCATCTCAAGTGCGGGTCTCAAGGTCGTACGGATCAAGTGCGCATTCCAAGAGGGTTCTGAGCCCAAATCTCGACCGACTTCTTGCTGCACCTGGTGATCCAAGATGACGGAGCCGCTCAAGTACACTAGTGAGGGTGTCCCGAAGAACTGAGATGGCAAGGACTGGATGCAGTATAAATGGGCCATGAACATCGTCTTCAAGAAGAAGAAGCTGTTGGACGTCGTGGACGGCGTCGTGTCGAGATCGGACTTAACCAGTAATGAAGCTGAGGAGGAGTTTGATGACAAGCAGTTGACGATTATGCAGCTCATTGGTATGTCGTTGTTGGGAGATATTTTTCACCAGATTCGTGACAAGACCACCGGAATGGACATGTGGAAGGCGCATTGCGTCATCCATGAGAGTAGTGCAAACAGAACGACTATGGCTCACAGAGCTGAGAGCGTCAGACACGAACTGGAGACGTTGAAGATGGGTCACGGGGGTGATATCAACCAGCACATGAGCAAGATGTTCAACTTGCGTGCAGAGTTGCTGGCGTTGAACTACCAGTTCGACGACATCACCATGGTGGACTTAATGCTGAATAGTCTGCCATACCAGTATGAGTTTGAGAGCCTCAAAAGTGGGGTTCGATACAACAGTGCGGACAACTTCGTCACACCGAAGCGCGTTCGTGAGCTTCTTCGAGTCGCCGACTCTCGCCAGAAGGCCTACAATGCGAAGAGTGGAGCCGACAAGCGTGGCAAGAACAACGGTGGCAAGGATGGAGGCAGCAAACCAAGAGGTGACGACCAACATTCTGGGAGTAAGCCAAATAACTCGAAGAAGAAGAAAGTAAGAAAGGGCTTTATTTGTGAGAGCACGGATCATTTTCGAGTTGACTGTCCCGATCGTGCAAAGCCTGTAGCCGGTGGCAGTCAAAGAAAGTGACCAAAAGCGCATACCTCGGTGAAATGTGGCTATTCTCCGGGATGACGACGCATCGACAACATCGGAGCGTTCTGATTAAGCTGTGGAGACTGTGACGGCTGGTATTGATGCCATGGAAATCGATGCTGGCATTGGAGTCTATGTAAGTGATGCAGATGATGGAAGTTCGGGTGATGAAGTTGCTGTACAAGAAATTGTGGAGGGTGAAGAAATTGATGAGCCTGCTGCTGATACAAGCGGCGGCTGGTGGTACTTCGGCACTGCAGCAAATGTGCACATCACGGGAAATCGAGCTTACTATTCGTCTTTCACTGAAGACATTACTCAATCGCAAAGTGTTCATGGAGTAACACCTGCGCTTGCCACTCGCATTGCTGGAGTGGGAACTGTTTGTCTCGTCGCGGAAGTGAACGATCGGAATGGTGTAGTGTGTCTGTCCGATGTGTTCTACGTGCCGGGTGCTGAGTATGGGTTATTCTCACCTGGACTCGCAGCGGAGTATGGATTCGAGATTGACTATGAGTGTGAAACTCGGAATTTTCTGGTTGCAGACCAGGGCGAGACGGTGATCGTGGCAAGACCGCACGATGCCACATGGAGAATCCGTGTGACACACATTTCACGTGGTGATTTTGCTACTCCTCGAGACCACCAATTAGCAAATTTCACTTCGGCGGAAGGAGTTGCTTCATTGGAGCGTTGGCATGAACGCCTCTGTCAAACGTGTCCGCAATACCTGAAGGTGATGACAGACAAAGGACTCGTACGTGGGATGATGTTGACTCGTCGACAGCTCGGAACTTGTGATGCCTGTCACATCGGCAAGTAAATGCAGAAGCCGCACCGGAACAAACTGGATCGGAAGCTGAGGAATCCGAATCAGGTGGTGTACGCCGACCTTCTCATCCCGAGTAAAGGAAAACTGAAAATGTGGTGGGATGCAAGGTGTTCTTTCCCGACGAACTCACAGCTAAGTTTGTGCCCGACTTCCGGGTGGCGGAGGATGTGATGTACTGTGATCGACACGAAATACTTCCAGAAAGATGTTGACCTGGAATCGCTACACTTCAAGCCAGCTAGCACTGATACTTTGGAGTTGAACTACAGCCAGTCAGAGATGAATCAAGGCGAAGACACCGTAGCCGCTTCTGTACTTGACGAGACCATGAACTGGCAAGACATGGAGCTCGAGGGAGGCGACGCGTGCACGGAAACCGGACACGATGGTTGTCGTAACAGCGTTGCTGGTAGTGAAGGTGATATGAGCGGTGACTTTGATCCAGCTACAGTTTCAAATGGAGATCACACTGGTGAAACGATCGCTGATATTGGCGGTGTGACGGCCGCAGTGCCAACTGAGTTGCCCGAAGGTCGAACTGTGATGGAGAACAATGTCGACACAGATGAAGAGCAAGCTGTCGACATGACCGAGTCTCTACGCAGTGAGTTGTTGCAGTTAATGCAGTCCCGGGAGTCTGATGCTTGTCAAAGTCCGGCAACTGTGGCCACTTCTCTTGCTTCGTGTGATGGTAGTGAGTCTGTTCCAGCAGCTTGCGGATCGGTTGCTGGGCAGCAAGACGTTGTTGATGAGGATGAAGATGGCGACATTGAAGTCGAGGACCCTGAGGACGAGGACGCAGTGACTGTAGCGAGTGTGTTCGGCGCTTCGGATGACGGTGGTCACAGTGAGGTGGGAAGGACGCAGAGTACCACAGAAGTTATTGATACAAGCGCGTTGATACTTCCACGACAAACCGGAAAACGATCGCATCGTGATGAAACTCAATCGGAAGAAGTCCGTGTAGAGCGCGATGCAGAGAAGGTAGAATCGAAGCGAAAGCGCCCCGGTCTGCATGAGAGCTCTGAGCGTCACCGACCCAGCTTCTTGGATGACTATGTGATGCATGCAGTCCTGAGTAGTTCTCGTGTTTTTGACAAAAATGGAATGCCCATCCGACCAAGTAATGTGACGATTCCTTGCAACCACCGCGAGGCAATGAGGTCGAAGTACGCAGACTTCTTGCGGATGGCTGAGCTTGAGGAGATGGCTGCTCTGAAGGCCAAGGAGGTTATCCAGGAA
Organism: Phytophthora syringae; assembly: GCA_012656105.1. Lineage (NCBI taxonomy): Eukaryota > Oomycota > Peronosporomycetes > Peronosporales > Peronosporaceae > Phytophthora > Phytophthora syringae. The sequence continues at coordinate 324,141 of JAAKBD010000261.1, read as the reverse complement.
ATCGATGGCAGTGAGGTGCCGAAGGACGCGAACGCATTCGCACCGGGTGGGTTTATGATCTGAAGTCAGACCACCAAGGGTATGTGATTCGCTTCAAGGCCAGGATTGTGGCGTTTGACAATCATCAGCGACCTGGAATTGACTTTCGTGAAACGTTCTCGCCTGTGGCGAGGATGTCATCGTTCCGAATGATGATTGCACTTGCTGCAGTTTTGGGTCTAGATCTGTATGGAGGGGACATCAATACTGCGTACTTGAACGCAATGCTCAAGATCAGACAGTATCTACATTCGATAGATGGATTTCCTTATGATATCGACGGGCATATGAACATGGTGCTGAAATCACTTTATGGGTTGAGGCAGTCAGGTCGCGAGTGGAACAGCGAGTTGAACCAGTGGTTGCTGGATCGTGGATACCTGCGATCGATGACCGAACCGTGCCTGTACTACCGGTTCGAGGGTGACACGGTGATGCTAGTGTTGATCTACGTGGACGACATCATCGTGGCGACCAATGATGAGGAGTGCAAGAAGGAGTTTTTCACGGACTTGGATACAGCATATGGCATCAAGGACCAAGGCTTGTTGACTGACTATTTGGAGGTGAAAGTGGATCAGACAGCGGAACGGATCATGATCAGGAAGAGCAAGTATGCTCGCGAGATCCTGGAGCAGTTTGTATATGCGAACGCTCACGCTATTGGCAATCCCATGGAGGTCAACGCGAGACTTGTGCCGCTCGCTGAAGGCGAGGAATGTGACTCATGTTTTCTTTATAGAGAGGCGATTGACATGCTAATGTATCTGGCGACTAGCACACGTCCAGATCTTGCCTATGCGCTTGGTCAACTAAGTCAGTTTGTGGCTAACCCATCTGGCAAGCATGTCGATGCTGTGAAGCGCATATTGCGCTACCTAGCGGGAACTGTCGACTATGGCATTACGTATGAGCGGCAGCAGGACGCAGCTCGTACGGTGGTGCTTGGAGGTTGCTGTGATAGCGACTGGGCAAATGATGACGAGACGCGAAAGAGAACAACTGGTTTCGTGTTCACGTTGGCGGGTGGTGCAATTTCGTGGATGTCGCGACGCCAATCTATTGTGGTTCTATCCACGGCCGAAGCTGCGTATGTGGCTGCATGTGAGGCTACGATGGAGGCAGTTGCTCAGAGCACTATCTTGCAGGAAATTATCCCGCAACGTGCCGTTGAGCTACGCATTGGAATCGATAATCAAGCTGCGCACACTATGGCTACGAACCCGACATACAGTCGCCGCACGCGCCACATTGAAATTACGGTGGCACTTCGTTCGAGAGCAAGTGGAGAAAGGTGCAGTGGAAATGCACAAGGTCAAAGGGGACGTGAGCCCTGCTGACACGTTAACGAAACCACTGGTCAAGCGTCGTCTGAATACCTTGTTGGACCTGGTTGGTGTCGGAGACGCTGAGTGCAGCGGGGCTGCCGTAGACTGTAGCGTAGAGGAAGACTTAGTCGGACTCGGCGAGTCTCTTAAGCAGGTAGGTTACCTTGACGTTCTTATACAAAGAACAGGGACGAGCGTACGACAGTAGCGTACAGGCTCAAGAAGTAACAGTCTTTACAAGACAATGAAACTCTTAAGGTTAAAGGTAAACTGAATGTATTATTGCTATCGGCGGCAGAGCCGCCCTGGTGTAAATCTATAGGTGTCACTATCTAACATAGTAGAGCCTAGTCTAATGCATATATATTGGCTGTGAAGCCACTTACTGATATATCGTTAACTTTCACGTAATGAGTACTGTTTTAGGGAGAGTGTGGTCACACCAAATAGGGTGACTTACATAATCGTAACTCTTTGCGTAACCCCGTTACACTCTCCCCACCAGACTGAGGACACCAAGTGTCCACACTCGTCGCATTGCCTCACTTGAGGTGTCGTCTAACAGAGGGTCACTAGCCGTCAACTCCTTGCTCGAGAACTTCCGAGTTCTTCAAGAGCTGGTCAACGACCTCAGTGTATGCTCAACAACACTTTCCGGTCCTTTGACCGCAGACTGATACCAGTCTCTCGACCGAAGTCCCCAGCACCAAGTGCATATACGGTCAACGGCCTCACCGCAAGTACTTCTTCGCTATTAGCGATACCTTCGTCGACCACGTCAGCCCTGCTGACTATGTTCTACGTCATGTACGAGCTGAACGACAAGAGGATTACATCCTTAACCGTCAGCTACGCTCGAAGAGCAACATCCCATACACTATCGTGTATCCATCCGTGTACGTGTACACTTACGCATATCCATGCATGTACACCATACTGTGTATCCGCATAGCGGGCGGTACCTGTCATCTGCATGACCATCGGTACCTGTCATCCGCATGACGGATGGTACCTGTCATTGGTATGACGGATGGTACTTGTCGGTATGACTGATGGTACTTGTCATCAGTATGACGGATGGTACTTGTCATCAGTATGACGGATGGTACTTGTCATCAGTATGACGGATTACCTGTCATCGGTATGATGGATGCTACTTGTCATCGGTATGACGGATGGTACTTGTCATCGGTATGACGGATGGTAGCTGTCATCCGCACTGTACGTGTCCACGGACGCGGGTTTCCAACCCCGTCGGCTCCGTGGGCCGCTATCACATACTCGTGTACACGGTATCACTTCCCGTGTACACAGAACCGCATATCTGTGTACGTGTCCACGGACACGGGTTTCAACCCCGTCGGCTCCGTGAGCACGTAACGGGCCGCCACTCTTGTGTGGCAGCCAACTAGTTGACATAATCGATGTCCCCGGTGTTAGCTCTAAGAGCCATCTTCTCAGAAGTTGACGTGCGCAGGCTGCGCGGCGAGAAACCAATTCTCAAAGCGAAGTGCCGACTGGCGCTTCGCTACCGTCATTCGACGTATCTCCATCATGCTCCCTAGAGCTCTGCAACCCTCCACATCCGTGGACTCATAGCTGCAGCAGCCCAGGATCAGCGCTTGAGCTCAGCGACTGATCCGTATGCTCCCAGCCTATTGGCGGGAAGCACGGAGTGACCGACGAAGCGGTCGCGAGCTCGCGGAGCGCATCAGATCACTCTGATCAAACGCGTCCACGACGTCAGGGCAATCTTGCCGGAGCGGGCCCTCGAACTCCCACGAGTTGTCGGAGTGAGGGTATCCACGCCACTTCACCAGCTACTGGGTATGACCCTGGCGACTCCGTCGCTTCAGTATCTCTTCCACGTGGAAGTGGAGCTCCCCTTGTTCATCGAGCAGCGCCGGTGGTGCACACGTCACAGGAGCAGGCTGATGAGCCGTTAGAGGACGATGTCCCGCTGTGGCGCTCGAAGTTCGATGGCTTTACAAGCCGACTCGACTGGGTTGAGAAACCGGAGTCGTGTGCTCAGCGGCTGGCCGCTCTTGAGCGAGGTCATGTCGCGACCAAGGAGAAGCTTGACAAGCTTGTGGAGTCTGTGGCTCGGATGCAGGGGCAGATTGACGGTCTGTTTCGGCTTCTGCCCGCTGCTGTGGCTCCGCTACCTGCCGCGCGAGCTCCTCCGAGCTAACCTGCGACGCGTCCCGGTACGGCTTGAGCAAGCCCACGTAAAACACGGGATGCGTTCGCATCCTCTTGGGGAGGTTTAGCGTATATGCCAGGCCCTTCTTGGCCACGACCTTGAAAGGTTCCACAAAGCGCGGATGCAGCTTGGTCTTGAAGGCCGCGGTCACTGCATGCGTAGGGAGGTTTTTGGCATTTAATAAAACCAGGTCTCCGACCTCAAAGCTTTGCTCATTTCCTCTGCTCTTGGCATCTGCATACTCCTTCTGTTTGTCTTGGCTCTCAGCCATTGCGTCACGCACATGTCGAAGGACATTCAGACGCGTTGATAGAAAATCATCAACCTGTTTCTTAACAGTATTAGGGCTGACTTCAGCAAGTCGCTCATCGAGCTCTCCTCCCCACCAAGCCCAGAACCACGGAGTGGTAGTGTCAACGGGACGCGTGGGTGAGAGAGACCGCTCACGTAGAACGGCGTGTAGCCTGCAGAGGCAGGCATGCACAGCATTATTCAATGCGAACTCAACGAGTGGGAGCATGGAGCTCCAAAGCTTTGGCTTTTCAGCACAAGTGCTTCGGAGGATATCCTCCACAACGCGATTCGCGCGTTCGGTTTGACCGTCGGTCTGCGGATGATCCGCCGTGGACATGTCCAACTTCGTGCCCAGCACGGTGAACACAGACGACCAGAAATGGCCCGTGAAACGGGGTCTCTGTCAGAGACAATCGATGCGGGTAAGCCATGCTGGCGAAACACCCTATGGATAAACAGCTTCGCTGTACCTTCACCATCAATGGTGTCCGGCACCGCCGCAAGATGCACCATCTTACTCAATCGATCTACAAAGACCACGATGCCCGTGTTCCCATCCTGGTCTTTAGGAAGACCGAACACAAAGTCCAAACGCATGGGCTCCCAACACCCAGAGGGTACAGGCAAACTTTCCAGCGGCGCAGCCGCGTGTGGTGAAGGCTTCACTCTTTGCACGTCTCACACGTGCGCACGTAAGTGCTCGTCCACTTGTAAAGCTTGGGCCACCAATACGTGAGGCTCAGCGAGCCGTAGGTCTTCTCACGACCGAGGTGGCCACTAAGCGCGTATCATGCGCCTCATAGACGATGCGATACTTGACATCCTCATCATGAGGGACCACGACACGGGGAGTGTCTTCAACATCCGTGCTTAGTACAGCAGGCCATCATCGATGGAATAGCGATGTAACCTCGCGCGCAGGCGCGCCGACAACAATGTCCGATTCTTCAAACTCCTTGCTCCCAAGAGCACGTAGCAGAGCTACACACGTATCATCGCGCGCATACGCAGCGCGGATTAACGTCGTCACAGACGAAGTCACCGTCGTGACATGAGCAAGCTCATAGTCTGGACGACGCGATAACGCGTCCGCCAGATCGTTCTGCCTGCCAGGCTTATTTATACATCACCTCGAAGTTGTACTCCGCGAAGAAGGACAGCCACCTGGCGATCCTTTGCGAGCGATGAGGCGATTGAATCGCAGTGCGTAGCGACGCATGGTCTGTAAAGCCCACAAATGGTTTTGAACCAAGGAGGTGTACCCTGAACTTGACAAGGGCATACTTCATTGCAAGTAGCTCCTTGTCATGAACTGGATAGTTCTTCTCTGCAGCTTTAAGCTGGCGAGACCCAAGCGCAATCACGCGTTCGTGCCCATCGGCATCAGCTTGTAAAAGCGCACTGCCAATGGCAAAGTCGGATGCGTCACAGACGACGCTGAACGGACGTTCAGGGTCTGGCAACGCCAGGATCGGTGCATGAAGGAGACTCTCCTTGACCGCCTCAAATGCATCTTGATGCTCGGTGTTCCAACACCAGTCCGCATCCTTCTGAAGGAAATTTGGCATTGGCCGAGCCATCTCAGCATAGTTTTTGCTGTACTTGTGCAAGCAATTGGCCAGGCCAAGCCACTTCCGCAAATCCTTCTGGTTGCGAGGAAGCGGCCAGTCCACGATGGACTTGACCTTGGCGGGATCCGCACGAAGGCCACGCTTTCCAATAAAGCACCGAATATACACTTAGACGTATTAGCGTAAAGTTTGTTAGTGCGCATGCTCTCGAGCACCGCTCATAGATGGTCGATGCGGTTCTCCACATCCGACTTCCCGTGCTCCGCACGACTGTGGACAAAGATGTCATTAAAATACGTTTGTGCAAACGCTCGAAGAGGCCTGAACAGTTGCGTCACGAGACGATTGAACGTTGCAGGCGCGTTCGACAGCCCTTGAGGCATTACGAGCCACTCCCAGAGCATACCGCTCGGAGTGCTCACCGCTGTCAGCGGATGTCGCTCGTACGCATGAGCAATTGGTAATAACCATCGACTAAGTCGAGCGCACTGTACATTGTACTGCCAACCATGTTGTTCTGCAGAACATCCTTTCTAGGCATCGGCGTCTGCGCCGAGATAGTGGCCGCGTTGAGCTTATTAAAAGCGTGAACGATACGCCACTTCCCATTTGTCTTTCTGACACAGAATGTCGGCGGGGAATGTGGAGACTTGCTCTCTCGCACCATTCCTGCCGCGTGCTCAGCACTGAAGAAGGCGTCAATGACGTCGCACTGCTCCCTTGGCAAGGGCTACTGTCGTGTAACGCAGTATTTGGTTCCAGGAACCAGGTCAATCTCATGACGCACGCCTCGATCAGGAGGTAGACATGACGGAGGGTCATTAGAGACCACGTCTTGGAAGTCCTTAACCAAAGGATAGAATGGATCCGAGGGATTCTTCAGGATCGCGGATCCACTACGATCACTTAAGATCTTCTTGGTGTCCTCAAGGACTGCTTCATCCATAAGCGACGAAGAGTTCAACTCTTCTTCTTCGGGTCGTATCATGACCACGTCGGCTAAATCGCCCGCCTTTAAGGCCTCGCCAAACTCGGCGACGGACATCTCGTCCAGCTCTAGCAGAGCATCGACTGCGGGAATACTTTCCAAGGTGATCTCACCATTGGCCTCGCCAGTCACTCCATCCATGAGTGTGTATAGCTGTTCGCTATCATCCTCCACTCGGGATACTTCCTGTATCAGGACAGACACCTTGCGTCTCGCAGTCGACATGCGGCGTCGCTGCCGTCTCCTCGCGGAGACCGAACGTCTCGGAGAGACCAGGGTTTTAAGACCAAACGCGTCTTCGGGTGCCCTCACCTCTTGTTGCTCCAAAGGAGACTCGATGTCATTACCGACATCCGGCCGCGGGCTGCATGGCTCGCAGTCGCCACCCAGTGGATTACGTGCCACTCCACGTACATCACTAGGGCCAGGCCCAAGATGCCTCGACGTTTCGTCGACCACGCCATCATTGGCATGTGCTCATCCGAGCGAGCGTCGCTCGGCGAATAGCGTGTCACCCCACGCTCTTCGGAAGGGCCCAGCCCCGCGTGTCTCGACATCGGGTTGGCCATGCTTTCGGAAGCAGACAGCGACAGCTCGTTAACACAACGAGGGCCGCTCAGCGGTTTACGTGCCACTCCACGTTCAGCCCAAGAGCAGTGCTCAGGGCTCGCGTCAGTGACGCCAGTGTCCATTAACTCGGACACTCCAATATCCAGCACATTGACCGTCTCGGTCCAGTGCTCGCGCCAATAGCGCTTTTGCTTCCTAGCAGAGGTGGGTTCATGACTCGCCAAAGATCCGCTAGGAGGCAAGCGCGTAGCGCCTAAGGTCTTAGACCTCCAATCGATCCATGGCTCATGGCGTTCCAGCCAGGCCATGCCTAGGATGATATCGTATCTCGAATCAAGGTCGAGGATCAAACAGCGTTCGACGCTATCGAAGTCCAAAACTTCACGCCCAGGTTTCACAGGAACCTTAGGCACCGTAACACGGGTTCCCGTCGCAAGACGAACAGTGACCGTGTCACGCACTCGCACCACTTGCGCCTCAGCATACTGCTGACTTCCTATCGAGGCGTGTCGAGCGTAATTGCCCGACACACCAGAATCGATAAGGATTACCCACGGCTTATTAAAGCCCTTCACGGTCGCCTCAACGACCAGCAAGCCCGGCTTGCATACACATTCCGTGTTATAGAGCACGGAGCTCTCCGGGGAAGCCCTGCTGACCTTCTCTCAGAGGTTCAACAGAACAAAGTTCTTCCCCAGCAGGCCGCCCCGCGCCTACTGGGTCTTGGCGTTTCCTGCCAAGGAGCCGGTTTCCGCTCAGAGGCGCGGCCTCAGCTCATAGGAGCCTGGCGTTGCTTGCGAAACGGACAGGTGCTGCGTACATAGCATCGGCGAACGCCAATGGGCTGCTTGGCAGTCTGAAGATCGGCCTCTTCGTCTTCAGCGTAGCTGAGATCAATCGGCTCAGGTCCATTGGACGAGCCCGAAGCTCCAGACGAGCTGTTCTGCGAAGCACTCCAACCAAGTCGAGCGGACTTGAAGTTGAACTCGGCGTTCAACGCTACGTTCACGGCTTCTTCAAAGAAGAAGGGTGAACACGGAAAATTTCCGTCCTGGCCACGCCAGTGCGGAGACCTTCCATGAAGATGGTCACCGTGACCGCCTCGGGAAGAGGATTCGCTGCCATGCCGGCAAATAGAGTTCGCAACCCTTGGACGAAGTCCACCAACTCCTTCTTACCCTGTCGGGTAGCATGGAAGCGTGACCTCACGCGATATGCCTGGTTAGGCGGCGAGAATACTCGCGAGAGTTGCAGCTTAAGCTGATCCCATGAGGGGAAAGCGGCGTCCACGGACGTACCGCATGTCAGTGACCATTCTCGCGCTCGACCCCGAGCTTTGAGATAGATAGCGCCACGCGCTGCTGCTCGGGCTTGAGCATGGCGGACGTCATAGCCATCTCAATTTCTCTGACCCAGAGCAGGAGATTTTCTCCTTCCTTGCCCTCGAAGGTCTTGACGCTCACCATGAGCCGTTTGGCTCTGGGAGCTCCATCTGATGAGGGCATGGACGTCGTAGACGCAGCGGCCGCAGTCATCTTCTGCTCGATGTGCTCTACCAGAGCATTCTCATAGTTAGAGAACGCCTCCAGACGCGCGTTGACAGCGTCGGGGCCTTGCGAAGCAAGATGAGCCACACCTTCCGGCCCGATCAAAGACATCAGCTTTTTAAGCCCGTCTTGTTGACTCGCCGGTAAGTGGGCGATATGCTCCATCCTCACAGAGGGACAGTCGTAACGACTCAGGTGTAGGATTGACTACAAGTGCTACCAAGTGCATCGGGGCTGCCGTAGACTGTAGCGTAGAGGAAGACTTAGTTGGACTCAGCGAGTCTCTTAAGCAGGTAGGTTACCTTGGCGTTCTTATACAAAGAACAGGGACGAGCGTACGACAGTAGCGTACAGGCTCCAAGAAGTAACAGTCTTTACAAGACAATGAAACTCTTAAGGTTAAAGGTAAACTGAATGTATTATTGCTATCGTCGGCAGGGCCGCCCTGGTGTAAATCTATAGGTCTCACTATATAACATAGTAGAGCCTAGTCTAATGCATATCTATTGGCTGTGAAGCCACCTACTGATATCTTGTTAACTTTCACGTACTGAGTACTGTTTTAGGGAGAGTGTGGTCACACCAAATAGGGTGACTTACATAATCGTAACTCTTTGCGTAACCCCGTTACACTGAGTAGTTCGATGCTGCTGCACCGAGGGGGCGTGTTGGAAAGCAGACCAAGGCAAGTTGAAGGCCAAGATCAACCTGAGACCCGGCGTGTACAAATGAAGCGCTGCCGCGCTATGAAGGTTAGTCATATCAGACCGCCTGGTCTCTCTGCATGTGAAGCGCGGCTGAAGCCCTCTTAAAGACCGTTGGTTCTAGAACTAACGATCCCAATTTCATTCTTTTCTTTTCCTTCTCAAGTGCGGGTCTCAAGGTTGTACGGATCAAGTGCGCATTCCAAGAGTTTCTAGAACGCTGAGTACGCACCTCGTGCCAGTTCTGCAAGATAATGCTCATCGTGGGCGAGTGCTACTCGTATGCCACATCCGCGGGCTTCGATCTGTGCGAGGACTGTTACTCGCTCGGTAGCCACGGTGTCGAGAACTCGGATGTGCAGAAGCTTGTACACTGCACTCGCCGGGTGGGCGGGAGCTCGCGCGCTTCACGATATGTCGCTCAAACCTGCGCAAGTTTTGATTCTGCCTCAACTGGCTATTTTTCTTTATCACTGCGGGGCATCGTATACTGGTACTAAAGGTTGATAGCGGGTCGGTATACCCGACAGAATTGACCTTTGTTGGGCTGCGCAGCGATGAATTGTTTCCTATCTCAGCAAAAGTAAATGCTACAGCCGAGATGTAGTTTGCTTGCTTCCAATTAAACTAAACACCTTGTAGCAACAAAGCATACTGCGCAGATGCTGCGGCTACGAAGAAGGAGATGCGCCCTGAGCTAAGTTGAACGTATAGAAGAGTTGATTTCGATATAATTGAGTGAGTTAAGCATTAGATGCTACCTTATACAGATTCTGTATATTGCCTATCTCAGCCTTCGCGTAGCCCTAGTGATGCATTTGATTGGACAAAATGGATTTCATGGTGATCGCCAAAAAAAAAAGAGTGAGTGCTGCACCCACCTCTTGCACATGGGACGGGCGTCCTTTTTGTCCTCAAATCATTTTCTTCATCCATCCGGAGGGTAAACGCCGTATACCTCGTATACATTTTCTCCCCCATTCATTTTAGAAACGGGGGAAATCAGTCACAGCCAGGAAGCATGGCGCCCGACCTGCGCGTCAAAGCGGTGGCGCGACCGCCGCAAGAGGAGGAGCGGAGCGACAGTAGACAGCGACGAGGAGTGGGTCGACCCGGCGGAAGAGTCGTCTGGCACGAGCAGCTGCACGGGTGATTCCAGCTCCACGTCCAAGCAGCGTCGTTCGGAAGCTTACGACCGGCCCCAGACAGCCCACAGCGGCGAACAGCCTGTGGTGATAGCGCCGCCGCCCGAGAAGACCGAGTTTCGTTCCTGGGCCACCCTGGATGCATTTTTAAAAGGCTATTCAGCCGATACATACCAGGTACCGTTTGCTGTATTGAATATGGCACCCAAAGCGGTTTACCTTGATCTAACTTGTTTACTCATTCAATTGCTGCGTGCAGAGCTTCCGCGTTCGCACTAACACAAGGTCGCGACTAGAAACAAGAAGATTCGAGACTCTGGGTCTACGAAGCCGCTGGTGCCCGAGGTGTGGGTTCACTACTCCAAGACGTTCGTCTGCACCCACGCAGGTAAGTACAAGCCGCGTGGACAAGGCAAGAGAAAGTGGCAAGAGTCGAGAGCCCTCGAGTGTGATGTGCAGGTGCGTATGGCGCTCCGTGGTGCTCAGATGGGCTCAGATGGGCTCAGATGGTTTCGAGTGGTGTATAGTTGGGTGTTGGTTGGTCATGGGTGGGCTCACATAACATTTGTATCGTTGTGTAGATCAATGCGTGTGTACAAGTGAAGGACTCGGCTGCAGCAGTTCCTACTTTCGTGCTGCGAATTACCGGTGCCCGTATGGAGCATAACCATCCGCTCTCCAGACACACGTTCGATCATTATCCGCACAACCGGACAGCTATCGAGCCAGAGCTGGCGGGGACTGTCCGCGAGCTTGTCAAAGGAGGAGCCAAGAAAAACGCATCCTGCAGTTCATCAACGACAATTCCAGCTGCAACCCAACGCCCCAGGACATACACAATTTGGTGCGCAAGCTGAAGAAACAGACCCAGACCGCTCCGACATCCGTAAAACGATTAAAGCAATGGATGGGCGAGTTCACGCAAGAGCCAGGGAATGTTGGAGGCGTTTTCGTCGACTCCGTCCACGATAAGGTATGAACGCTATTGCTGTTGCTGCGTAAACTTTGTGTAGTTTTCTGTTATGTTGATGTTAGACTGTAGCTACCTGTATTACGCTTCAGACGAAGCACGTGCGGGAGCTGTTCGATCGATTCCCGGAGGTCGTGATGATCGACGCAACCCACGGTACAAACTTGTCGAAGTACAAGGTTTTCTCGATCACGGCACGACCCATTCGGGAAGGGCCAGTTCGTACAACATGCTGTCCTCCAGAACGAGCGTAACCCAACACTTATGACGGCCCTGGAGCAGTACAAGCGCTACAATCCGGCTTGGACGCGCATAAAATGCATATTGATCGACAAGGATTTCGGCGAGATCGGTGTGCTGAAGAAAGCTTTCCCGGATGCGACGTTGCTGTTGTGTCAGTTTCACGTGATGAAATATCTGCGAGAGCAGATAGCGTCAAGGACTATGGTTTCAGTGCTTGGCAGAAACAGCAACTGAACGGATTGATAAACTTACTGGTGTACGCGAAGACGGAGCGGCAATACCTGCGACTGCGCGAGTACATGCGCCATATTATGGATGCCGGTACTGGTAGAAGCCGGACGGAGTTGGGCGCAGTTGGTGTCCAATTGGGCACCGGTCAGGCAGAGTTGGGCGCGGATGGAGAATCGCGTGAAGACTGCAAGCACCCGTTTGAAGCGTATTTCGTGAAGAACTGGGATAACTGTCGTCAAATGTGGTGCGCGTTTGAAAGGCAGAATGCTTGCACCCTGGGCAACAACACAAATAACCGTCTCGAATCATCGTGGAAGCAGCTGAAGGAGCTTGTGGACTCCTTCATGCAAGTGGACGAGTGCATTGTGTCGATAATGGCTTTCCCAGCACAGGCAGAGAGGAAGTTTCTGGACGCGGTCTACAAACTATCTGTCGTTCATCACCCGAAGTACCAGCACGAGATGGATTTTCTCTCGAAGTTGGTAAGCGAACACGCCTGTGAGCTTGTGTGCGACCAGTACAACTTCGCAACCACCACGGCAAAGTATAAGTTTCACGAGGCGGTCCCTGGAGTGTACTTGATACAGTGCGATACGGACGATGAAGACGCATTAGATGAGCCGCACAGCGAGTACTCCGTCACGAAAAGGGATTGGTCTTGCTCGTGTTTGTTTATGGCTTCTCGTTTGCTTCCATGCCGTCATGTGTTCTTCATTCGGAAGGCACTCAACTTTGAGAACGTCATTCTGACCCAGCTTCTGGATTCTCGTTGGCTACTGTCGTCGCTTCGGGTGGAATCCGAATTGCCCCAGCTATCTGAAGAACCATTTCGTGTGTCCAGCGTTTTGAAGGAGACCAATACGTGTTGGGATTCCAACAGGAAGTTCCTCGAAGCAAATTTCGTGGCAACTTCAATTAGTGAGCACTTGAGCGGACTAGGGATGGTGGAGTACCATGCAGCGATGAAGGCTTTGCGAGGCGTCGCCACCCTTTTCAAGCATGGCGAGTACAATACCATTCCGGAGGTAGCTGGTGTTCGTGAACATGAAGACTGCTCGGGTCGTGCAGATATGGACACAACTGGTGGCGTGAGGCAACAAACTTCATACAGCGAAGTGATGACCGAGGCATTGGAGGTGGTGCAAGATATCCCGTCGAGTCAAATGGATGCTGTAAGCGAAAGTGTGGCGTCTGCTTCTTCGGTGGAGAGCACTCAAGTTTGCGCAGACCAGTTAGACTCAGTTGGGAATGAGACGGACACAGGTGGTGCCCCGTCGGGCATAGGTGGTGACGAGTTGGTCTCAGTCGATATCGAGACGGGCACGAGTGGTGATCAGATGGAAGTGGGCCCGACAGAGAATGTTACGGAAGCCGACGAAAATGGCGACCACCGCTCGACGCTTTCTCTTGCCAACTTGACCGAGGATTTCCAGATCATGAGTCCTCCAAAGGCCAAAGGACGCTCAAAGCAAAAACCACGGGCTGTTAAAGCCCAGCGGAACCAGGCTATCGCAATGGTACAGGAAGACATGGCAATGCACGAACGCCAAATGAGTCTGCTGACAGTGTATGAGCTACTGGATGGAGAACCCAGCTACAGATTGACACACGAGAAGCTACTGCAGTTCAAGGAGTTCATATTCGCTAACAAGCCGAAGACCCCTATCGCTCACGAGATCGCCAAGCTCCCTCTCACCCTACCACTGATGCGACCAGAAGATATCGTGCGAATCTTCCCCATGCAATTAATCAACAAGTGCACCGCTAAGGTCACAGCCTACCAAGCGAAAAAGCGGGGAACATTGGAGATACAGATAGCGCTGGCGATCGTTGGCGTGGGAGTGTTTGCAAACTCGACAATAGCGCTCATGAGAAAGTGGCACACAGCCGTAAAGGTTGCGAAGAAGGTCAAAAACGGAGCGATTACCACAGAGAGCGAGCATTTTAAACGGGCTTTGGCTGGAGCTACGAAGGAGATGAAAGTGCTGTTTCCCATCAACTGCAACAACAACCACTGGTGCGGTGTGATGATGGATTTGGTGAAGGTCCGAGTTTACGTCTACCACTCAATGGCGTCCTCCTACATTGCCAGTGTTCGTGTCGTGGCACAGAAGATGATTACGATGGTGCCAGAAGACGTCAGACCGAGTTTCCGCTTGATGAATCACGATCGTGGCCTTGGCGTTCAGACCGGCAGCTACAACTGCAGCGTGTACGTTCTGCTGGCGTTCGAAATGTTTTGTGGGTCAGAGCCTCTTAGACACCTCGACAAGAAGACTCTGCAATGCATGCGCTACCGCTACTTGCACTTGTGCTTGCAAGACGAAGTTGAATAGTGGCTAAGTGACAGACAGCGTGAAAGAAGAAGAGAGTAGCAGTAGCGGTAGCTAAGTCGCTTAATTCACTCATTTTGCCTCTAACGGAAGCTGTTGAAATCTATGCATGATCTTGTTCGGCTTTGGTCCTAGAAACACTTGATCTCCTGAGTGAACTGCCTAGCGTTTGAAAGACGCTCGGGTCCCAACACAACATTGTCCCAACAGAACACTTCTCCCGCTTCGGACTTTGGCGAGGCCGCCACTCACCAATGATCGCCAATCCGGCTCTTTGCATCATCCAGCTATACGCGAATAGTGTATAATATTTTCCGCCGGCTCTTTCGAGTTGGGTGCCGGATTGGCGCAACTAGGGTGTCAGACGGTCACACGTGGGCACCGTTTGGTGCTGGTTGGGCACGTATCCCGTCCCATGTGCATGAGGTGGGTGCAGCAACGAGTGCCAAAAAAACACTTGCTGCTGCACAATTGACAACCCCTAATGACTCGTCCGTTACCCGTGAACAATCAATCATTAAGGCATCTCCCCAGGTGGTAGTCTGCACACAAAAGGACGCAATACCCATTTGGAGGTTTCCAAAACTAACCATTGTAAACGCGTGAAATTCATCTCTGATTGGCTAAAATGTGCACAGCACTCGGAACGAGTTTCAGAATTTGCAGAACACCTCCGTGAGGCGCGAGTTTTGCTGTCTATATCGGTTGTGTCTATGCCAAATGTAAGTGGAAATCTACATGCTCAGTTTACAATACAATTTCAGCCGAAGAAACAGTGGGAGGGTTAATTTCCAACCGCACCCAGCATCACGCTTGTCCCCGGCTTGCTATCACCGTTTTCGGCGATCGTCGTAGACTAGGGGCGTCCCGGTGGCCACGTACGTCCTGGCAACCACGTATACGTCCTGTCGGTTCTGTTTTCACATATAATACTAGGTCACTTAGGGAGTTGGTTAGCACCTCGGCAATTGTTGAATATTTGGGGAGGATCTATAGAATCTCGTGAAACAACGCTAAATCTCTTGAGTGGTCAAGTCTTCTCCGAAAGACAGTGCTATTCGAGAATTAAAGGTGTTTTTCGCGTGCAAATCAATCTCTCAAATAAGGCAATGCAACTACACAACTCCTGTGGTCCTGACGAATATGTAAGGCTACTAGAGCTCCTCCGAATACTGTGTCAATGAGTCTTCACTTGCGTCACCCTCTCCACCCAGGTCATCCATTTCGGTTTGTAGGCGGCGTTTCTTCTTCGCTCGATATTTACTTTGCTGCAAGCGCCTCTTTTCCTTGAGCTTTAACCCAAGCTCAATCAACTTATGCTGCGACTGCCGGTACCATTCACCGTTTTGGTCGCGCAGCGGGTTAATCGAGATGTGGAAGTTGGTTAACCCAACGCACATGCGGAACACCTCCTCGTACAGTTATTCATTCCAGCGGTACTTGTTTGCAGTAATACTCCACAGCATATTCAAACGCCCAAAGTAATTCTCGACGAGGACTCGGTCGCTTGACACTTTGTCGTTGTACTGCTGCTCCGCACGACTCAGGGACTTACCCTTCTTGGGATGAATGCATCGGATGTAGTTGGCCATTCCTTGGTAGCCTTTGTCTGCCAGTATCGCCCACTCGTCCGGGTACTTTTCTTGCAGCGGTCCGTCGTCCTGCAGGCCCTCATCACCAGGCATTTTCTTCATCTTCGCCAAGTGAAAGTCCTTATTAGCTTTGAACATGGTCACGTCGTGTGTAGCTCCTTTGGCGTGCTCGGAGCAGTTGATCACGTAGCCGTGCGTGTTGACCGAGACCTCTACCTTGAGGCCGTACAAGTGATGTTTACCACTATAGTACGAGCCGTTCTCCTTGATGGACCCGTCCATACGCCAGCTTTTCTGGAATGTGACATCAACTGCGTAGAGAGAGCAGGGGAAATTGTTGAACGCGTGACCTGACGTTACGGCTGTACGCATTTTGGTGCGGTCGCACTGCGCCACAACCTGGTCCGCGTACAACTTCGGCGAAAGAAGCCGAATGAACTTGGAAACAACGTCTGTAAACGTAGCCGTCGGCAGCCTAAAATTTTTACTGAGATCATCCCACGTCCCCCTGCTTGTAACGTGACGAGCGTCATGAAGAATGCATCTTTGCCTGAGATAGAGGAACGACGACCTCTACCAACGTTGAAGTTGTTTACAACAAAGTCGCGAACTGACAACCAGAGCTCGTTGAACTCGCGAAGCGAAAAGTTTGTCATCTCCTTGATTCCACCTGAGCCGCCGATGTCTCGAAATTCGTCGAAGTGCGGGGTGTCCGTACTCTCGTCGTCAACGTCATGGGGTCTCGACGTTGGATAACGGCTCAATTCGTTTTCAAGCTCAATTTAAGTTTCGTGCATACCCGCGAGGACGGCTTGAACATGGGCACGGGACTGCTCGGGTGTGCGAGCTGCACGGGCAACAGCGCGAGGCATTGCGATGGGATGTTTGAGTAATGAAGTCGCCAGAAAACTTATAGCAGCACTTCTTGCAGCCAGTGGGCCACGACTGGCTGTCAGACCAGCGCACTGAACCGTTAAGGCGATTCATGGTCAGCTCGATAACCGCGGTTCGCGCTAACTAGGAGTTTGTCATTGTCTTCTATGTGGAACCGGAAAAGCCTCTGTAAATCGGCAGATGGCCAACTTTCACGCTGGGAGGCCCGCTCTTTCCCGAGAGGTCAATCTTTTCACGATGTGCACAATCTCCCGAAAAAGATTTGCCTCCTCAGAGAACAGCCATTGGTTCCTGGTGTTGCCTGTATTTAGCTGGGTGCTTGATGTCCCGGCAGGTTAGCAATTGTTCCCAGTATACGATCCAGTCTTTGACTGGAAAACCCCCAACTTACGAAGCGACCTACTGTTCAGATTACACATTAGACTGTACCCATTTCAAGTTGCATACAATACTTAAGTACTTTCCAGACTACCACTTTGAAGATTCAGAAAACTGCCCATTTCAGCTCAAAGGGGCAGGTTCCTGAAAATACCCCTGGGGAGAATGATCGTCGATCATTCTACATGAGCGGTCAGTAAGCGCATCTTCCTCTATGGGAGTTCTCATCTTCCAACAAATGCTAGTCATTGCAGCTAAACTTCGCCTCCGCAAACCTTTCGGATACCACCAATGCGCACCATATCTCGGTAGGTGGCGTTTAATTGTTTCTTTTCGAGTGCTTGCCAACTGCTAACAGCTTTCCATTTTTGCGTTCCCGATAAGCTTAACTACTTTCGATTTTGTAGTTTTATGGGCAAAAGAAAAAATGCTCTGATAGCCTTTACTCGTACCATGCATAAAGTTTCACGGCATTGATGTCGCAGTCGACTGTTAGGAGAAACTAGAGGATTGGGCTGGTAGCGCGAGCCAAAAAGTATTTTTTTAATGTTTGTTTATTTTTCAAAAGGTCACTTCCTATCTTGACAAGGGGATGAATGTTCTTTTACAGTGCAGAACAAAGCGATTCAGACGAGAAGCAGGGCGCAGGGGGAGCGATTTCTTTCACCACGGCAGCCCCGCCCTATTCAGGGTTATACTTTGCTGCTGTGGTGTCGGAGCGAGCGGCCCTCTCCCTGAAGCTGCTGCCAAGATCATTGCCGAAGAACGGCGCCACAAACAGTCTACGAGGTACAACTACATTGCATTTTTGTGGTTGTTATTTCTTTAAACATAATTCTTTACATTGTGTTAATGTCTGCTGCACTGCAGACTGTATGCTGCTGTTCCAAACGGGGGATTTCTACGAGTTTTTCGGGGATGATGCGAGGAGACCAGCTCATGTCCGTGCAGAGTTTCCATTTTGTGATTTGGTGTTGGAGGGCACTAACATTCTGTGTTTTTGTGTAGTTATTGGACTTGGCATTGACGAGGAAGACCAGGAAGGTGCCGGTGCATGCACTGAGTGAGATGTGCGGGTTCCCGATTGGGGTTCGTGGACTCAAATGTAGAGAAACTGGTACGTTGTATAGTGGAAATGCTTGTCGGGGTGCAGCTAAATATATTTTGCGGTTCTTAGGTGATGCATCATGGTGTGAAGGTGGTGATCTGTCCAAGTGGAGGTAGGTACCGCATAACAGAACTCATTGTTCGCACCCAACGAACACAGAAATCGTCTGTTTGATGCCGCACAAAGAAGAGCAGCTAAATATTAACTTGCACCTGGCAACCGAATAGCGGGCTAAGGGTAAAATGACTGGCGTTCCGGCAAGGTAGTTTGTTTTGCTCCATCGGCTATTTGTGCTCAGTGTTGGATTGACCGCGTTTGCGAAATGAGGGGGACTGGGTGTCCTAGCAGGGTTGTCGCCTTTCTTAAGGTTAATGCTCCATCCAACACAAGAAGGTGAGCGCTGCGTTCTTGCTACTGTCCTACTGCTACTGCTTCTACTCTAACGCGTTGTGCTGTTTGGTATAGTTGAAGCGCGACTTCCTGGCATAGCGCGTGGTGTATAAGGGGTGTGAAGTTTGGCTACAGCGAAGGCTCGCAGGCGAAAGGTTGCGGTCTAAGGGGCGTGCCAAACCCGTCTACAGACCGATATATCACTCCGAAAAGGCGTCTATTAAAAGGGTAATATTGTTCAAAACTGCCATTCTGTTCCTGCGTCCTCGTCTGCTTCTTCAAGTTCTTCGAAGTCCTTCAGCGGGTCTATTTGTTGTAGGGGCACGCGATGTTGCTGCAAGAGGCAAATTAGCTGGCCCCAATTTGGCTCGGAGTTTCGTTCTTCGCCGCGATCCAGTGGTAGCACTTGAAGAAGTCGTGCCTTCTTGAACCCACCGACAATGGTAGCAGTAGTGAGCGATAGCCAAGCTTTCTTGATCCACGTGATGACGTCGGGTCTTGAGGGCGGCGTCATCTTGAACGGGGACACACGGCTTGAGGAGCGAACTTGGGCTAGGAGAAATTATATCCACTTCTTGCGTAAGTGCTCCTTGAGCGGGTGATTCCATGCTACGTCGGCAGGTTGGCACACGTAAGTATAGCCTGGAGGGACCTTCATGAGCTCAACATTCAGCAACCTAGCACAGACCAATACATCGTAGCGCCAATGCCCCGAAAAGTCATCCCACAAAAGCAGCACGGGCTCATGCATGTTCTCTCTGTCACCAAAATGGTAACAGAGAAATTCGATGGAAAGCTCGCTGTTCCACCATCCTGCACTATTGCCATAGATTTGGACACCTACCTGCTCCGGGTGCAGCTCTTTCCAGAGCTTGCGGCCAAACCCGTGTCGAAGAACAGTGTTGTCTCTCGCTGTTTCGGCGATCTTGGATGGTCGTGTCTTGAAGACGAGGAAGGGATCGGCCTTGTTACCGTCGCTATCACCCAGCAGCATCGTGGTCACTCGCTCCTTGGATTTACCGGCGCATTTCACCCACACTGTCTTCGCCCCTCTAGTGATGATCGTGGCTGTCGGAACATACTCGTAATTCACACCTAGATATCGAGCGTAAGAACCCATACAATAACTCAAAGAATAGTGAATCGCACCTGTCTGGTCTGCGTTGTAGACCTTCGTGATCTTGAGCTCCTTCATTTTGTCTTGAACTTGACGACTGAACTCTTCCAGCTTTTCTAGCGCGTCTTCCGGTGTTGTCTGCCCCTCCCTTGTTCTACGGCGGATTGCCAACTTGTGTCGGCGCAGGAAGTGCTTGCGCCATGACCAGGATGCAGTGAAAGCACCGCGAGGAAGCCCTGTAGCAGCGTAGAGCTCGCACGCTTGCAACTTCAACATCAGCCCAGTCACGGGCACACCATCAGCTCGAAGACCATTCACCCACCGCACAAGCTGCTCTTCTGCTAGGTAGGGTAGGGTAGCACCCATTCCGCGAGCCCTGTGGCGGTGATGGCTACCCGAGCCCGCCGCGCACTTGGCCTCGATTAGGACACGATTGTCATTCCACGAGTAGCAAATACGCTTTTAGAGCGCACGTGGGCGCGATCTAGGCCAGGATAGAAGTGCTCAATAGTCTCTTCCATGCTATGACAGTTAAGAAACTGTAGTACACGCAGCTTGAAGCGGTAGGACACCGCAACTCGTTTGTAGATCTTCGGTTTGGAGCCATTTCCCGTTGTTCTCTTTCGTCCCGTGCGTGGCATGGTGGAAGGCGAGTACGCTGGTGAAGTCTTGGCGCGAAATGAAGTCTTTGCAAATTTCGGCGCGAACACTACTGAAGTCGCCTGCCTAGGACGACTGGTTTCGGAGTGCTATAAACTATAACCTGCAATTAAAGGTATATATTAACCTTTTAAATATAAGACTACTGGCTGTTCATTGGCTTCTAGGTGGTGTGAACTATGAGATATCTGCGAATTACGAGTTCTGTTATGCGGTACATGTATTTTGTCGGGGACTATTTATGTAGGTGAGCATGAAGTAGCTGATACAGTTTTGCAATATGTTGGTGACAGAGTGCATCGAGTACTAAAAAAGAAGAGGGGTTACAGCTCGCTTGTTGACTGACAAGTTGTGCGGATTGTTACGCCGGGGCCTCGGTGCAAACGACGAAGGAGAATAACTATTTGGCATCTCTCTTCTATGATAACGATATATGGGGGCTCGTGGGCTGACTTGTCGACGGGAGAGTTCGCGTTCCACAACGTCCATCAGTGAGAAACTATCCACATTAGGCTGGGTTCTTCGCTATCGAGGACTAATTGGGTCGGGCAGCCGCAAATGCAGCAGGCTCGCGCGTAGATTTGTACAGTAGTGATCTCGAGTCTTTTAGGAAGTATTCCCAATACGCATTTCTTGTTAAACACGTACCGCTTTAGTCAAATACGCTAATATTTTCTGCCCACAATATTAGTAGGAAGTCAACCACTCTTAACGTAATCTATCAGTTGTGCTCCACCTTGCTAAAGTGCATTAAAAACCTTTGAATTTCAATAGCCCTATGGAGTTAATGTGAAATGATAGATTTATAAGGAGTCGACACCTGAAGTTTGTATGCCTCGATATAAAAAAGACTACACTTTTCGTGCGCCGAATTAATCCCTGTTGGGCTGTCCGTAACTACGTATCGTAGCACTACCAGGATAAGTTCATCCCTTTTAAGGGATGAACATATCTCAAAAACAGTGAAGCTACAGGTGCTTGCTGAAGGCGGGTCCGTGCCCTATGTGTCAATCGAGTTGTGCATGGCAAGCTAATGCACCGGACTTATGGCCACGCATTCAAAATATCCAGGCCGGTTCGGCATCAAAAGCTGCATGAGTTGTAATCATGAACGTGCAAGTCAACGCCGTGCAAATCGCTTCTGACCACGCGAAGCTTCCTCGCTGTAGCCCTCTTTGCACCTTGCTGTTGGTGCAGTATCCACGGCTTCGTGATCTCTGTTGTGGGTATCGCCCGACTGGATACCCAGTTGATGGCAGCTGGCGGCAGGAGATCATCTTCTGGAGGAGCGTTTACGGCAGGAAGAAGCCCTTACGGGCGATAAATTACTGTGGGTTGTTATAATACTTGGGGGCATGCGAGCAAGTGCCCGTAATCACCCTCTTGTCTAGTTCTATCCAGGGCCATGCTGTCCTTCACATGACCCGCTGGCGCTTGAGCGGCGCTGGTCCACACGGGATCGACGTCATCGCACGGCGTTCGGCCTCCACAGACTGATACTTGGTCCACAGTCGGGTGAGCATGGCCTCCTCCTGTTTCCGCCGGATGTAGCTGCTCGACGGTGGCAGATTGGCAACTGCAAGGCGCTTGGAGCGGTCTGTGCCGACTCGAAGAGACTCGGGTCCAGCTCGTCCAGGTACTCGTCCAGTCCTCGGATGAGCACGCGGTCGCCAGTCTGTTGCTGCTCGAGCTGCTGTTTGCGCTCGAGGAACTCCTGGATCTCCTCGTAGTAGCTGCGCGAGCGACTGTCGTGCACGCCAAGCAGCGAACTCGACGCCTCGTCCAGGCCGCCCACCTGTGCGCAAATGTACTGCTGCACTGCGTCCATCTCCGCTCGGTACTGTTTCTCCTTGGCGGGTGACGCGAACTGTAGCGGCCGGCGCACGGTGCGCCGCGGCTTGCCAGTTGCGCTACCAGTAGTTGACATGGGGATTTCGGTGCCTCGTGGTCTGCAAATAGCGGAATGGGACTTGACTGCACTGGAGCTGCCCGGCACGGTGTTACTCTCGCTTCAAGGAATCGGGCTCGCCCATCACTCGAGCCCATTGGCGACGCGACAACGCTAGGTACCAATCAGGTGCGGTGGATTCTTTTTTGGTTACCTACACCTTCTGCATAAAGGTTTCAACAACGGGGATTTTGACCTGGATGCAGAAACCGGTAGTGACAGGTATGACGGGGGACGAGATTATAGAGGTCAAAAGTACGCTGCGTCATCTGGTTCTAAAAATCGGGAAAAATACATGTAGTCGAATTTTGGTCGACGCCATACAAAGAGCAAGTGGCACTGCGCTTTTCGAGTGATTCGCAGCGACATCCTGTTGCAGTCGATTTGCCAGGCAGGATACTTTTGCCGCGTTGATGTCACGTGGCAGGCCCACAGTGATCACCGCCGTCGTTGCTGCGGTCACCGTTGTGGGTTCACTCGAGGCAGCAAGAGCAGATCGGATCGGGCGCCGTGCCACGTAACCTGCTGGCCACGTGTGACTGCTACACGAGATCAGATGGTCGCATCGGTTGGCAGGCCCTTGAATCAGCAGTTGATTCTCAACCTTTCAGTACAGTACAGCTCCGCTTGTGGCTCTTTAGCAAAAGTCGCCGTATTAAATAACAGATCCCCGCGCCGTTCCATTCACTAGATTCACCAAAATGATACCCAAATTTGCGTCAACTGAAAATATCCTCCGTTTCGATTGGCTAAAACGCATTTCAGCCAATCCGCCGCCAGGGAGCGGTCTATTAATCAGTTTGTCATGGTGCCGGAGCATGCGCTGCTAACGGGAGGCTTCCTGCTGCTGTCGAGCACCGTGGCGCTCTTCTGCCTCGAGCGCAAGCGCCACCGCCAGCGCGTATGGCGGGAGCGTCTCACCTACAAGAAGCTGTCGAAATCGTGCGTCTTCTGTCGCTCCTGCTGCCCCCCACCCCAATCCTTTTACCCACTTTGTCACTTGTTCAGATCCGATCTGGGCGCGTCCTTCGGCCTGGACATCGGTACCCATTGTACCATAAGAACAAGAAGACGCGCCTTCGCCGGACTGACGCTCTGTGACTGACTGACAGGAGGGACGTTGGCCAAGATCGTGTACTTTGAGCGCGGCACCGACACCCGCAAGCGGCCGCGCTCGCCGTCGCTGGACGTGGCGGCAGGAGAGATGAACCAGTTTCTGCGCGAGAACGAGTCGTTCGGGCGCACGGGCGTGCAGGACGTTCGGCTGCGGATCCACTCCAAGACGCTCGATGGGGTGCGTGCACTCTGGAACTTTTAATAGGGAGATTTGTGACTGAAGGTTTTGGTGTCAGGTGTTCCACTTTGTGCGGTTCGAGAGCAACAAGACGCGAGAAGCCATCGAGTACATTGCCAGCAATGGAATCAACCAATCGCTGCGCATTTTGCCGTGCACGGGGGAGGAGCGCACAAGGTTCGAGTTTGGGATTTTACGTGGATTTTTGTGTTATTTTTTGCTGAGATTTGGTGGATGTTGCGTGGTGGGCAGTATGGACCTGCGTTTAACGAGATGGCTGGGATTGAGCTGGAAAAGTACGATGAGATCCAGTGCACTATTTTGGGACTGCATTTGCTGCTTACGACACTTTCCGACGAAGTGTACACGTTTGAGGTGGGTGACGATAAATCTCGTGCTGGTAGTTGTATCAACTTGAGGCTAACACAATGGATCTTTGTTTTTGCGATGCAGGTCGTGGATTTTAATTCTCTGGCGGCGTCGCGGGTGAAAACCATTCAGACGGATGGGGGCGACGATGTGTACCCGTATCTGGTACGTCGAAGCACACCGTGATGTTTATTATCTCGACCAAAGCTAAACCGCTATCTCTCTTTGTTCACTACCCAGCTTGTCAGTATCGGCTCGGGTGTAAGTGTGCTGTACGTGAAAGGCCCAGGTGATTATGAACGTGTAAGCGGCAGTAGTATCGGAGGGGCACCTATTGGGGTCTCTGTCGCCTGCTGACTCAGTGCAAGTCGTACGACGAGGCGTTGGATTTGTGTGTCCATGGCACCAACAAATCGGTTGATATGAGTGTGGGCGATATCTATGGGGGAGCATACGACAAGTTTAAACTACCGGCGTCCACTGTTGCCAGCAGCTTTGGTAAAATGATTTCAGTGTCCCGCGAAAGTGTGAGCGATGCCGATCTTGCCCGGTCGCTGCTTGTCATGATCACACAAAATATCGGCCAGGTTGCGTTTCTGAACGCGACTTTGTACAAGACAAAGAACATTTTCTTCGTTGGCAACTTTCTCCGCCACAACGAAATTTCGTCACGGACGCTAGCGTATGCAATTAATTTCTGGTCAAATGGAGCGATGGAGGCGCGTTTCTGCAAACACGAAGGGTATCTCGGGGCGCTTGGGGCGTTCTTACGTCACGCTGAAGTTACAAATTCCCATGGCGAAGAGTTTGTATCTGCAACGCGAAGATCGAGGCAGTAATGCTGCTTGGGGCGCTGCTTTGACTGGGTTACATTTCAATATAGAGGCGTTTCTAATTGTCGATGGTAAGTTGTCGTGAATGGTTTGGTCATTTAGGTTTCGCTCGACGACAGTGTTGTCGTGACGATTGGTAAAGCTACCGGGAGGTAGTTTTCCGTCGTAACTACTGCAAGTGTCTATGGTTAAACCATCTGCCGTCCCGTATTTTGCGATTGAATGTTGCAGTCATTTTGAAACAATATGGCATGTACCGGTAACAATGTACTACAGTATATACCGAATACTTTCGTGTGTTTCCCTTCTCATATGACTGATACGTCGGACACGGTGATTGCTCCGCCAAGTGGGAAGCTCCGCACTCATTACACGTGCTCGCTATGCTTAAAGCTTGCTGCGGTGCTCTCGAGATCGACACCCAGTCCGACTGCGTCCACCATCCCGTTGGAGCCCGAGCGAAACCATTCCAGAGCGTACTCTTTGTTCTTCTGGAAGCACAGGAAAGCCTCCACCATTGACGGGTTATCTGCCAGCGCAGCCTCACGCGCAATACCTTCTGTGCGCAGAAGCACATTGTAGACGTTTTTCGGACAGTCTCGCCACTTGACGAGGCCGCTGGAAGCGACAACACCATTTCAGCGTAAGGTGCAATCAACGGGAAACGAAGCTGGTTCGTTTTCCACCATGCCAACGGGTTCACGTTCCGCTCCGAATTAGGGAGACTCAAGAAAGCGCTCAGTTCTTTTTCCCAGGTTGCCACCTCGCTATCCTCCTGCAGAGACGACTTTGACGACTCAGACGGCAAATGCGAAAGGAGGTCATCCTCTTCGTCTTCGAGAGCCACAGCATTGCCAGTGGGCTCTTTCGCCAACTCGGCGTAGGAAGACTCCGTCAGTCCCGAGGAACCGGACGAGTGTGCTACATCCAGTGTAAACATCCGACGGAGATAATCCTTGCCAACGTCGCACTCGGCCTTGGGGGACAAATAACAATATTCTCGATTTTTGTAACGAGGATCGAACAGTGTCGCTGCGTAACAAACTGGAGGGAGCTTTGCAAACTGCCCTCGCAACTTCCTCGCAAGCGTCTCAAAGAAGCGCTTCCACGTGGCTGGCTCCAGGTGGTCTGGCACGCCCTCGACAGCCGATAGCGCTTGCTTCTCTGCATACGTCACCAAGGCTGCAGCAATCGTGGAGATACTGGAAATGCCGCTCTTGTGCACTTCCTTGTCGCTTCCCGTTTTCTTGTTCTTTTCTCCTTCGAGCGCCTCTGAGTATCGAGCAAACGGTCGCAATTTCTTCACTAGCAGCTCGATGAACTCTACAGTCGACTCAGGAAGGTACTCCACAAGGTGCGCGTTCGCAATCTCTTCCAAAGTGGGCAAGTGCTCCAGGAAGTCGCGCAAAAACGCGTAATAAGACATGGATTCGTGCCCTTCCGGATAGAGCTCTACATCGAAGAGCGGGCATTTGCGGCTGAGAGCTAGCATCACTTCATCGTGTTCTGCTAACCGAGCCACAAAATCCTCCACGTGGGTCACAACGTCAGGAAAGGCCTTCACGAATACATCCTGCGTCAAACAGACACGCAAATGTTGTACAGCCGACGTCAGCAGCATCGTGCTCTGCGCAGTATCGGGCGAGGCAATTCGACCATCAAAGTTCACAGGAACAAAAAGTGACGGAAGGTCGTTCGCAGTCAGTTGAATCCGTGCCGGCAACTCGTCCTTGACACAGGCAATCACCTTGTCCTTAATTCCGAGGACATTCAGATACGTGTCCACAATGTTCTTGATGGTCTCCAGTCCAGGGTTTTCATCGAGCGGCGCGACCCCACGGCGATATCAAAGAGACGGAAGTTAACACTAAAGTGAATCTTCACGGCCAAGTACTGCGTGGGCTTGGGCTCTGTTGGTGCCGGGTGTCGCCACAGCTCCAGCGACACAGCCACGCTCTTGGCCCTCGCCAGCACCATCTTGGTGGTCACAACCACGCTCTCCTGCAGCAACAACACCGCCTTCCCCACTGCTTCTTCACTGGGCAGAGCAAGTTTCTTGTCTCCCAGCAACTGGTTCATGACGTACTGCACCCCTGGCTTCGTGGTAAAGTTCAGCGGCAAATTGTCCACCACCGCCATGAGCGCCAAATCCTGCGTCAGCTGTTCCGCATTCACCTGTACCGGTTGTACTCCATACGCTGGGCCCATCTCCCTCTGCTCCTTGGAAAGTACCGGTACCGATGGGTATGTACCGGTATAAAAGGCTGCAGTTGGGTCTCTCTTGAGAGCAGCAGCAGAGAACTGAGTGCTGGGGAGGAACCTCCTGCAGCCAGAGCTGGTGGAGCTCCAGGGGCTTGAAACCCCAGCTCCGAGCCCGCCTGACTGGCTGCAGCAGCCGGCTGAAGCCCCAGTTTCTGCCGCTTGAGGTGGCGTTTGGTCTCTCGGTGCTCCTCGCACACCGCGTTGGCCTGTTGGTGCGTGGCGTCGGTGCGGCCGGCTGTGCGCAGGTGCGAGAGCAGGTTGGACGAGTGGTGGCCCTTGATCACCCGCTCGCAGAACTTGCACACCGAGTTGCCGCCCTGGTCCTTCTCGAAGTACGACCACACGGCCGAGACGCTGGCCGGGCCGCTCGCCAGCGGCGGCGCCGGGGAAGCCGGGAAATCCCCACTGGCGGCGGACGCGCGCTTGACCATTTCCAGGACTTGACACAGTAAAACCGGTGCGGGCGGTAAATGGCGAGTCGGGAAATGCCGCAGGTAATTTACCGGTACGTTGATGGCAATAGTGACGGTTTGACGTCGGAAGAGTGACGTGTATGATGTAATCATTCGACGTCGTTTGTATGGAGAAATGTATGCTGAAAACGATGATGAGCTTGAAGTGGAACCGTTAGGTATCCGATGCTTGCAATCGAGTCCCTTACTGCACGTGTCCCCACTTTCGAATATGCTGCGTCCGATCTCTCGCTGTTTCGGCCTCATTGGGCGTCGAAGCTTCTCCGGTTAGTCTCTGGTTTTGAGGGGCTCGGTCACCACCATTGCTAACTTAAGCTGTTTGTTGGGCTTTTTACTGGCAACAGCTTCCAGTGGTGCGACGTCAACTGTCGGCTTCATCGGACTGGGGAACATGGGCTTCCCCATGGCGCACAACCTGCTCAAGGGTGGCGTCGACATTCTGTGCTTTGACGCCAACCGCTCCAACGTCGATCGTCTCGTGTTGCTCGGAGCGAAAGCCGCAGATTCCGTCGAGCAGGTGGCGACCCAGACGACCACCGTCTTCTCGGTGCTGCCCAATGACGAGGTCGTCACGAGTGTCGTGATGGGAGACCAAGCCAAGCCTGGATCGGGACTGCTGGCCAACATGGCGCCCGGGGCTCTGCACGTCGGATGCTCCACGATCCACCCGAACACTTCTCGCACTCTCAACGCCAACCATCGGGACGCAAAGACGAAGTACGTGGCTGCACCCATTTTTGCTCGTCCGGACGGCATGGAGGCCATGCAAGCGAACTTTGTAGTGTCCAGCTCCGACGCGACCGCCGTTGAGGAGGCCTCGCAATGGCTGCACAAGTGCACGAACGGACGAGTGGCCCCTTTCAGCACGGAGGATCCTGGAGCTGCGAACGCGGTGAAGCTGTGCGGGAACTTCCTCATTGCAACGGCCATCGAGTCGATGGCCGAGGCGCTTTCGCTCCTGGAAGCCAACGGCGTGGATCGCGTCCAAGCGATGGAGTTCTACAGCAGCACGTTCATGAACTCGGTGATCCACAAAGGATACGGACAGCGCGTCTCCGAGCGCGACCACCGTCCTGGCGGGTTTGCTCTCGAGCTGGGCTACAAGGACCAACGCTTGGCGCACCAACTGGCTATGGAGTCGCAAGTGCCGATGCCGTTCCTGTCCACGCTCATCGACCGATTCCTGAGCGAGCGCGCCAAAGGCCGCAGCGATCTCGACTGGTCTGCCATTGGCCTCGGCGTTTGTGAGTCACGTGGAGTGGACGTGTCGGACGCCATCGACCGCTCTCGTGCTGGGCAAGCGCAGCCACCGCAGCCGAAGAAGGTGTAGCCATGTTGGGGTTACCACCGCGTTTTGCGACAAATTGAAGTCACTTCACGTCGTCTTTTGACTTGCCCTCTGTCACTTTCTGAACTCCCTCGTGACAGTGTCCTCTAGGGTACAAAACTCGAGCCATTTTGGTAGCGAGGGAATACCGGTAAGATGAAGCTGCTCAAGAAGCAGATCAACGAGAAAGATGGCGCTGGGTCGGTGGTGCTGCGTGCGGAAGAGCCTGAGGACATGTGGCACATCTACAACCTCATCCACGTGACAGACTCGGTCAAGACGACGACGATCCGCAAGGTCCACACCCTCTTAGGTGTAGAGAGCAATTGAAGTTCGTACTTAAGTGAATTTTGGGGTTTGTAGGTGGTGAAGGAGGGCGTGACGGGCTCGACGAGCAGCCAGCGCGTGCGCATGACGTTGCAAATTGAGGTGAGTGTCCGAGTGTATTGACAAAAAGCGGTGGTGTGCTGGGAAAATGCTGAAAATTGGACGATGTACAGGTGGAGCAAGTGAACTTCGATCCGGCGCTGTGTGTGCTCCGCATCAAGGGCAAGAACGTGATGGAGAGCCAATACGTCCGGGTGCGGGACTTGCAGCAATGTGTTGGTCAAGATATCATGCAGGCAACTGATGCAGTTGTGTGCGTGTAGATGGGGGCTTATCATACGCTGGACCTGGAGATGAACCGCGACTTCACGCTGGCCAAGAACTGCTGGGACGTCATGTCGCTCGAGAGAATCGACATGGCGTGTGATATCACCAAGCAAGCGGAACTAGCGGCTGTTGTGATGCAGCTCGGACTGGCGCACTTGTGTCTGATCAAGGGGGATATGACCGTCATTCGGGCCAAGATTGAAACGAGTGTGCCAAAGAAGCGTCCAGGAAGTTCGGCTCACGCCAAGGGCGCGGAGAAGTTTTACGAGAACATTGTACGATCCATCCGACAGCACATCGATTTCAAGCTTGTCAAGTGTGTGCTGCTGGCCAGTCCAGGTTTTGTCAAGGACGACTTTTTCAAGTTCATGATTGAGCAGGCGGTCCGTCAGGACGACAAGCTCATCCAGGAGAACAAGCCGAAGTTCGTGCTGTGTCACTCGTCGTCCGGCCACAAACACGCGCTCGACGAGGTGCTAAACGACCCGGCAATTCAGTCTCAAGTGGCAAATACGAAGGCTGTGGAAGACGTCAAGTGTCTGGAGCGCTTCTTCAACATGCTGCACATCGACCAGGACCGCGCATACTACAGCTACAAGCACGTTGTGCGTGCGAACGAGAACTTGGCCATCGAGACGCTGATGATCACGGATGCTCTCTTCCGGTCGCAGGATATCGTCACTCGCCGCAAATACGTCGACCTTGTGGAGAGCGTGCGTGAAAATGGCGGCACCGTTCGGCTGTTCAGTAGTTTGCACGTTTCCGGCGAGAAGCTCGGGCAGGTGAGCGGGATCGCTGCCATCCTGCGCTTCCCCATGCCTGAAATCGACGACGAGGACGACCAAGACGACGAGTCGGAATCAGAAGATGAAGAGGAGAAGGAGGACGACAGCGGGGTGGGCGACCTGTCCGTCGAAGCTTTGGGTATGTAGTAGAGGAGCTTTGAGCAGCTTGAAAAAGTGCATGACATGACAAATGCAAAGAGGTCACCCTTTCCACTTAGCTGCCTGTGTTGTGCTGTACGACGAGGTTGGACACTCGCTTGTCGAAAGTCTGCGACGTGAGACGCTCCCAAGCGGTGCGAACGGGTTCGACATGGCGTTCACGTACAGCCGATGCACCTCTGCGAAGAACTACAGTCACAACCCAGTCACAAGGTTAGATCTCTCTTTCCTGTCCTGTAAATATCCTACAAGAGCTCACAGGTCTCAGCTCGGACTCGCGCACGGGCACGTCCTGCAGCACCACCACGAACTTGACAGATGTGTTGGTGACGTAGCCGTACACTCGGTAGTCCTCAATGGGTCCCAGGAAGCCCAGGTACATGTCGTCCTTGGCCGTGGTGACGCCTGCGCCTCGCAGCTTCTCCTCCACGACGTCCAACGACACGTGCGCGATGTAGTGGAAGCCCAAGTCTTCGCCCTCTTCGCCGAACGTGCGGATGTACAGTGGGCTGTTCTGTACGCAGGAATTAGGACACAAAGCATTAGTACGGACTCTACTAGAGAGGAGGGAGCGCAGGACACGCACCGCCGCGCCGATGACAGCGACACAGGCGATCATGCTCAACGGCGACTTTTTTGGTAATTTACCGGTACCTGGGAAAATTAATTAAAGTGTTGGGAAACTCGATGTAGCCATGTGCTAGTTGAAGTCAAAGTTGGATCAGATTTACAAAATAATACAACAAAATAATACAATTCCTAATTAGTTTTCTAGAGTTACGCCTCAGTATTTCACTCGCACGCCTTGTGTTCGTGGACGCTCTTGACAAAATCAACGTTTGCCTCTTCGTCCTCTCTTGTGAAGTCGGCACTACCCGAGTCTTCGATTGAATACTCGTCCGGGACAAAGTCCACCACCACCATCGTGTGCGGTGCTTCCACTTCGACTACCGGTACCATCGGAGCTGGAGTCGTCGGTGTAGGCGTTGTTGTTGGTGGTGCAGTGGTAGTCGGGGCCACAGTATTATCGTAGCTGGACGTCCACTCGCCACTCGCATGCACTTGACCAAACGTGTCATCCGTTGCATCTAGTGCATCCACCGACGTCATGTCGACGTTCTGAGTGATGACCTCACTTGGCTTCGTATCAGCCGGTGTTGGTGTACGCGTCGGTGTTGGCGCAGGCGTCGACTGGGCTTGTGCATCGGTCAAGTTGTAGGTGTTGGTAGTGTTCATAGCTGCGTTGATTGGGGCCATTCCGAGCTTCTGAACGAACACGCCATTGTCCCAAAGCTGCACGAAGTGGTCCGCGAAGAAGTTGCCAGCATTGGGTCCTCGAAGTGCCTGGTCGCTTTCACCTGTGCACTCACCGTCGCTCTCACCAGGAGGCTTGACCCACACGTAGCGGCTCACGTAACTGGAGCCGGTGTTCGTAGTGGGGAGCTCCCGATGCCGGCCCATTTGGAGTTGCACCACCCCGTCGTAGTCGGGTCCACGAAGTTCCTGGACGTATCGACGATGCACTTGTAGTCCTTGCCACTCGCCTTCACGAAGCGCTCGCATGTTGTCGCCATCTCCCCGTTCGATCGGTAGTTCGACGTGTTGAGCGAAATCCTTACACCTACCGTCCGGATCCACCGCGTTCACTACTTTCGCGACTGCTGCAGCCTGCTCGTCATTTGAGAGCGTCCAGTAGCCCACGTCCAGGTAAATCTCTGCGTTCGCGTTTTGCGAGAGGATATCCATTGCCACGCCGAGGTTGCCAGCGTAGCCCTTGGCGTGGCCGCAACTGTCTGCGTCGGCCAAAAGACCGATCGCGTCCGGCTCCAGGATGTAGACGACCTGTCGATCACCCACAGAGTCTACGAGCTGCTGCAAGAATGCGCGGTAGGCGGTGGTGTCGGAGTTGGAGCCAGCACTCGAGTATCCGTGAGCACAGTCCTTCTGCGGTAGGCCGTACACGACAATCGTTGGAGCGCTGGAATCTTGACTTTCAGCGCTGCATTTCGGGAGCACGATGGACGTTGCCAGTGCCGCCGTGTCGGACACGCGGTCGGTGTACCATTGAGCCACCTGCTGCTTGGCCACCACTTCGATCTGGTCCTTGAGGTTCGGATATGCAGCAACTGCGCTGGCGTACGAACCGATGAGATCTGCCTGGCAGGCAGTGGACGTGGACCCCGCACTTGACGTCGAGGTCGAAAGCGCTGCGAGCACTAAAGCGAGATAGCGGTTGACCGGTCTCATGGTGGTGACTGTGGATGAACTTGGGCTGCTGCGGGGCGAAGTTGGAGTTTGGGTGGTGCTGGGTGAACTGTTGTTGCTGCTGTTGTTGAGCTGGTAGATTGGAATCTGAGAGTTTGGATGGTAGGAGTTGTCGTCGCAATAGCGATGTTGACTCTCCACCACATGAACTATCTGTCATCCTCCCAGTTGTTTCGCCTTCGTCCTAGTAGATTGGTTCTCAACATGCGGCCCTCATGAGGTCACCTGCACAGCGTTCAAGCAAAGTCCTAACCTTGAACAGCCGTTCGTCTCCCGCCATTTCAAACAGGAGAGACGATGTCAGCTTAAGCTTAAGCGATGTATTTCCCGCGGATCTGAGCGGATTACACGATGGAAACATAGCGGATAAGCCAAACGATAACGTCTCGAGGTTGACCACAACACTGCTGTTTGGGATAGGACTTTTGCTTGGGCATCTAAAACAGCGTGGAACGGGTAGGCAGAGTTAGCATCATGCGGCCTCATGTTCTACTAGGACGAAGGCGAAGAATTAGCGTGACAGGCATCTAGCAAGGGTTGGAGAGTCGATATCGTTGTCCAGCATCATTGAGACCCTCAGATTCCAATCTACCAGCTCAACAACAGCAGCAACAACAGTTCACCCAGCACCACCCAAACTCCAACTTCGCCCCGCAGCAGCCCAAGTTCATCCACAGTCACCACCATGAGACCGGTCAACCGCTATCTCGCTTTAGTGCTCGCAGCGCTTTCGACCTCGACGTCAAGTGCGGGGTCCACGTCCACTGCCTGCCAGGCAGATCTCATCGGTTCGTACGCCAGCGCAGTTGCTGCATATCCGAACCTCAAGGACCAGATCGAAGTGGTGGCCAAGCAGCAGGTGGCTCAATGGTACACCGACCGCGTGTCCGACACGGCGGCACTGGCAACGTCCATCGTGCTCCCGAAATGCAGCGCTGAAAGTCAAGATTCCAGCGCTCCAACGATTGTCGTGTACGGCCTACCGCAGAAGGACTGTGCTCACGGATACTCGAGTGCTGGCTCCAACTCCGACACCACCGCCTACCGCGCATTCTTGCAGCAGCTCGTAGACTCTGTGGGTGATCGACAGGTCGTCTACATCCTGGAGCCGGACGCGATCGGTCTTTTGGCCGACGCAGACAGTTGCGGCCACGCCAAGGGCTACGCTGGCAACCTCGGCGTGGCAATGGATATCCTCTCGCAAAACGCGAACGCAGAGATTTACCTGGACGTGGGCTACTGGACGCTCTCAAATGACGAGCAGGCTGCAGCAGTCGCGAAAGTAGTGAACGCGGTGGATCCGGACGGTAGGTGTAAGGGGATTTCGCTCAACACGTCGAACTACCGATCGAACGGGAGATGGCGACAACATGCGAGCGCTTCGTGAAGGCGAGTGGCAAGGACTACAAGTGCATCGTCGATACGTCCAGGAACTTCGTGGACCCGACTACGACGGGGTGGTGCAACTCCAAATGGGCCGGCATCGGGGAGCTCCCACTACGAACACCGGCTCCAGTTACGTGAGCCGCTACGTGTGGGTCAAGCCTCCTGGTGAGAGCGACGGTGAGTGCACAGGTGAAAGCGACCAGGCACTTCGAGGACCCAATGCTGGCAACTTCTTCGCGGACCACTTCGTGCAGCTTTGGGACAATGGCGTGTTCGTTCAGAAGCTCGGAATGGCCCCAATCAACGCAGCTATGAACACTACCAACACCTACAACTTGACCGATGCACAAGCCCAGTCGACGCCTGCGCCAACACCGACGCGTACACCAACACCGGCTGATACGAAGCCAAGTGAGGTCATCACTCAGAACGTCGACATGACGTCGGTGGATGCACTAGATGCAACGGATGACACGTTTGGTCAAGTGCATGCGAGTGGCGAGTGGACGTCCAGCTACGATAATACTGTGGCCCCGACTACCACTGCACCACCAACAACAACGCCTACACCGACGACTCCAGCTCCGATGGTACCGGTAGTCGAAGTGGAAGCACCGCACACGATGGTGGTGGTGGACTTTGTCCCGGACGAGTATTCAATCGAAGACTCGGGTAGTGCCGACTTCACAAGAGAGGACGAAGAGGCAAACGTTGATTTTGTCAAGAGCGTCCACGAACACAAGGCGTGCGAGTGAAATACTGTAGAATCAAACCATCCCCTCTAGAAATGTAATTAGAAATTGTAACAAGAGCTGAATGTACAACTTGCACTTAAGGTTCCAAGTTCCGTTTAAATGTGCTAAGGAGAGTGAGAACGCCCACGCTTTTTTCTTCTTGCAACTCAGCCAGTACATGAGGGCAGCAGGAATGTATAGATAAATGGAATTCGTCGTGCAACCTGCACGACGAATATTTATGCTTTTTCGTAGTGTGGGTTTTGTTTTACTTGAAAGGTCACTTGGCAAAAGCGATGGAAGAGCTTGACGCTCGTGTCGAGGAAGTGCTGGGGAGTCCGACTGCCAAAGCAACGACATACGTATACATCCGAGCTCTCGCCCACTTCTTGGAATGGCTTCACAATACCGCTGATGAAGACCGTCGCCCGTTGCTTTTCGTACAATTATTTCGTGAGCTGAGATCGACAATGGAGATGCAACTGCGGTATGACTTTAAGGTCGCCAGTAGTGAGTCCTATAGACCTAGCGACGCTCTGAGCAGCGTCTCAACTGCTAACGCTACAACGACTCCACAATCAGAACTATACACGTGGGATGGAATTTTTCACAGAGTTCCTAGGGAATTTGTGCTGCCTTCAGGAACACTCCGCGTTGTGAAGAAGAACTGGTGTGCAGGACATCCACCGCGGATGCTTTCAAAAACGACATGTCAGCTAGAGAACCGAAAGTTCACTTATCAGAGCTCCAGCGCCTAATGCGTCATGTTGAATCGCTATTGTCCAATGAGGAGGTGTGCCGAGCATACAGCTCAATCAACTCGGGAGGGCTTCTCTTCGCTCAATCAACTAGGCAGGGCTCCTCTTCGCTTAGATTAATAGTCGGCTTTCTTCTCGATTTCGTCGAACAAGGGAAGGCAGCGAAGATTGGATCAGTTGTCGTGAAGGACGTTAGCACGATAGCTAAGAGCTTAAATACACGTTGACATACATGAATTGGTAACGAACCCGTCAACTTGCTTATGCTGCGCTGTATTGATAAATTGCTTCGTGCAAATTGCACGACGATTTTCCAGCAAATGTTGCATTCCAGAGATTACACTTGGGTTTTGTATACTTGAAATCTTTGCATTCTGTGAATTCGGCGTGCAGTCTGCACGGCGAATTCCGGAGAAGTTCGCATGCTCAAATTACCAGTCATCGTTATCGTATCCGGTCTCGTCTCGACCTGAAGAGGGCGGTGTGTACTCTGGAGTAGCGTCGTCATACTCCTGTGACTCTCGAGCGGAATTTAGGTTCCTTGCACCCTCATTTGTGTATTCTGTTGGCTCAGATCCCTGAACCACTTCCTCTCCAGGAGCTGGGACATCGTCGATCTCATCCGTCTCCAACCGAGTGGTCTCGACTTGTATTGGAGTGGGTGGGGATGCATCTGACGTTGGGTTCCCACTGCTTGACGTTGGTTGGATTTCATCACTTGTTGATCCTACGCTGGTCTGAGGTTCATTTCTCTCTAGTTGTTCACCAGCAGCAGTGCCCCCATCTTCTTTTTCAAACACCGGAGAAATCATTTCGTTGGGGCTGTTGTTGAGCTCGCTGGCATCTCCAGACCGAGGGTCTAAATTCCACACAGACTTCTCCTCGTCTTCATTGCTACCAGGAGAGTTCTTGTCGACAATTTCATGGCCAGAGACGTTTACTCCATCACGTGGGTCAGCGACCGAGATACCTGGATCCATATTCCAAGTCGTGCTTAAAGGTCAGGGTCACCAGGAGAGCTGCTATCGACTATTTCCTGGCCCGAATTTGTTACTCCAGCACCGGGTTCAACCACCGAGATACTTGGATCCATGTTCCACGGCTTGCTTAATATTTCCTGGTCCACAGGAGAGCTGCTGTCGATAATTTCCTGGCCAGAGACATTTACTTCATTTTGCTCAACGAACGAGATAACTGGATCCAAATTCCGAGTCTTGCTTGAGTTTTCATCGCTAGCTGCCGGGTCAATAGCATTGGAAGCTGGCTGTTCAGAATTGTTGGCGGAATTGGTACGAGAAAGTTTGTCTTTCAGAGGAGTTAATGAAGAAGACGGGTCCGGGTCGTGATTCCTGGCACTCTCACCTCCTTCACGTTTGACACTTTCCGAGGAATCCGAAAGATTTTGTTCTATCCTGGCGGTACTTGTGCTGCCCTTGTCAACGTTGTCAGCGGGAATTTCAGAAACAAGTTCGCCCCCAATAGCGTTGTCCACAGGAGATAGCGCTTCACTAGAATGTTTGTTGGCTCCAGGATTTGGGTCCAAGTTCCAAGCGGGCTGTTCCTCCTCGTTGTTGGGATACTTATCGTTATCATTTGAAGTTGTTTGAGAAGCAGGACCAGGTGCTGGTTCAAGATTCAGGTTCCACACTTGCTTCTCTTCTACATGTATATCATCTCCACTTTGATCGAAGGTACTAGCTTCATCGTCGTTGGGATACTTATCGTCATCACTTGGAGTTGTTTGAGAAACAGGAGCGACTGACGCAGGATTCAAGTTCCATACCTGCCTCCCTTCAACATCGTCTCCACCTTGACCGGAAGTACTAGTTTCATCGTCGGAGGCATTCCCCAGCTTGTCATTTTCGGTGACGGTTGGATCTAAATTCCAGACATGGTCCGTGGTGATATCTTCAGGTTGCGTAGAATGTTCTAACTGTACAGGATCGTCGGGGGCTTCTTCTTCTGCGCGGTTGTCCTCTTCGGTCACGGAGATATGATGTAATTCTATAGAACCCTGCGATGATACTGGACGAGGGTCCAAGTTCCAGACAACCCTTTCAAGGTCATTCTCTCCACTGTCTGCCTTGATCGGGTCTAGTTCTGAGGGTGTAGGAATAGGATCGATATTCCACGCTGCGTTGCTGGTGTTTTTGTCATTATCCTCGTTGCTACCGAGATTGGCATCATGATCGTCGGGATGATAGGTAACCTGCGGACTCGGATCCACATTCCAAACAGTGGGCTCTACGCCTCCAACACCAAGAATATCTTCATCACTGGCGTCAAACTCGTCATCTTCGTACGTCTTCAGCTTGATCTGCTTTGTTTCAAAATCATCCTTGTCATCGTCGATCTTTTCGCGATGATCTTCTGTCTTCATATCCGTTAACCTTTCATTTTGGGGATTTTCCTCTGACTGAGATGGGGTATCAACACTCTCCGTCGTTACGATATTATCATCCAGCTTGACAGCATTCACTTCTTCATTGGCCATAACCTCTTCCCCGTTTGTGGAGACAACATGTATCTGCTCCTGCTCAGGTTTGTCCACATTATCTGAGGTGCCACCGAGTTGACCACTCGGTTGAACCTCGTTTGTACAGTCACCAGCTTCTGCTTCTCTATCTATCGGACTAGGTATTTCGTGAACCTCGTGTTGGGACCTGCAGGTATCAAGAATTAATGCCGCTTGTTTGTCTTGCAGCCTTTTTGCCTCCCGAGCTGCTCGAATATGCAGATTCTCTTCCAATTCGCACTCGACTTCCAGTTGAGCAAGACGAACCTGCTTATAATATTCTGCTTCGAGAGCCTTCCGACGAGTCTTGGAGACGAAACCTTCTCGTTGCACGATCGGCACGACACGAACTTGGCCTGCGGTGCTGTGTGAAGAGTAAATTCTGGTCGCAGTTGAAGCACTTGCATTGAGCTGGATATCTGAGCCTTCATCTTCCTGTAAACGCAACGGATCGAGCTTGATTTTCTTCGGTATGCTTCCAGCACCATTGGAAGGGAGTAAGGGCACCGACGAAACTCTCAATTTCCTGCAACAATCGCCGCTGGTACAGTCGTCGTCTCTAATTTGCCGCGAAGACGCTGAATTTCCAAATGACATTCGTCGATCTCGACCTCGAGTTCCTGAAAGCGAAGAAATTTGCTGAAATGTGTGTGAATAAGCACCCAAAAGCATTATTCAGCAGTGTTTTGACCGCTTACCTGCTGTACTTCAGTCGGTCTAGTTCTCGCTTCCGCTCCTCAGCAAGGGCTTCTGCTGTCACAGCCTATCTAACCAATGATATGCAATATACAAGGTGTCACAAACAGCGAATTCACCCCTGCAAACGTTCATACATACCCGTTGCATGCACTCGGACACAAGACGGTCAATAAGCTCCTGTTTGCGGGTTTTCGTCGTCTTTGCCTCCTGCGGCGACCGTAAGATTTCAAATGCAGCATCCAACTACTCTCACATCGGCATAAATATCGTCAGCTACAGACATTAGCAGATAAAAGACAAGCGGTGTCCTTACATCTTTGTCCTTTTTCCGCAGTGTCTCCTGCAGCCTCCGACTCCCCGTCTTCAGCTGTACAATTAATGCATCCTAGACAACTCGATACGGTTCAGTGTTAAACCACCTTCCAACACGACACATTGTGAACTGCTACCTTTTCTACCACTTGTCTTTTCACCAACACGAGTTCCTGCTTCGTGTTTTCCCACTTGCGCCATCCATCGTCCAGCTACACCAACCAGTTCGTCAACTTTCAATGGAAAACACAATCATTAACCCCTACATATCGCACCTCGTGCTGCTGGTAGGGCGTCGTCACCTGGGGCCGATTGGCGCTCTCGCCCCGCCGACTCATTAACCGCCTCACCATGGTGATGTACTAGGAACGTCGTTACTGGACTGCACCATTTCTAAAACAAACAATAGCGACTCGAACCGTCGCGATCTGCCTGTGCTCATTGCGATACCAGCTCTCGGATCGAGAACATGGGGAAGCACCGAGTTGGCAGCACATGTGGGGAGCGAAAGTCAAGATGCCGTGCGATATGGAGGACGACGTGCTGGAGGACGCCATCAAACACGTCACGTCGCGACTCACCAAGTTCGACACGGAGGAGTGGGAGAAGAACGGGCTGGCGGTGCGGCGACAACGCTTTGTATGCATTGAGATTTCTAGCGTTGCTGACGCTTTTACAATTGGACGGTGATGCCAGGTGTGCGTGGAGATCAAGACGCACCTGGACGAAGCGTGGGACCCGCACTGGGTCGTGTGCATCGGCCGCAATTTCGGCTCCTTCGTCACGCACGTCACGAGGAACTTTGTCTTCTTCTACTACAACGAGAAGGCCGTCATGATCTACAAGGCAGGCTAGCGGGAGAGCGGGACGTTATCGTAGCGTCTAACATCATTAGATACCGTAGAGGCAAACTCGAGAATGATGCTCAAGACAAGTACTAATACCAACACTCTTCAACTTCACTTCAACTTGCCTACCATTGGCCAAAATCCCGTCTTTTCGACCAATCGTGACGCAATGGCTGCGGCCCAACAGTTTTGACACACAAACCGTCATGGCCCACGTCGCCAAGAAGATGAAGCTGGAGCACGAGCCCGTGGCGTCCGGCGCCGGATCGAACGGAGCCATGAAGCCGGAGCCCAGCGCCAGTGACGACGAGGAGGACGAGAACGCCACGTCGGCCATCGCCCAGTTCCAGAGCGAAGATGTGCGTTCTTTTACTCCCAATTGACACATTTTGAGCTTTTTAGCTGCCAGGAGACACTAAATCTGCTACCTTTTGTGCATTTGATAGGGCAACAATGTGGGTCCGCAACTGGAGATCCCCGTGAACTCGAACCTGCGCCAGATGGAGGAGCTGGTGAACGAGCTGCTGCAGAACGGCAAGAACCGCGTCCCTTACTCGCTGTTCATTGGCGAGACGGAGGTGACGACGTCACTCAAGGCGACGGTGGAGGAGCTGGTGAGAGAGCTGCTAATGGAGTGTATTTGTAAAGGAGAAATTTCTAACTGGTGGTGTTGTTGCTTCGGTAGAAATTGTCGACGGAGACGGCGCTGACCATCACGTTCCAGCCGCTGGCCGCGTTCCGTGTGCGCCCGGTGACGCGCTGCAGTGACACTCTGCAAGGCCACTCGGAGGCCATTTTGCACGTGAGTTTCAGCCCGGATGGCAAGAGACTGGCGAGCGGAGGAGGCGACGCTACTGTTCGTTTCTGGGACACGAACACGTGCATGCCCAAGCACACGGGACGCGGACACAAGCACCACGTGCTGTGTACGGCCTGGTCTCCGGATGGAGCACGTTTTGCGTCGGCTGACCGCAACGGCGAGATTCGTCTGTGGGACCCGTTGACAGGCAAGCAGATCGGCTCACCCATGAAGGGCCACAAGCAGTGGGTTAACTCGCTCACGTGGGAGCCCATGCACCGCAATGCTACATGTGAGCGCTTTGCCAGCTCGTCCAAGGACGGCTCGATCAAGGTGTGGAACGCTCGTACTGGACGATCCGTCGCGTCGCTGTCGGGCCACACGGACTCGGTGGAGTGCATTAAGTGGGGAGGTGAAGGCTTGATGTACAGTGCGTCGCGTGACCGGACTATCAAGGTGTGGTCGATGGAGGAGAGCACGTTGGAAAGCTG
Organism: Phytophthora syringae; assembly: GCA_012656105.1. Lineage (NCBI taxonomy): Eukaryota > Oomycota > Peronosporomycetes > Peronosporales > Peronosporaceae > Phytophthora > Phytophthora syringae. Next base: position 282,925 of record JAAKBD010000261.1, on the reverse strand, counting down.
GTGCGTACTCTGGTCGGACACGGACACCGCATTAATACACTGGCGCTGAATGTGGACTACGTTTGCCGGTCGGGACCGTTCGGCCACAGCACCAAGAGCTTCGCGTCGCGCGAGGAGATGCAGGAGGCGGCGCTGAAGAGGTATCAAGAGGCACGAAAGGGCCAGCCAGAGCGTCTGGTCTCCGGCTCGGACGACTTCACGCTCTTCTTGTGGGAGCCCGCGGAGAACAAGAAGCCGCTGGCGCGTCTCACAGGACACCAGCAGCCGGTGAACCACCTGAGCTTCTCGCCCGACGGACGGTACTTTGCCAGCGCGAGTTTCGACAAGAAGGTCAAGATCTGGAACGGCCAGACGGGCAAGTTCGTTGCCACGCTCACCGGCCACGTCGGCGCCGTGTACCAGGTGTGCTGGTCCAGTGACGCTCGCCTGATCGTGACGGCCAGCAAGGACTCGACCGTCAAGGTGTGGGAGCTCAGCAACCCGAAGAACGCCAAGACGACGCTGTCGGGCCACGCCGACGAAGTGTACGCGCTGGACTGGAGCCCCAACGGAGACATGGTGGCGTCGGGCAGCAAGGACCGCACCATCAAGATGTACGTGCACTGTCTCCCTCTTGCTGACGTACTTGGCCAGTCATTAACCCCTCTTTTTGCTGTGTCACCTTGCAGCTGGAAGCACTAAAACGCTCGAATTTGAATTTGAATAGACCTCATTTTGCCTCTCGAAGTTATTGAAAGGTTAACCTTTCATGTTTATTTTCGTAATTAACGTAGAACCTTATGACTGGAGCTCTACGGTACTTCAGGGAGAGGCGGGAAAAGTGTTCCCGCCACCACAAAGCCCTCACTTCCGCATTTGCGCGCCAGCAGGGACCATCACTCTCGTCTCCGCCTCTTTTCAGCCATGAAGCGCGCGCGACGAGAGCTCCACGGACGACTGCGCCATGACGCCGCCCCCGTCCTCGCTCTGGGCCTCCATGTCGCCCTGGAAGCCCCCGCACGCGTCCAAGCGCTGCCGAGACCGCTCCGTGCCCGTCGGTGCGTGGTTTTACAGCTAAAACGACGTGTTTTAACGCTAAAAACTGACTTTTTGATGCCTTCATAGACGCCATGAGCCGCATGATGTCCGCCGCCGTCACGACCGCGCGCCTCAAGAAGCACGGCAGCATCGGCCAGCTGTTCGCCGAGACGGCGCTGGCCTCGTGCGACGTGTGCGAGAGCTCCTCTGGACGGCCAGCGAAGCGCCAGCTGCAGCCCAGCCAGAGCCACCGCTGCTCGCACTGCGAGAGGACGATGGGCGACTGCTGCCGCCGCGAGTGCGACGCGTGCTGCGGCGTCTTCTGCTCGCTGTGCTCGACGCTCAACTGCGACGAGCAGCTGGACCGCGTCTTCTGTCTGTCGTGCAACCAGGAGCAGGCCAGACGCTAAAGCACCCCATGAGCTTGGGGCTGCAACTGTGAGAAGGGTTTAAAAGTAGTAATTCTAAAGTGCATGTTTTTAGATGTTTGTGCAACAGAGAGGGAGGAGACGCGGGTGTGTCTGTCTAACTGAACATTCCGGTGCCAGGTGCGTCGTACAGGAAGCTGCGCACCATCTCGTAGGCGGCACCTGGCTGGTCGTGAGGAACCATCTACAAGAGCAACGACAGGTTAGTTGATGATGCTGACCAGGAGATGGAGGGGACGTACGTGGCCTGCGTTGTAGACTTTCATGAAGCTGAGGCCGTGTGAGCTGCGGATGCGACCAATTCGCCGTCCTTCGAAACTTTGATCGGTGAAGGCAGCAGCGGAGAATTGTGGTTCCTTGCTCCAAGCGAGATCGCGAGTCCAGGCATCCTGCGTCATCCAGTTGACGACGGTGTCGGCGTCTCCGCCGTAGACGAGCACACGGACGCCGTGGTCAAGAGCCAGAGCAACGTTCGCTTCGCTCTCCTCGAGTCGGTCCATTGGCGCCAATTCTCGAGCTGCACCTGTCGAGCACAAGTTCCACTTGTGAGGAGCTTCGTTGAAGTAAGCACTTGCACCTGGACTGTTGACGAAATCTTGCAGACGCTGGAATCGGTAGCACAGCTGAAGTGGGTCTTCGTGGCACTCGCGACGAATGTCGTATACGTTGCGATCATGGTTGACGACTAGAGAGGAAATATCAGAGCCGAAGTCTGAGAGTCTCTCGAGTGCCTCTCCACAACTGCGATCATCAAGGGAATGCCGCAAATTCTCCTTTCTGCAACTCGCCATGGACGATTTGAAGTGATCGACAGCATTCTGAAGCACTTCTTCGTTTTCCCCAACAAGATTGAAGCCGTAGTCGTTGGATTTCAAGAAGGGGATGACCGACTCGACCCAGGCAGTTGTCGACACGACTCCGTTGCCGATTCCAACGCCTTTCAGCGTTGGAAGTACACCGTCACTCTCGATCACCCTCACCGCCAAGTCTGGGACGTAATGTCCGGCATAACTCTCCCCGAAAATGTAGAAGTCATGGGCTTTAATCTCCGGGTGCTGCTGGTAAAACTGGCGAAGAAACCCGAGCATATCGTCCGTTGCTCCATCAAGAGACCATGGTTGTCGAATTCCGCCCACTCCGCCACTGTATCCTGTACCTTTGGGCTGGTCGAGGTAAATAATGTGCGCGAGTCCAGTCCACGAGAACGGGTTGAACGAAATCGTGTCTGCCTCGTCGTCAAATGAACAAGGACCATTTTCAAACAGCAATGCGACGAGCCCAGAACACCCGGGACCACCTGAGAGCCACAAAATCACGGGAACGACATCTCTTTTGGAGGACGATTCGTAGAACACGTAGTAGAGACCATTGAGGGCTCCTGTCTCCTTGGACAGGTTCTCCCCGCACAAGGACACGGACGAAGGATAATTGCTAGCAAGGTCGTTCGCTTGAGCGAGCAAGTGCTCGCCATCGGAGAAGACACAGCAACGTGCTATCAGTGCCAGCACGAGCAGCCACCAAGCGTGAAGGCGCATTGCGGATGGAGAATGGATCGAACTGACGAGTCAAATACGACCTTTGCTGAAGATTGAACGTTTAGATGGACGGTTTGAGTGCGATGGCGTTTCGCTTGTCAAAAGTAGATCGCCTCCATGATGGAGCAAAGAGGGTCGCCAATGAAGACTTCAGCAGGAAGAGGATCTTTGAGACCTTCTAGCTGAACGTCTTTGGGCGGCAGGAAGCTGACACTTTGGAAGGAGCTGCTTCGTGGTGCTTCAGCTGCAACAGGCTCCATGTAAGTCTTGAACACCTTCGATGGAAGCTGCTTTGGTATCTGACACCGAACAGGCGAGCATTAGTCCAAGATCTCTAAACGTACTTCGTTGCAAGCAAACCTGAACGGCATGCGTCGCGTTGAGCGTCACATGCTCTGAATCTGCACCGATCGAGGAGAATCTCGACTTCCTGGCTTGTGGTTTGTCTTCCGGGCGTGTCGGACCTTGGAGAACTGTCTTCCGTTCGGCGATCATGTTTCCAGTGTGGTTTCCAGGAGTCGGGGTCGTCCCAAGCCTAGGCGCCTCACTACCTGCGAGTTCTTCAGCTACACCCACCTGCAACTTGTCTCCATTGAACCGAAACCGATCCAACGAATCCACCGTGGGCTTCTTCTGTTTACGTGGTGGGCCTCGCTTCGACTTCTTCCTTGGCTGATAGTTCTGCTTTCCTTCAAACTGACGCTTCGCTCTTGGACGACGCTCGTTCTTCCCACGGCCACTGCTCGTACCATCGACAGTCCTTTGCTCATTTCCAACTGCGACCTTCTTCAACGGTGCAATTGATACTGCAGACTTCACTTCTTGTCGTGGAGCTTTACATATCGGCGGGTAACGCGGAGGCTTCAGAGCGAAATCCTCCGCACGCTGGTGTTTGACTTGCTGGAGGTATCTGTCCATCCGCTGCTGCTTGACGTTCGTCTGGTGACTCGTCAGCGTCTTGATGTACCGAAGGATGCGACTATCGTCTGAGCTCCCATGCGCTCCCGTGCCACTCGGAGCTTCCTGCATCACCGCTCTTCTGTCTGTTGCCTAAGTGCGGGTGAAATCCAGAGTGATGGTCTCCACTTTAACTTGCATTTGAAATTTAATTTTCGTATTTAAAAAATACTACTAGTTTTCGGTGGTCGTAATAGATGCACCCCCATCTACTTTATCTGTTGAACCACCTCTTCTTCTTCGACTTGTTCCGACTGTAAACCATTGCAGCTCGGCGACCTCGTCGGGAAATGGTGAGCGACGTAAGTGCCGAAGTTGGCGCTGCGGAGCTTGGTGGTTTCCAGGAATCCAGCAGGGAATAACGTCGCTCGGAATTCATCGCACTGGTTTCACTTTGTCGACTCAAGTCGGTCGCTTCCGAAGGGGTTCGCCTCCTGCTGGTGGCCGACGTCGCGTTGCAGGCACTTGCGAGTGGTTGACGTTGATGCTGCTCATGGGAATGTTGTTACCTGCTGCAACAGAAGTCTGTCCGTTGGTTGGCTTTACGTCGTCATCGTCAGGCTTTGAGGGCAAACTTCCGCGACGCGGTCGAGTGGCAAAAATGTCTTCGTCTTCTTCCAGCTCATCGTACTCTGCTGTCTTCTTGGAGTGATATTGAGAGTCGACCGGCTCGTATCGAGCTCCTAGCGTTGAGTAGCGTACCGATGTAGGAGAAGGTAATGGCGAGTTACGAGCCACTTCCCTTGTATCGGAAGCTTTTCGGCGCGACAGCATCTCCCAGCACGATAGCCCCATCCGTGAAGTTGATGCTCTTCGGAGGGGCATGGATGAATGTGCCGTCGATGTCAATTTCACGATCGTCTGGGACGCCTTTGATGTCGACACGGATCGAGGGCTCACGCTCGCCATCAACATCAAAACTTTGCGTGCTGTCAACGTCTGGCGCCTCTCGAGCTCCATCCACGTCAAAACTTTGCGTACTGAAGATATCAGGGTCGGCAGAAACTATGTTACTTGTCGCTGATGGTTTTGTTTCTGACTGTCCAGCCTTAATGGAACCACGGATGATCGATGGCCTGCTTTCCAGTGTGAAGTTGTGCCAACGTCCCATGAAATTGCGCGAAATCTGCTTCAAATGTGTTTCTTTTGGCTCTTCGGCATGGATGATGCGCAGGACGCGGTTCACGTTGGAAAGGAGTGACGCGTCGACATGCTCTTTGTTTTCCACCATTCCTTCAAGGAAGGCCAGCATTTGAGGATAGTATTTGAGGTCTTTTAGCCAGAACTCGGGGTCATCTTTCGTCCCGCTTTCCGTGAGTGCGGTGTTGCGTGCCTCCAGTACACGACGAAGCACCTTCAATATCGACGGAATGTCCGGGTGCTGCATAGTAACTCGACAAATCAGCAGCTCCACGAATTCTTTCGAGGTGATGTCTGGAAACTGGACCAACCGCCGGGCAATACGCAGGATACAACGGTACGGGAAGTTTGTGATCAAGCTTTGGTTACAGTAGCGCACAAGCTTCACGATCTGCTCTGGTATGCGGTTGTTGGCAATGCTCTCATCAATATCGAGGGATACTCGCAAAATCTGTGTCATTGCCATGGTATACTTGTCAATCTCATCCGCCGTTTTCTTGAGATTGTCCGGCGGATTATGCAGATCGAAACCCATTAGAAGATCCAGTTCAGTTCTCCACGCTTGGAAAAGTAACTCCAAATTATAGGCTGGGTTTGTTAGCTTTTCCGGGTCCGGTCGGGACAAGAAGCGACCAATGTAGAGACCAGCCACGAAACCCTTCGGATATGGGATGAAATCCGTTTCGTCGTCCAGCAGAACGGAGTCGCGTTTCGCTACAGATCGCTCAACCCGATTCCGGCAAATAATTTGATCAAGTTTCTTCCGAACTTCAGTCCGTTTGTGAGAATTCCAGATCAAGTCGCTTTTATCGTGGTTATCATCGAAGAACCGTGTCGCTTGGTTAGGATCCAAGTGAACTTGATACACAATGGGGTACGGAAGGAATCTGCACAGCCCACTGTACATCTTCTCTCGCAGCGCCAAGTCTTTCATTAGCAACGCATAGAGAACTTCAAACGCTGGTGCCCGCAGAGCTTCTGCTCGGAGAAAATGTTCGTGGAGAACGTGCTGTCTCGATTGAAGCGCAATCCCCAAAATCTCCACCCAGAGTCCGCTTATTTGCACGTACTCGGCAATAACTAGGCATGTATCACACAACTCTGCTAAGCATGAGAGCGAGTAAAAGGCTTGCTCGTATCCAAGATGATCTGTGATTACCTGGAGACACCACGTGAACTGGCAAAAGGTGCCAACATTCGCTCCAAGTTGCACTCGAACCCACATATTTTATTGAGGATAAGCAATGCAAGTTCTTGGCGGTTCAGATAATCCACATTCCCAAACTCAGCCTCCATTGCAGCAGGTACATCATCAGCGTCAGCCTTCGCTTTAAAACCCATGTGCGACAACGATCGCCGCGACGATATCGACACAGCTTTTGCTTTGTCATTATCACCATCGAAAGGCAGTAAATATCTGCCTAGAGTTGCCACCGATATCGAGGCGTTAACAGGATCCACATCATCAATATGCTGCTCGAGACACTCCACAATTGCAGGTCGGAACGCTGGTAAGTCGCAAAGGAAACTCAAGCAATCCATAGCAGGGAGAGTGTCCGAGTAAATACCAAGTTTGGGGTCTCTGTTCTCGTTCAAAAACAAGAATAACGCTGCCACAAAATCCACTGCTGTGGTTGGGTATAGCATATCCTCCGTAATTGTTTGAGGGTCTTCCTCCAACTTTTCCAGCAAAATTAACAGGTAAATTCCTCCAACAAATGGCTCTGTACTTAGGCAGTCATACATGTGGTTAGCAGCGCTTTCCAGAAACGACACCCCATCACCATTTGGGTCGGTACAGAATTCCTCCGTTAGCTGTGACAGTTCAGCCCTCGTGTCTTCGTTCCAAATACACGATGGCTCGCGAATATCCGACAGGAGAATGGTACAAAAGTCGTGTCCTTTAGGCTTTTCGAGACAATCCAAGAAATCCATCGGAAGCAGATTTGCCAAGGCATCAAGACCAGCAGAGCGACTATTTCCATCGGACCTAAAGCAAGAGATCGAAGTGCTCCAAAGGCACTTTCAAGCATTTCACGCTCTTGTTTCTCCAGTACAGTCGTCGACTCCTGTGCTGCGTCAATTCCAGAGGAGCTCTCAGCCGATGCCAAAATCAAATACAACCCCTTCCAAAATACTCGTGTGGACGACATGATTTGCTCTTGAAGCTCGTGGCTTCTGCACAGTGATGAAGCGATTTCAAACGACATCTTCTGGATATGCCATGGCTGGATGTTTTCAAATGAAAGAATAACATCATCGAGCAGTGAATAAACACGCTGAGCGTTCTTGGACTTGGGTTGTCCATTTTGAGAACCATATTCAGTCGCGGTAAAGAATGAATTGTTGTCGTCATCTCCAAAGGTGCTGAAATCAAAAGATTTTGATGGCGGTGCACCGTTACTTGAACGAACGCCCCCACCTTCCAAAAGTGAGTCCACTCCATCTTCAGAAGCAAGAAGCAATTGAAGAATCGAGAACATGCTCTCTTTTGCGGCCACATCATGTCCATACGCACACTTTTCGACCAAATTGAGGACAACGTCCCAGCTGCCGTCTACTTTCACGAGCAGGGGGCCATTTTGTGGAGCAACAGCAAGCAGCTGTCTCAGCACTTTCATCGCTAGACTACGGAATTTGGACTCGCCTGAGTACCGAGACGATAACACGCGCACAAGGAGGTCGAGTGTCGAAGACTCGTACGAAAAAACTGGTATCCGAACTTGTCCAGTAGTTGCAATTGCGCCTTCAAAACGCGCTCTATGACTTCGTCCGATGTACGCCCACCATCGGCCACGTCATTGCGCTCCAGTAAACCATTTAGCGAATCGAAGGCATTGCGCACTGTCGTTACCTCAACCTTTTGTTGGCATAACTCCCGATAACGTTTACGCAAGTCTATCGACGAGTAGGCGGCATCTACACTCCAGCCAAAGACCTTGTAAGCATCCGAATGATCCATGTCTTGATCAACCCCGTCCGCTTGGTGGCGTATCAAGTACCGCCACTTCTCCTCGATGCTCTTCATGAGAAATACAGGATCTTCAACCTCTTCTTCGGCGTCGGAGTTTGACTGGTTAAAAGTTGAAAGGTAAAAGCCACTGCAGTACACGTCTCCAGATAATTCCATGTAGGAGATAGGAGGGATCGGAGCGTAGTTGTACCGAACGGCAACACTTTTCCCAATACCCACTTTAAAGTCTCGCAGATGCTCATCCAGCATCTCTTGTAAATGCACTCTCATTGACGAGGACCACAAAACGCGTTTGTCTTTCTTCCGACCAACAAAAACATCGGCAAAGTGTTCAGGCGTCTCTGAATCCAGAATACCGATGAGAGACTCTGGAAGCAGGTCAGTCAAATAACTCTGTCCAGTGTATCTCTCCGATGACCTCTGGTTACGATGAATTCGTTTAAGTAATGTTGCTTCTGGAACAAATACAGGGACCTTGTCTGTTTCTCTGGCAACAGCGACCGTGGACAAAATGAAATAGAAGGCTCCATGCTGATATAGATCTTCCAACTCCCCATCACTCAGCGACATCAGCATTTCACACACGTAACGCCGCACGGTTGAGTCGTTTACCAGCAGCAGCTGAATCAATAATGCTAGTGACGACGCGCTAGCTACGACGGTATTCACCAAGGAGGTGGCCACAAATTTTTGTTTGCAGTCGATACTGTGTGCTGATCTTTGATCATGAAGTTCCGTAGCGTCTTCAAAGCGTAAGCTGCACATTTCGGGTCAACGGGCTCGTCGGTTAACTCCATCCAACGCAGTTCTGGATACTCAAACATTGATTTCCACGTATGCTCGTCGCCATCTGAATCCGTGTGCGTCGAACAACTACACACATAAAGGGAATCGATTTGGCGATGCCGAACGAAAGGATCAGCATCCAGGTATTCCTTAAGCTCGTTCGCTGAATACGGTCCTTTTACCTCGCAATTTTCGTCAGCATCCCCGACAGCCTTCAGCTTTATGCTCCATTTAAGCGCAAACCTGGATTCGTTGTATAGAGAAAGCTCGGCAATCGGAACAGAAGAGTCTTCGTCAGCCCCCGACATGTTGAACGAGTCCATCATGGGTATGTCACTGCCATTTTTCATTGCTTCGCTCTCTACTGATACAGTTCGACGTCTGTGAGACAGCATCGACATGTACAGCAATACTTGGATGTAATTTTTAGTACATAACTCAGCGCAAGCCTCACTAGACAGACTTAATTCGGATATCAGCTCCACAACATCTTGAACTTCAGTTGCAAGGTATGAGTTCCTCAAAAGTTCGGTAAGAAAGCGAGCTCGATGCTTTGTGATCGGTCGAGCTTCAGGAAATACAAGGGCTAGCTCGATCAAGATTCTCAGCATTGAGTGACCATGTTGCTCGCTTCCAGTTCCTCCAGTAAAATGCGGGAAACCATTACTTCCACTTGCAGACCAATCGTTAGTCCCAGATAGAGGAATATTATTCAGATGGAGATGCTCCAGCCAACACTGATACACTTCGCTAAAAAACTTTGCTGGGTCTTTTGCAATGTCCATACTGGCGAAGAAAAGACTGCTCGAGTTTTTCAGCTTCCCCGATGTGTTCCAGATTCCATTGCACGAACAACTTTGGCGACTTCTGCCAACTGCAAAGAGCCATCGTTTATCCTTTCCGTAATAACACGGAGGTAAAATCGATCAACCTGAAGCTCTTTGGAAACACTATCGTACCTCACAGCAAATTGCGCGTGATTCCATTTGGGCTCGCTACTTCCTTTACGAGAAGCAATCAAGGACAGTGTAGCGGCTTGGTTGGCTCTGAACTGATCAAAATCGTCGATTTCCGACGAGAGAGCCGCCTTTAGTTCTCCGCGTGTTATCTCATTCCAAATCAAGTCGGGAAGGAGAAAATCTTTGCCGACCATACTTGACAGGAGCGCCATGTCAGTGGACGATTCACCGGGATAGTTCATGCGCGAAGGATCCTCCTTAACCCTCGCATCTTTAGCTGAACCACTTGCAAAGAGTGTTCCGATTTGGAGTTGCATTCGACGGATGAACCACTCCGAGCCGTCGACATGTTCCTGAAGCTGCTTACTTTTTCGTCGCGACTCAGTTTGCCGAGCTCGCTGTTTCCTTAGCAGTTTCCGTACCATTGGGCTTGAGATCATGCGAATAAAACCGTGGGGAAGGGCTCTCACCAACATTTCGTGGGAGGCTTTATGATGAGTCACCCATATGCTTGCGATGTACTGATACGTCTCCTTCGCGTTGTCGGAGGGGTGAAAAAATGCTTTGCGCAAATGTTTGACGGTTAGACTAGAGTCCAGTGCAACATCACAGATGCGTCGTCTCATTTTGTGATGACCATGATCAACGATCACCTTTAAGATGCAAATTACCGCCGCGGCCAATCCAGCATTTACATTTTGAGTTACCATCTCCAGCAGCAACGTATACTTTCCTGCCAGAGCTTTGATCAGAGCGTCAAAATGGTTGTTATCAGTGCTGTGTCGCGAAACGACTAGCACATCTAGCGCCAGTTGGAGCATGACCAACGTGGAACTTAGGTTGCGTTGTTCCAGGAGACCAGTCAAAAGCGAAATTAGCTTGTTGTGCTCAAACACCTGAAATCGAATAGCTTTCTCAGCCGCCCGATGTGAATTGGACCGGGATTTATCAGCTATCAGCGAGTGAAGAGCATTTACGGCCCAGACAGTTGCAATCGGGTCACCAGAGACCAGTACTTGAGCTAGTGTCGGAACTATTGCCATAGCACCGCCGTTCGACTGCTCCATTGAAATTCGATAGCATCCGTCATTAACACGGCAGAATGTTTCCAAGATAATGCAAACTTCATTCGCCCGCATCGGTGGCGTGCAGGAATGTTCAAGCTATTCGGAATACATCGTAAAATAAATATTAGTCACACTACTTCGTAAAATGCTGTTTGTGTATCCCAACTTACCAAATTATTTATGCCGTGAAGCAGAGACCCGAATGAAAGCTTCTCCAAACGACCACGCATAGATTTCCCAGCAAAATCTTCCGTCTCAACATTAATATTCAAGCTCTCGAGTGCAAACGTGATCCTGTTAGTCGCAGACGTGATATTCACACCTTCTCCACTCATCGTTTCAATTTCCTTTTCCAGAAGTACGTGTGCAGGAATGTAAAGCCCCTCATGATTAAGATAGAGAAAGCGCTCATGCTCATCCTTTAACAGTGCTCTGGGGGACATTCTCGGGTTCAGGTTCGGAAACTCGCGGCTCAGCGACACATTAAAGTTATCGACATAGCGATATCCATCATACAACGCTGCCAGAAACGTTTGCATATCGTACGGAACGTATACCACGCGACTACAATCCAAGAATTCCAGTGCTACCATAGCCTGAGCGTCAGCACTTTCTGACCCAGGAATTACAACCCGCCTCAAGTACTTGAGGTCGTATATCTTTTGAGCAGTCAGTAAGCTCCTGAATGGTTCCATCTACGAAGCACAGTTTCTTTTTCCGCAGATGTGTAGATCCATGCCGACCGGTTCGTCGTTGCACATCGAAAACATCGCTCGATTCAAGAGCGCGCTGAACACGTGGTTTCTCTACAAGTTGTTTCGGTAACTTGTCCCGAGTTTTGAATCGCAGATGAATGCCGATGACACCAGCTAAAGCCCTCATCTTCGTCACAATATCACTGCTTTGGTCGGAATAAATAAACTTCAGCTTCTTCTTTGAGGTGAGTATGAACGCATCAGGGATGCTTGCTGCCTGTGTAATTTCTTCAATTGCGCGGTACTCAAATTCATGAGTGTGTCGAGTTAAAACCCGAACAGCGATAAGGGCGCGTGGAGTAAGATAAAAATTGGTCTTTTCTCGCTGTCCATCTGCCGCACCGATAAATCCACTGAACTGACAGCAGTCGACGCTGTACACGCGTTTAAATTCCTCAAAGTTACCCGCCAAATGACTCATCAGCTCCTGTAGAAAACTGCTGCGACAACGGTAGCGGAGGCGCAAGAATACCGGATCGTCGTACTGGTCGATGCCCATCTTTAGTGACCCGCACGCTGACTCGAGAAACTGCCTGTACTGTCGTAAAAGCACCTCGGGGTTCTGGACGACTACCGTGCTAGGTGCAGTTCCATCATTACTACTTGATAGCGACTCTCCCGACGAAAATGTGTTTCGACTGGAAGCATAGTTGTTCCGTCTAGACGAAAAAATATTGGGGTGACGAGATATTGGAGCGGCAGCACCGCGTTGGCTGGTAGGCCCGAAATTCAGCGTTTCTCCAAAGCTGAGTGTTTGTCGGGGAGCTTGTCCATCGTTGGATCGCAAAGGGAGCCCATATTACCAAAGTGCAGAATTGCTGGGTTTTCGTCATCCGGCTCAAAATGCCAACGCACGCCTCCACTGTCGCCAAGCCAGGAAAACTGAAAAGAATTCGAAGCATCATTCGGTACTTTGTCGCCAGGTGTTGATACAGCGCCTCAGATAATTTTCGCTGCTTGTCGATATTCGCCTTGACCAGTAAAAGAATGAATTGACACAGCTTCATCGTTGGTAGATCGGACAAGAAAGACCCCGTCTACATAAAAACAAACAAAGGTTAGAATCATTGCTGAGGCCCCCGCATTTTCCACTAGACTCAACTTACATGAGTATCTTCGTCTAGCAACGAGAAAAGCGTCATCATGAAAACACTATTGGACAGCAGGAGCTGCCGACACTGTAGTTTATGCGTCTTGGACTCCATCAGCCGACTCAAGACCATGAACATCCAGTAGATAGCAACGGAGTTCTTGCTCAGCAGTATCTGTGATATCATGTTCATGTACTCTTCTCGATGCTAGAATACAAAGGAAACAGAATAAGTGCCACATCTAAACACACATGAAAAATAGGATTATGGTGTACCTCTGTCAGAATTTGCATGAACTCGTTGATCGCAGGCGGTGCAAGCATCAACCGATACAGTGCCGGGAGGTACGTGACGACAAATTCCTGGTTCGCTCCGTGCCGCTTTATGATGTCATTAAGCTCGCGTGCAAGTACATACAACACCCTCTCGAAAGGTTTGTTCGGCTGCGCAATGACACCGGACGTCGGGGTATTTGCGTTGAGCTCTGCCGCCAGAGAATGCATCTCCTCATCCAGCCCCCGAGGAAGCTGTCTTTGAAACCGCTCCGTCTTCCGATGGCCATGAACAGACATTAGCTGCAAAATCGTCGCTTGCGCCACTCGAAGCTCGCGATCCAAAACGTTCACATTTGGCACGGTATTCGCGATCTTGTTGCCTTCCTGCAAGATAATTTTCCTCGGTATCATGGGCACCCAATCTGGCACTTCCATCACTTCCACTCCCACCTGATAATTACCTAAAGCGTGACAAGACGCCAGAAGTTCGCAGACAATTTTTTCTCGTTGGGCTGAATAATACCTCCGCTTGATCCCGTCTACGTACACGACTTCGAACGCTTGCAGCGTGTCCTGGTACATCACCAAGCTGTAGATACGCGCAAGTGGGCGACTAGAAATCACCGTCTTCGCGTCCGCATACTCCGTAATGTATTTCTCCGAGACGGAGAGCGTCCTCGGGACGGCACTGGACTCGTTCACCTGCGACACTTTGAGCACTTGGTACTCGAACGACACGCTGGTGGTCAGCGAGGCTTTTCCATCGTCTCTCAGTGCGATTTCCATCGTCTTCTTCCTGTACTCGTTGATCTGCATCCCGTACGCCTTCATGACTCGGCCAATCGCTTGTGCGAGCTCTGTGCGCCTGGGGACAAGGAACAAACTCGAGTTGTCCGAGTGGTTTAGTGCGATGGCTTCATGGTCGTCACAAATGACGTCGATCGAGACCAAACTCGTGTACGGAATGTGGCTCATGAGGTCTCCCTCCGTGTCTTTCTGGTAGATGCCGTCCGGCCGCACCTCCACCACGCAGGCGCTCTGCACGCCGCTCTTGTGGTGCTTGAGGCTCTGGAAGGCGTGGACCTGCAGCTCGGGGGCGTGGGCTCCTGGCGTCGGGCGCCTTGGCGTAGTGCTGACTGCGCAGGCGCATGAGACACACGAGCACCTCCATGCGGAAATGGCAGCGGAAAAGCGTCTTCTTGATGCGGTGGCGGGGCGTGAGCACCACGAAGTCCGTCTCGCCCTCCGCCGTGCTGGCGCTGTCCACGTCCTCGTACGGCCACGTGTTGGTCACGTGCTGGTTCTCCCGGTCCAGCGTCCAGAAGGCGTACTCGCCCAGGCACAAGACGCGCTCCTTCACCACGAAGCTGCCCACTTTGTGCACCATGAAGCGCGCCACCACGCGCTGCCTCTCCATGGCGTCTTGCGGTGTGACTGGCGCCCAACGGGGAGAAGCTACCGGATCTTGGGGCTTGTGGCTTCCTTCTCACCCGCCCAAACAAGTTGTGACCGGCAGAGAGCCGAAAGGTCGTGGATAGTGGGATACAGTGGGTGGGGGGATAAGTACGACGTTGGAGCAACTTAGCAACTGCAACTTGCCTTCTCGTGATTGACGAGCGTCTGGCAGGAAGCGAACTGCACCCCAATTGAGCGCGCGAATGATTCGTGTTGTTGCTCCACGCGGATACAAACAGCTTGTTTTTCATGCGCTCGTCTCGTTCTGGCGGCGCTTTTCGCGCTCAAAGTCGAAATGGCCAATATCGAGATGTTACAGTTGCGGCGGATGTCGGAGAGTGTTTGCTCATTGCCATGCCGGGACGAAGAAAGTAGCGATGATGAACGATGCATATGTACCGGGGATGCCGCTGCTAAAATCCCCACTCCTCACGTGGACGTACCGTACACCATCCTCCTAAATCCGCTCCTTTTGACTCGGTGCCAAGTCTCGCATTTCACCTCGAAAAGTCGAGGTTTTAACCTCGTTTTGGTGGTGAGCGGCCCATGTGCGGTCCTGGGGCCCTCAAAGCGCAGAAACGCACCCCACCACCCTCGCCAGATCCCCCAAGATGCTGTCGTCGTCGTCGTCCAAGCTCGCGGCCCGCGCGTCGCGCTCGCGCTCGCTATTCTCCAAGGCCAGCGCCATGCCAAGCGTGTCTCTGCGCGAGGAGTTCCCGGCCGTTCCCCAGTCGCAGCCCCAGGCCGCGGCCGCCCCCAAGCTCACCACGTCCCGGGCCTCGTCCGGCCTGTCGCTGGGCTCGGACGACCGCTCGGCTGCCGTGGCCACCCTCGGCCTGCAGCTGCGCACCGGCGCGCGCGACGAGAGCGACGACACGGCGGGCCTCTCGCAGCTGTTCGCCAAGATGGCCTTCCGCGCCACGGCCGCGCGCTCGGACCTCAAGCTGTACCGCGACATCGAGGCCATCGGCGGCGTCGTGCACGCCCAGGCCGGCCGCGACTTTGTGCGCTACAGCGTGAGCGTGCTGCCCGACCAGCTGGAGACGGCGGCGCAGATCCTGGCCGAGACGACGCTGGCCCCCAAGTTCGCGCTGTACGACGTGGACGAGCAGAAGAAGCTCGTGCAGGCCGAGATGGACAAGATCTCGGCGGACGCCAACGCGTCGCTGCTCGAGGCCGTGCACGCCGCAGCTTTCTACGAGGACCTGACGCTCGGCCGCCCCGTGGCCGACGCGACCAACGTCGGCGCGCTCGGGCCGGACGCTCTCTGGGCCTACTACGACAAGTACGTCAACACGTCCAACGCGGCGCTGGTGGGCGCGGGCGTGGCCCACAGCACGCTGACCGACCTGGCCAACGCGTACTTCGGATCGCTCGCGAAGGGCGCCAAGGCGGCCAGCGCCACGGCCAAGTACGTGGGCGGAGAGAGCCGCGTCAAGAAGGCCAGCAAGTTCACGCACGTCGCGCTGGCCCTGCCGACTGTCGGACGCGACTCGGCCGACTTTGGCGCCTCGCAGGTGCTGCGCGCGCTGCTGAGTCTGCGACTCAACAACAAGAAGGCGTCCGCCTTCCTGTCCAGCTACAGCGACGCCGCTGTTTTCGGGCTGTCGGGCTACGCGGCTCACTCGGAGGCTGGCGCGATGGTGGACTCGTTCGCTGCCGAGCTGAAGAAGGCCGCCTCGGCCCCGGCTACTAAGGAGGAGCTGGCTGCGGCCAAGAACACGGCTGCGTTCGAGGCTCTGGAGCAGTACAGCACTCAGGAGGGAACCATTGGCCGCGTGGGCCTCATTGCCACCACGGGCTTCGTGTCCCAGTCGCCGTCGGCTCTCGTGGAGGGTGTGACCGCCGCCAAGCTGCAGGAGTTGGCCCAGAAGGCACTGAAGGCCACGCCGTCTGTGGCGGCCATCGGTAAGTTGTCGGGCGTTCCCCACGTGGACGCGGTGGCCAGCAAGCTGCAGTAAATGACCAAGACGATCGAGCAAGTGTGAGGTACATACATCAGTTTAGCACCCCGAGCTTTTGGCGATGCATGTTGAAGTGACCTTGGCGTGAGTGCAGATGAACAGGACAGACAGGAGAGCGTCGGGTTTGGAAGCAGGGCCCTTGAGCTAAAAATGAGAAATGCACATGGAGAGGACGCTCGCAGCTCGTCTACCGATAGAGTCGAGGTGACCGACGAGAGCGCACTAAATGCAAGAAAAAAAGACTTTTTAACGACAATTGCTCGGCCAACGGAAGCCGCTGTTGTGTTCGCAGTTCTGGTGGTTCTGTTGGCCTAGCTGTTTTGCGATGTTGAAGTGTCCAAACTACGCGGCATGCAGTCTGGAATCCAGACGGCACACCTTTAAAAATCAAAGTTTCACAGTGAAACTTTGATTCACAATATTGTCAAAATCTCAAGTTCAAAAGTATTGGTGGTGCATCAACGCCATGCTGTCGCGTCTCACAGTACTGAGCGGCCGCGGGCTGGCCTCGGCGGCCAGCTCTCATGCGGCGCCGGCCATCAGCACGGCCATGTTCTCCGCCGCCTTCTCCTCCCCGGCCGCCAATCGCCGTGCTCGTCGACTGCGCAGAGCCAAAGCCACCGCCGAGACCGCGAAGGCTCCAGACGCGCAGGCAGCTTCGATCCTCGCGGACATCGACCGGCTCTCGCGCAACGGCCTGGCCCAGCGCGTGGAGATGCCGCGGGAGCTGCTGGACCGCCTGACGACCGCCGTGCGCAGCCGCACGCACTCGCAGCTCGACGCGCTGCGCCAGAAGCTCGTGGGCGACCGCAAGAACACGCGCCAACTGCCGCTGGACATGAGCAACACGCCGCTGGGCTGGACGATGGACCGGAGCCAGCAGATCCCTCCGTTCGCCTACGGGCCGGCCGAGACGATGGCCTTTCTGTCCTTCGAGATGGAGGCCACGTACGCCACCACCCACGCCGTCTTTTCGGAGCTTAAGCAGAGACTGCCGGACTTTGAGCCCACGTCTGTGCTGGACTTTGGAGCTGGGCCTGGAACAGCCTCGTGGGTGGCCAAAGACTTCTACGACAAGTCGCTGGACAAGTACCGAGTGGTGGAGCCTAGTCAGTCCATGGTGGACGCGGCCGAAGTGCTGCTGGAAGGCTTCCCTGGCCTCAGTATCCGTCGCTCCATTGCTGACATGACGAGGGATATCAACGCTGGTATCAAGTACGACCTCATTGTGGTGAGTTACGTTTTCTCCGACATGACGAACGACTTTGAGCGGGTGGCCACGACGTCCGCGCTGTGGGAACTGCTGAGTGAGAAAGGGTGTCTGGTGGTCGTGGACCGCGGTAGTCCGTGGGGGTCGCATCAGGTGCGTTCGGCGCGTCAGTTCGTGCTGGACTCGGTTAAGAAAGAGGAGGAGGTGAAGGAAGGTGCTCGCATTATCGCGCCGTGCCCGCACCACTTTGAGGTAACTTGGCATTGCTTGGAGTTCAATGGTTTGATGCAGCATCTAATGTGTTTGGCTGAATGGTGATAGTGTCCAGCTGCTGGAAGCACATGGTGCCACTTTGTGCAGCGCTCGCCGGTTGTGAACCGCCCTCGTGAAGCTACGACGAAGCGCTGGCACGGGCAGAAGGGCTCCAAGTTCTCGTACGTGATCATGCAGAAGACTGGCAAGGAAGATGAAGCTGCTCAGAAGACAAAACCGGTTGCGCGAATGCTGCGTAGCCCACTGTTGGCAACGCGTCATGTTCACCTTGATCTGTGCACTCCTGAGGTGAGGCTGTTTGTATGCTTAGGGAAAATTAGTGTTGGTTTTGACAGTGGTTTGCAAACTTTAGGGAAAACTGGAGCGCCGTGCTGTCACTAGAGGTAAGTCGGTGCGTGAAGTGTATCGTGCGTCCCGCAAGGCTCACTGGGGAGGGCTGTGGCCAGCTGACGAGTCGAGTTACAGGAAAAACGAGTAGATGTGGGGTTTTCCTTGCTAATAGATGCAGATGCCATGAGCTCATAAACGATTCACCCGAGTGTGCCTGCAGATGTCTCTTCGCGAGCATTGATCTTGGTCTGTACACAGGTATCGGAATGGCGGATACCAGTGCAGAAGACTTGCTGCTGAATCCCGGTGTACGCGACGCCGAGGGCATCAGCATGAGTGAAGAAAAGCGTGAAGAGGAAGACGAAAGAGCATCCGTACATAATTTGCCGACTGGGGACGACTCCAACATGGTTCCGATGGTGCTCATGACGCTGCTATTCGCTGGGTTTCTGGTGGTGTGTTGACTGGAGCAGCGTACGCTTTTCAAAGCGAAATTTACGACGTTGCTCTCTCTTACAGGTATAACATTGCTTGATGGCTCCAGGCATGCCACAGGTGCAAACCAAACACGTCCAAGTTGAAGTTAATCTCGCTCAGCTCTACACCGGTGACTACGTACAGGTAAGACCCAACACAAGATTTTTACTTTGATGCAGGTCTCAACAAAACTATCTTGTGTCTTTCCTAGATCGACGTCTACCGAACGCTTGTGTGCTCCAAGTGTGCGGGTACAGGCGAGGACACCAACTCTGGATTCCATTCGTGCCACAAATGCCAGGGCACCGGCGTGTACACGTCTGTCGAGCAAGTTGGTCCGTTCCAGCAGCGAGTGCGATCCGTGTAAGTGCTTCAATTGAATTGTGGTCAGGTTGAAACTAAATGATCTGTTGCTCTACTTGTCAGCTGCAATGTCTGTCGAGGCACAGGTCGAGTGGCGAAAAGTAAGTGCGGCGTCTGCAAAGACCGAGGTCTGCGTCGTGAGTCAGCCTCGCTCGGTGTGCAAATTAAACCTGGTGTCCGTCACGGTGACGAGCTTCTGTTGGCGCGAGAAGGAGACCAAGCTCCGCTTCACGTTCCTGGCCACATCGTTGTGCATGTGGTAAGGCTCTTAATGTGGATGAATGGTGACAACCTTCACTAAAGTCATGATATCTGCAGTTGATGACCCCCACCCAGTCTTCACTCGACGCGAAGACGACCTGGAACTTACGTTGGACATCACCTTGCTAGAGGAATGCAAACTGTCCGTCTGTATATGAAGCCTCGGACGTCAAGGCTAACAACGATGTTGTGCAATGCTGCAGGCACTAGTGGGATTCACTCGAGAACTTGTGCATCTCGACGGCCGTGTTGTGAAGCTCCATCGTGAAGCTGTAGTGCAGCCCACCACCGTCTGGAACATCCCCGACGAAGGCATGCCGCGCCAACATCGAGCAGGCGAGTTTGGCTGTTTGCTCGTCCTCTTCACCATCGCATATCCAGCCGAGCTCGACGCTGCCGCCAAAACGGGTAAGGACAGCAGAATCTACGGTCAATTGCCAATACTCACCGTGTCCTGTTGAGCACTTAATCGACCACCAGAAAGCGGACAAACCAACGACTTTCGTTGACCGGGCATTTTTTTCTTGCTATAATAGCTGGCTCGGCAGCCTCTCTCTACGTTCTATCTAACCACGTCACCGCGCTGCTTTGGAAGTTGGCCAAGAGTACCCGATACCCGCCTGGGTGAGCAATTGAGTTGAGGAGCACCCGCCGCCCGAGGTGTTGAAGAGCAAATCGTTTTGCTTTACGTGCATGAGCTTGCACGGGTCCATTTTATACGGGTACATGTTGAAGCGACCAACTTGCATTTGCTGCTGAGTTTGGATTGCAGACGCCCTCGACTCCTGAATCCGAGAGGTCCACCTCGACGTTTCTGCGGAGCTTTCTGCGTTGCTATTTTAATAGCCGGGCGGTCAGAAGGACGCACTAAGCTATTACTACTATACATGTACAAGGAGATCATTGCCGCATTTTCCTCAGATGCGGAAGGGCGGAAGTGCAATGTTGATGCAGCCCCGGCAACACCCGGCGAGCACCGTTTGTCAGCTTTTCGAGCTTCACGCTGACATAAGGCGGGCCGGGCATATTGAAGCGCCACATTTGCGACCATCCAAATGGCCGCCCGGCCATTTCCTCCCAGAACAAGAGCGCGGCCACGGGAGATGGAGCCCGCCTTCCTTTGACGGCACCGCAGCGGAGACCCCAAGCGAGCCTGCACTCCATTGACGAGCCAGGCGCCAGCTACAGTACGGAAATCGGTCCGCCCTCTTGCCCGTCCAGTTCGTCACCGAGATGTCGGTCCTCCCCATGGAATTTCCAGTGGCAGGTCTCCGTTGCGCCATTGTTGACCACGGCCTGCACGAACGAGCGATGGAGAGCAGCAATACTGTAGCACCCTCGATCGATGCCGCGCTCTATTGCCGCTACATCCCGTCCTCGGTCCAGCGGATCTCCGCAGTGGATCCTGCGAGCCAACACCGTCGTCGTCGGTCCTGCTTTGCAATCATGTCCGCAAAACCAACTGCTATGCGATACCTTATAGAGCCGGGCCGGGTCGATCAAGTGGACCACTTCCCATGCAGTTGTTGCTGCCGCTCACCAAGCCTTGATGACACGTAAGGCCTGTTGTTTGTATGGCCGAAGCTCACGGTGAACTCACGCGGCAGACGGCAAGCGGCCATCTTACAGGATGCAAGGCTTGCAGCAAGCTGGGGAAATGGCCAGTATGCTACTACTGTACCGGTATCGCCGCCGCGGCTTCGTAGAGCCATCGCAGGCTCTTCTTTTCGCTATAGGTCGGCGGCGCCTCTGCGCTTGCACTCCTGAAGTGGTAAGGAAGGGCTCTCGGCGCCACGCGCGACTGCGTTGCCTGCGCGTTTGAAATCGTCGACGGGGACGCGATCGATCTGGTCATAACATGTTTTCATTGACGAATGCCGTTTTATCGGCGACGCGAGAAGGGCCACGAGGACACCCCGAAAGAAAACAATAACGGAGACCGCAAGGCTGGAAGCAGCTTTCAGCCGAGACCATGCAGCCCGCCACCGTCCGCCTCGGTGAGGGGAAGGACGGCGCTGCCGCTGTCTGTTATCACGGCACAGCGTTCACATCGGACAGGAGCAGATCCAGTCCGCGCATTACAGTTGCACTTTGGCCAAGCAGCCGCATGGCTTTGTGCCGTCGTTAAAAGCTGCCCGGTACCTAGATTTTTGAATTCCGCCAATGGCGTGGCTGGATGTTGAATCCCACCAATAGAATGGCTGCGCGGGAAGGCGTACGATTGGTTCATCACTGCCCTCTCTCTTATCACGCATCTGCCCAGAGAACGAGCGGGGGATGGGCGTTTGGGACACGCGAATGATCGGGGCGTAGAATCAGACAGTTGTGCCTTTGAGCTCGCATCGCCCCACCGTGATTGGACGGCCATATTCGCAGTGCAGCCAGCGGCACTGCTACTCCAGGCGTTGTAGCAGTAAGCAGCGACAGCAAAAATAGCTCGTCTAGGGCAGTGCCATATCCGTTCGCCCGCGTTGTCTCATTAGAGCGGGCTCTAACTGAGCGAGTGGCCAACCCAACAACTGGACGAGCTCTTCATTTGCAGATTGAATCCCTAACCCGCGCACCTGCCCCTTCTTTCCCGTGCAGGGCCAGGCGCCTGGTCGGTCGTCGAGGCTCGAAGTGAGTGGTCGTCCTGCTCTTACCATTTTTCCATTGTGTTTCCTACCAGGCCGTTGGTACCCGTCTCCGAGCCAAAAAGGCCCCAAGTATTTTTCTGCCAGTTAGTTTTATGGCCTCCACGTCCACGTCCTCGGGGCCCCAGTCCTCCGCCATGCCGCAAGATCCGACGCTCGACGCCTCGGCCGCCAGCACCTTCAACTACGACCCGTCCTACCAGCAGTACGCGCAGGAGCGCGCGCTGCACGACCAGGCGGTACACAACGCCATGGCCGCCGTGGCCGCTCCGTCCGCCAAGTCGTCCCCCAAGGCCACGGACTCGTCCGCCACGTCCCCCACCAGTGTCACCAAGGTGGAGCCCACGGACCCCATCTCCACCTTGGACGGCGCCGGTTCCACCAGTGCGGCCCGCAACGAGTCGCTCAAGTCCAACCGCCTCTGCACGATGCCCGGCTGCACCAAGCGCGTGCGCTCCAAAGGCCTCTGCAAAGCCCACGGCGGCGGCCGGCGCTGCATGGTGGACGGATGTGAACGCAGCAGCCAAGGCCAGGGGCTCTGCATCCGCCACGGAGGCGGCAAGCGCTGCACTCAGCCAGGCTGCACCAAGGCTTCTCAGTCCAACGGGCTCTGCAAGGCGCACGGGGGCGGTCTCCGCTGCCAGAGTCCGGGCTGCACCAAGAGCAGCCAGGGAGGAGGTTTCTGCCGAGCTCACGGAGGCGGCCAGCGGTGTGAGAAGGAAGGATGCAACAAGGGCGCTCAACGTGGCGGCTTCTGCGCTGGACACGGCGGCAGTCGCTTCTGCCAGCATCCGGACTGCACCAAGAACGACCGCGGCGGAGGCTTCTGCGCCGAGCACGGAGGAGGCAAGCGCTGCGACCACCCGGGCTGCAACAAGCCGGCCAGGAAGAAAGGCAAGTGCTCGTACCACGCCAACGCCGCCAAGGGAAGCTGCCGAAGGACCAACTCGTCTCGGGAGGGGTCGGCCCCGCTTCCATGCCGCAGCACATGATGGATATGCGACAGATTACAACGCCCACGTTCGCGATGGGGGTCAAGGATTTGCGCGGAGACGACGCGCAGCGCGCCAACTACCAGCAGCGAGTGGAGATGGACATGCGCTACAAGGGCTACGACGCGCAGCACGCCGGCCAGTACCTGCAGATCCACGCCGACCAGCGGTCGTACGAGCCCATCAGTCTGCAGCAAGGAGCAGCTCAGCGTCACTACATGCCAGTGGACCAAGCGTCTCTTCCCCCGTGTCTGGCAGCATGTACAAGCCTGGGTCTACGATGGAGCGCCAAGGGTACGCTTCCCGAGCTCCGGAGCAGATGAAGAACCCGTACTCGCAGCACTGGGCGGCCAAGCCAGAGATCCCGCAGCACCACCCGGACGGACGGGTGGACTATTTCGATGTGAAGGAGCAACCGCAGCAGCAGCAGCCTGGACACCACCTGCCGTACCCGGCGGCACAGTCCGCGCAGTACCACCACCACTTGAACGCTGCTGACTCGGCTGCCGCTGCGGCCGCGTACGGCCAGCAGCCGCCGGCTCAGCGTCAATACTACAACCAGCAGCCCCGCAAGCTCCTCCTGCGTCCGGCGACCAGCAAACGCCCCAGCCCCAGCAACAACCGAATATGATGTATTACTCGGCGAACGGGTACCCGCAGCAGCAGATGCACAGCATGCAGCAGCAGCAGATGCAGATGTTATAAGCTCAGCACATGGCAGTCGCTGAACGGGTCTGCGTCTTGCACGTCGCGCAATATGAGACGAAGCTGACAGACACTCGAGTGCAAGACGGCTGGGAAAACGACTGCTCGCTGTAATAGAGATAGAACCCACCGCAAATGGATCGGAAGCTCCTCGCTCGAGGGAAGTGGCAGAAAAGTTTCGTGCCGAACGTTAGTTAGCCTCCCAGTTTTGAAGCAAGAAGAAAAAGCATTATCCACTTCAACGTCTTAAGCGACATCTTGGTCTCTTTTTAGCGCAGAAGTCGCAACCGCTATCACCTCGCCCTTCTCTTGCTTGTACAAGCCCGGACTCTTTCGGTGTAGCAGCAACTTCGACATGTTTCTTCACATTTTACTTCAGTTTTTAGCTACAGTTGCTCTAATAGTCTGGTAATTGGGCCGGGGTGGAGGCTCGTCGTTCCAGCTCCTCTTCCTCCTCCGTGTGGCCTTGTTGCAGCCTGGCGGTGAAGCTGGTGGCTCGTCGTCTGGGCGCTACGGCCGCGGGGGCCTTCTACTTGGCCTATCTATTGCCACATTGGCGGCCGTGGGGCCCTCACGTCCTCCAGCTTGGCGCCTCCCCGCCTCGACTGCAGTTTGGCTTGGAGGTACGTGCCGATGGCGGACGTGGGCAGCTGCAGCGGCCCGGGGACGACGCGCGGGGCGAGTCCACGGCCTCGTCCAGAGCCACGCGGAAGGACCCTTTGCCGGCGTAGTAGTGGCGGTAGCACTCGATGAGCTCGTGCTCCATGCCCGCGTACGTCTCCAGCAGCTGCGCGGCCGACGCCTCGTTGCCTGGCTCGTACATGTGGAGCAGACGCTCCAGCTCGGCCTTGTAGCCGCTCGCGTCGTCCTGCTGGTTGTCGGCCCGGAGCATGAAGGCAATTGGATCTCCGGCAGCAAAATCGGTAATGGCTCTTGGAGAAACTATTTGCGGTGCACCCGTTCTATATTTTATTTTTCCACCAAATTGACAGACTCAACTCAACGAGCCTCTGAAAATAACGACGAGAAGTCATCGTCTGGTATGTTTGGCGGTGGTTCATCGTTTGAGTTACCGGTACTCATGAGTGGCAGCCATACGATTTGCTACTCAAGCTCAATTGTTTTTGCCTGGGGCTTCGTGGAGCAGAGTTTGGAAGCACTGGATCAATGTGGCGATTCCTGTGCGAAGTCCATCATCGCGTTTGGGAGAAGAGCGTGGAGTCGCATGGGCGAAGTCGATGAGGCGGATGTCCGCTGCGTACGTCTCCGACTCGTCTTTGTCGCCGTCGTACAAGAAGAGGAAGGAGCTGGCGATGAACTCCGTCCCTTGCTGCTCGTCGAACCACGTCTTGAACTGCTCGAGGCGATGCAGAAACTGATGCCAACAAGAACAAACAACAGACAAGGAAACAAGTGTGAGCTACCCTTCGCTTCCTCTCAAGTACACTGCACCCGCAGCACTTACCGCCTCGAGCAGTTTGACAGTCTTGGGCGTGTCATCTCGTGGGAAGTAGTTGCGGAAGGCCGGGGCCAGCTCGTCCACAGCTGTGATGCCGCGACCGAAGTGCTTGTCGAACTCGACATACTGCTCTTGCTTGGGGTCGAACACTTTGATCCCCTGGATACGAAACCCCACCGTCTCCTGCATGGGGAACTTGGACTTCTCGTATAGGATCTTCTCCGCCGACGCATTCTCTTCGTAGGACCGAGTGCCCATCTTGACGTCCATGATGCAGGGCCACTTCCTGCCCCACGTCAGGTCCTCCAGAGCCAAATACTCTAAGCACAGCAAACAATACACAGTACAGTAATTACTACACATCCACAGGATCCAAACTCAAATGTCTGCGTACGCCCAGGATGCAGCCCATTGACCTCCTCCCCGTCCTGTACTTCAGCGACCTCCACTGTCCCGTAATAAGTCGGAAGAAGCTCCCTGAGAGCTGCAAACTCTGGCGAATCCTTCTCCGACAGGAACACGCGCTCGTAGAAGTCGCGTTCGCGTTGTCCTCGCTGTTTACTCTGGAACGGCTTCAAGATGCGGCCGTTGTGGGCCTTCAGACCTGCCACAGAGGCGATATAAACACCATTAGAACGATACCGATGTGCGTACTAGCTACAGCTATTGTAAGGGTAGTTTACTCGTCTTGGACGTGGCGTGGCCGCCCACTTGGTGCGCCATCTCCACGAAGCCCTTTGTATCCGTCATGTCGGACAAGTTTGTGACGAATTGTGATATAGTCCCTGATTTGTTCTTTTTAGACAAACGCCTTTTTGTGACTAATTGTGATATAGCCCCTGATTTGTTCTTTTTGTGACTGGAAAATGTCACGCGTGCTGGTACTCGGTGGCACGAGCTACGTGGCGCAGTTCGTGCTGCAGCGACTATTGCAGACCAAGAAGCTTCCGGTAGCTAGCGAAGATGTATTGGACGACGTTTCTGCTGTGGCGTGCACATTTCGCAGTGAACCGTTCTCCGCACTCCCAACTGGGTTTGGGACGGAATCGGATTCTGTGCGAGTGTACTGGAAGGTGGACGTGTCTGACGTGGAGGCTCTGGAGAACTGCATGAAAGACTTCCACCCGACGGTGGTGATCAATTGCACAGGTAAACAGTCTTGGACGCTGGCGAAAAGGACAATTACTATAAGAAAATCTGGTGCTTTGTGTGCTGTGCAGCGATTTCGTCGCCTGCAGTTTGCCAGCAGGACAAGGAGAAGGCACGCGCTATCAATGAGGTATTTACAGCAAACTTATGAACGGTGTTGCTTGGTTATCTGATTCTGACCTTGCGTGGTGGTCGGTTGACAGCCTCGGGGCCTTGTGACTGTGCTGGCGCAACTTCCGTGGCAAATTCGGTTTGTTCACTTGTCAACGGACTTCGTCTACGACGGGAGGCAGCAATGGGGTCAAAGCTACGATGAAGACGCTGCAGTGTTGTCATCGGAGTTGTCAGAATATGGTTCTGGCAAACTACGTTTCGACCAGTATTTGCTAGCGCAGAGCTCGGAAAACTTGCTAGTGCTAATCCTTCGGATCGCAAACGTCGTTGGTCCTGCAGCTCCTCTGTTCCCCGACACGAGTGCGCCAAAGTTCATGCAGTGGCTGCACCATCAGCTCTTCAGTATCGAATCTGATGCGCCACTAAAGTTGTGGAGTGACGAATTCCGCTCGTACCTTTATATTCAGGACTTGGTCGTGATCCTCTTCATGATGCTGTCGATCAAGACTGGGACACCCACTATCCTGGTCAACGTCGGTACGTTGGCTCTATTCGATGGTCTTTCATTCTGTTTAGCTTAAATGCTGAAGCTGTCAACTATATGCAGGTGGTGAGGAGGCACTTTCACGCGTGGGACTCGCGCACAGGTATCTTGCTGCTTGCGCAAAGCACAATCCGAAAGCCGTGGCTGCGGAGAAGAGAGATCGTGCCAACTGCGCGGGCTAAAATCGATTTGGGGTACCCCTCTCCACTCAACACGAAGCTCAACACAGAACGCCTCGCGCACCTACTCCCTAACTTCGCGTGGACATCGACCGATCAATTCCTAGATGAGATCAGCCACAGTCTTCTTGCTTGAAAAGGGAATGCTTTTTGTTCATTTCTTCTGTTGCAGTTGTTTTAACGGTGGGGTAAGGAAAAGATGACCAGAACGATATCACCAAGTAGTCGGCATACCTACATAAGAAAGCGCACCCCACTCGCGCCGATGAAAGAGCAATCGCATTACTGGATTTCCATCATGTTGCCCATGCTCTGCCGCCCTTTCTCGAAAGCTTGAGCCATTGGATCCTCATCATTGCCCTTGCTGTCAGACGTTGGCGTGTAGACGAAGTCTGCGTCACAGAGGGCAATAGCGTTACACGCTTGGCTGGGGCTCTTTCCTTCGCGGATGAGGGACAGCAATTCGTCGAACTTGGAGGAAAGCGCGTCGCAGCGGGCACGAGGCGGAAGAACTGTGCACATGGTTTCAAGCGTCACCTTCACTTCGCGCAAAGCCTTCTCATCGTCCTTGGTATGCTCCAAAAGGTCGGCAGTGTACTCGCAGAACAAGCAGCCCACCGACATCAACTTCTCCTCAGCCACCTCCGGAACCGCCGTGGGCCCACACGCTGCGATTCGAGTGCAGATAGCCTTGACGTCTTCGTTCTTTCTCAGAGAATCAACGATCACGTCCTGGTGCTTCATGAGCAGTTCACACTGTTTTCACGGGCAAGTACACTTG
Source organism: Phytophthora syringae (assembly GCA_012656105.1). Lineage (NCBI taxonomy): Eukaryota > Oomycota > Peronosporomycetes > Peronosporales > Peronosporaceae > Phytophthora > Phytophthora syringae. The sequence continues at coordinate 255,052 of JAAKBD010000261.1, read as the reverse complement.
ATGTCAGGCACATTGCAACTCAATATCTAAAGGCACAAATTCTTACCTCGGTAGACTCTGGGATCAGCCGACAGACCAAGTTGATTTCACGCTCGAATGTTGCCAAGCTGTCTGGGCGAGTAATCAAGGACGCAAGTAGTAACGTATTCTGCTGGCATGATGCGCATCTTGAGGGTAGGAAGTCGGCGCCCTTGAAGTCAAGCAAACCCGATACCAGTTCGCTGGTCCCTCCAAGGGCCGTGCAGAACTTCAGCGCCTGACAAATCTCTTGAGGTTCCTTTCCGGCCTGAAGGTCGGTCATTGCCTCGTCAAACATCTTGAGATCATCGTGGCACTGTCATTTCAAGCACAACATGTCAAATCATCCGAATACAGCCTAGCAGAAGAGTTTGCTTCTCGCATTACGTACCGTGTCGTCTGCAGGAAGAAGCTGACAAACGATGCCCGCTGCTTCTCGCATTTCTTTGACTTGCTCTGGCTTCTGGTCGAGTGCGTACTTGAGCACAGTGACAATGCCACTGCAATAGGCACACGTGTTGCTTCCCTCCTTTTGGATGGCGATCATGTCAGCTGAAGTTGAGAGCTTGGCCATAGCAGGGTTGGAGTCCACCTTGCAGTACTTCAGATCGTGGCAGATCGCCTTGGGGTGTTCGCCCTTTTGGAGAGAATCCACCACTGTGTCGAATTGTTTTACAAACGAGTGGCACTGTAAACAAATACATAGCAAAATGAGCACCACTATACATACAAATCATACCAAGCAATAATCGAACCTGGTTATCCCCGGAAGCATTCCGCAGACAACGTCAGCGATTTGACGAATCTGCGTGATCTGGCTCGGGTCTTCAGCCACAGCCACCTCAATTATAGACGCCACTTGCGTGCAGAAGAAGCATCCATCAACCGAGATCTCCATCGAATCCTTCACCATTTGGACCAAAACCGGGTTGAAAGTCGACAGGCTGTTGAAAGAAGACGTAAGCGCAGGAAGCGCATTTTTCGTCGGGCAGTAGTTCATCGACACGCAGATAGCGTGGGGTGCGTCCCGTTCTTCAACGAGTCCAGTACAAAATCAAGTTTGACAACGTACTGATGGCATCCGGACTCCTCCCCGATAAGCGCACAAGCAGTGTCTACCAACTCCTTGATTTGACTGATCTTCGTGGTGTCTTGCTCATAAGCAGTTTGTACGATAGCAGTCACATAGTCACAGAAGAAGCACGTCTTTGTGTCGCCTTCAGTGGTATCAGGGCGGCTCGCAACAATCAAAGCCGACACAGTGTCGGCAAAGGAATACTCGTCAGCGATCATGTCCACTTTTTTCTTGCAAAGACCGATGGTCTTGCAAATTTCGTGCGGACGTTTGCCTTCCTTCTCGAGTTCCACGATCTTGTCGAAGTTTTTGTCCACTTCATCGCACTTGCAGTCAGGTGTAGCCAACTTGCACACGTTTGTCAAAATGGTTTTGACGATCGGTAGTTTGTCCGGTGCAGTTTGATTGACGTGGTGAATGGCAATGGCAACATGCTTGCAGAAAAAACACCCGTGGTCGCGTGGCGGGTGTTCTTCTGAGCTCAAAGACACCGCAATTTCTTCACCTTCCGTAACAGCCAACTGCCCATTAATCGCAGCTGTGCAAAACTTCAAACCGACGCAAATTGCCTTGGAGCTCATGCCCTTCGTGATCGAATCAATGACAAAGTCAAACTGCTTGACATACACGTGGCATGGGTTGTCTTCACCGAGTATGTCACAAATCATGTCAGCGTACGCGCGAATTTGGCGGATATCCGCGCCATACTGTTGAAGTGCAACCCTCGTGACGGTAGTAGCGAATTGGCAGTATGTGCAATCTGTGTCATTTCCAGACGGCCACTGTGAAGCTAAAACGACACCCTTCATCTCGTCTGCAAGCGAAGGCGTGTCTTCCTCCCAGCTCTGCTTCTTGTTGCAAACACCAAGTGACTTGCAGATCTCGTGAGGGTGCTTGCCCTCTTTCTCCAGTTCCACGATCTTGTCGAAGTTCTTGTCCACAACATCACACTTGCATGTTGAAGGTACCAGTTGACACACGTTGGTTAGGATGGTCTTCACAATCGACAACTTTTCAGGAGACGTGTGGTTGACGTGATGGATAACCATTGCCACGCGCGAACAGAAGAAGCAACTGCCATGGGGGCGGGGGTGAGGAGGTTGCGGTGGGTGCTCGCCGTGTGCCATCATTCCCATTTCGCCACGTTTGGCATGACCGTGGTGGCCGCGGTGTCCGTGGCGCCCTCCAGGCCCTTCCATACCGACATGCGCATGGTGACCGTGTCGGCCATTTCGCATCATTCCGACACGAGGGCTTTCATCCATAACAGGAGAACCATCTAGGCGTTCAGCGGAGCAGTAATTCAGCGCCTTGCAAATAGCACGAGGGTGCATTCCCTTCTTCAAGGAGTCAATCACCGTGTCCAATTTGCTGACATACTCGTGGCACGGGCTATCATCTCCCAGCATGCTGCAGATCATGTCAGCATACTCGCGAATTTGGTCAATCTGGTCAGGCTGTTCTTGCATGATAACCTCAACAACCGTTGTAGCTGCATCGCAGTAGACACACGTTCTATCATCGCCCTGCATTTGATCCGATCGCGGCACGTCATGCATCGGCTTTTTGGGACAGAAGTCGGCTGCTTGACAAATCTCGCGCGGGTGTTGCTCTTGCTTCACTAGCTCGACAATGTGGTCAAATTTAGCCTCCACTTTCTCACACTTGGCATCCTCCGAAGCCAACTGGCACACGCTACCCAAGACCGGCTTCAGCATCGGAAGTTGCTCAGGGAATAGGCTATTCACCTGGTAGATCACTCCGGCCACACGAGAGCAAAAAGAGCAAGATTGGTCCTTCTCTAAGAATCCAGGCGTAACCAAAGCACCATCTTCGATAGTTTCAGATTCTTCCGGATACGTTGGAACACCGGAGATCTGACTGTCGCTGTCACTGTCGGGCAAGCACATGACGATCCGAGTGCACACCGTGAGCGGGTCCGTGCCGTGCTTGAGCCAGTCCACAATAGCGTCGTAGTTCTTGAGGAACGTGTGGCACATGGAGTCTGCTGACATGGCGTCACACAGGTCTCCGATGATAGCTCGGACCTGCTGCACCGACTGCGTTTCCTGGGCCAGTGCCTGGTCCACCATCTGCACGAACCTCTGGCACAACTTGCACGACAAGTTGTCGTCTCCTTCCAGGTCCGCAACTGTAGCCAGGAGGTCGCACACCTCGTCGTCCGTTTTGCCCTCCGCCAGGAACTTCCGCACCGCTTGGTCCGAGCTCAGCACTCGGTTGCACTACAGACAGCAGATACATCCCCAACATCAGCCCAGACTTCAACAACTCCATCACCTATACTCTCCCTCACCTCTTCAACAAACTCAGGACGTTCGAGATCCTCACACGAAGTCTCCCCACAGCTGCACCGACACCACGTCGACGGCGGAGCGAAAGTACTTCAGGAGCGACTCCGTCTGCTGCAGCAGCTCGTCCTGCTCGTGGATCTTCTCCAGCGCCTTCAAGCACGCGCTCTTGCGTGGATCTTCCTCCTCCGCCTCGACCACCACGATGACGTCGGCGTCCTGGGGCTCCTCGAGGCTGAAGAAGCTCTGGAGCATCTCGCTCGATCGCTGGAAGTGCTCGTTGAGCGCCGCCATGAGGCCGGCGGCCCTCCTCCTCCTGGTCGCGATGGCAGGGCTTCTCAGCGTCCTGGCGGTGGCCCAGACCGTGGCGCCCGCCGTGCTCGGCTCTCGTGACGGCCGCCAGACTCAGCAGCAACGCGTACACAGGCCGCATGTTTCCTCGCTTCCTCTCGACTCCTTCTTCAAGCTGGGCGAATCCCTGTTTGAAGCGAAGGCGTGTGACTCGGGGAAGAGGACGGGTGGCACGGGATGGAAATTATGCGCATTCCTCCGTGTCAAGGTGAGTTGAAGATAAACCATAGTGAAGATGAGTGAGGGAGTTCGTCGGGTAAGATCGTGTGAACCACATCGTAAACTGGTGTAATAGAGGAAATGGCTTGGGATTTGGTGGAAGAAGGGAGGTCACCTTTAATGGGTTTGTCACAGAAGGAATGCTGGTTGAAGTGGTCAACCAATCATATTTTTAGCGCTCACGTCGTCCGAGTCAACGCTCTGGAACATGGTGACGGTGCCATCGCCAGCCTTGATCCATTTGCCAGTACTGTTGACGAAGAGTCTCCCCGTCTTCAGACCCAGTGCGTCTTTGGCACCCCGTCGTCGATCTCGCCGGTAAATGGTCTGAAAACATTATCCGGAATCCGGATTCCGGATACGCCGAGGATGTTGGTCGTATCCCAAACAGCATAAATGCAAGTGCCTTGTCAGCGATCTAACGAGATCAAACAACGAATGGCCGTCCGCCCATCCGCTATTCATCTCCCAGCTCGTCTAACAACTCGCTATCCCTTTCAAAAGTGTTTATTGCCCAAAGACTAAATCGTCCTGCATCTTCCTCGAACTCGCTCATCTCCGCCAAAATGCACGAGCCGTACAATAATCTGTGCATATAGGATACTTGTTTTACAAAATTTAGGAAAATGTCGGTTACTTCTATCCGGATACTGTAGTTGGTTTTGATATTTTGATAAATTCTTGTTCTTGACAAATAGGTGTTTTTTGACGCACTCACTACATCACCATAAATTTCTCCTCTGCCACCTAACTCACATTGAGCATAGCATTAAGTTGTAGGTTGCCGCCCTGTGTTGATCGTGGAACCCACATCAACAACGAACCACCACCCGTTCCAGGAAGACCCAGGAAACCCGGACGCCATCGATCCAGATACAACGTCTTTCCCCCAAAGCCGTCACGTTCGATGTCCACGTGACACTCTGTCCCGCTGCGACCGCCACCTCGTCGAGCTTGTTACCACCAGACTTGATGTTCACAGTGACGTCTTCGGTATCGGTACTCTGGAAGGTGATGGTGACCGTACCGTCGCCGATGTTGGTCCAGTTTCCAGCACTGTTGTTGAAAGCAGTTTCCACTGTAGTCAAACCCAGCGCTTCTTTAGCGGTTCCGTCATCGATATCGCCAACGTATTCCGTAGGACCACAAATAGTCTGAAAGAACTCGGAAACCACGCCGCCGATGTTTTTTCTCTCCCAGACAGCGTAAAATGTTGCAACCTTGTCAGCAATTTTGTAGGCATATTCCCCAGCTGTCAAAAAGGTGCCGTTTGTACTTGTCCCCGAGCCGATGAGGTCGTCCACAATACCTCCGATACCCTTGCGCAGCGTGTCTCGGGTGGTGTAAGCTATAGCCTCATCGGACTCGGCAATTAACTCCTTCATGCAGTTGTTGGTCACGGTAGGAATTTCATACAGCGCGAGGTTTGACTGGCTCATTGCGACGCGAATATCGCCCTCGGAAATTCCTGGGGTCTGCCGACGCATTTCAGCCACGGTCATCCACGTGCGGTCCAGCAATCGCTTGATGTCGTACCCACAGGTCGAGTTGGATTTAAGCGCTGTCTCCAGCGACGTGATGTCCGATTCATTCAACGACGAAATGGTCTCACCCAGCGTGATGTTCTTCATGAAGCTCGTGAATGTACTCCAGCTAGACAGAATAGCGGCGCCGTTGGCGATGATTTCCTTCAAAGCGAGCTCGGCGGTGTTGAGAATTCTGTCCGCGGTCTTGATTTGATCTTCCACTTTGATGCCCAAGCAGGCCATAATAGTCACGGGGACGTCAAAGACCACGTTGTCGGTCTGGTATAGCATTGTCAGCATTTGATCCTGACTAGTTTGTGGGTCCGAAACTTGGACGGTACGAACGTACTTGGACAGCGACTTGACCAGCCCCATCATCTCCTTGCCACACTTGAACGCAACTTGGATACCTTTTGCCATCAACTTGAACTCTCCATACAAGCCGTACGTAGCGACGGACAGAGCTGCCTGGGCTACAGCCGAAACCTTACTCACGACTTCGAGCGCACAGTCGTCGTTCTGACGAATACATTCCATTCCGCACTCGACAGGATAATTGTACGGGCACTGGGCCCAACAAGTCCCCAGTTTGCCTTCGAAACCAAGTGGACACGTCTTCGCAATATGAGCTTCTCGGTAGCACGCCGTGTCGGTGGCAGTGCCCAGGGCGGAGCCTATCCAGTTCTTGTACGTGGACTCGATTGTGCTGGTCACGTTGAGTGCGTTGCCAATGGTGAATCCTGCGCTCGATGATCCCGACACAGAGTCGTCGGAGTCACTTTCATCGTCGCTGTCTGAAGAACCGTCATCGTTGCTTCCTATAGATCCGTCGTCCTCGCTGTCTACGGATTCGTCGCCGGTGTCCTCATCGTCACCTCTTGAGTCGAAAGTGACGGTTGTCGAACCAATTGGTGTGTAGTTAGCTGCGGTCACCGTTGCACTTGGAACGGTTGCAGCGCGTGTGCTAAAAGTGTTTGACTCGGCCGAAACATTAATAACTGCCACGAAGATGAGAGCAAGCGCCACGAAGAACCTTGACATCGAATGGTGTTGGCGTAAAATTAGGAATGGGATTCCGGTCTAACGGTAGCCGACCGCCAAAACTTTAACTTATACCTCTTTACGAACGTTTGTGGTTAGATCATCTTGTTGTGTGGTGACCGTCCGTCTCAATACCTGCAGATTCGGGATACTTGTGAGCCGTGTCGTCCACACATTAACTCGATCTGTACCGAATCTAGTGTTCCGGTGCAACGACGAATCTTTAAACGACAGAGGGGCATATTTGGAGTTCATTTCATGACCAGCTGATGACCTCTCCAGTAACAAGGTGTGAGATGGCCCGAGTTGATTCTGTTGGCTGAGGTAAACGCATACCTAGAATCTATTGGGCCACCACATCCCATGACGTAAGGTTAAAAGAGGACTGGCAGACCATAAATGGGTTCGCGCATTAAGGGGAGCAGCGTACAGTATTATAACAAGTAAGAAGTATTAATACGTGTTCCAGCGATTTGCAAGGACCCCGCAGATTCGGAGGAGAGGGTAAAATATACGGTACAGCTTTTGGGGGCAAATCATACAGAGTGGAGTTTTCCTGGTAGTGCTTGAGGAACGTGTTGAGAATTGCTATATACTGGTTACCACCGTTGACGCCGTGGCAGTTGAAGTGCATGTGTGGGTTGTTTATCCCGAGAAGGCACTGAAGGGGCTTGAGGTTGTCCCACGACAGTTGAGATACGTAAGACAGTTAGTTGGGTCCGGGCGTGAGAGAGAAGACAAGAGTGAGTAGAAAGTGAGAACTAAACTGAGCTGTGAGCTCATTCCAGAAAATACCAGCTCCCCGGCAAGCAGTGATTGCTACCTGCCCAACTAAAGTTGCAAGTTCATTTCTTCACTCTGCGTACGCGACGGTCGTTCGCGTCAGGTTATGAGCCCAAGGCTACGCGAGTAAGGAGCGCTTGTGACTAAGTCGCGATGGCCACTACCAAGAAGGACGACAAGGATGAGAGGAAGAACATACCGCCGTTTGACGGCAAGGATTTTGAGGTATGGCTGGAGCGAGTGAAACTCAAGCTGCAACGCAAACAGCTGTGGAAATACTGCGTCAAGAACGTCGCGGAACTGGAAGAGAGTAAACAATCGGATCACGACGAGTGGGTGACCAAGTCTTCGAGGGCCAAGGAGATCCTGTATGATTCGATGACAAACCAGATTATGAAGACTGTGAAATACGAAACGACTCCGTACGGTGTGATGGAGAGATTAAAACGACGTTTTATGGGAAAGACCTACCTGAAATATGCTGAAGAAAGGACAAAGTTGAGTCGACTCCGCCTTGACCCGAAGGGAAATGTACCTGATCATTTAGGCGAGATGCGTCGTATTATGGAGACTATTTCGGTTGGTAGACCGATTGAAGAACACGCAAAGCCGGCAATTTTGATCGGTTCGCTGCCCCGGGAATACGACAACGTTGTTCAAACGTTCCTAGCAAGTCACACTCCGCAGAACCCCGACGACCCGCCAAACTACGAGCAGCTAGAGCAAGCTCTCGAGATGGCGTACGATCATTCACAGGCTCGAAAGACGGAAGGAGCTAAGGGAAACGAGGAGGACAGAGCCTTTTTCGCCGGAGGAGGTCGCGGGCGTGGACGAGGTGCAAGTCAAGGAGGTCGAGGACGCGGCCGTGGCAGAGGCGGGCGTGTGGTATTCAGCGGCCGCACGAGCTGCAGCAAGTACGCGTGGCTTACCAGTGGGCGCACGAGCTGCAGCAACCACAGCAGTATCCCCATCAGCAGCATACCTTTGTCCTAGTTGCAATAACCCTGTTGGCCACAGCTGCACCAACCACCCTGTCGACCCTGTTCACTACCGCATCCATTTCAGAATGTTAGTACACTAGCATCTACCTTGGTCATCTATGCATACCCACGTGAGACGGTCTCCCAATTATAGCGACCACCCGCCGACCGCAGCTGCACTGTATGCCCTGTCAACCCTGTTCACCACCACAGCCATCGGCAGAATGTTAGTGCACTAGCAGCAACCTTGGTCATCTACGCATATGCAGGTGTACCAATCTCGCGGTTGAAGCAACCACCTGATGGACGAAAGACGCCCTGACGACCCTGTTCGCCACCGCAGCAGTGAAGTGAGCCCCAATGGCATTGTGGGCGAGAAGCAGAGGCTGTCGCGGCCAACAGGCTCTCGGTGCTGTCAACTTTCCTGTGGGAATGTCGGTGGCCCATCCCCGATGGGCGGCGGAGCGTACTAGAGTTTGTATGCAACTTCCTCTAGAAAATATCGGAGGCGACTTTGAAGTTGGGTGGTCGGCTTGTGCCGGTATACCGGTACACCATACCGGTTTTCGTGGCCTCATTTGGTTTTTGTATGCGAACCTCTTGCACTGCATACGGGGATACCGTCCAATACCGGTATTTGTACCGATTGGGGCAGGTGTAAAGATCGCCTATACCCTGTAAACGACTTTACTATCGGAATGGCTACAATACCGACAATACCCGTTAAAATTCCGTTTGGGACAAAACGGCCAGCTACGATAGTTCTACACTGCTTACCCGGGCTTCCGGCCCGGGGAATACACAGTTCGTTAAGAAAACTTATCTCAGTTTTCTGATCTTTGTTAATCTTAGTTAGTTTTAGCGCATCTGATCTTAGTTTAGAACTTTTTATTATTAATAAAATATAGAAAAAACGACTTCATTTTAGTTGGCTCTTGTGGCTTAGTGATACTGCGCTTGTCTTGCAGAATCAAATACAAGTCAAGTTAGGCAGGCGGATGGTTGCCTGGGCATTCGTGTCCCAAAACAGCCCAAGGTTCGAGTAGCGAGAAATCTGAACAACTGCGCCGTTAGGTGGCAGGTTGGTGTCGTCCAGGTCGACACCCCAGGCCGTCGCAGTGAAGAGTAGTGCGTCGACATCTGCGGTATTATCTGCGTAATGGTCCCGGAATGTCTGTAATTACATATGCGTTGGCTTGCCTTCAAAATTTGCAAACAAAAACATAGCGTACCTCTAGCAGCTTTTCCAATGGCTCCTGCGCGTTGGGGTCAATAAAGTGGAGTCGGATGAAATTCAACTGCTTGTACTGGTGGGTCGACACCCACAGCAACCATGCGGATGACGACTTGCTCCGAGGTCGGACTGGCCCTGATGTGGGCGTGGAGATCTGTCACAAGACGGGTTAGTATCGGAGAGGAGAGCAGCTTAAAGTGTGTACTTCGTACCATCAACTGTAGTGATTGTTTGATCGGGCCCCTGGGCGGAGCGAGCGGAGATTCGCTCCCTCATCCTCTGGTACGGCGTCTGTCGCGTTGGATCGCGACTCGGGTTCACCGCGACAAGCTGGTTCTCGGTAGGCTTTGGTTTGGAGCGGGTTTCGTTAGTAGGCAGCGAATGAGGCGGTTTGCCTACCATGGTGCACTTTCAAATGTGATTCGTGGAATGCGAGTTTTAAACGGGACCGCCAGGGATGCGAACACGAACGCCGTACCGACGGATGCCAGTTAACAGGCTTTTCATGAAGCTACGGTGCATATCAATATGAAAGGCCGCTGGGTGGATCCACTATGCATGTTGAAGCTGCTGTGTATATCTATATGGAAGGCCACTGGGTACATGTAGGACACGCAATATCCACTATGCCAGACTACACAAAAATTTCGAAGCCATTGTATATGTTTCATGGTCTATTGAACTAGGTTGGAGTCCACTGACTGTTTTCTCAACCGCCACAAAGCCACTGTTGCTGTCCTGGAATCTAATCTCCTAGCCCACATGCGCGATTGCTGCTGACTGCTTGGCTGCTTATGAAGCTCCTGTATATCTAGAACGCTGGGGCAGCTGCATAATGGCCCTTGGTGTGATTCATTAGGACTGATAACTTTTGCCTGAAGATATAGCCTTGGGATGCGTGGTGCCTCTGCCGCGCTCACATCATCGCTAAGCCCACGACTTCATAACGAATCAACTTTTCTAGCAGACAAATATGACGCATCTACATATCTAGAACGCTTGGGGCGGCTGTATATTGACCTTTGTCGTGATTCGTAAGGACCGATTCAATTATGTCCAAATTCTAGCGCCTGCACTCAGTCTTGGGGGATGGGTGGCTCCGATTTCACCTCCGCGCTCACGCCAATACGTACGCCTGGGGCTGTTTTAGCTTATGATCGAGGCGAGTGTTCAACTTTGACATCGATATGCGGGCGTTATGCTTTCATTATCCAATTTACGTTGCAGCACCTCCTTCCCTACTTCCTCGTCTAACCGCCACCACCGCCTCCATGAACGTCACAAACGCTCGTCGAGTTCTTGCCGATGAGGGCTACATACAGCTCTTCCGAGCCGCCGAAGATGAGTTCATTGACAACATGCGCTCCATGGTGCGCCACACCGATCTATTCTGGAACAACGGGTCATGGAACGGCGAAGCGTTTGACCCATATCGAATCCGTGCACGTCTGCCAGCTGCACTGTGCAGGACATGGGAAACCAAGTTTCGTCGCCACTACATGACTTTTTCGCTCATGCTTCGGCCACGGAGTGGTCCGTGTCGCGTACGTTGGCTGGATCAACGGACTCTCCTGTCCACCGCCATTTCCCGCCGCCTCTGCCGGACGTCCACGCTGCTGATCTCTCTGCGCTTCCGGCCATCCTTCTCATCGCAACGCAGGACGATACCGTGTTCTACGGCTATGGATGGAATCGACTCGTGGCCCTCACTTCCAATGTTGAAACGATTTGTATGAACAAAGGAGATATGTTGATGCTCCGTGGTGACTTCTGCTACGCTACTGCTGGTTATGGCTCGACCAACCTACTACTACACGCCTACCTCGACACGCCGCAGTACCAGCGAGATTTTGAAGGAAATGACCCCCACCTCGTGGCCGTCGTCGATGATGTCGCTGTCCCCGACGACAGTCCGTTTTGCTACGTCCACGGCTGCCCGTTCGTGGCAACGAGCACAACGTCGCTGAGAAAGCACATGAATCGTTTCCATTCCTTCTTCTTCGGACGTCCGCGGAACTAACAAGCGGAACTCACATCTCCGGGATGCCGCTACCTCGAGTGTTGCCGATGGGAGCTAGTGTCGTAGCTTTTTCATACTTAGTAGTGTCGTTTAGCTTTCTCACTCAATACCAAAGCTCTCTGGTCGTGTTCATGCTGTCCACTCTTACTTATTTGCCAAGGCTTTGTTGTTTGTGACAAGCAACTTGAACATACTTGCCGATTGACAACTTTAATGAAAGCGATAGTTCTACATTTTCAATGAATTTTAATGACTGTTTACTTGCAATTCTAACTTATTGAATACGACCGTACTTGTGGCCATCGCAATGAATATCATTGTTGACAATGAAGTCAGCGTGCCCTGATAAGGCTCAAATTGCTATCACCCGAAGATTTTGATCAAGCTCTATTATGATATACGTAGCGTAAGCGAAGCAGCAGGGATGCTAGAAGGATTCGGCGACGACGTAAACTTCATGCTCTTCACACATGTTGAGTGCGTCTGATATCTATGAATCACTTTGCTAGGAATAGTGCGAAATTTGCGTGTGCTGTTGATCACCGAGAAGGCTTGTTTGCCTATCCATTGTTTTTTAATTCAAATATTCGAACTCATTGTGCAAAGCGCAACTTTGTTAAACTGTTAAAACTAGTGTGTCATTAAACCATGTATCGTCCAAGCACTTAACTTTAGGAGCCTTTCTTCTTCATCTAAGGTTTCCTTTGCCGGACCCGCCCAATTGGTGATGGCCGGGGTGAACAATTCCAGCGTTCTAAATGCGTGCCTTCGATGTAACCCGAGAAACGAGTAGGTATGGTTGTTCCTTTTTATTTGCCACCCGGTGCACGAAACGCCACTCGGTGACAACCATGTTACCGAGCGTTTCTCCTTGAACCTTGTAGACAGTCGATGAAATTGCACAGACAACAGGAAACTGCTCGACCCGCACTGAAACACAGCGTGGAGCTCCCAAGGAAGTTGGTGCAAGACTAATGTTGCATGCCGCGTACGGGCGAGCATCTGAGAACAACAGAAACAGGTCTGATTCAGTACAGCCGCCCATTGCCGCTGCGGATGAACCACGTCGAATTCGCACAATCAGTGCGGTGTGCGGCATGCTTGGAAGTTTCACTGCAAAGCCTCCAGTACTATCATACACGACGCAAAAGGTGGTTCCCGGCTGGTTGACAATTTCCTCTAGAGTGCCCAAAGTTCCATTTGCTGCCATCTTGGCGGCTCGAACATTTTGTGTTAGTTGTATATCCCAACTATCAGATCGAGATATGGTGCCATTCGGCCAAATTTGGTGTCCGGCAAACTCATGAGCATCGATTTTTCAGACTTCCCGAGCTTAGAGAGATGGCCCTTGAAGTCAGCGAAAACCCGCACGGGGTACTCTCCCTTTGGCATTGCGCTTGCTGCCGTTGCAACGAACAAATTGTTTATAGATAGTCGAGTCAGTTTGTCAGGTGTAATAAATGACGGTAGATCCTTGGGAGTTCTGTCATCCAGAACATGGGAAGAATTCATAATGCGGGAGTTGACCAGGTCCACAAACTCAGGCAGCCAAACACCCTTTCGGGCGAATTTGCAGCCACGGCCCCACTCAGGATCTGCCTGAAATCGAACCGATTCCTCAAGCATGACAACACAGTCAAATGTACGCCAAATTGCATACCCCGCGATTTTGTTTGCATTCTGCTGCTGCCATCCTGTTGGACGTTTATACAGTGGTTCTCCTCCAACCGGTGGTAGCTGAAGAAAGTCACCGACTAACACGACATGAATGCCTCCAAAAGGTACGGTCGGGACTAGTTTAGCAGTACGCAGTAATCTGTCAAGCTGGTCTAACTGTTTCTTTTTCATCATCGAAATTTCGTCAATCGCCAGGATATCAAGATAAATCGAGGACGTCCTTCGCTTCTTTGATAACTGAAGCAAAAAAACTGGCCAAAGTCCTTCCGCTGATCAGCGTTGCCGCTTTTCCAGTTAGGGCTGTTTTTATCAGACAGTCTGCGCGATTCCAGCTTTCACACAAGGCCTGCACGGCGTCCAGGGCTCGGCTTTTTCCAGTCCCACCCTCGCCGCCAAGAAAAACGCGAAGCCAATCATCTTGAAGAGCGTCATGAGAACCGCTATTAACGTAAGTCAAATCTTCCACCTTCCGCCACCGCATCAGCAGTCCTCTTCCAATCATTTTGAATGCATAGTGCTGCTTTCGTTCAGAGTAAACTCACGAGAAATCTGATAGATACTTGCAAACCTATCGCGGCTGTTGCATTGATTTGACGCCTGTCCAGGAGCAAAATACCACCACTACATCGATCCTTCCTCTAAAGCATCGTCGAGCATCTCTACCACCTCAGTGGTACGCGCAACAACACTACCGGACGTTGGCTCGCAACACAGTTTGTTATCGGTGTCGTTGTCCTGTACCCATTTGCGCATATCGTGAACACTAGGATATTCGCTTCGGGGCGTTGCCGCTTGCGGTCTTGACACCGTATGCAGCGTACTCGTTTCCAGCATTTTATGCTTTCGAAACACTTGCAAAACCTCAGCGATTCTCTTATCCGGTTCTGCTGAAGTTGGGCATTCGGCAGGATCAAGGTGTTGGGTGTCGATGATGCTGTTAGCGTCGGCTTCTGAATCCCATGGATCAAGGAAGTCGTCGCTCATGGGTGTGTCTTCGCTTTCCGCAGCATTATAGTCGCAGGCGTCGAACAGCTGATCGCCACCATCCTCACCCGACTCGTCCGAATCACGAAACTCAACAAAAGCCATTCGATACAAGCGCGCCATTTTGTATCTAGTGTTGTTCAAATCGTTTCGGACACTGGAGGATCTGATAGGCTCGGAGGGTGACTGCGAAGATCAATGGCTAGATTCATACGAGGAATGGAAAAGTACTTGCGGTGATTTTGTGACCACAATCATGCATCATATTGACGATTACTACTCTGGTGAAGATCTGGCAAAAGCTAGGACGGCCGACGGGATGAACGAGACTGATTTACGCCCTGGTGTGGATAATGCGTGTGCTTTTGAAGCGTCAGATGATAGCGATAGTGATGATTCGTTTTTCGATGGCTGTGAGTTGGAGGATGACGTGGATGTTGCTACCTCTATTGACGACAAGTTTGTAGATTCGTAGGATGTAGTCGCAAACACTATCATCGACACCGAAACACTCGATCGGAGAATATGCCCTACTTCGGCGCGCCCGGACAGTCGGACAGCTCGCATTCTGCAGTTGTTCAAATTCCAGAGCATGTTAAAGAGGAGCCCGTTGCACACGGTTGAACATTTGCAACAACCTAGTCGTCAACATCATTTCCCAATCGTTGAGGACATGCGGAAGTGGGTGCAGGACGCTGACACAGACAATAAGTTGCGCGACGCCCCTCAATCCTCGAATAGTGTCGCCGCGAGAAATACCGAGGTTGTGGAGCTGTTAGATGAGGCGCTAGAGGAGGATTCTATGACGTGGTGGAATTCGTCTTGTTGCCGGCCATCAAAACTCCGCCCAAACGGAACCAAGTTCGCTAGCATCAGCGATATCTCACGAAGGTATACTCTCACTCAAAAGCAACACCTCGCGTTTAAAATGATTGGAAGAGCATTACTGGCGAGGTGGCAACAAGTGGAGGATCTTTCCTATGCTAACAGTAGTGACCTAAGTGCCGCTCTCCTTCGAGACCAGCTTCGGTGTTTCCTTGGCGGGGAGGGCAGCACGGGAAAGAGTCGTGTACTTGACGCTGTGGAAGCATTGTGTGAAAGCTGGAATCGTGCAGACTGTCTTATCAAAACAGCACTAACTGGAAAAGCAGCAATTTTGATCAGTGGAAGGACACTTGCAAGTTTCTTACTTCAGTTGAAAAAAGCAAAGAACATCTGCCATCTACCTAGACATCTTGGTAATCGACGAAGTGTCCATGATGAAGAAGTATCAGTTAGCTCAACTCGACAAGCTTCTGCGGTGCGCTAAGCGAGTTCCGACCGTGCCGTTCGAAGGAATCCACGTTATTCTTGTTGGTGACTTCCTTCAACTACCGCCGGTTGGCGAGCCGTTGTATAAATGCCCCTCGGGAAGGCAACTGGTGATACGAGTAAATACGGTTGCTCCCGTTTGTTGGCGAGGCGATTCTCTGACCGCCACTCGGTGACAACCATATTATTAAGTGTCTCGCCTTGAACTTTATACACTGTAGAAGATGCGGCACAGACAATTGGAAACTGCTCAATTCGAAGAGCGAGACGCCGTGGAATTCCTGCTTTACTGGGTGCGAGCTTGATATCACATTGATTGTAAGGCCGCGCGTCCGAGAACAGAGGAAATAGATCGGAGTCGGTGCATCCTTGCATCGACACAGCAGAGACGCCACGTCGAATTCTGACAATCAGTGCTACCGGCGGCAAACTTGGTATTTTCACCATAAAGCCTCCAACGCTATCAAGCACAACGCAAAATGTAGTGTCTGACTGGTAGAGAATTTCTTCAAGCGAGCCCAACGTTCCGTTTGCTACCATTTTGGTTGCTCGCATATTCTGCGTAATTTGTATTGGCATTCCAACAATCAAATCGAGGTACGGCGCCATTCTGCCGAATTTCGTATCTGGAAGGCCCTAACCATGTTCACCTCCGTTTTCCCCAGTTTACCAAGGTGCCCTTTGAAATTGGCCACAACACGGACTGGTTACTCTCCATCTGGCATCATGTTCATCGCAGTTGAGACAAATAGGTTGTTGATGGAGAGGCGCGTGGAGTTATCTGGCGTAATAAATGTAGGTAATTCCTCCACCATGAATTCATCCAATACATGCGTTGCATCCGTGACACGCGAGTTTATTAGATCAACGAATGCTGGTAACCAGATGCCCTTGCGTGCGTATTTACAACCATGACCCCATTCGGGATCTGCCTGAAAGCGCACGGATTCCTCGAGCATAACGACGCAGTCAAATGTAAGCCAGAGTTGGTAGCCAGCTATCTCGTTTGCATTCTGGCGTAACGTCGAGGTATGCATTCAGAGCGCTGCGTCCACTGACCGATGACATTATCGGTGGGCGCGGCCGTCGCAGGAGGCACTAAAGGAAAACGAGCGGCTTCAACGGCTGAGTGATCAGGTGTTGCAAAGTGGCATCAGTCCGAGCGTCAAAATGTGAAAATGCTCCACTTCACCAGAAAACTTGGCGATTTGTTTTACAATAAATCTTCGTGCAAAGTTCTTGCCATCGTTGTTCAGCTCCTATCTGAACCAGAGGTCCGCCAATACAGTATACAATTGTATTGTGGTGTCAACATTTCAGTAATAGTAATTGCAATTTAGTGCCAACCAATAATAAGTACTTCCGCAATTTAACTAATCCAACTAACTAACGAGCGCCCTAGCGGGAGATTTGGAGATGGAGCGACTTCCTGAGGGCGGACGTCGAGCCCGATCGACCGACGATGAAGATGCCGCGTTCACCAACGTGATGCCAGCAAACGCCAGGGACAGTGAAGCTGTCCGAGCCGCTGCCGTGGAGCTGAGGGATTCAGGGCGGGGTCTCGACGATGCCCTCCGCGTAGCCGATCAGGCTGACGCCAATGCCGAAGTCGCTGTTCACGACAATCAGATGCAGATTGATCGTATCAGCGAAAGAACGATGCCGGTGGCTCTTCCTGCCGCTATGGTCAACTCACCTCCTGCAGATCTGGCGCGCCCACCACCTTCACGAACTGTGAACGCGCTTATGTCAAGGTGATGGGCGGGTTACTTTCACGTTACCCATGGCCAGTGCAGCCACGGACGCTGGAAACAATTGAAACTCTCTCTTCGGGAAGTGAGTCGTCCGATTCGGCAGCCACGGCGTCACATGCATCTACAGATGAAGCGGAAGATGGTGATCACCCACGGTCCCACGGTGATACTTCGCGTACCATTGACAGCGAAAGCAGCCGTTCGACATCCGAGTATGTGCCCTCGGAGGAAGGATCCGAAGACTCGTAAAACAAATGCAGGTAGCGGAGCTTTCACGCGTAGAGGGTCGAAAGCCTCACCATTCCATATGCCGTTGGTGAAGGGCATCTCGTCGTTACGAGCGACCGAGCGCAGGTTGTTGATAAACTCTTCTGGCACAGCGTTGAAAAAGGTCAGGGACCCTTTTCGCATGATCCGCGCGCGCGCGTTCATGGCGACCATGGCGACCGATGCTTGCACCACGAAGAATATGTGAAAATGAAAGTATATCCGCGGCATAAAGTTGGCCCAACCAAAACGCCCAGGTTCGTGGTGGTCATGAGCGGAGGCCAGCCGACAGCCATCTATACATTAGTGCTATCAATTGGATGCTCGATGGCTATTACATTGTTCGCGTTCCTGTTCGAGCCGTCCTAATAAATCACGTTGAAGACCATTTCGCAACTGCCTCCAACTTTGACTTCGTTCTAGATATGCGTCGTCAGCATATCTTAATGCTCCACGAATGCGAATGGATTGCCGACGTTGATACAGTCGATAATAAGCCGATAAGCTCATCGCCAGCGTTTTCGCATCGTAGCGCACTTCAACAGCGACTCACGGCCATTCCAATCATTCGGTAGCGCGGTAGCGCACGCTACCACAAAACTATCATAAAAACCAAACCGTATGTAGCAGATCACTCTACCACGCTACCAAACGCT
This sequence comes from Phytophthora syringae, assembly GCA_012656105.1. Classification (NCBI taxonomy): domain Eukaryota; phylum Oomycota; class Peronosporomycetes; order Peronosporales; family Peronosporaceae; genus Phytophthora; species Phytophthora syringae. The sequence continues at coordinate 236,847 of JAAKBD010000261.1, read as the reverse complement.
ACCGCGCAACCGTGGATAAGAACGGCCATCAATTTGTTGGCGTTCCTGTTCGAACCGTCCTAATAAATCACGGGAATGATGCCATCATCGAGAACGTGCTTTTGCAGGAGGCAGCGAAATAAACTTCTTCTTTGCACTGGTGTAGTGCTAAGCAACCAACAAAAGTGTTGTTGATTGCGAGTGAGTGGGTAGATGAAGTTACAGTGTTCATACGTCCATGCAACATCCATTCCGTACCTACGCGGTTCAGTCACTCCGCATCGCCTCTTCGGTAAGAGCCTCCTCCACAGATTGGTGAATGCCGTCAAGGTTCTCAAGAAATGAGCCCGACACAATTTCTGTGAGACCATGAGCTCCTCTTGCGTGCTTGGCATGGCTTCTGGCAGCTCTGTCCGCACTTGCACTGCGTTCAACCAGCGTCCAGCCTGTGTCTTTATGACGCATACTCTGCGCTGCGCTCACCGTCCCTTCGACGTTGGTCTCGCTCGCCCACACGAACACGCACCGATCTTCCTCCACGTAGCGTTTGACCGCGAACCAGGCTTCTTTCACCACGCTAAGCTTGTTATGTTGCACTGTGAACGCCATCTTGGCAGACAACGTGTCCTCCGATCCGTCAATTACCTGCAAAGTACAAAGTCACTAAACACTAAACCCCAAACTTTCAAGCACCAATTCCACCCACCGAAGTGACCATCTCGAAGTTTGAACTGCGCCGGAACCATGCACTTCCAGTGTACTTCAAATGGCACAATTTTGGTCGACACAGATTCCATGAACATGCCGTTCCAGCCGTCCGGTTTCACTTCCACATGTTGCCCGTCGGTCTTAAGTTGCGCGTGGCTATTCTGGGTCAACACCATTTCCATTATTGTGTACTGCGGGTCCAATTTGGCCAAAATGCGCTCAAAACTTGCGATCTCCTCCTCGTATGCAGACACATGGAGGGTTTCGCGCTATGGCGATTGGCTAGAACTAAAAAATCGTAGGTTGATCCAATCGTCCTAATAAATCACGTTGAAGACCATTTCGCAACTGCCTCCAACTTCTAGATATGCGTCGTCAGCGTATCTAGAAGTTCAAAGCGCAGACGTTGAGGCAGATGATGGGGTCGATAAGCCCATCGCCAGAATTGGCTTCAGCGACCTGTGAGGCTGGGTAGACAGCGCCGTGTGCCTTCGTGTAATCCTGTCCGAGTCTGTCCCTAATGCTGCAATGTCACGCTGTTTAAGCGAGTGCATCGCGCCCGTCGGAGCGGCACGTACCGTGAGTTGCTGGCCTAATGAATTTGATCCAAGGACATACATAGTGGGTGGGTGCCAGCCACCGTATCATGATAGTTTCCGTTGGTCTTTTATCTCATTCGATAGACCAATTCGAAAGGCACGCCATCGTTATAAGCACCTCTTGTTTAGATAGTCACGCAGTGTGCGCGTGATTGTTAGCATCATAGGCACTATCATGATTCACGGTCGACATTTTTCATCAGAAGTAGTAGTAGCTATCGATGCACGTTGATAAGAAGAGGAAGTTTAGTTGCCCGGTCTCCACGAGAGAGGAGATGGATGCGTTGGATCCAGTCCAAATATGCTGTGTGCGCCTCCTTCGTTAAAACCTATCACCACTCAAATGGTGAAACATGGCACACAACAACTCCGTTTGCGGAGCGATCTCGCATCGTCGCTCACAGTTGAATTTGCATCATGGCCGGCAAACCACGCCAGACCCGCACTCCTCCACCACCTCCGGAGCCGCAAGACTCGTCGCCTCCTAACCCAACGGGAGCAACAGCACCTCGCCAAACTCCGTATGAAAGAATGCGAGATCTTCTAGCCCCCGCTCTGATAACAGCACAACCATCGCGATCTCTACTGTGGATGGTACGGATATGCACAATGCAAGGTGCTGGCACGATACCAATGGCTAACTTCTTTGTGTAATTGTAGATCTTCAGGCTTACATCAGGGCAAACGGAGGTGCTGGACGAGTTACACTTCGACAGAAGCTGCTGTGGGTGTCGAGTCATGTCCACAAACAGTGGAAGTTTGTTCGACTGCTCTTTACTGACGCCGAGTCACCGGAACCTCGGGAGAAGCTACTCGAGGTACGTCTGGCGTTATAATATTGTACTTCAAGCGCTGATCGTTTGATGAATTGCAGATGTTCCGCGACCACTACGCAAGAAATGCTGCAGACGTCGACTCGGTACTCTTTACAGCCACAACATGGGATGTAGATGTCGAGGATAACAACAACCTTCCACCAGTCGGCGCCATCGTTCAAATCTCGCAATATTCAAACCTCGGACTCTTTCGAGACACGCAGTGCCAGGCAACCGTCCGACTGGCTAACTTGACGTGGGTTTACTCTCGACCGGGGACCAGCGACAAATGCACACATAGCTCATGGCTAGTTTATAGTCGTTTCATCCTTACGCTTTATATATCAATGCAGTTGCTGTTGCATCTGATAATCTGATTCCGGCTTCTCATTGGCTACTCACTTGCAGCTGCCCTCGCTGTGCCGAACCTAACACCTCACTTTCGAACCTGCACCGCGAGACGCTCACCACAACCAAAACATTTGTAAGTGCTCGTATCTTGTTGTACCCTGCACGCTATGATCACTAACAGTGATCTATTTTGCTGTAGATGCCCAAAACGACAGGATCTCGTAATTACAGCCTCAGCCAGCAACTGCGTCTGGTAGTAACAATCGGCAGTGTTCTCCCCGCATATCCCGAAGGTTGGAAAGTGATCGAGAAGGCTTACAACGCGGAATGTTCATCCCCGCTGCAGCATCGAGCGGCGGATAGTTTGAAACGGAAGTTTGCGCGGCTTTGTCGGGAAAATGCACGCATGGAGAGGAACAACCTGTCATCACTGCACAAGCTGGTTCGCGAAACCAAGTGCCGCCTCGATGCTCGAGCTCGTTGTCAGAGATTACCAGACGGGGAACGTCAACACCGGCGGAGTGCGATGATGAAGATAAACTGGTGACGCAGAGTAGTGCTTTTTCCGAGGTGCAAAGGGGAGGAGCGAACAGTGATCGGTCTCGGTTAAGCTATAGTCGGATGTGCGGTACTGATACGAGAGCTGAAAGACGAACACTCAGCTCTGCTGGGCAGTGTGATGCTAGACCAGACACCACATCCACCACGTGCGACGCAGCCGTCGAACTCATCGGCTGGGAACACCCCAAACAACCCACATGTGGCTGAAGTTGTGCGTGCGTACTGGACGCGTTACGTCGAGAACAACGTGGGCGGGGAACAAGTTGTGTGGCGGGGAACTTCATTTACTCCTGGAACAAATGCAATGTTTTCAGACGGTACTTCTCCACAAGTTACAGGGCATATATAAGCCACGAAGTCGTTCTGCCGACACCAGAAGGACATCCTGTTACTAAGCCCTAGGACTGTTAAGCATAATACATCTACGATCGGCTTTCCAACAAAAAGAGTTTGTTTTTGCGCCGGTTGCGCGCCTGGAAGAAGTTCGTGCGCAGCCTGGACTTCGTCATAGATTTTTCAAAAGGCGAGTGGGGGCAGCTGTCCGAGGGCTACAATCTAGCGATATGGGACTTAGAAAATGGCGCTCAAGAACACAGCAAAGAAACAGCAAGTAAAATTTCCTATCGCGCTATCATTTCGTATTTGTCGCTCTTCTAAGCGGTGTGCGTTCTGTTAGATGTGTTTACTAATATTCGGGTCTGCAATGAAAGCTCACTGTTATGCTTTGCATGTGATCTAGGACAGAATGGCCGGGCGCGGGAAGGGCGCGAAAGGAGTTGGCACTGGTGGGGCAAAGCGCCACCGCTACATCCTACGCAACAACATTGAGGGTATCTCCAGGTCGTCCATACGCAAACTTGCTCGACGCGCTGGGGTTGTTCGGATGTCAGGCTTGGTTTACCACGAGACTCGTGCTGTGCTCAGCGTATTTGTTCGGCACCTCGTCCAGGACGCAATTGTTTACACCGAACATTCGAGCCGAAAGACTGTCACCAAGATGGACATCCTCTATGCTTTAAAGCGACAGGGCCGAACGCTGTACGGCATGGAGTAAATCTCACTTCAACTCACATATATAAACTTCAATACACCTCCTTTCAACCCCTAATTGACCGCACGACATTATCATCACAGAGTTATATCCTGCAGTTAAAAACAAATGTAGAGCCAGTTTTATCACGACTGACCCTGCAACTAGCCAGAAAAATTAGTGTTTTCTACTATATTAGCAGCTTGAGCTCTACCATAATTTCCAGACGAGCTCAACCCTACTGGCAAATGTATAGAACGAATAAAATATGAGCTTGCATGGTTGAATCTCTCGCGTCATGTTAAAAATAGAAGGCACTTGGGCATCGATTCTACTCCAGTTCGCTCTCACTCGATGCGCTGTCACGACTTGAGCCGCTGCTGTCATGGGGCGAACCACCGACGCCGGCGAGATTTGCCACTAGCGCATCACGAACCATGTTCAGGTCGAGTTCGTCTTCACTGCCTTCGTTCTCCTCGTCACCAACGTCCGGTACGATAGCGTCTCCAACACCAGACAAATTCGACCGTTGGGCAGGTGGAGAAGCCATGTCTTCGTCACTGCTGGACTCCGAGTCTCGTAGAATCCCTGGTTGTTAGCGCGGCGGGCACTGCTGCTGCTGGAGCGGCGGAGGCTGCGGCTGCGGATACAGCAGTTGTTACGGCACCGGCGGCAGCAGGTGGGCCTGCTGACAGGCCTCTCGTATTCTCTGCATGCGCCGATCGTGATTTCCTCGACGAATATTACGGTCCGCTTGAAATACTTCGTTGTATCTGGCAATAATTGCGGCATCAGCGAGATCCGTCGCATCCATTGCGTCGTTGTACAGTATTTCGTGTTCAGCCAGCTCCGTCACGAGTCGTTCCACTATTTGACTGTGAACGTCATGATGTTCTAGAGCCCCGTACAAATTGATCTACGCCTGCACAAGCTCATCTGCTGCTTCAGCTTCCAATGCACGTAGCCGAGTCCTGATGCGGTCGGTCATAGTAGCCGTCAGCGAAAGCTCTGCACAGCAAACAGCAAAATGCTCTTAACATTTTCTTATTTCTCGTTCTTGTTCTCCTATCAACTTCTTTTGAAATCTCCACTTGATGTATTGGACTTTATCGGAAATCATCCACCAACTGTAGCCACTTGTTTAAGATATCAGCTTACTTGTATTCATCCGCTTAAGCTGAACCTCTGATACCGAATAAATAATGGAGGTCTCAAGAAATCAAGAAAATCATTGTCCGCTCGCCCATGCAGTTCTGGCCGAATAAGGCCTTGCAGTTTCTTTCATCCGCACATTTCGAATGGCTTCGAATTCTGGCGGATGATCAGATTTAGCGGGCCTTTAGAAAATAGCGTCTCTCGATGGGAAACACAAAGCGCTCAAGTTTGGTGAATAGCGCTAAAACTCTAGCACATACAATTGGAAACTGATCAATTCGAAGTGCAAAACGATGCAGCTGCGAAACATGTATTACTTAACGCAAGCACTAATACTTAGGGATGTAACCTCGGCACATATCGGAGCCGCAAAGACACTTCGTGACCTGCAAAACGAAATACAAACGTGGTAAGACAGCCATACTTCTTCAAACAGACGGCTTTACACTACAATGAACCTGTCCCTCCGCTGGTACTCGAATAGCTGAACGTTATCTCTTTGCCGAGCTCAATTGCCTGAGTGGCGAACAGACCGCAGCATGTTTCCCGTTGACACTCCATCGCTCCAGCTTGCTGTTCGGCGAGCAGCTGTGGTTGGCGAACCTGGCCATGGACCCGTATTGCACGGAGTCAATAACCTCACCATTGTCCACTGAACACCGTAAAAATGCCGAGCTTCACGCATATCCTATGTATAATCACGGTAGAAAACGGTAGCCACGGTTAGAACACCCATACCAAGATACACAATACAATCAAGCACCGTTACCTCTAGTCGCTCATAGTACTCTGTGTACGTGATCACCTCCCATGTATACTGACAATGAACTCGCCTTCCTCTATCGACTGACCTGCTACTAGACCCATTCCTTTCTCGCCGCAATCCGCCAAATACAGCGAAACACCACCACCGTCTTGAAATCTTTGATTGCTGCAGCCCAATCCGCAATGTCCCTGCACACCTCTACTTGCATCTGTTCGGCGTAGTGTTAGCATAGGCCTCCTACGTAGATAAAACAAAAACTTACAGCTCGATTCTCGCACCCGACCTCGCAAAGCGGGTTTCGCCACCACTGCTGCACGAGCAGATTGGCAATTCATCCTGCAAGCAAGTCATTAAACAAAGACAAAGGATCGCAATACAACACGCATCGTACCTCATATAATTCACGACGTGTTGGATACAGATACGCATTCCTCGAGAACGGTTCATATTCTGCGTACGCTGGTACAATCGTCCTCATCTCCACCAACTCCAAACACAAAAGAGGTAAGTCAGCAATTCATACTTGCAAGAACAAGATAATGAACTCGTACCAAATTTCCCGCGGGCCTGGATCGCTCGAACCGTTCTGCGTTGTCGCCTCCCACAAACTTGCCCAGCGAGATGGGATGCAAAAGCGGAAATGAGCTAGCAATCAATCAACACACTCAGCACAGTAGATCCCAATCCATTGCGCTCATTTTACTTCTATCAGATTTAGTTGAAAATTCCGGGTTAGGCGCTAAGCGTGGAATTTGTCCTCTCCAACGCGTGACTCATAGTAAACCAGACAATAGAGCTGGCTCGGCCGAATTGACTCAGTAAACCGACGAGTTCTTGTGGAACTTGTACCCTCCAGCGTGTTCGAGTCCATCGTGAGGATCTCCTTCAGCTTCTCACTATATATGCATTTTAAAAACGTGTTAGTCACATGTGTGATAGTCAAACAAAGTAGTATCAACAAATAATTCAAAATTCAGGACGCACCCAATGGCGAAGCGGGCGTTGTCGTCCGAGATGTCAGCGTTCCAGACGGACAGCATGTCCGCCTTGGAGCGGATGGCCATGGCCAGGCCACGACGTCGAGCCCTCGAAAGCCTCGCCGATGGCGCCGAAGACCAGGTCCTGCCACATTGGATTCCTAACCCAAGAAAGACCCATACAATAAATGACCATTTTAATAACTTGCAGTCGCGGGTTGCGCGAAGATGTACCCGTCGCCGACACGGTCAACATTCACCTGGGCGATTCAAACGAATAGAGGTATAAATAATGAAAGGTTCAAACAACCTGAAGTGCATCAAATACTCTGTACTTTGTACTCTTATTTATAAGATTTTCAAATACTCAGACTGTTCAGATTATCGAGTGCTGTGTTTTCACAAACTCTCAAGGTTATAAAATGTTAAGACCAGTTAATAAGGTATCAGAGCGCATCATTGTAAAGAGGGCGCAAATGTACGAGGATATATATTAAAATAAGCTCGGAAAATGGATTCCTCTGAAAATAAATTTCAGAGAACACAGAATTAACTAGTACAAGAGCTATTTAAGAGCTAATTAAAGGGCTAAACTTACGAACTACGCCCCCCGGGATGCAACCCGGGTAAGCAATTAGGGGTGCTTTTTCGGACCCCCTCGGTATTTTGTTTCGGTATTTCTTTGCGGACCACAGAGACATACACAGCAGCAAAATCGGACCCCAACCGGTATTTTGTGTTGGGTGGTGTGCTCCACACAACTGGCTCAACGCCATCATTTGTTAGGACACTAGCAATGGGTGCATGCACCTCCCGCTCGCGCACACTCGCTCTCATTTCCAATTCTGCGGCGCGGGGCATGCAACATCACGATTGCTGCGACAGCGCCGCTACCGGAGCTGGCGACGGTGTTTCAGGCCGCGGACGCGGATCTGGGGTTGGCGACGGGCGTGCCGTTGAGGATGGCGCTCGAGTTGGCGACGGCGATTTCAGGTGTCGTGTGGGGCGTGGATGTGGCGTTGTGGGCCGTCTCGTGGAGCGTTTTGGTGACGGCAATTTGGGGCCTCTCGTGGAGCGTGTAAACGGCGTTGGCGAGCGTGCCATCGAGGATGGCGCTCGAGATAGAGTGGGTGACGGCAATTTGGGGTGTCTTGTGGATCGTGGAGATGGAGTTGGCGACGGGCGTGCCATCGAGGATGGCGCTCGAGATGGAGTGGTTGACGGCAATTTGGGGTGTCTCGTGGAGCATGGCGACGGCGTTGTCGGGCGTGAAGTGAATATGGGCACCCGAAATGGAGTTGGCGGCGTTGCTGGGCGTGTCGTCGATCGTGGATCTGGTTTCTCGATTCCGTCGTATGCACCAAAGCGCACCCTCGAGAGGCTTCCTTTCGGAGCTGGTGGCTTGGCATGTCGAGACAACGACACAAGCCCGTCGTTGAAGCGGCCGAAACGACAGCGAGAGCCTGTCCCCCAAGATGAGGATCCCGATGATCTACTCCGATTCCTTGATATTGCCTACATGGTGGACATTGCTATACCCCGTGACCCTGATTGTAGTCATCTTGGCGAGCAAGATGATTTGAACGTACTAGAGATTGCTCAGGAGACATTGGCACTTGTGAAGCGCAGACAGATCGAGCTGCAGGCTGGAAATGGACTATTTGACGAACAAGACGTCGCTATGGAGACAGATGAAGACGACATTCTCCGTCATCTCAACATTGGTTACGAGCGCGAAAATGTTGGCCTACTGAAGATTCCTTATGAAAAGGACGCCAGCCATTCCAGTACGGCTGATGATCTTGAAATTGCTAGCCGAGACGTGGACGTAAAGGGCATAGCTGCCTTTGCTCTTGCTGTGACAAAGTATAGGCATGTATTCGTAGCAGAACAACTCGCAAACCCACACAGTAAATTCAATACTGGTGTGAATGATATTGGCTTCATTGAGAAATACTGGCTTCGACGTGTTCAAGAGGTTGAGCATGACAGCAATAAAAAATTATGGCGCCGACGAGTCCGATCTCGAGAACACTATCAACAACAGAAAGAAGATGCTCGTGCTGTACATGATCGATTTGGCCCTATACTGATGGTTGCTGACCGTGCGGAGGCGTTAAAGCGTTTCCAGAAATCGTTGGAGGCGGAAGGACTTGAAGAGTGCGTGTGCGTTTCATGCGATCGGCTGGTACTGCTTCAAAATGCGGCGCGCAAAGAAGCATCGGACTGGCGATTCATGAATCAAATGAGACGCAGCCTCGGCAAAGTGGATAGAGCACTACCTCGGTCTCTGGTCGACGCATACGCGGCGCCTGCGTGCGTCACCTACTTGACTAATGTCATGGTTGCTCTTGGTTGGTAGTTTTTGCTGCTACACAGACGGCGATGGCCACCCTACGGCTTGGTTTACGATCTGTAGTGCTTGTCGTAAATCGATCGAAAGTGCTTGTATGCCCAAATTTGCGATAGCTAACGGCTTCTTCGTTGGCAAGCTGCCCGAAAACCTGAATGATTTGACAATCCCAGAACGTTTCATGACGCAACTAGTTAGTATTTCGGCTATGTCACGTGTGATGAGGGGCGGTCGGCACCGCTGCATCCGGTCCCATTGCGTCGCATTTGACTGCACCCCTGGACCACCGGTATCTCTACTTCCGACGTCTATATCTGATGTTGCTGGAATTCGCGTAGCTATGGTCGGTGATTGCACGGAAGCTCAGCTGGAAAAGGTGAAAAAACTGCATCAAATTCGAACTAGCAAGTTACGCGATGCCTACGACTTCTACACTCGCAATAACAGCCTATACTCGGATGTTGTGCGAAATGACAGCACGCTCCTCGGCGACATCGACTATGACTTGTTCGTGGAGCATATCGAGGACGAGGGTGGGGTTGCTGACAGCAGCGTGCGCGAAGAACTAGAAAATATCCGTGGCCATTCCGACGCGTGACAAGTGAATGATGAGACCGATGAACTGAGTATTGTTGAGCGCCGAATCGCCCTCTCTGACGCAACCAAAGAGCTGTTGTCACGCGAAAAAGAAGTTCACACAAGCGCACAGGAGCAGAGCTCTCGCACGTTCTTGGTAAAACGAATCAAATCGCATCGGATGTCTCTGGTGATCTCCTAGCCAAAATGTTCCCCCACCTCTTTTCTTACGGTCGTGGACACCCTGGAGACACATGCGAGGTACTTGACTCGCTCAAAGAGTGTGTAAAGCATTACACTCTGCTCTCCAGACGTCAGTTCGCCCACGACGAGCTGTTTACCTTGATTGCGTTCGACCCAATCTCGCTCAAAAACATGTTCACTCAAAACTCGATACGCTGTCAGCGTTTCCCAAGTATCTATAACGTTTATGAATCAATTGGCTCACCGGCGCTAGAAAAGGCTCTTTTGGAGAATGAACAACACGTACAAAAGCAGAGGTCCACACGGTCAGAGTAGGAATCTGTTGCGCACAAGTTTTTAAAGTCAGTCGAGATTACCTCTTCAGCAGTGTGGGGCAGCAATGCTGAACGTGCCAAATGCAGGCAGAAGGCATTCGCGTATCAGATGCGATTCGGACAGCCATCGTTGTTTATTACTTTAACTCCCAACACCGACAATTCACTTGCAATGGCTCATTACGCTGGTATCTTCTCGGTCAAGTCGTTGTTCGACATTTTGGACGCGCCACTTCCTACAAAAGCTGAACTTCGTGAGGCTAGCTTGGGCATTGACTGCGCGTCGACGCGATTGTTCATGCGTAATGTGGACGCGTTCATTGAGAACGTACTAGGGATTCATCCAGTGACTCAAGAACCGATGCCCTTCTGAGGGCTGATTGGCGGTGTAAAAGCCTATTTCGGCATGGTGGAGACCCAGCGCAGAAGGACGCTTCACATACACATGCTGGTTTGGCTCAAAGGTGTTCCCACGAGCGCGGTGGAGCTAGAAACTAAGCTCAACGGGCCCAATGGCGGTGCATTTCAGAGTACGGTCGAGTCGTACGTCGAAAGCATCGTTACGAACAATCCCCCACTTCCTGTTAATGATTGCTCTTGTGCTATATGCGGGGCCCTTACTCAGATTTAGTTGGTTGGACATCCCCCAGCACGCTCGGCAGCATCCTCACCGCGGAATATATAGCAAAAACCTACAAGCTAAGGTTGTGGAACCAGCTCTGGTGCGATGTGGGCGCTGTGACACAAAGATGAGCTCGCAACACGTACTGAGGAATGTACTTCTACGAGCCTGGCCGATGCATTGGCCACCGTGGGTTCGAGAACTCACAGCAGCCGAGATTGATGACCAAGCTAGCAAAGAAGTTGTGGCCAGAGACTCGTTTGAGCAGGCCGTATATGTTGTGAACGAGCGGGAAAAGATTCAACTATCGCTTCGAAACGTGAGCGACTCGTTCCAGGAGAGCTTTGGCCTCACGGTTACCCCGGATGTGGGTCATCTAAACGCAGTTAATGCGCTTCAAATGAGCACCTACAGAAGCGATGATGGCCCGTTTCAAAATGACCCGCTAACGCGCCGTATTGAAGCATTGCCTCCTATGGTGTCTGATGGGAGAATGGAGGAGCGTTCGATAGACTATATGGTGGCTTCGCTGGTTGCTCTGCTCAACCAGCACTGGTGGGAACCACACGTCTAGCTGCCTCAAAACATCGAAAACCAATGTAACGACTCCTATTGCAGGTATCGCTTCTCACGTGATCGAGTCTAGCACACGACTTTCGGTACATCAGGAGCACAACTTGAACGGAAGCTTGCGCATGAATTTGTCAATGGATTTAACTATCAAATCATGGCCGCGTTCAAGTGCAATCACGACATCCAGGTCCTTCTTGGGGGACGTGATGCAACAGAGCGAATTTTCTATTGTACGAAATACGTCACGAAGCAACAGAAGCAGCTCGACTCGGTAGTGGTTATGGCGTTGGCCTCGTTCCAGCGACGTCAAGAGCGAGAGTTGGAGGCGGAGAGTGACGACAATGTACAGAGCATCGAACCGCTTTCAAAGCAAGGAAGAGGATGGCGTTCATGGTCTACACGATGACTAGCTGTCAAGAAATTGCAGGGCCTCTTGCGGCTCTTTATCTCAATCGCGGGTCATGCTGCTATGAAAGTTCAAAATGTTCCTTTGTGCCGCTTCTAGATGTACTACGGCAGCTGCGCTGCACGGAAGAATACTCATGTGCATTGGTGGCTCGGAGGCATCTAAGTTCAGGCCGTGTCATTCTTTGATGACTATTCATTTCGGCCTGGCAAATTGAAGCACCTAAGTATTTACGAATTCGCAATGACATACTTCAGGAAGAAAGACACCCGTGGGTTTACAGCGACTCTCCTTTCAAGTCCTCGCATCCACTACATGGCTCTCACAGCCTCGGCAAACGTTACAAAGAAGTGGTTCCAGTGATTCAGGGATTCCGTCCCCTTCGTGACCGAGAGCTCTCCGAAAGCCATTCAATATAAGCGTGCTGTGTTGGCATTAGTGCTATTCAAACCGTTCAGGACACTCGCGGATCTTATAGGTTCGGAATGGATTGCGAGGATGAGTGGATAGAATCGTACACACAATGGGAAGCAACTCGAAGTGACTTTGTCATTAAAATAATGCGTCATACTGATGATTATTACCGCAGCGAAAATAGCGCAAAATGTAGAGCGCAGGATGTGACGATTGAGGCTGCCAGTGGAGCAGCTGTACGTGAGCAATCTGTAACGAATGGGAGACGAAATCCCTGAATCACTGGCACCACCTCTTTCAAACGGTTGCCAAGACTGTGGGAATGTTGGAGTGGGTGCGGAGGCTTGAAAGGGTATGTTGCAGTGAGAGTATTAGCGTCTTTCTGTCGGAAGAACTTCATGGCGAACTCGTAGATATTCACGCGCTCAAATTCGTCCGGGCGATAGATATAATCATCTAAGAACGATACGGCCTGAAATCGTGATCCGTCCTCATTGTTGCTTGCATTCACCAAAGAACAGGAGTACTCCTCTGAAGCGCACAACTGGCGAACTATATCGTGAAGTGGCACAAATGAACACCTAGAACTCTCATAGCAGCAAGACCCGCGGTATAGGTAAAGCGCAGCAAGAGGACCCGCTACTTCTTGGCGGCTGGTCATGGTGTAAACCATCGATGCAACCCGCTTCCTTGCCTTTGCCAACCACGAGGTGAAGTGGACCTCATCGTCACATTCTTCCTGCAATTCACGAAGTTGGCGTCGCTGGAACGATGCCAACGCCATGACAACTACCGAGTCAAGCCTTTTCTGTTGCTTGGTCACGTATTTTGTGCAGTAGTGTATCCGATCGGATACGCTCCGCCCAGCAAGCAGGAACAGTATGTCATGGTTACATTTAAATGTGGCCATGATCTCGTAGTTGAAGCCATTAACAAATTCATGAGCTTTTTCGCTCCACGCTAGCCCCAGTCAAGTCGAAAGTTGTCTGTGAGGAGCGCCCACGGGGAACAGATATCTGCAAAAGGAATCATCCACAGTGCTTTATGACAGTTTGAAACAGCTACTGGTATGGGTCCACCAGTGCTGATTTAGCAAAACGACCAATGCCGACACCATATAATCCATCCCAACACGCCCCATCCGTGCATCGTGCAACATAGGAGCTAGCGCTTCGATGAAACGTGTAAGCTCGTCATTTTGAAATGGGTCGTTGTCACTACTTGAAAGTTTCATTCGATGAGCATTGGCTGCGCCTAAGCTTTCCGTGTCTGGCGTAGCTTTTAACCCATATTTTTGCGTTAATAGTGTGCAGTCGCTTCGCAGTAACATGTGCGTCTTCTCTCGTTCATCAACCACGTGAACAGCACGAACAAACGAGTTCCGGGCGACAACTTCCTTGCTCGCAGCGTCATCAATCTCAGTGGTTGTAAGTTCACGCTCCCAAGGTGGCCAGTGATTCGGTCGACTTTGCAACAGGACCTTTCTAAGCACGTGTTGAGAGCTGAATTTTGTTTTGCAAACCCCACATTGTACCAGCGCGGTTTCCACAACTTCACTACGAAGCGTTGCGCTAAATTTGCCACGACAAGGGTTCTGTCGAGCACGCTGAGGAATTGCCAACCCAACTAGTTGTGAGTAAGAAGCTCCACATTCGACACACGAGAATAATTCAACGGGGACTGGGAGGCTGTTAGAGACGACACTCTCTATGTAAGATTGAGCGCTTTTCTGAAACGCGTGACCACCAGGGCCGTTGAGTTCATTCTCCAATGCCGCAATACTCGAAGGAACACCTTTTAGCCAGACCAACAAGTGGATATGCAGTGTACCTCTGCCCTGTGTCTCGACCATGCCAAAGTAGGCTTCCACATTTCCAATCAATCCTTTAAATGGCATCGGGTCGTGTGTGGCTGGATCGATTCCCAGCACGTGCTCAATAAATGCGTCAACGTTCCGCATGAACAAGCGCGTCGACGCACAGTCGTTACTTAGGCTAGCTTCACGCAGTTCTGCTTTTGTTGGCATCGCGGTGTCCAAAATATCAAACAGGGACGCCACCGAGCAGATATCGGCGTAGTGAGCCATTACTAACGAGTTGTCAGTGTTCGGTGTCAGTGTCATGAACAGGGATGGCTGTCCAAATCGCATCTGATAAGTAAACGCTCTCTGCCGGCCCTTGGCGCGCGCTGCGTTGCTGCCCCATACCGCAGCTGAGGCGATTTCGACTGATTTTAGATATCTGTGGGCAACCGAATCCTTCTCGGTCCGCGACGATCGCTGTCCTCGAATCCGCTGTTCATTCTCCAGCAGTGCCTTTTCCAGCTCCGTTGAACCAATGCCTTCAAATCCACTGAGAAGGTCAGGAAAACGCTGACAGCGTACGGAATTTTGAGTGTACATGATCATCATCGATATTCTGTCAAATGCAACTAAAGTAAAGAGTTCATCCTCCGCAAATTGGCGTCCAGACAGCATCGTATAGTGGTTTACACACTCTTTCAACGAAACAGTAATTTTGCGAGACTCGCCTGGATGGCCGCGGCCGAAAGGAAACAAATGAGGAAACATTTTTGCGAGTAGATCACCAGATGCATCTGACGATATCTTGTTCGAGCGTTTCACGTAGAATGTCCGAGATCTCTCTTTACGGTGCTCCTGCGCTGGGCCAACATTTCTTTCACCTGATAACAGCTCTTTTGCTGCATCGGATAGGCCAATTCTGCGCTCAACTACGCTCAGTTCATCATGCTCATTCATCACATGCCATCCGTCCGAGTGGCCACGTATATTTTCAAGCTCTTCACGGACGCTGTCATCTACAACGCCGCCTTCATCTGCAATGTGCTCCAAGATGAGACGCTCAAGCAAGGCATAGTCAATGTCACCAATCAACGCTGCTTCGTTCCGTGAAACATCTGAGTAAAAATGTTGTTTCGCGTATAGAAGTCGAACACCCCGCTCAGCATACGCGTGCGAATCTGGTGTAGCCTCTTCACCTTTTCCATTTGTGCTTCAGTCAATTCACCAACGATTGCCACGCGGAACTCGGAGACTTCCGAAATAGACCGCGGCAACAACGCTACTGGCGGCCCAGGCGTGCAGTCAAAGGCTATGCAGTGTGACTGAATGCACCGGTGGCGACCACCTCTCATGACGCGAGTCATTGCACCGATAGTAACAAGTTGCGTCATAATACGCTCTGGAATCGTTAACCCAGTAAGCTCTTCTGGAAGCGCTCCAATGAAAAAACCATTTGAAATCGCAAACTTGGGCATGCGTCCACGTTCAATATCTTTATTGCAGGTTTTGCAGATAGTAAACCACGCTGTCGGATGATCACCTTGGTCCGTATAACAACGGAAGCTATTTGGTGCAACCAGTACATCCCTCAAATAGGGTATCGACATAGGCGCAGAGTACGCATCTATCAACAATTGAGGTACTGCTTCGTCCGCCCCGCCAAGACACCGTCTCATACGATTCATAGTCTGAGGCCTCTTTGCGCAAAGCATCTCGACGCCGTACCAATTCATCACACGAAACGCACATGCATTCCTCAAGTCCAGCAGGGCCAAGTGCTTCTTGAAGCCGTTCTAATGCCTTCGCACGGTCATTGTCGCTTACTGGTCCAAATGTACTGCGTTGGCGGTGTTTAGACTTTCCCGGCTTTCGATTTCGCTGCCGGTGGCTGCTTGGGTAGCGTACTCCTCGAACAGCAGTAGCGCTCGCAATACCAGGTTCGACCCCATGACCATCTTCGACCCCGGACCATCTTCGACGCCGTGATCAGGTCGACTTCGTTGATAAGCAGCTTCCACGGCCGCCACGGCATCTCTGTACTTCAAGGCTGCGAGAACAGCCCTAGCAAGGCGTGGGATGTTCAACTCATTGTGTGTGTTCCTGTGGCGGACCACTGCGATGTTACCAGAGCAATCGTTATCCATGTCTTCATCAAGCGTGTCTGGTCGACCAGCGTTTTCTTTTCTAGACGCAACATCAAGATGTTTAAGGAGGTCATCCCCATCAGATATGAAATTAATTTTCTCGTGTGTAAGTGCTGTGACTGCAACTCGTTCGCGCAAAGCGAAGCTGCGCTTCACAAATGACATTGCTTTGCGGGCAATATCCCGCATGTCCAAGGCGTTACATTCGGCGTGATGCCGATGCTCTGATGATAAACATACGGCATCGACTTTGCCATGCACCCTCCTCTCGCGTTCCCTGCCAACATCCAGGAACCGAAGAAGGTCGTCATCATCTCCAGCCGTAGCACATTCATGCTGCATCTGCTTCTGTCGTTTGGGGTTCGTGACTGAGCGCCCATCTGCTTGGGCTCGGCAAGCGACAAGCGCGTCGTCGTCACTGCACTCCTCACGTAGATGCTTGTCACCGACGCGGCAGTTGGCCACTGCACTGCACCGTTGCAACTCATATGCACCAATAGCACCTCCAATGTTATCTCCGCCGCGACCACCCCGAATATTCGCAATGCCACCGCAACCTCCACCACCACGACGGGCATTCGCAATGCCACCGCCACCACAAAACGAATTGCGACTGCCATCGCCACCGCCATCACCACAAACGCCCGCAACTCCACCGCCAACAATACCACGAGCACCCACGGTTCCACAGCCACGACACGAAACACGCTGGTCGTCGATTGCGCGATGCTGCTCCACCTCGCCACGCTCATGGCGACCGCCTTCCATGCCTTCTCTCTGCGGTGCGGCAATTCTCAAAGTGACGGCAGCCTGGCGCGCGAGCGCGTGCAGTGAACCCATCTCACTGGAAGCTCCAGCAGGCCATCCACTGGCCTAATGAAAGCTCCATTAGGCCACTTTCGGCTCCGACGTGTGACGTGCCGGTCAACTTCAACGACGAGGCGGCGGTCCGCGGCTGCCAAACCGCTTAGCTGCTGAGGGCGAGCGCAGCTCTGCAAGTCGTTGCCGTGCTCGGCTAGCAGGCTCCGCCTCCATGCTGCCGTTCCAGGTGCATGTGGAATGAATGCGTGCGGTGTGTTCTTCTATCGTTTGTATGTGGTATTATATAGTTCACACAAGATAAACGGCGCCGGTAGTAAAACTGATGCGGGTGCCCATGCCGACCGGTATCTCGTCGCCGTGTATTGTGGTGTGTGGTGCGGGTGCCCATTCCCCCGGTACCGACCGGTATCTCGTCGCTCGTGTATTGTGGTGTGTGGTGCTGTGTGGTGCGGGTGCCAATCCCCGACCGGTATTTGGGTCGCCGTAGAGAGACGTTGTATGGTATAGTTATTTCAAGATGTAGTGGTCCTCGAGAGCCGAACAAGGGCCATAGGTACAAATACAGAAGGCTCTGATTGGCCAGCCAAAATACCGGTATTTTGGTGGCCACCTCGAGTGCGTCTGTTCTACGAACTACGAACAACAGTTCTTAACGAACTGTGGACTTCGTTACGAACTACGAATAACTTAGTTGTTTCGACGCACTCACTACTCACTACATCACCATAAATTTCTCCTCTGCCACCTAACTCACATTGAGCATAGCATTAAGTTGTAGGTTGCCGCCCTGTGTTGATCGTGGAACCCACATCAACAACGAACCACCGCCCGTTCCAGGAAGACCCAGGAAACCCGGACGCCATCGATCCAGATACAACGTCTTTCCCCCAAAGCCGTCACGTTCGATGTCCACGTGACACTCTGTCCCGCTGCGACCGCCACCTCGTCGAGCTTGTTACCACCAGACTTGATGTTCACAGTGACGTCTTCGGTATCGGTACTCTGGAAGGTGATGGTGACCGTACCGTCGCCGATGTTGGTCCAGTTTCCAGCACTGTTGTTGAAAGCAGTTTCCACTGTAGTCAAACCCAGCGCTTCTTTAGCGGTTCCGTCATCGATATCGCCAACGTATTCCGTAGGACCACAAATAGTCTGGAAGAACTCAGAAACCATGATGCCGAGGTTTTTCCTCTCCCAGACAGCGTAAAATGTTACGGCCTTGTCAGCAACTTTGTGCGCATATTCTCCAGCTGTCAAAAAGGTGCCGTTTGTACTTGTCCCCGAGCTGATGAGGTCGTCCACAATACCACCGATTCCCTTGCGCAGCGTGTCTCGGGTGGTGTAAGCTGTAGCCTCATCGGCCTCGGCAATCAACTCATCCATGCAGTTGTTGGTCACGGTAGGAATGTCATACAGCGCGAGGTTTGACTGGCTCATTGCAACGCGAATATCGTCCTCGGAAATTCCTGGGGTCTCCCGACGCATTTCAGCCACGGTCATCCACGTGCGGTCCAGCAATCGCTTGATGTCGTACCCACAGGTCGAGTTGGATTTAAGCGCTGTCTCCAACGACGTAATGTCCGATTCATTCAAAGAAGAAATGGTCTCACCCAGCGTGATGTTCTTCATGAAGCTCGTGAATGTACTCCAGCTAGACAGAATGGCGGCGCCGTTGGTGATAATTTCCTTGAAAGCGAGCTCGGCGGTGTTGAGAATTCTGTCCGCTGTCTTGAATTGATCTCCCACTTTGATGCCCAAGCAGGTCATAATAACAACGGGGACGTCAAAGACCACATTGTCGGTCTGGTATAGCATTGTCAGCAGTTGTTTCTCTGTAGTTTGTGGGTCCGAAACTTGGACGGTACGAACGTATTTGGCCAGCCCCTGACCACCACCATCATCTCCTTGCCACACTTGATCGCAACTTGGATACCTTTTGCCATCAGCTTGAACTCTCCATACAAGCCGTACGTAGCGACAGACAGAGCTGGCTGGACTGCAGCCGACACCTTAGTCACGACTTCGAGCGCACAGTCGTCGTTCTGACGAATACATTCCATTCCGCACTCGACAGGATAATTGTACGGGCACTGGGCCCAACAAGTCCCCAGTTTGCCTTCGAAACCAAGTGGACACGTCTTCGCAATATGAGCTTCTCGGTAGCACGCCGTGTCGGTGGCAGTGCCCAGGGCGGAGCCTATCCAGTTCTTGTACGTGGACTCGATTGTGCTGGTCACATTGAGTGCGTTGCCAATGGTGAATCCTGCGCTCGATGATCCCGACACAGAGTCGTCGGAGTCACTTTCATCGTCGCTGTCTGAAGAACCGTCATCGTTGCTTCCTATAGATCTGTCGTCCTCGCTGTCTACGGATTCGCCGTCGCTGTCCTCATCGTCACCTCTTGAGTCGAAAGTGACGGTTGTCGTACCAATTAGTGTGTAGTTAGCTGCGGTCACCGTTGCACTTGGAACGGATGCAGCGCTTGTGTTAAAGTGTACGACTCGGCCGAAACATTAATAATTGCCACGAAGATGAGGGCAAGCACCACGGAGAACTTTGGCATTGCGTGGGTCTCGTAACGAGTGAAGTAAAATTAAGAATGCCATTCCGAGTTAGCCGAACTCCATCTTACTTGAGCCGCATCCGCTCAGACATTATTTCGATCTTTAAACACAATCGCCCTCCAGCAACAAGGTGTGAGATGGGCCGTTCTGTTGATTCCGTTGGCTGAGGCAAACACTTGTTCAGGATCTATTGAGCCTCGAGAGCCTCTACATCCCATGACGTAAGGTTACAAAGAGACCATAAATGGGCTCGCGGATTTAGGCAGGGCAGGTTCGGGGCCAGTGAAATTTGTCCTAGGAAAAAGGACCAAAGTTGTTTTTGATGTGGCGTACATAACACATTTTGTCCTACGGACAGAGTGCTAGGACAAAAGAAACTTGAAATTTGTAAGGGCAGTATTTATTGCCAAGAAATCGCCGGGTGTCACGTTTAACAAAACGTGTACTGGGACTCTACCAAAAACGGCACAGTTTCAAAACACAAACTAATTTGCCTCACGTTTGTGTCATCAAATTCCGTGCGTTTGTGTCACAAATGTGTCATCTCGACGTTCCAAAACTCTCACAAAAGTTCGGTGTGGACTACATCAAAATAATTTTCAACCAGTCATTCATGAGCTTTTGTAGCACCACAGAGAATATGTTAGACCTCAGGACTGCGTTGGTGGCGGTTGCTGGGCGCCCTGACAGAGCTCGAAAAAGAAAGGTACTCCTCTTGCTGCGTTTGTGTTGTACGCTTTCATTTTATCGCAACCACCTGATATCTGGTGTGTTGATCGATCCTTCACGTAGCGCATGGCACGTACTCTATCGTGTACGTGACCGTGGTAGCTTCATCAATGTACTATCAATCGATCCTGCCTCGTTTGACTACCTGCTAATGCATTTTGAGCGGCACTATATAGTGAAAAGCGGTCCGAGGAAGCGTGGTCGCCCACCCAAACTCTTATATAAACTCGCTGTGCTAGGCTGTCTTTTGCATTTTTACACTGCTGCAGTTGAGCACAAGACTTTATGCGAGCTCTTTGGGGTGCCTCCATCGACACTTGGGCGTGTCCTATGGAACGCAGAGCTTGCGCTCCATGCGTGTTTAAAAGCGCTTCCTGATGCTAACATTCGTTTCCCTCAAAGAAAACACAGCTTGAGTGGGCTGCACTGACGCAAGCTAAAGAGCCTCTCGTTGAGGGCGTTTGGGGATTTGTCGACGGGAAAAACTACCGAATTCAGAGTCCTACTCGCGCTGATTTACTGGAATCGGATAATTCGTTCGGTATTTAAACAGCGCTAACTCCTACTTTCTTGCTCCGTAGATGCTCCTTGGCTCTCCTATTTCTTTTCAATAATGCTTGCCATCATTGCCATGAGCATCTCGTGGCGCTGTGACTCTCGATCGGCGCGTTCCTGTGCGAGACGCTCAGTCTCCACACGCTCGATGCGACGCTGCTCCTTCCGAGCGTCCTTATCCGCTCGATACTGCAGCTCTTTCGTATGTGCGCGCTCCTCAATCCACGCAAAAAGTCGCGGTAGCGTCGTGTCAGGCTCGCTGAGCTGGGCAAGGACATTGTCGATTTTGGCTCGCTTTTTGCCGACTCTGACTGCACATTTACTGAAGCTGAAGCGTTGCGCTTTAGCGCTCACTCAGTACGGCAAGCTCGGATGGGGTCTTTCCGGTGCGAGATGATGCTTTCAGCGTTGCCGCTATAGTACAAAGTAATATAGTATAATAACCAGCGTCTTGTTAATCCAACTGTATTACAAAATGAATCATGCCAATTTGTCACTACGTACCAGTAACTCGTTTCTTACCAGGCGTCTGGAAAGTGTTCGTGGAGCACACATTAAGAATGGTGTCTGCTGCACTCGCTGCCGCTGCAGGAGAGCCGTCGGAGATTACCATCTCACTGCTTGGTAGCTCGCTGTCACCGTTGATGGTACTTAGTTGTGCTTCCATTTTTCCGCACACGGTGCTGTCGACGATGAGGCGCTGTCATCCGGCGCCTCTTCATGGCTGGCGGTGATATCTTCCAGCACGATGACGTCAACAACGTCGTCCTCAAGCGACGCAACAAAAGTAGACGCCTCAATATCGCAGTACACGGCTTTCGCGCGAAGCACTTCGGATTGGCAGTTTGGATCACCTGCCATACAGTAAGCATTAAATAACAACAGAGATTAATACAATGTCTGTCATATTATGGTAGCGCTGTAGTGTCGGCACAGTACCAGTAGGCTTGCGAGTGTTCTTCAACCCCATAAACTTACGATGCAGAGACTCTGCGGCGCGGCCAGGCCAATCATCAGGACGATTGCGGTTGAACGCCAAATGCACGTTATCCCACTGCGCTGAGCTGAGAGGCAGCATCTCCTGAACAAGGTCAAGAAGTCCTAGAGCAGTAGAACAATGGCCATGTCAATCCCACCGCGCAGTAGAACAGCAACACAAGCACATCATACGTACTATTGATTTGGGCCGGTGTAAACCCTCTTCCACGACCTGCGTTACGACCCATGTTTGGCTTCCTGTAAATCACAAAGTGTTGCCGTTAATCCACCTTAGATTAGAGTGACCATAGAAGAATGAGCGTACCTTTCATGTGGAGCCTCGGCAGAGATGAAATGAGTGCTGCTTATTCGCCGCGCGCCGAGACACCAGAACTCCCCAAAAGTGTGGCTAGCCCGTCTCGTCTGGTGTGGACCAGTGAATTGTGTGACGCTTTTTGCGTAGACGATTTTTTCGTCTCCGCAGATTTGTGTCAGGTTTGTGACATGAAATGCGTTGGATTTGTGCCATGCACATTTGTTGAGATATGCGATTTTCGGTAGAGTCCCACTGGACTCTGTTTCTAAAAAACGGTATTTTTGGGGGAGTCAAACCCGAGTTCGCTCACTTAATTTTGTCCTAGGAAAAAGGACAAATCAGAAATCCGATATGTTATTAGCTACACTTTTGAACTGCAATTTCGTCATGGTGGACGATGAAGGGCACAAACATAATTCTACCACATAACTACAGAGGATGGGCCTTTGTATTCATGGTCCCGAAATTCATTGTTTTGTAAAACTCGTGTCAAGATGTGGCATTTACAATTGGTCCTTCCTTTTGTCCTACGGAATGGTCCACTGGGTTAACAGGTCAGTTTTGCGTGTACTGTAGCCACTCACTTCACTTCTTGCAGAGTCGTCTTCGTTATTACCACTATCGCGACATGTTGCTGTCCGTACTGTGTTTGAAAACGGCTAATCGCTTTTTGTTATTGTTGTACGTGTCCTCGTTCGTGGTTCTGTTGTAGATCTGTCCTCTCAAACTCATCAATCGCTCGTACAATCCCGCTAAACTCGAATCTGCCAAGATATTACATGTATACGTCATGACTTGCTACAGCGCTCAGTATTCATTCCTGAACTGCTGGCAGCACGGCAACTTCTGGACCGCCGCATCATTTCACTAGAGCGCATGATTGAACCCTGTTGTCGCGCTCCCATTGCTCTCTATAACCACCAATATGTTCCACCCGATCTGCATCCGCTGTAGCTGCAGGGGTACAGTACTTGCCTCTCTCGGCGTTGGTGCTTGCTCAAACCTATTTGCGGTCGAGTTGCGAGAGATATTTATCCAAGCACTTCCCTGTACGCGGCAGCTTTTCTCCTCAGCACGCGTAGAAATTCCCGCCGCGACTGCGCATCGAAGTAGTGCATTGATTGTCCTTCTTCTTTTTGATCTCCGCTTTCAGTCTTCACTCTCGCCGCGCCCCCTTCATCTTCCATTGCTGGATTTCCCTCTTCCTGGTCTTCGAAGTCGTCTGGCTGCACATAAGAAAGCGCACCCATTTCGTGCGCGAGCAAAACTCACGGATGTTCTCAATCTGCCCTCGCTCCCTCGCAGAGTTTGATAGTGTTACTTGACCAGAAGCGTTCGCATTGTTAAAAGCACGCTGAAACCTCGTTGACGAGTAAGATAATAGTATCTGGGGCTCTACCACAGCACTCCCTCCACCGCCAGCAGCAACAGGATCCACTACAGTGATCAATGGCACCAGAGCTGTTTTGTGTGGAAAGTAGTTGCAGTTCTCCGGAATATCAACCGGCACTCGTGTAACTGCAGCTTGGCACCCAGGACGCTGCAAATCTAGCTCTCGCGCCAGATATCCCGAGACCCGAGCTCCAGCCGCACAGTGTTTCAGCGCTACATCCAAGAATTGGTGCCACCTTGAGCTACACGCACAAATATTAGGAAGAATTAGACCCGTCGACGAATCAATGCCCCTCAGTTTATAACCCTTCAGTTCTTCAACTCACCGTTGTCGACCGCCTGGCCAGCCATTTCCATCTCCCGATTCCAGTTCGGGCAGTGGGTAGTCGTCGAAAAAGACGCAGTCGAATTGGTCCAGCGTCGGCAACTGCTGCTGCCACGTCCCCGCGACGATTTCCACTCCTTTGTGGCCAATTGCAAACTGCTGGGCGCGCTGCAGCACCTCCTGGTCACATTCGATGATCGTGTGGCGTTTGGGCCGGAACGTTTGGACGTGAGCGGCCGAATAGGCCAAACCGAAGCCAATTTCCAGCACGCGGTCCGTCGGCTGAATAGCGAGCGCCTCCACGCACAGCTCCATGTATTGTTTCTCCCACCGCATCATCACCTGCTGCCCCCGAGAGCTCCAGAGGATTTCCTGGCCCAGCTCATCGAACCCCTTCACATTGCCCTGCGTCGTCATTTTATTGGACACAAAAGCTTCAGTTTTTAAATTTTGTTGTCCCAAAGTGAAGTTTCGAAATAACTAGTTTTGGAATTGGGATTTCTATTGACGTGTGGTCAATTTATGGCATCGGATTTAAAAATCTCTACCAGTAGGATGAGGAGTTTTAAATCAATACTAAAGTCAATTCTACATGGCATCGAGCAGACAACATTGCAAAACTGTAAGTCTTCCTCATTTTTAGGGAGTCACAAAGACTAAATCGGTTTTTGGTACGAAAGATCTCCTCAGCAGCTCTTAGATGGCCAAGCTGATAAGAAGGACGCTAAGTGCCGAGCGCCCCACTCGACTCGACTAAAAGTTGCAGTTTTCCCGGAGCCGATCTGCTCGGGGAATAATTATGAGTCGGGTACTTCTTAATTTTGAATCGGACACTTGAAAAAATACTGTTTCGATCGGATACTTTGCATGTTTAGATGTACAGATCTACAAGCCATTCCGCCGCGCCCCAGTGATCAGCTTCTCATGAATCTTAAGTATGGACCAGCACGAACTACCCCATGAACTAAGCATCAATTCCGAAGATGATGGTTCTTGAGTGGCGGAGTCCCGTGCAGAACTTCGTCAAAGAAATGCTTGTTGGGTCCGCAACGTTATCTGCCGATCTGGCTTTCGAACAGCGGAAAGGTCGAAGTAAATCGCCACCGGCGATTTTGGAGCAGTCGCAGCAAACTACATACTGTATTGGCAGACGCGCGTTGCGGGTCGCAATTCGATCAACGCGTCCCATCGTTTTTGAGAACGGCCCATGCCAATCTCCGTTTGGATCTCGACAAGCACCACGTCACAAGATGTGAGGTCTCTCGCTAGCTACACCTATTACTGGAGGTACCGGTACTGTGCCACTGTGGCTGCCTGGTGTGTATAAATCGATTTGCAACGATTTTGATTGCCACGGACTACTGCAGTTTACATTGCAATCCTAGGACCTAAGTGCAGTTGTGTCTTGCAATAAGCGAGTACCGTGCAGTTTTCATTGCAATATGCAGTTGAATTGCAGTAATGACCGGCAAGTATTGCCAGGTGGACTGGAGCCTTCGGTGCAGGCTCGAGGACGACCTAGTAGCAAGCCACAGGAGGTCGACTCGGAGCTGAGTCTTTGCCGACGATTAATTCTCGATTATTGTTGAATAATATTCATATTATGCACTCGACGAGCATCCGAAAGTCGCAAAGGACATAGTAAGGTATTGTGTTTTTCCGCAATCAGGTATTGCAATATCATACCGTCATGCAATCGATCATTTGTATTTTCCATAGCGTTGCAGTCTTGCATTTATCTTGCAGTACTTTTCCGGCGGAAAGACCAATTTGTTTTTACCGATCACTGTATGAACTACGAAATATCACTTTATGTGCCACATAAATAATATTTTGTAGTTCGAGCAAGCAGAAACGCTGTACACTGTAGGCGACTGCAGGGCAATGCCATCGCGGTCTCCATGACGCACGCGGCGTGGTCATATTTATTCGCTGTACTATACTAGATCGTAGCCAGAATCAGTATGATTGGAAGCAATTGCTGTGGCATTGTACGGAATTGTTTTACAACATTGTTTGCACATCTGGTTAACCGGCTGACACAGCACAAGATCGTACGACCACCGCAACAAAGACACTCGTTGGAGAGCAGGTTTTCACTCTGGACCATCTCATTGCATTACTCATTCTTCGTTTTGGCCCATTTGAGGCTCACCAAGCTGCCACGCTGTCGCAAGACCCAGCCAGATGACCAGAGTGCCAGTGCTATTTGTCGTCTTCGCGGCACTCCTCGTTGGGATCTCGACGGCGAAGATCCTGACGCTCGGCGAGTGGCCTAAAAGTCAACTCCACTCGCCACAGTGACAGCCGCTACAGAAGTTGGTGCATTGAAACCGACCAAGTCATTGGACAGCGACAACGACTCTCTCGACGGCGATGATGCAGACTCAACCGACAGCACAATGCAAACCAAGTTTCTATCAAGAAGTGACGAGCTAGATAGAGACGCAAATGACAGCGTTGACGACTCAAGTGACAGCGACGACTACACGACTTCGACTGGTTCTTCTGCGTCTTCAAGTGCCATGGGTGTGTCATTTACCACGGGCCGCGTGATTAATGCTACTAGCACGATCGAAGCAACGTACGTCAACTGGGTTGGCTCCGGGCTGGACATTGCGATTTCCTCGGCGTGCTATCGAGAGTCCCACATTGCGAAGACGTGTCCGCTCGGATTCAGCAGCGAAAACGGAATTTGTTGGGCGCAGTGTCCGTACTCGTACCCAGTCGAGTGCGGGCTGGAATGCATTCGACAGAATGACGACTGCGGTCTGGAAGTTTTTCACAAGATTGCCACGGTAGTCCAGACGACAATGTCCTTCGTCACGATGAATGTTTTCGGTGCGTTCTACAAAGTGGCAAAAGGAATCCAGCAAGCTTTCAAGTGCGCAAAGAGCATATTGGGTCTGACCAAGTCACTACTCAAGTATATTCGCTACATCAAGGTGTCAGACCCGGAGTCCACACAAGACAAAATTCTCGGAGTGCTTTACCAGACGGACAAGATAATTATCGACATACCCGTAGCAGTCACCTACTGTCTTGGAATCAAAGTGTCTGAAAGCGTCAAGTTTACAGACAGAGTCCTCACCACTGCTGAGCTCATTCTGAGAGAAGTCGTCAAGAACTCCGATATTATTGTTTCAAGTTGGGACAATTTTGCTTCGTTCATGAAGAATGTCACGCTCGGTGAGTCGGTCGGCTCGTTAAACCAGTCGGACATCACCAACTTGAAGTCTGCGATGGAGTCGAACTCCACCTGCGGCTACGATATGAAGCGCTTGCTGGATCGCACATGGATGTCGGTGGCGGAATTTCGTACACACAATCCAGGAATGTCTGAAGATGACATTCGCGTGGCCATGAGTCAGTCGAGTCTAGTACTGAAGGACATCCCCATTGCTACGAACAACTGCATGAACGATCTGATCGCGGATTCCGACGAGAAGACAGCCTATGCCACGCGAAACACTCTTCGCAAGACGTTTGCCAGTATCGTGGATGACCTCATCAGCTCGGGAACGAGCAGCAATGGCACATTCCTGAATGCTGAAGAATACGCTTTCAAGGTTGCGGACAAAGCTCTTGGATTTTACGCCATTTGGGATATGTGGGCTATCACTGGTCTTGTTTCCGAGTACTTCCAGCCAATATGTGGTCCAACACAGCTCATCGGTGAGATCGACGATGGTACCGCAGAAAAAGCACTGGGGATGAAAATTGTGCAAGATGCCTTTAACAGCAGTGGCGGTTTGTGGGAGAAGGACGGAGACGGAACTGTCATCATCGCATTTAAGAGCGTTGACACCGAGGATGTGACCGTGAACATCAAGTCTGGTGGCGATAAAGTCGCCGAGGTGCCCGTTCCAGCGGGACAAACCGCGATGTGGAAGTCAAATGTGACGAGGCTGGGAGGCAAAACGCTGTATTTGGATCGGTGGCGTCCGGGCTTTCTTGGTCTTCCCGGAACAGGTGGCGGATCGTTGTTGCTGTGGGTACCAAAGTCAACGAAGGGTAGTTTGCGGCTCACTGCTGTGCTCAATGTAAGTTAAGGTTTGAAAGAAAGTCACATAGTGTAGAGGGTTAGAGACTGTCTGCTGTGTTGCAGTGATAACAAAGTGCAATTCTGTTACTACAGCAGTAAAAAGCAATAAATAAATTAGAAGGTGTTGAAGTAGTTCGCAGTATATGTAAAGTTTACTTTTAGGACTTGAGTACCTCTACCGTATAACTCGTGTCCTAAACGAACCTTTGTCCTAAACGAACACGATAATTGACCAATAGCGTAGCGTCAAAACTCCATATGGCGATGAACTAAAACGTTACTTCCAGAGCACTAAAACGTCGAGAAGTCATAGTGTTTACTGCCCGCACCGTTTATAATAACTACCTTTTAGTAACTAATTATTGGATGTACCCACTAACCCTAATATTTAGAATGTATATTGCCGTTCGCTTAGGACACGAGTTATGCGGTAATGCTAAATGCTAGCTCAAGTTTTGGACTGTGCCTCCTGAGTTTCACTTTTGGTACTCAGTTGGGTCACTATACGCGTTGTATACGCTCGGGCGATTGGGCAGCGGTTGATTCAACTTGAGCTAGCATTTAGCATTACCGGTAGAGGTACTCAAGTCCTAAAAGTAAACTTTACATATACTGCGAACTACTTCAACACCTTCTAATTTATTTATTGCTTTTTACTGCTGTAGTAACAGAATTGCACTTTGTTATCACTGCAACACAGCAGACAGTCTCTAACCCTCTACACTATGTGACTTTCTTTCAAACCTTAACTTACATTGAGCACAGCAGTGAGCCGCAAACTACCCTTCGTTGACTTTGGTACCCACAGCAACAACGATCCGCCACCTGTTCCGGGAAGACCAAGAAAGCCCGGACGCCACCGATCCAAATACAGCGTTTTGCCTCCCAGCCTCGTCACATTTGACTTCCACATCGCGGTTTGTCCCGCTGGAACGGGCACCTCGGCGACTTTATCGCCACCAGACTTGATGTTCACGGTCACATCCTCGGTGTCAACGCTCTTAAATGCGATGATGACAGTTCCGTCTCCGTCCTTCTCCCACAAACCGCCACTGCTGTTAAAGGCATCTTGCACAATTTTCATCCCCAGTGCTTTTTCTGCGGTACCATCGTCGATCTCACCGATGAGCTGTGTTGGACCACATATTGGCTGGAAGTACTCGGAAACAAGACCAGTGATAGCCCACATATCCCAAATGGCGTAAAATCCAAGAGCTTTGTCCGCAACCTTGAAAGCGTATTCTTCAGCATTCAGGAATGTGCCATTGCTGCTCGTTCCCGAGCTGATGAGGTCATCCACGATACTGGCAAACGTCTTGCGAAGAGTGTTTCGCGTGGCATAGGCTGTCTTCTCGTCGGAATCCGCGATCAGATCGTTCATGCAGTTGTTCGTAGCAATGGGGATGTCCTTCAGTACTAGACTCGACTGACTCATGGCCACGCGAATGTCATCTTCAGACATTCCTGGATTGTGTGTACGAAATTCCGCCACCGACATCCATGTGCGATCCAGCAAGCGCTTCATATCGTAGCCGCAGGTGGAGTTCGACTCCATCGCAGACTTCAAGTTGGTGATGTCCGACTGGTTTAACGAGCCGACCGACTCACCGAGCGTGACATTCTTCATGAACGAAGCAAAATTGTCCCAACTTGAAACAATAATATCGGAGTTCTTGACGACTTCTCTCAGAATGAGCTCAGCAGTGGTGAGGACTCTGTCTGCAAGCTTGACGCTTTCAGAGACTTTGATCCCAAGACAGTAGGCGACTGCTACGGGTATGTCAATAACCACGTTATCCGTCTGGTAAAGCACTGCCAGTAGCTTGTCTTGCGTGGTCTCCGGGTCGGACACCTTGACGTAGCGAATATACTTGACTAGTGACTTCGTCAAACCCAAGATGTTCTTGGCGCACTTGAAGGCTTGCTGGATCCCTTTTGCCACTTTGTAGAACGCACCGAAAACGTTCATCGTGACGAAGGACATTGTCGTCTGGATCACCGTGCCAGCTTTGTAAAAACTTCCAGAGCGCAGTCATCGTTCTGTCGGATACACTCCAGCCCGCACTCGACTGGGTACGAGTACGAACACTGCGCCCAACAAATTCCGTTTTCGCTGCTGAATCCGAGCGGACACGTCTTCGCAATGTGGGACTCTCGGTAACATGCCGATGTAAACGCATTGTCAATTGAAGTGTCTAGCCCGGAGCCAACCCAGTTGACGTACGTTGCTTCGATCGTGCTAGTAGCATTAATCACGCGGCCCGTGGTAAATGACACACCCATGGCACTTGAAGACGCAGAAGAACCAGTCGAAGTCGTGTAGTCGTCGCTGTCACTTGAGTCGTCAACGCTGTCATTTGCGTCTCTATCTAGCTCGTCACTTCTTGATAGAAACTTGGTTTGCATTGTGCTGTCGGTTGAGTCTGCATCATCGCTGTCGAGAGAATCGTTGTCGCTGTCCAATGACTTGGTCGGTTTCAATGCACCAACTTCTGTAGCGGCTGTCACTGTGGCGAGTGGAGTTGACTTTTAGGCCACTCGCCGAGCGTCAGGATCTTCGCCGTCGAGATCCCAACGAGGAGTGCCGCGAAGACGACAAATAGCACTGGCACTCTGGTCATCTGGCTGGGTCTTGCGACAGCGTGGCAGCTTGGTGAGCCTCAAATGGGCCAAAACGAAGAATGAGTAATGCAATGAGATGGTCCAGAGTGAAAACCTGCTCTCCAACGAGTGTCTTTGTTGCAGTGGTTGAACAATCTTGTGCGGTGCCGGCAAAAATTTACAACCGATTTAACCAGATGAGCATACAGTACCGAGTCGGTAATACATGTATGACCACGCCGCGTGCGTCATGGAGACCGCGATAGCGATGCTCTCCTCCAGTCGCCTACAGCGTGTCTGCTTGCTCGAACTGCAGTGTACATGGGGTTACGGTATGTACCTCCAATAATAGGCGTAGCAAACGAGAGACCTCACATCTTGTGACGTGGTGCTTGTCGAGATCCAAACGGGGATTGGCATGGGCCGTTCTCAAAAACGATGGGACGCGCCGCAACGCGCGGGTTGCCAGTGGTTTGCTGCGACTGCTACAAAATCGCGTGGTGCTGACGAAAGAACGCGATGACGATTTGCTTTGCCTTTCCGCTGTTCGAAAGCCAGCTCGGCATATGAAATTGCGGCCTTTTGCTTATGGATCCAACGCAACCGAAACGTCTTTCATGATGAGGAAGTCACGATAGAAGGGAATACTGGGAGACAGCAATGAGGCAGCTCACGGCGATAGCGAAGCGCGAGAGGAGACGGCCAGACAAGATCATAAAGGGGACTCGACTCTTATTATGCCAGCAGGCACTCGAGCGACAACCCACAGAGAAGGCTCCAAGTCTCGCGCGACCACCGGACCGATCGTCGGAACCGGCGTTGCTAGCCAGACTTAGGATCTACCAAACATCTAGTCGTCGATAAACTGACCAACTGCCTCTCTCGCATATGAAATTGCGGCCACGACATCATCGATGAAGTTCTGCACTTTGCACGGGGTGGTTTTAACGGGAGGTGATTCGGACACCCCAACACTCTTCGGACACCCCCAAATAGAAATATTTCTAAGTCGTAGAAATATCTTCCTCGTCTATTGGCTACTAGGGCTACGCGAAGGCTGAGATAGGAAATAATATTTCCTGCAGAAACTGTATATTATACAGTATCTGTATAGCATCGGATGCTTAGTTATCTAAAAACAACTCTACGATGCCCACCGCCGTCCAAGTGAGCTCAGGGTGCATCTCCTGCGTCTGCTTCGCAGCCGCAGCATCTGCGCAGCATGCTTTGATAAGGTCACTGCGGGGCATCGTCTACTGGTACTAAAGGTTGCAAGCTGGTATACTAAAAGTACACCGGTACGAAAATAGGGAACTTAAGAGCACTGTCAACTTGTATTCACTTTGCTGCGAACCTAAGAAACGAATTTGAGGGGTTTCGCGTTTTCCTAAGTTCGGTTGCAAACTTCGCTACAAAGTGCTCACAAACCTGTTTTTTCGATACAAGGATTTCAACAAAGTAGCCAACTTTGTAATGCAAACTTGGCGACTAAGTACGCACTCCTCTTATATACGAATTCTGACTGCAAAGTGGCTGCAAACTACAAGCTGCAAAGTGCAAAGTGCTCTTAAGCATCTCCAGTCGGGCGTTGTATTGCTATTTGAACAGGTAAATTACGGAAATATGCAGTTAGAATAGCGCAAGGTGCTCCAGTCCGTGATCTATTGCTATTGGATAGCATAAATTACGGCCTCGTGGGCTATTCATGGCAGGAATAGCGCACTTGTTCTATCTGAACAGCCGTTGCGGCAACAGCCATACCCGAGAAGTATTTTGCCCCCTCGCTCAAGTTCCCTCGGTTGCTGACATCACCGAGACCAGATTGCACTATGGGACGTGGGCGTCGCTGGAGTCCTGCCGAAGATGAAGCTTTAGTCCGAATCTACTTGAATATCTCTCAGTCACCAATTACTGGCACGGAGCAGAAGGCATCGACGTTTTGGAAGAGCATTTTGGACGGCTTCAATGCGAGCGTCAGCGCTCCCAATAAAGACGACACCCGCTCTGTACAGGCTCTTCGCAATGGCTGGTCTTCTATATCCTACGATGTCGCGAAGTTTGTCGGGTGCTGGAGTGCGGTTAAAGCACGCAACCAGTCGGGAAAAAGTGCCGATGACCTGTTAATTGACACGCGCGCTCTTCGAAGCCCAAGAAGGTTGCTCTTTTTCATTTGAGACTTGCTGGTATATACTGCGGAAGTCGCAGAAGTACATGGACGGAATTGCGTGGGCCTCAGCCACGACTGCCCGAGTTGAAGCCCGAGGTGAAGAGGATACAGAGCGCCCTGAAGGTAGGAAAAAGGCTAAATCGGCTTTGGTTTCTGACGTTGAGGAGTCTACGATTTTGCAGCAGCTGCTCGCTGAAAACAAAAATCGTAATGAGGCGCTGCTGGGGCAAATGAAGCGAAAGAATGACTCCATTGAAGAGCAGATGACGATAGAGCTGTTCAAAACGGACCCCGAATCTGATGAGTCGAAAACAATTTTCGCATTTATGCGTAAGAAGCAACTGCCAAGCATACGCAAGGCAGCCGTCAGTTTCTGCTCTGGTGACGCACCCATCTTGCCTACAGCATCGCGCTTTTGCTGGAAGAAAGGGTTGGCGGTGGGTATGTCGTGCAGTAGCCGCCGAAAAACGTGGATGGGATTCGAAAGCGTCTCTGAAATAGAGACTCGTCGTAAACAGGATTTGGGCTGAGATAGTCACGCATGATTGCATTGTGGCCGAGAGGAATATCTCGCTCTTGTTCTTCTTCCTCCCGAACACAGATCCGCGGCGAAGACGCAATCGGTGGTCTCGTTTGCGCTTGTAAATGGCTAGAGCCATAGCTAGCTCACCATCCATGTCTGCAATTACTCCAAAAGTTCATCGTCATCGTCGTCTACAATGGCAGCTTGAAGTTCCATCGAGAAAGTCTGAAACTGGAGTGGGTGGTCAATGTTGTATTTCTATTGCTATTTTTAATGAGCCAATCAAAATTTATTAACATTTCGCGATAGAAATAGCATAGCCCACACGAGTGGAGATGCTCTAAGTTCCCTAATAGGGAACTTACGAGCACTTTGCAGCAATGGCGCAACAGGTTGTCAACTGGTTTGTACCGGTACAAAATGGTATGCCGGTAGAACCGACGGAATTAACCCTTGTTGGGCTGCCCTGCAGCAATGAATTGCTTCCTACCTCAGTATAAAGACATCATTATTGAAATTACCAAAGCTTATCGATTCCCCGTTCCCGTCGTAATGCTCAAAAGAAAATACTGTAGTATGAGCTTGACTAGGAGCATTATCCGCTGATGTAGGTGTGGTCGCCTATTTGATGGGTCCACTTCTAAGATACGTGCTTTCGAACGTGTCGTTCCCCCAGGAAATTGTATGAGTCACCAGACCGGATAATCTGGCCTAAATAACCTCCCATCGACGCGCCCGACAGTGTACGCACTAGTCTTCTTCGCAAAACATTCTTGCTCGAGATGGCATGTCATCAGATGAGTTCGGTTCGGCCATTTGAGCGATTTTTTCTGAGCTAGGCGAAGCAACCGAATATGTTGCCTTGTGCCGTCTAGAATTGTGGGACTAGTGTTCAGGTTGCTGCAATATGTGTGCACTCTATGCAACACAGAGCTGCACTCCGAGAGCGCATATACCCCCAATACAGTCGAGATGGGAACCAAACGTCTGGGCAGCTTAGAAACGTTTTTATTGGGGGTCCGAAGAGTTTTGGGGGTGTCAGAATCACCTCGTTTTATCGTGACTACAGACAGTTCGTGCTTACATGTAGTTTATACTGAGAACCACTCGTTCGGTACATGCAGTTCGTGCTAGTCCATACCAAGAAACCACTACATGTAGTTCGTGACCACCTTGGCACATCGGCGTGACCTTGTGCTGACCAACACGTTTACATTTATCTGTAGCGTTACAATATATATGTAGCGAGTCTATTGTCCCTGCTCGTCGAGAGTTGGCTTCGTCGCCTGCTGCGTGTCCGTCCCAAGGTCCGAATGGCCAACAAGTACCAACATCAGTACTTGTGCCAGTTACTATCTCACTGCCAGAACACCTATTTATTGTTCGTCCGTCCGTTCGTAACTCTCAAATACAGCCTAACACTACTGCTAGACGTGTACTTGTTCGTCCGTCCAATCCGTTTGTCCTCCGAGCTCTGCGTCGCCTGTGTCTCTCGGGAAGCTCGGCCTGTCCGTTGACAGCGCTCCGGAACTTCAGACTCGGGTCTCAATGCCCTTCGTTCGCTCGGTCGTTCCGTTCGTTCTCCGTGCGGGGCACTGGTGCGTCTCGCTCGGCAAATTCGGTTGTGAGCTCTGGTTCGGGGTCCTCGGTGGTTCGTGGGCTCCGAGCCGCGAACTCATCCGCTCGTGGACAACGAAAACCCACCACGAACCGCCTTACCGGCCGTCCCGTCCGCCCAGTACCTCCGTTATCGGCGGATGCGTGCGCCTCATCGCCCTCTCCGCCCGTCCTGCCGCCCGTGTCATTCATCCTACCGCCAGTTCCGTCCGTCCTGCCGCGCGTGCCGATCGTCCTACCACCAACTCCGTCCGTCATGCCTCCAGTCCTGTCCGTCCTGCAGCTCGTGCCGTCCGTCATACCGCCCGCCCCATCTGTTCCGCAGCCCATTTCGTGCCTTATGCCTCGTCGTCTGCTTCCGGTGGCGGTCGCCGTGGATACAGCGGTCCACAGCGCACGTACACGCTACACGAATTCCTCATCGGCTGGGTCTACCACGACCCTGCCGTCCCGGAAGAGACGGTCGTACTCCGTAACAGACACCCACTTCTGCTCGTTGCGTCCACCGTTGTTGTCGAGTAGCTCACATTCGAGGATATACTGTCCTGCTCGGTTTCGTCTCCGCTTTCGGCGAACCTCCACCAGCCGTCCACCCGCGACGTCTGCTCCAGGCGTACTTGCCACTGCATCTGACGTTCGCTTGCGGCGTCGCGGAGTCGTTGTTGGTTCTCAACGTGCTGTTGCTGCACCAGTACGTGCTGACGCTGCTCGTACAGCTGCCGCGTCCGCCGTGACATTGTTCCGTTCTTGTTGTTCTTCATATTCGAGTTGTTCGTCAATGTCCGCCACGGCTCTGCCGAGTAGAGATTCCGGGTAGTGATAACTCACTAGAAAGGAGACGTGCGCGATGATCGTGTCTGGTTTTCCTCGTTTGTCCTCCCTCTGTAGCAGGTAGTTGTCGTACCCGGCGGCCTTCACGATGCGAAGTGGTCCCATCCACTGGTGACGAACTTCGTGGCTTGGCGCCGCGCGGGGGTTGTAGACCCCACACTCAATCTCTTACTCCGAACATCCGTCCCTGTTCAGCTTTCTGACTGTTGTAAAACCGCGCCTGGCGTTCTTGTTCCTTCGCTCGGGCTGCTTCGGCACACCTGCTGCTTTTCGTCATCGCGTCCAACAGCTTCGCGTGGTAGTCTCCCAGATCGCCGGCTTCCGTCGTTGCGGTGCTCCTCAACAACTCGTTGGGGGCCGTAATCTCCGTTCCGTCATGAGCTCATTAAGCATGAGAACTACGGTGGAGTGGTTAGCGGAGTTGTACGCATACACCGCGGACCTCACCCACAAGCTCCAGTCATTTTGCTGCTCGTCAGCCATGGAAGTCTTTCCAGGAACGGTTAAACTGCTCGACCAAGCCCACCATATGCGGCCGGTAGGGGACTGGGTTCACCTGCCACGCCTGCAGCATATAC
Organism: Phytophthora syringae; assembly: GCA_012656105.1. NCBI lineage: Eukaryota > Oomycota > Peronosporomycetes > Peronosporales > Peronosporaceae > Phytophthora > Phytophthora syringae. The sequence continues at coordinate 200,456 of JAAKBD010000261.1, read as the reverse complement.
ACCAATTCTTCAATGACGCGGCCCGTCATCTCTGGGGCCCCGTCCGTCAGCAACTCCCTCAACGCTCCGAACCGCAGCACGACCTCTTCCAACAGGAAAGTGGCCACTCCTTTCGCCGTGTGCTGCTCTGCTTCACACAGCCCGCGACAGCGTACCGCGTAACATACTCGAGCGCTGCGAAAACGAACCGCTCTCCGCCGTCTGCGACTGGGAATGGGCCCGCCACGTCGAGGGCCCACCTGTCGCCAACATCACCGCCCTTAATGTTTCGTAGTGGCGGAACGACCTCTCGAGGCCGCGCCTTGCGACTGCCAGCCGCGGACCCACTTGCGCACCTCACGCTGTAAGCCAGGCCACCAGTAGAGCTGGACAATGCGTCCGTAGGTGTGGGGGCTCCGCAAGTGCCCAGCCCACACGGACCCATGCATTTCTTTGAACACCACGGCCCAGATTGAGGGTGGCAACACCACTCGCCGCCCGCGCCGAGTGTGCACAGTCACCAGCCCGTACTTCCGCTCCACCTTCGCGCCCCGATATTCTCCGGCCTCAAGCATCTTTCGCAGGAGGCTGCTCCGCTGCTGGGCTGTCGATACTTCGTCGTCCGTCAGCTGTAGCGTGTCGTCCGCGGGTGCGTCCTGTTCGTCCTTATCCTCTGGCAATGCGGCTGGCGGCTGCGCCACCCCGCATCACTCCGCGGTGTTACTGGTCTCCTTTGGGCGGTGTCCGCGCGTGGCGTTCGTCCAGCAGCATCCGTCCCAGACGCACGTCTCGCACTCGTCGCTCCACTCGGTCGTCCACGCCGTGCCGCCTTGTTCATTGCAGCGTCGGAGTCCGTCGTCACCGTCAAGTGATCTTCGACGCCGTGACGTTCATCACCGTGGCAGTTACTGGTCTCTGTGTCCTGGTGGATCTCCGTGCCGGCAGTACGTCTTCGCTTGCACCCGTCGTTTGCTGGAGAGCATTTCCTGGCAGCTCTGTCGAGCTAGCCTCTGTTGCTGCATCGGATGCCGCTGGTTCGTCCACCTCACGACCAACGGCGTAGCACGTGACTCGTCTCGTCTCGCGTACTTCGTTCCGATCTGCGTCCGACGGCCACGTTGCCGTGGCGCTCCAGTCCAGTGGCGCACGCCTGCCACCGGCGGATGCGCTTCGTCGTCACCGTCCACCTTCGCGTACGTCGCGGCCATTGCGCTCGACTGCAGGTTGTCACCGTCCACGGCCATGGACGGTTCAGTGGCGGGGCTCTGCCGCACCTCGTCGTCTGGCTCCGTCGCTCCGGCCGTCGTAGCCTCGACTTCACTCGCGTCCGCCGGTCGTCCGTCGACACTGGCTGTCGGCGGGACTTGCTTCGTCCGTGGTTCAGCGGCTTCGGCGTCTAGACGTCTCTTGGCGGCCCTCGTTAGAGGCCGGCTGGCTGCTGCCACCACCGCAATCGTCCATTCGTCGCTCTCCATCCTCGTTGCCGCCCTCGTCGTCGTTTCCGGTATCGCGGGCACCAATGCGGACATCGGCACCGGCGTCCATCCCGCCATCGTCTTCGGTGGGGACTCTGCCGCCGTTCGTGTGGCGTGTTCCTCCGCCTCCGCACTCATTGCGATCGTCGGCAAGTCGCTCTCCTCCGTCTTCGTTTCCTGCCCGTCCGATCGTCGTCGCTCTCGTTTCCTCTTGTGCCCCGTGGTGGCCAAAACTGCGGCTGGCGCGCGCGACAGAGCGTCCGCCACCACGTTCGTGGTTCCGGGACGGTATTCTATGGAGAACTCATACTCCTGGAGCGTTAGGGACCAGCGATGGAGCCGGCCGGCGAAATTCGGCCTCGTCATAAGCCAGCGCAGCGTGATCAGTAATTATAGTGAACGTACGGCCGTACAAGTATAGCCGAAAGAGCTTGACCGACCAGACGACGGCGATGCATTCCAGCTCCGTAATGGCGTAGTGTGCTTCGGTGTGGCTGTTGACCTTACTAGCGTAGCCAATCGGTTGCCAGCCGAGTCCCTGATCTTGCATCAATCAAGCCCCCAATCTGGCCGTACTGGCATCGGTTACCAGGCGGAACGGACACTCGAAGTCCGGGTAGATCAGCGGCGGCCGCATCGTCAAAACAGCCTTTACCCGTTCGACCGCCCACTACTCATTTTCGGTCCACTCCCACATCGACGCCTTCTTCAGAAGCCGTGTGAGGGGCGCCACGATAGACCCGATGGACTCCACAAACTTGGGATAATACCTCACGAGGTGAACGAAGCGCTTCACCTCGACGGGATCCGTGGGTCGCGGAAACTCACGGACCACCGTCACCAGTCGCTCCACGGGTCGTACACCGGCACTACTCAACTCATGGCCCAAGTATTCCATGGAAGTGTCGGCGAACACACATTTCTTCAACTTGAGCGTCAGTCCCGCCGCGGATAGTCGTTCAAACACAGCCGCGAGTTCCACCACGTGTCGCTCGATTCCTCCGCGCGTGTAGATCACAATGTCGTCGAGATAAACGAGGCAGGTCAACCACGTTAGCCGGCGCAGAACCCCGTTCATCATTCTCTGGAACGTCGAAGGTGCGTTCATAAGTCCAAAGGGCATGCGAACGAACCGAAATAAACCTTGTTTTGTGGTAAATGATGTTTTGTCTCGGTCTTCCTCTGCAACACTGATCTGCCAATAGTCACTCTTCAAATCCAGCGTCGTGAACAGTCTCGCTCCTCCAAGGGCCTCCAACGCTTCGTCGATCCGAGGCAAAGGGTACACATCTCGCTTGGTTACCTTGTTTATCGCCCAATAATCGATGCAGAAGCGCACCTCGCCGTCCTTCTTGCGCACGAGGACGACGGGGAACCCCAAGCGCCGTTGCCCTCGTTGATCACATTCGCGCTGAGCATCTACGAAACATTATGCTCGATCAAACTGTCTTCCGCCTGGGCGTGCCTCCGCCGCTTCAGCATGATTGTTTTCTCATTTCCGGTGTCGATGTGGTGCTCCACGTCAAGAGCAGTGACCGGCGGACAGTCGCTCGTACTCTCCGACACCTTGCGGTACGCGCGCAGTAGCTGCAATACCAACTTCTGCTCGCTAGGCTCCTCGGTGCCCATGCGTACTTCGTCCTCGTTGTCCAGTGGGGTCTCGCAGGTCCGCGATCCACTCGGACAACCGCTCCTTGTCGAGTTCACCGCCCAACTCCAGCACTTGCATGTCCACGTCCACTGGTATCCAGTTCCCGAGCTCCTTCTTAGCCGGGAGCTTGGTCCGTCCACCGTGCACGTTGATGGCCGGCACCAAAGCCTTGCCGTTCCTCACAGTAGTCACAGTGGCTGCTAACATGACCGTTCCACATTGCCTCGAGGGCACGAAGATGCCTTCTTCCCCGTCCTGGTCTGCAACCACCACTTCGACCGGCGTCACCGCGCTGCGTACTAGTTTCGACTGTCTCGCCAATTGCACGGCTGCCACCTTCGCGTTTCCGTCTTCGTCCTTCGTCCGGAACGGTATGACCACCATCTCGTTCTTATCGAAGTACTTCACCTCGTTGCACGCGAAGTCCACGTTGGCCTTGTGCTTGCGCATGAAGTCCACTCCGACGAGGAACTCGTCGGTACATCCTCGATGATGCACGCTTCCACCTCGATCACTTGCCCGTACGCGTTCCTCATAGTGAACGACCAGACGCCCACCACGTTCAACTGGAATCCGCGGATCCTCTCGACGTAGTCCACGGGAGTGTCCTTGCGTAGTCGCTCACCTCTCTGCATCCAATCCGTCCCAGCAACCGAGTAACGAGCCTCGCTGTCAATCTTGATCGGCACCCGTTCGTATCCACCATCATCACGGCCGTCGGAAGTCCGTCGTCAGCGGCTGCGTCCAACTCGACCGTCTCGTTGACGTCCGTCGCCGTCCCGTTGTGCTGTACGCGACTAACTTTGGCATTCGTGGGGCTCGCGTCGTCTCTGTCTCCGCCCGCCGTCTCGTCTCCAGTTCCGTTTGCGCAGCGACGGCTTGCTGTAGTCGTCGCGTCTGCTGCTCCTCGCGCAGAGCTCAAACTGCCGCACCAACCTCGTCTGCCACGCCGTTCCTCTTGCGACGCGCTCTCTCTGCACGCCGCTTCTTCTCGTTCTTCTTGGTTGGCTTGGTGGCCGACCGTACTTTGGCCATACTACCCAGCACACCGATCATCTCCTCACTCAGCTCGTCGCCGAGCCGCACTGTTGCCGCGCCGGCTTCCTCAGCCTGATCTGCGTCGTTGCTCTTTATCGCTCCGCCTTCCTCAGTCGCAGCTGCGTCACGCACCACCGCGTCCGCCTGCTCGCCACGTCTCGACTGGTCCGGGCGCACGAAGCAAAGTGCCGCCATGGCTGGCCGCACGGTCGCCACATACCGTTGTGCGCACTCGTCGCCCCTCGCATTCAATTCTTCAATCAAATGAGCGTCAGCAGCTATCATAGCCGCTTGTTCACTCCCGTCGTTTGTCTCGTCCTCGTTCTCCGTCACCGTCCTTTCCTCTGCCACCGCAGGTTCTGCCTCGACGGCTGCCGCCCTCTCTGCCGGCCTCCTCGTAGCGCTAACCTCGATCTACCGTTCTCGTGCTGTCCGCTGGGTGTGCCCGGCTGTCGTTTTCCGCAGGTGGAGTAGCTGCCGGCCGGAGCGTGGCCAGGTATGCGTCGTTGTGTGCCTTTGTGTCCTCATCGGGACACTCCCTGGCGAAATGGCCGACTTGGTTGCACGCAAAGCACTTGGTCTCCGAGCTGGGTCAGAGAGGGTTCGCGGGGGCAACCGCTGGGGCGTCACCGTCACTCGGCTTTGCCTGTCGCACGCGTCCTCTGCATCTCTGCCGTTTCACGGGTTTCGCTTCGGGTTCTGATTCTGATTCTCCCTCCGACTCGTGCTCGCCGCGCGCAATCATCGTTTTCGCCCTTCGCTTGCCGCTGCTGTGGCTGCTGCCCGCGGTACTCGACGTCATTCTCGGCTGCCGAGCCTTGCCGGAAGACTTCCAATACCGCCCGTTCCACGCGCGTGGTGCTAGCTCTTGCTCCATTTGAACCCACCAACGTGCTGCATTGTCTTGCAACTTGTTGCCCAGGAGATAGTAGAGCTCCTCGTCCGTCCAACGGCCGCGTCCCGCTACGCGAGCACCCTGGAGCGCCAAGTCCACCTTTGCAATCCAGGTTGAGACCGAGACCGTGGGAGAGGGCTTGAAGGGCGTGATCTCCAGGTCCTTAATGCTCTTCTTTGGGTCGTATCGTCGTCCGCGCGTACGTCTCGTGTTCGCCGCCGCTGCAGCCCGTCGCGTGGTACGTCGTCGTCGCGGTTGTCGTGCACTCGAACTACTCGAGCTACTCAACCTTGACGAACTGCTGCTAATAATGCTCTCGTCACTCCATTCGTCGGGAGAGCCACCGTGGTCCTCGCTGCTACCTTCACCGTGGGGGTAGCGGTAGGAGCTGTCCGAGTCGTCACTGCCGTTGTCGCGGTAGGAGCTGTCCGAACTATCGCCACCGTCGTCGTCTCCGCCGTCACTGACACCTGCTGCCGTCCCTGAGCGCGTCTTCATCCTCGATCTAGGTACTGTGGTCGTTCCCGTCTGCGTCGTCATTGCTGCTGCGGTGTCGTATAGGTGGCCGCCGCTGGAGCCACTCTTGCCGTTGGAGCGGGCGCTGGTGTCGCCGTGACCAAGCCATCCACGCGTTGTTCCAGTCGGGACATCGTCGCGACCAGTTGGCGGATGACCGACGCCAAGACGTCCTGATTCGTCGTACCCGGTTCGTCCGTTGTTGCGGTCCCAGCCGTCGCGTTCGCCGGTGCTTGACCTGCGTCCGTTTGCTGGTGCGGCGCTGGTGTCAATGACTCTTCGAGCGTCTGCGTCGTCGCCGGCGGCACATTCTCCACTCGTCGTCCTCCGCTCGCCGACGCCGTCGTTGGTGATTGGGATACCGCAGGGATTTGCGGGTCCGTCACTCCTGGTTGCGTCGTCGCCGCCTGCTCGTCTTCTTCGTCAGATTGCTCCGACTGCTCTGACGGCCCTTGATCGTCGTCTCCGTCGTCCGACGCCTCCTGCTGCGTGGCTGCTGGACTGTGCGCTGACTTAGCGCGTGTCACAGCGCCCGGCGATCTTATCACTATCTTCGTCCTCGCCATCTTCGTCCTGGACGCTTGTTCGTTGATTTCCGTGCGTCTAGTGCCGAATCTGCTTGGCTATGGCCCCTGTATGCCACCATGTAGCGAGTCTATTGTCCCTGCTCGTCGAGAGTTGGCTTCGTCGCCTGCTGCGTGTCCGTCCCAAGGTCCGAATGGCCAACAAGTACCAACATCAGTACTTGTGCCAGTTACTATCTCACTGCCAGAACACCTATTTATTGTTCGTCCGTCCGTTCGTAACTCTCAAATACAGCCTAACACTACTGCTAGACGTGTACTTGTTCGTCCGTCCAATCCGTTTGTCCTCCGAGCTCTGCGTCGCCTGTGTCTCTCGGGAAGCTCGGCCTGTCCGTTGACAGCGCTCCGGAACTTCAGACTCGGGTCTCAATGCCCTTCGTTCGCTCGGTCGTTCCGTTCGTTCTCCGTGCGGGGCACTGGTGCGTCTCGCTCGGCAAATTCGGTTGTGAGCTCTGGTTCGGGGTCCTCGGTGATTCGTGGGCTCCTAGCCGCGAACTCATCCGCTCGGACGATCGGCACGCGCGGCAGGACGGACGGAACTGGCGGTAGGAGTAATGGCACGGGCAGCAGGACGGGCGGAGCGGGCGATGAGGCGCACGCATCCGCCGATGATGGAGGTATTGGGCGGACGGGACGGCCGGTAAGGCGGTTCGTGGTGGGTTTTCGTCGTCCACTACCACCAACTCCGTCCGTCATGCCCCCAGTCCTGTCCGTCCTGCAGCTCGTGCCGTCCGTCATACCGCCCGCCCCATCTATACCGCCGCCCATTTCGTCCTTTATGCCTCGTCGTCTGCTTCCGGTCGCGGTCGCCATGGATACAGCGGTCCATGGCGCACGTGTGACATCATACACGCTACATGTATGTACCAGTAGGTGCCATTGAAGTGTGCAAGCATTAGTTGAAGAATGTACTCGTACAAGACACCCCGTAACGCCTGCAGCTCTAAAAGCTGAAAGTTTCAGGTTTTTAGCCGAGCTGCAATACATATTATGTATTGCAGCTCGGCTAAAAACCTTGAAAACTACAACTTTCAGCTTTTGAAAATGTTTACTACTGTAGTACTGTACTTTTGAAAATTTCTACTACTGTAGTACTGTACGACCTAAAAGTGGATTGAAATACCGGTGTACGGGTTTTGAACCTGCCTCAGGTATACAGGGAAATAGCTCAGATGCTCTATGTTTAGTGGCAAAATACTTCGTTGATAAGGCCTTTTTCTCGAATTGCTCCTTCACTGGATGTCTCGGCAACTTTAATAACGAAACCACAGCTCAACCAGAGGTATTTTAGCTCCTGCGGTAGGTAGACGCAAAACATGAGATCCGCTAGGAACTTGCACGTCTTGAGGTTGAGCACACATAACAAGAATAAAGAGAAACTAATATTTACGTCGGCGCTAGGTCGGCAGCTCGTCTGGAAGCCGAGAGCTGGCGCCTTGAGCACTTTAGTGTTGCCTCATTGGCTGTGTCAGCCTTATTTTATTTGGCCTTGAAGCTCCTTTTACTATCACAGGTGTAGGGATATTTTGCGTACTTCCAAGTCGACCATATGTCCAAGTCAATCACAAATCAAGATTTAAGGAAGTCCCACGTTATATTAGATTTTCTATGCAACCGACCAAGCTGCGCTTGGCCGCTAAAACAGCGCAGACTCGCTCGCGCGCCGCCACGTTGCTCCTGCCCCACAGCATGGAAGCCGCTTTCGGGCACGTCAGACACATTTTCACACTTATTATAACATGCTACTACATTTGTTTTACTTATAGCTTTCCTAGCGGATTTCCACTTTTGCTCTCACCTACCTGGGGACCTCTGGTTGAGCCGTAGATTCGTTGTTAAGCTGTGCATTGATGCTTCTTAAAGACTAATACGTATTGTGATCGTCGAATGCTTTATCCCTTCGAAAATGGGAGCTAATTGCTAATAAACGAGAACGTTAAAATATTAAATCATGGTAAAATTCAAAGTTTTGGCTTTTTAATCCGAGCTCTTGGGGCTCGGGCAGATTGATTAGATTGAAACCGGCTTACGTGCTGCATCCTCACGAATCCAATCTGGTTCACGCCACCACGTGTCAGTGGTCGGACAATACAGTATGAAATTGTATTACAAAGTTTTGGTGGCCGTAATAATCATTGCAATACGAGGCATCCCAACTAGGGCTACGCGAAGGCTGAGATAGGCATTGGTGTACGGTAGCATCTGATGCTTAACTCACTCAATTATATCGAAATCAACACTACTATACGTCCAGGGCGCATCACCTGCGCAGTATGCTTTGTTGCTACAAGGTCACTGCGGGGCTTCGTATACTGGTACTAAAGGTTGGTAGCGGGTCCGTATACCCGACAGAATTGACCCTTGTTGGGCTGCGCAGCAATGAATTGCTTCCTATCTCAGCAAAAGGAAATGCTACAGTTTGCTTGCTTCCGATTAAACTACATGTCGTCCATCAAGCTTAACCACTTGAGCGTTTATTATTGCCACAGGAATCGATGAGACCCGCCCGTACCCATGCACCGATAATCATCCGGTATGTACCGGCCCGTACGAATAAAGCTTCTGGGTCCCATGTTGTACCGGTAGTGTACCGGTATGTACTGGTGATACCGGTCCGTACGAATAAAGCTTCTGGGGGTCCCATGTTGCACCGGTTGTGTACCGTTATGTACCGGTGATACTGGCCCGTGGAATTAATCCTCGTTGGGCTTTGTGACGTGCTCCGATATTTGATAGCTGGAACTCCCTTAAGCCAACGTGTATTGCTAGTTCGTTGCATAGAGTGCAAATTGCAAAGTGAGAAATCTACTCTAGTCTGTGGCGTCGAGCCCGCAGAGCTTCCTCCTGCCATTGTGGCAGTCCAGGGGAAGCAGTCCATGTTCTTGGCGTAAACAGTCCTATCCATTGTGAGTCCTGGCGTTAGGATGCTAGCCAGGATCGGCGAAGCTAAGACGCTCCGTATTTACTCCGTGCTTGTGGCTGCTAGTTTGCAAAGCTGGAGAGAGATGGAGACATGCCATCATCACACTGCCCCCAAGCTTTCCAACGTCGTATTTGATCCTTCCCGCCGCTGTTTTGCTGGTCGTGTCTGTCTCGTCACATGTGGAGCATAGCCGGTCCCGCAACTTCAACGCGTTGAAGTAGTTACAGGTTGCTATCTCGACGATTTGCAACAAACTTGCCACCAGCCAATCACAGCGCGTTAAAATCATTTTGGCCAATCCACTTGGAGAAAATCTTCAACGTTGTCGTGTATTGTCAATACTCTCGTACATTGCATATGTGTTTAACCATGTACTTGATTGCCACCAGCGTCGCCCATAGTGTATCTCGGTCCCAATCTCAAAACCCTTCTCAAACTGATGATCAGGTTCAACAGGAAATCCACGTAGCTCGATGGAGACTTCTCGTTCCAACGTTTGCTTAGTTGCCATCGACAGAGGACACCACCTGTCGGAATTCACTGTCAGAACATGTGTTCGCGTACTGTAGGAGTATATGTGGCACATCTTCGTGCATCGTCTTCAGAGGCTCCCACGAGTCCTCGATCTCCTCGAGACCAAGCCACTTGACCTTCACTTCGTACGCCTTCATGTCGGCGTTCATGCGATGATCAACAATTGCCTCTACAGCCAAGAGAGTGCCTTGGGAAGCAATGTGATCCAGCAGTTCTTCGGTTACTTCAAAGGAGTCATCTGCGTACAGCTTCAGTCGGGAGGGGTGTACGTCCATCATTGTACCAGTGACCAAATGCTCCACCGTAAAGTAATAATCCGCACTACCAACCACACGATAGGGACCAACCCACATCACTCGCATCTTGCTTGCATGTGACTTCTCGTCGACACGTGACCGCAGCACGTAGTCACCGACCGAGAAATTGATTTCTTGCGCGTAATGGGGTCGGTCACGATATCGTCAGTCTTGGCGAATGCGTTCTTCCTTGACGGCTTTGTGCATTTCCATGATTCCCCATCTCAAATTTGAGAGATATTGTTCAGTTTTGGGCTTCAATGACGTTACTGTTGCCACTCGACCCTTCCCTCCAAGAAAAAGACGGTGTCCAAAGCACTTGGGCACGGTAGTCCAGTAAAAAGTTCAATTGGGGCATGGTTACCCAATGACGGCACCGCAGAATGGTTGATACTCGACTGTACGAGAGGCAGTAAGTAGGGCCAGTCATGCACGCTAATCTTGTACTCCAAAGCCAATGCTTTGAGCACCTGCAAAACGTCACGATTGACTCGCTCCACCGACCCATTCTTCCACGGAGAGTAAGCTAATATGAACTCTTGTTGACTCTTGAGCCGTCGACTCAATTCGGCGATCACCTTGCTTTTGAAATGAGATCCCGAGTCACTGACCCATAGTGTTGGTACACCGTAGCGACTGTACCAGTCAAGGATAGCAGTAGCAGCTACTTCTGATGTAGGTGCGTCACACGCTACCAGTTCCACAAAATGAGTAGCTTCGTCTTTGAGAACCAACGCATATCGCGAAGTCCCAAACGAGTCCCCCAATGTCAAGAAGTCCCAATGTAAGGTTGCATTGCGCTCGAACGTCTGATGAGTTTCACTAAATGGCCGAGGAATAATGATTCCACCCTTGACATGCAGACACAGTAGACACTTCCGGTAAAAACCTCGAACCATCTCACTCAACCCGCTAATGGAGAATAGTCGCCGCATGCGATTCGCCATGACGTGCATGCCGCGATGACCATTGCGTCCACAGTGCGCGATAACTAGCAGGCGCTGGATAAGCTCACTTGCCGAAGATGGTATCCAAATCAAGTCATTCACTCGCCAAAGATCATCATCACCGAGGGTTGCGCCCATAGGTGCGTCATGCAGAGCTTGGCATCTGCCAATCTCGTCGATCGTGGGCCATACAAAGTTGTCCTGGTCGAGCGGGCGCAGAGGTGCAGGTGTATCACTTGCAGTGACGGAGTTGCGTTTCCTCTTGCTTCGACTGAAACGTTTCACCGACTTCATCCTTGCAGCTGGCAGAGATTTGCCACCCCACCTCGAAATGAGGTCTGTCCAGACATTGTGTATACCTTCAATGTGTTCGATAGAGTACCGATATCCTAACAATTTCGTAGACCAACGCAAAAGCTTGCCTCGTACGTGGCGCTTAAGTTCCATACCGGGTGCAAACAGATAGATGATGTTCCAATGATCACAATAGAGACGGAATCCACTTGGTCTCAGCAGCATGTACTCGAGTGTCTCACAGGCGTGCATGATGGGAAAACATTCCTTTTCAATCACGCTCCAATTTAGAGCAGCACCAGTGAAACTGCCCCCATGCACACCAACAGCTCGTGTTCCTGCTCATGGATTGGGACGTCAGGTCTCCACTCCACAACTTGAGATACTACTAGTCCCCAGCCAGTGTTCGAGGCATCGGACATCACGATCATCTGCTTGGACGGGTCAGGATACGCTAATGTGGCCGAATTTGCCAGCAAATCTTTCAACGCAGCCAAACTTTCAAGTTCCTTCGTCGTCAGAGCCAATTGGATCCCAGCAGCAGCTCGTTTGGTCTTCTTAGTGCCGGACAGTGCACTGTCAAGCCGTTCTTGCAATGGCCGTACAGTGCGGGCATAGTCGACCAAGCCTGCACGCATCCAGTTGCTCGCACACAAAGTTGCTGTAGCTCGGCTGCAGTAGTCGGAGGCGGCATGTCTCTCAGTGCCTGAATCCGGTTGGGGTCATGGCGAATGCCATCCTTATTAATTATCCGCCCACACCATTTCACTTCGGTCATAAACAGCGAACATTTCTTAGGATTCAAAATGAAACCACGCTCATCAAGCATCTGCAGCACTGCGTCAATCGCTTCAAGCAGCTCCTCTTGAGTTTCTCCAAAGACAAAAAATCATCGATCCACACAATCACGCAATCTCCAACTAGACCACCGAGCACCATCTCCACCGTCGATTGGAAATGGAGTGCAGCGTCAGTACTACCGTGAGGTACGCGTCTCGGGGTGAATATTCCCTTGTCGGTCATGCGACAGGCATTCTTGGCTGCTCTCGTGGAGAGGGAGCTGCCAAAATCCTTTCAGGAATTCAAACATTGCGTAGTACATTTTTCCTCTGCAGTGCTCGAGAGCCACCTCAATACTGGGCATCACACCAGCGATCGGCTCTGTAACGCCGTTCGTCGGTCGGTAATCCACAGCTTGTCGATACTCATCGCTGTTTGTCTTTCGAACAGGAAGTGCAGGACAGCACCATCGACTATCGCGGTTCTCATACACCCAGCCAAGAGAAACAAGCTTCTTGTTGAAAGCTGCAAGAAAGTCGGACTTCTCAGGGCTGTACTTGCGAACTTTACATCTGTACGGACTGGCATCATCTTTCAGACGAATGCGCAAAGGAGGTACCCGCGCCGGCGGATCATCCGACAGCTCCAGTCGCCACCCACCGAACCGATGTAGAACCGAAAACAAACGCGAAGTAGTGTAATCGTCAATCACACCACGGTCCACGGCGTCCTGTACCAAAGCGTCGACGACTTTCATCACAAGCTCCATAGGAACCGACTTACAAGAAGGCATACCATCAGGCTCCTCGAACGAGTCGTCATCATCCGTTTCCCGCGAGGCCAGATACTCGAGCTGTCTATCGACGTCAATTCCCAACTCGAACAGCAGCAACTTTCCAATAATCAATTCGTCCTCGTCGTCATCCACAATCAAGCACTGTTTTGGGTCCTGGCACCGCACCGGACCAGCCGCGCTGTTAAGCGTCAGGTGCACGTTTACAGCGTGCGTCGAAGTCAGCAAAGTGCCTCCGACAGCTCTGGAGGTAATCGGCGCGCTCAACTCCACAATTCTCACGGAATCATCCTTCTCAAGTAGTTGGTCGGCATGTTTCCGGGAAATAATGTTCATGTCAGAGCCGCTGTCGGCACAGTATGGCAGCTCCAAAGCTCCATTGATAACTGGTCCCCACCATGGCCTCTGGTAGGGAGTCGAATCTTTTCGCTCGAAATCTCTTGTTGTTGCCATTGCTCGCCGCTCGTTTGCTCCTTCGGTCGGCCAGAAGAGCCTCCTTACCAGCCTCATCAAGGTCGGGGCATTGGCTGAGCCAATGGTTTTTCCACATTGAAAGCAACCTGTTCGGGGCATGCTCTTTCCTGTAGCCACCGTAGACGTAGGCTTGGACGCCCGAGCCAGCACCGTGCGCGTGCGCTCAGTATCCCTGTGGACATCCTTACTAGCACGAAACGATTACTGCTGAGTCGCTCGTGCCTGTCATCACGTTTAGGCTTGTCGATCCGCGAAGCGTTGGGTTGCTGCCGTCTCTTGGCTAACAACTGGAACACTTTCTCATGCTCGAGTGCCTTCTCCTTCACCAGCAGGTACAACACAGTCTCGTCCGATTTGCCGCTGAGGCGGAGATGCGCATCCACGGCCTCACGCAGTGCAGCAGGCTCGAGGTACGCTTTCAGGATCTTACATTTTCTTTCATCCCTGTCTCAGTGGCGAAAATGCCTGCAAAACCATGTTGCAGGATGATTTCGTCGCAACGCATGAAGTAGTTGATGATGCGGGCCTTCACATCTCGTTCTTGTAGATTCATCTTCAACTCCGCGTTAAAAATCGAATCGATGTCAACTATCGCGTCATTCATAACAGTACCGATAATCTTATTCAACTCGGTAATAATCTGCTCCTTAGTTACCTCCTCCACAATCGTCATCCACTCGAACTTGCACAGAGTCTGGAGTAGCTGCCGGTTGAAGGAGTTTTACACTGCGTAAAGCCTTGCTCTTGTCTTCACCAGTTGCGGCACAGCGTGCCTCAATCGCGTCCTCGTACTCTTGCCGCTCTCTCTTCCACTTGACGAGGGCAGGGTGCGAGACGTCAGTCACGTAAGGCGGCATGATCGACGCCGACGACACTGGAATGGCCGTCGTGCTCGCCGTCGTAGCACCGCCGGTGTTTTCGCGTGTACAATCGAAATCGCTTACCCGGTTAGATCGATTTGGTACAATATTAAACGATTTGCACAAATGTAGTCATGCTACTCTCCAATTATTTTATGATGGCACTTTATATTAAGCCTAACTACCATCTCTATCAACATTTAACTTACATTTAGAATCACATCAAGCTGTAGATTCCCTCCTTGAGATTGAGGAACCCACAGCAAAAGTGAACCACCTCCTGTACCGGGGAGACCGAGAAAGCCCGGACGCCATCGATCCAGATACAATGTTTTTCCTCCCAAAGCCGTAACATTCGACGTCCAAGTCGCAGTTTCACCAGCTGAGACGTCAACTTCGTGGATCTTGTTGCCGCCCGAAATGATGTTGACTGTCACATCCTCCGTGTCTTCACTTTTGAAGTTCATATGCACACTTCCATCTCCAGCTTTCGTCCAGGTGCCGCCGCTGTTGTTGAAAGCGCCTTGAACCATTTTCATTGCTAGCGCTTTTTCCGCACTACCGTCGTCAATCTCACCAATGAGCTGTGTAGGGCCACAAATCGGCTGGAAGAACTCGGAAATCGTTCCAGCTACAGACCAATCATCCCAAATAGCGTACATTCCAAGAGCTTTGTCAGCGATTTTGAACGCATACTCCCCAGCACTGAGAAACGTTCCGTTGCTGCTCGTCCCTGAACTGATTAGATCATCAACAACACTTGCAAACGTCTTGCGAAGAGTGTCGCGCGTGGCGTAGGCCGTCTTTTCGTCAGACTCCGCGATCAACTCCCCATGCAGTTGTTTGTGGCGATTGGAATGTCATTCACCACCAGGTTCGACTTGAGAACAGCTACTCGAATATCGTCTTCGGACATTTCCGGGTTCTGTTTCCGATACTCAGCCACGGTCATCCACGTGCGATCCAGCAAGCGCTTCATATCGTAGCCACATGTGGAATTTGAGTCCATCGCTGACTTCAAATCGGTAATCTCGTCGTTGCTCAGAGAGCTGAGGGTCTCACCCAGCGTGATGTTCTTCATGAAGGATGTGAACTTGTCCCAACTGGAAAGGATGGCGGCGCCGTTAGTTAGAACTTCCTTCAGCACGTACTCAGCAGTCATCATTACACCGTCTGCGAACTTGAGCTCATCCGACACGGAGCTACCGACGCAATAGTAGAAAGCGATGGGGATATCAATCACGACATTGTCTGATTGGTACAAAATCGTCAACAACTTGTCTTGCGAGGTCTGCGGATCTGACACCTGAAGAGCTCGAACGTACTTGGCCAACGCCTTGATTAAACCCAACGTGTATCGGACGCACTTGACTGCAACTCGCACAGCTTTTGCCAACACCGCGAACTTGCCGAAAACGTCATACGAAATGAGCGCCAATACTGTTCCCCTACAGTCGCAACCTTGCTCACGACTTCGAGCGCACAGTCATCGCTTTGTCTGATGCATTCCATCCCGCACTCGACTGGGTACGAGTACGGACACTGGGCCCAACAAGTTCCTAACTTGCTGTCGAACCCAACGGGACACGTCTTCGCTATGTGTGTTTCTCGGTAGCACGCGCTGGCGATTGAAGTATCAAGAGCAGAGCCCACCCAATTCGTATAGGTAGACTTGATTGTGCTGGTTGCTTTGATCACGCCGCCCATGGCGAGTGCTGCGTTCATGGACTTGGACATTAGATCTGATTCGGGGTTTGCAGCTGGAGTGTCATCGCTATCAGAGGAATCGTCCACTGCATCATCTGCCGAGTCTCTTTCTTCACCGTCCACAGAATCAAAAGTGTCCTCGTCGCTTGAGAGCCCAAACGAAGCCACTGTCGCTGCCGGCGTTCTAATCGTTGCCAGGATGTCTGAAGTCGCCACAGTGACGAGAGGAGTTGGCGTCGATGCCGAAGCAGTAACTGTACCAAACGCAAAAGTTTTCGCCGTGCACTCGCCGCTAATTGCTGCGAAGGTGGCAAACAACGCCATCGTCCTGAGTATCATGATCGTGGAGCGGTGCTTGTCTTGAACACGGCAAAAAGGAAAGTGATATGACTGATTAGCGAGCCCGCTCCACGAGTCATCTTCGTGTTCATCACCGATGAAAATCCGCCACTGCGCTGTACGATTCCTATCGGAGGGAACCCTAGTTGCGGTCAAATCCTAAAAGAAGTTCTAGGGCAGATCATCAGAATGGATCGACACGGCGTTTCAGTATATTGACACGGCGTTCAGAATATTGAACACGGCTTTCCCGCGTAGCCATCTGCTCGTCATGAAATTACCGAGCCACACGGGACTTGCCTGCTACCATTCATTCGCTTGGTGAACTATTGACTTACCTACATAGCTACCGGTAACCCCATCATGTACCACTAATAACTGTAGACGAAGAAGGGTTATCTGTGAATTTCCTTACATTGTAGTTCTTAATTAATTTTTAAATTTAAAAACTTACCTACTTCGAAGTACTTCAGATCGAATCTCCTGTTTTGCGAGAGACGCGTCCTGTTGCATTGTGATTGTCGAGATAGGAACGGGGATAGGAATGCAGATTCAGCCCACTCTCAACAATCGACAAGGTTCAGGGCAGCACTGAGCAAATTTGGCTGCTCGAATCTGCTCAGAGCTTACAGATTCGAGTAACAAACAGTGGCGGCGGTTTGAGCTAATCAAGATTCCATCGCTGTGCGTCCGAGTCAACAGTTCAAGAATCGCCATCTAAGAATCGGACGAGAGTCCGGAAGAACCATCATGAACCTCTAACACACTTTGTATTATCCACGGCGAACCAAATCATTTGTGGTCGCTGCAATTGCTCAACCTGTGGTTATGAGTCACCGGAAAGCTTGGTCCCTGGTGGTTGAGTAAGTTCTTATAATTTATGAAACAAACTCAGCTCACGTTGAGTATCGCAGTGAGCTGTAAGTTGCCACCCTGTGTAGACCAAGGAACCCAGAGCAGCAACGAACCGCCTCCCGTACCTGGAAGACCCAAGAAACCTGGTCGCCACCGATCCAGATACAGCGTCTTTCCACCTAGTGCAGTCACATTCGAGCTCCACGTCGCGGTGTCTCCGGCAGCCACCTCAACTTCATCGATTTTGTCGCCACCAGACTTAATATTCACGGTCACGTCTTCCGTATCAACACTTTTGAACGTGATAGTTACAGCACCATCGCCAATCTTGGACCACGTGCCCTCACTGTTGTTAAATGCACCTTGAACGGTCTTCATGCCAAGAGCTTTCTTTGCGGAACCATCATCAACCTCACCAACAAGCTCGGTAGGGCCACAAATGGGCTGAAAGAACTCGGAAACAACGGAGGAAACGTAGAACGGATCCCAAATAGCGTAGAACCCCAGAGCTCGATCCGCAACTTTGGAAGCGTACTTCTCAGCACTGAGGAGTGTGCCATTGGTACTTGTACCGGAACTGATCAGATCGCTCACGATACTGGAAAAGGTTTTGCGAAGAGTATCACGTGTGACGTAGGCTGTTACCTCGTCAGACTCAGCAATCAGCTCGCCCATGCAGTTGTTTGTGGCAATTGGGATGTCATTCAACACGAGGTTTGACTGGCTCATGATCGCTCGAATGTCGTCTTCAGAGATATCAGGATTTAGTCGGCGAAGTTCGGCCACAGTCATCCACGTGCGATCCAGCAACCGCTTCAAGTCGTAGCCGCAAGTCGAGTTGGACTCCATCGCCGTCTTCAAATTCGTAATGTCGGTCTCCTTTAGCGAGGCTATCGAGTCTCCCAGAGTAATATTCTTCATGAAGGCCGCGAATTTGTCCCAACTTGAAACAATAGCGGCGCCATTATATACAATCTCCCTCAACGCGTTCTCAGCAGTCATGAGCACCATGTCAGCGAACTTGACGTCTTCGGATGCCTTTTTCCCGATGCAATACGAAATCGTGACGGGGATATCGATAATGACATTGTCGATCTGGTACAAAATTGCGAGGATCTTGTCTTGTGAGGCTTGTGGATCGTGAACTTTGATATAGCGAATGTACTTGATCAGCGCCTTTGTGAGGCTGATCATATACTTGGTGCACTTGACAGCGACTTGAATGCTCTTCGCCCACTTTGTCATGTCGCCGTATAAACTCCACGAAGACAACGACAGCGCAGTTTGAACCACGACCGCAACCTTACCAATGATAGCGAGTCCGCAGTCGTCGTTCTGCCGGATGCATTCCAGTCCGCACTCGAGAGGGTACGAGTACGGACACTGCGCCCAACAAAGTCCGTTCTCGCTATTGAAACCGAGTGGGCACGTCTTAGCGATGTGAGCTTTTCGCCAGCATGCAGAGGACAGCCTGTCGAATGCCGAACCGACCCAATTGACGTAAGTGGGCTCAATTGTGCTGGTAGCATTCAACACGCTACCAAGCTTCAGTGCCGCCGTGATGGAGCCCAAAGCCGCTGTTGATGCTGCTGCAGACTCCAGGTGCGAGTCATCCGAGGGTAAAGACGCAGTGTCACCACTTTCTGCATCGTCACTGTCGTCGGAACTGTCGTCGTCAGGATCGAAGGCTCTAGCTTGCAACTTGGCAGACCTCGCTGTTTGCCGCTCACTATTGGCATTGTCTTCAAAGCTGCCGTCGTCGAGCGTCACCGGTTCATGATCTGCATCCATCAGCGTTGCGAGCGGCGTTGGCGTTGATAGTACGCGGTCGTCAAACGTGTACGCCTCAAGCAGAGGAACCCCATTGAACACCGCTGAGAAGACAGCGAGAAGCAACGCCACTCTGGTCATGTCGATGCGAGATTTTTTAACGGGTGCACTTGAGCGAACGTGACAAATTGGAAACTGAATTAGCAAGGACGAACGTGTGTGGCAACACTGCACAAGGTGGGTGGATGGGTACCTTT
Organism: Phytophthora syringae; assembly: GCA_012656105.1. Taxonomy (NCBI): domain Eukaryota; phylum Oomycota; class Peronosporomycetes; order Peronosporales; family Peronosporaceae; genus Phytophthora; species Phytophthora syringae. The sequence goes on along the minus strand of JAAKBD010000261.1, from coordinate 181,489 downwards.
TGTTCGCTGTGGCCTAATTAACGACCGGCATCTTCAACAAAGCCGTGCTGCCAGGCGCTGCTTCCAATCCGCAGTATTATTATTCGGCGGTAAGATCGCCGAACTCCAAGTTTTGTAAAGGGTTCGCGTGTTCTGCGCCAGTCACTTCTCCGTTGCAGTCGGAGTCCCACCCCACATTTTGTGACGTGGCGACCACCGGGATGGAAAGGAGGGATGAGACAACACCGCTGCTCATCACCGCAAAAGGGTGTACCACACCACCTTACGTGTTGCACATGATCTAGTGTCTGCCACATCACATTGTGGAATGTGACACGAAGGTGCCCAGCCTCAAGCCACACAATCTCCGCTGCATAGAGGAAGCAAATGGTGCTGCACGTGCTCGGTGTGCTCCGTGCGGCAGGGCGACGCGCCACCGCCGCCAGGTTCTTGGCCTCTCGCAGCGTGCTACAGAGAGCGTCCTTTGCCACGCAGTCCAGTGGTGCGTAGCAGTTCAAATCCGCGCATTTTGTGGCATGGTTTCTTATTTGTACTAGTGATACTTTGATGCTTTTTATTCTTCTTATTTGTGGCGACCTATAATTAGTGTACACGTGGGGAAATGGCACTTTGGGCCAATTAGGACACGGCGAGGTGGTCAAGGCCGGCATCCGCAATGCGTACGAGGAGCTGACGCCCAAACTGCTGGGGGCGTTCGAGGGCAAAGCCGTGACCCACGTGCAGTTCGGAGCCAGCCACAGCGCGGCCAGTACGTCAATTATTATTTTTTACTTATTTATTGTTGGTCTCTAATTTGTGATGCTGGCCTATTTTTTGTGCGTTTGTGTAGTTGACGAGGATGGTAAGCTCTTTGTGTGGGGCTCGAACGAGTACAGCAAACTGGGACTGGGAGAAAGCAGCGAGATGGAGACGCTCCCACGCGAGGTGGAGGCGCTCAAGGGCATCAAAATTGTGGACGTTTCGTGTGGAGATTATTTCACGGCTGCGGTGGACGAGGACGGCAAAATGTACTCGTGGGGCTGGGGAGGCTCCACCATGAAAGGAGCGGGTGGTCTCGGCCACGCTGGCGGCAAGGATGAACCCACGCCGCGTCTTCTCTCGACGTTGGTGGACCAGGGAGTTCCTATTTCCACCGTGGAGTGTGGTGAATTCCACACGGTGGCACTCACCAAGGACGGCGAGATTTGGGCCTGGGGTAACGGCGAGTACGGACGGCTGGGCAACGGCGAGTCCGACACGTGCGAGGTGCCGGAGCCCGTCGAGTTCTTCTCCAAGGACAATGTGGTTTCTATCGCTGCTGGACGTGATTTTTCGTTCGCCCTGACTGAGAAGGGCGAGCTGTACAGTTGGGGAGGCAACAGCCGTACGTTGATACGCTTGATTTGGATCTATGAAGAGTGCAATTTGATGCTGACATGTTTGCTGTGCTTGTAGAGAACCAACTGGGTATTGGCGGTGGTCTGGCCATGGATGTGTACAACATTGAGTCAATTCCGGTGCTGGTGGAGGCGTTCAACGGTCTGTCTGTGAAGCAGATCGCTGCCGGATACGATCACGCAGCTGCTGTGACGGAGGACGGACGTCTGTACATGTGGGGCTCGAAGATCTGGATCGAACCGCATGAGATGACGGCTGTGAACGAGCACAAGGTGGTGCAGGTGGCCTGTGGACGGCAATACACCGTGGCACTTACCGACGAGGGCCAGGTCTTCACGTTCGGCAAGGGCAGCTCGAACTGTCTGGGCCACGGCGACCGCAAGAACCAGCTACAGCCTGTGCAGATCGAGGCGCTGGCAGCAGTTAACGTCACCTCGTACGTCATTGATACTTACGCGATTTTCAGACGAGAAACTAACTATGTTGTTTGTGTATTTTGTGATTCAGGGTATCGTGCGGCGACTACCACATGGGCGCCATCGCGACACCCCATGCCGAGGCCGCGGACAAAGACTTTTCCTTCAGGGAGTAGAGAGTTGGCAGCCGACGTAAGCGATAAATGAATCGTGTTCACATGTCAACCTGACGCAATGTCAACTTGTTTACTGTTTACTGGTTCGTTCAGCCTGGTAATCCAGGAAGCGTCGCCGGATCTTACGAGTCCATTTTGCATTCGGATCCAAACATCCGTTGGTGATGATGATACGCATGGTGTTAATGTGCATGGCAATTACTTGTATGCCGTGGCTCTTGCTGCTCTTTGGGTTGACTCTGACGTCGAAGAATGAAGCAAATTCACCTTGGAAACTTGGATCTCTGTCAATTTTGAATGGGGTAAACAATTTCGAGTGGCGACAAGTCCTGCGGTGGTGGAAAGAAAGACCACAACTCGAACTCACGCTGGACAATTGGCCCTGGCCGGAGATCGACACGGACGAGTGCGAAGTAGGCTATCAAGACTCGAAACACAACGAGATTTGCGTCATCAGCAGCTGAGGAGAAGAAGAGGTGGAGATCGATCAACGTAGTTGATGAAACATATTAAAATCTATCGTTCTATACTGGTGCATTTGTAGTGTAAAGTTGCTCACTTGCCGTCACGTTTCCGTTTGAGGTTGTTGCGACTCTGCATGATGGCGGATCCGGTGCCATCAGCCGCTACGACATCCGTGACAACGTACAGAGCTTGAGTCGGTTCGTGAGCGGACAACATGAAGTTGGTGAGTGGCATGCTACTGCGTACCAGCAAGTTGACGCGCTTCAGTACCGACAACGCCAGCGGACTCAGGATAAACAATTGCCGTTTCTCGGCGTCCACCGCACGGATGATTCCTACGCCAAGACACGGAGCGTGCGCTGGTTCCAGCATGATACGCGGTGGTCCCTCACGTGGCTCGGATGAATCTCGCTCGAACGGTTTGTAGTCGGGGTTGATGCAGAGTCCCACAATGCAGGCATTCAACGAGAACAGGAGCTGGCTCGGAGGCACCGAGGAACCAGCGAACGAAATGTCGACCTGGTCGAACGATACAGCGAAAGGTGTGAGTTGGGAGTACGCGCGGTAGATGTCGCTGTCCACGCGATTCTTCTCCGAGAGCACTTGCAGGTTCTGTAGCTGTGATCTCGGCAGGTTGCAAGGAGAGCGGGCGAGGAAGTACGAGTGGAATCGATAAAGCCGCATCTCCTTGGAACCCCGTGGGGTTGAGTGACTCCGACGGGATCCCATGGAGGAACTCCATGAACTCTCCATTTGCCTTCCGTGGGGACATCAAACTGCTTGTTTTTCGTCGCAGCAATTAACTGTACAACGTGGTCGGGGTTCGTCTCCTGAATGACGTTACACAGCAAGTCGTGCCCCATACTCTTGATCCATCCGTCCGTGTTAATTACCAACGGAACACAAGCGCTTTTCGCGCCATTTGCTGCACTTGCGCTCCCCACTTGACTTCATACAAAAGCTGCAGACTCTTGACCGCTTTCATGTAGTACAATGGATCGTTTCCCGGGTTGGCGTTCCCACAGAAGAAGGATCGGGCTGGGTCCTTCATGTGCGAGAATCCCGGACCAAGCAGCGGCGTCGTCAACGCATGAAGCGCTACAAGACCCGACGGCGTGAGCTCGCTCTGACCCAGATCTGTGTCCAAGAAAGCCACCGTGTCGAACTTGGCCAGCAAGCGGTTCACTAAATACCTGCAAAACGTCGATTTGCCCACACCTTTGCCACCGCACACGACAATCTTCTGGGGCGTAGAAGTCGATTCCAGCAGACTGGACTCCAGTCTGTCCGCAGTGTCCTGCCACGCCTCCGTGAAATGCAGCGTCCTGAACGACTCCACCACGGCAAGTTCCGCCAGCACTCGCTCCGGAGACTTCCAGTCGTGATGCGACGGGTCGGCGTTTGCAGGTGCTACACTGGAGCAGTCGAAGTTTGCAGTGACGTCGGTCATCTCGTTCTGGTTGTGTTTGGCGACCATCATCTTGAAACCAGGCAAAACTGCCGGTGGGGTCTCGGGTCGTGCGTTCTCATAGAAACTCGTGACGTTGCCGTAGGTGACGGGGATGGCTCGGAACACGAGCACAATTGGGAAGTCGTCCACGAGTTGCATGGCCAGTCGGTCCGCCGCGATCTCCTCGTCCTCGTTCAGTGCTTGGGGCGGCAGATTTGGCTCCATCCCTTGCAGTAAAGTGGCATTATTGGGTCCGAACGGCGCCTGAGTCTCTTCGTTGCCCGGTCGGCCTTCAATCACCAGCAAATTGTTCCACTTGGGGAGTGCAGAGAGAAGTAGACGCCCAGCGGCGGCCGAAAGCCCAGCACCTCCACGTTCCCCTGGAAGACCCGGAAAAGCGCCATACCCGCGCAATTCACGCTGGAAAACCGCTGCATCCCGAGTGCCACCACATTGCCAGAGCGCACACAGCGCGCGCGATACGGGGAGAAGCTGCCGTGTCGCCCGCCCCAGGACCATAATGCGAGATGCTCGTCATTGCTACTGACGATTGGCCACCAGTGATTTGTGCACCTTCTCACACGTCACAGCTTATTAAATGAGGAGCAACTTCAACGGAGCCAAAGTTGAGACCAACGTATTTTTCCACGACACTGTTGGAGATGTGGACTGACTGACGGTGGTGACGAAAATGCATTTGGGCCAGGACCAGAACACCTTCGGCCTATTCTCGGGCGCTGCGTCTCCATCGCTTGCTGTCTAAAAGCAGCCGAGTTATTTTCGAGGGGGTAGGATAGGTAACAGACCTCCTCGAGTCGTGGCTTTGACTTCTTCGCCGTTCAGTGATCTCTTGGTCGAGACTTGCGCCGGAGTCGAATTGGGGAGCATGTTGCCGGCGCTCAGCACGAAACCCAAGCAAGCGGTGCGTCAAGTCAAAGGGTTGTCGAATGACTCGATCGACTCGTACGCGAACACTCCTCTGGGTGGGGGTCCGGAATGGGAATTGGAATGGCGACGACCTACGTGGATAACACCGAGGCAGGCAACGCAACGGCTCGTGGGTCTCCACGAGGGACGATCAACACTGGACGAGCTTCGGCTGCTAAAACGGAGGAAGGAGCGAAAATGGCTCGTGTAGTGCGAGACCGAAAGGCTTCGGGGAGGAGGAGCTGTCACTTCGAACGGGAGATGTCGTCAAGGTTCTTTCGTCGAAACGTACCGGGTACCTCAAGTGCGAAGCAGGAGACGAAGTAGGTTACGTACCGTCGTCCTATCTCGAGTTCCTGGACGGCACAGCAGAAGCGGAAAATGGTACCGTGAATGCAGCGACGGAGGAGGCTCAGAAAGCTGAAAAGCAGCGCAGGAAACAGCAACGGAAGGAGAAACGGAAGAAGGAGAAGCTCGAGGCGAACGGTGCAAGTGACCCGGACGAAGGAGCGCCAGTGACTGCGCGAACACCTCGAAAAGAAGCTCCAGCAGCGGAAAATGAAGCCGTTGAATCGCCACGGAAGAGTAAGAAGAAGACTAGAAAGCATCGTCAAGAAGGAGAAGACACAGGACGAGGAGCAGCTTCTGGCGTTGATGAACCCCCAACTAGTCCGAGGATTCGAGCGGCACCAGAAGACACTGAACGATCTCGCAGCAAGAGCAAACACTCCAAGAAAAAGCGCCATCGTAACGTGGATAGCAGCGAATCAAGCGAAAGTGATGGAGGAAAACGCACTGGCCGTCGTAGCCATAGCCACCGCCGCCGTCATCGACGTGGGTCAAGTGCTAGCGATTCGGAGTCGACCTCTTCTGGTGATTCGGATGGGAGTTACAGGCGAAGACGGCGACGTCGCCGCCAAAGACACAAACGAAATTCTAGCGAGGAAGAGGAGGAAGACGGTAGCGACTACAAACGGCGCTCGAGACGTGGCAAGAAGCGTCGAGACAAAGGAAACGCAGATTCCGAGCCTGAAGAAGGGTCTCGTTCAGCTCGAAAGGCTGAGAAGAAGAAACTTGCTGAAGTTGAGAAAGGAGTGAGCCAGCTAAGTATGAAATCCGAGGAGAAAGCGTCCGAACCTGCACAGGCAAAAGCTACTGCCAAGAAAGAGGAACCTGACCGAGAGAGAGGGAAGAAGGAGGAGACAGAGAGGAGTGAAGGTTCGTCAGAAGGAAGGGCTACCAGTGTGTCAACGGCTCACAAGGACGATGAAGGGCGTTCTAGTACCAGCACCTCGTCCTCCGGTCAAAAGCAAAATAGCAGCAAGTCGGGGCTTGGAAGGCAAATTGGAGAGAAGATGCGGTCATTCCTGGGCGGTAGCAAGAAGCAGCAAGGTGGCAAGAGTTCGAGCGGCATTTTAAACGCTTGCCCAGGCACAGTGCAAGGTGAAGAAGGCTGGTACGAGCACGGCGAGAACGAGCGCTACTATTTCGTGCTCTTAGACGGTAAATGGAGTCTTCTGTACGGACCCATGACCGAAGACGACTTCGAAGTATTTTCCAACCGGGTGCGTCGGCCACTTCTTCTTGCAAACAATCCTCGACTCTGTTCTAACATTTCCTTGGTTGATCACTACAGGTGTTGGAGCAAAATCGCTCCATCGAGCTGCCATCAACGTATCTGCACAAGGCAGGCTACTATCTCAACCGCGACCTGCGCGTGCAGATGGAGCAGTAAAAGCGTAAGGAACTATCAACTTCTACCAACTACTTGAGAAGAACGAAAATACCAGTAAGCAAATGCATCACCCATTCATTAGAAAGTGTTAGCTACATGCATGGCGAACGATTCAAATATGCAGGACAAGGATTGACTCCTTTCTCTCACTTGGCGCCCGTCGGTGACGCGCCTGGGGTTTCCAGAACGAGTTCCTTGGGGAAGTAGAGTTCGGGTTTGATCGAATCCACCTGAGGAGTTCCCGAAAGCCACTGCGACGGCGATCGCAGCAACTCCTTCAGCTCGTCACTTAGAGACAGTTTTCGTCGAGGAGAAGCAGGTAGAGTAGCAGCCTTGGGTGCAATCGACACTTTCAGTGTGTCCGCCTTGTCACCACCCGATGTAGTCGCTGAAAATGCCGCGCTCCCAGCAACTGCGTTCCTCACGACCTTCCAACTTGTGTTCTTCTCGTGCGGCGATAATGGCTGCGCCACTCGCTTGGAATGGGACAGCTCCTTCCATGCTGTATCGTCCACACCTTCATTGGCGTTGCCATCGTCCGTATTCAGATCCAAGTGCAGACTGGATGACTCCTTCCGCTGTCCGAGTCGCACCTCATTCAGCTTGCGGTCCACAAACGTTGCCTGCATCTCGGGAGCAACCCTTTGCGCTGAAGCCGCCACCTTGTCTTCACTCAACTCCTCTGCACCCGCTTCGCCTTCCGTATGATAGTTCATTTTTCCTAGCAGCTCTGGCGTGCGGGTGATGCTGAACGTGCCCTCTCGGTGCATCTTCACCAGCTCCGAAATATGTTGTTGTTGGGGTAGCCAATATGTTGCGACCTTGTGGTAAGCTTCGCGGTGAAGATCGTTGAGTCCATTGGGTACCACACACACTTGCTCAAGCTTGTGCAGCAAAACCGGCGTCTCCTCCGAGTGAAGTTTGCGGTTGTTCATGCAACGTTCGGCATGGGTAACAAGCTTCTCGAGTAGCTCGAGGTTCGACTGGTACCTCTCTTCAAGTTTAGTTTGTGCCTCCTGTTCACGCTCTCGCAATCTCGAGCATTTGTCACGCACCTCCCGCAGCAGTTTCTCCGTCTTCACCATATCCATTTTGTTAGCTGCTTCAAATAACAGCAGACGGTCAAGCAGGACTTTAACTCCGACACCTTCTCCGAAAGCAGGATCGCACCATCCAAGTCCACGTTGTAGCCATCGGTTCCGCAGCGTGAAAGCTGCAGATGCCCATTCCAGTCTTTGGCGATGTGCCGCACTCAGTTTTCGCTTGATACTCAGCGTCGAGGTGTCGAATCCCAGTAGCCAGTCTGCAATAGACTGACTGAATGTCCAGCGCTTCCGCTGTTTTGGAATGGCCGCACCGTCCAAACTGCTGCATTCGTCGAACGGGAACGTGTCCTGCAACCGATTTTTGCCTACATCTATACGCGACCGGAAACTAGTGACCTCCTGGAACACATTTGCAGCGTAGCTGATGGCAGCGTAGTGCGCCATGGCACGTGCATTTTCACCCTGTGGACACCGAGCAAGCATTTGATCGGTTGGGGTGCGAATTCGACCAGCACCAACTGCTGCTTTCAGCTCCTCTTTCGTGAATGCCTCAGCAGGCAGTCGATAGTTCCCACCAATTACACGTTTGTTGATGTTGTGAAGCTCCATGGCAATTTCCTCCTTGGTCACAGCCTCATCTCGAGACTTCCTGAGGAGAGCTCGTACACAGCGGTCCAGCGCCGCGTACTCACCCAATCGTTTAGTGTACGCTTCGTGCACTAGCAGCCGCTGAAAGCGCTCAACGAGCGTCAAATAATCGCCGCTAACATCAACCTCGGCTCTTTCAACTGCAGCAGCAAACATGTCGGCACCTGTCCTCTCATCCTCCTCGTCAAGCACATGCGATTCACCGGCAAACGTACGCACCAGTGAGTTGCGCTTACGCAGCGCTTCAAAAAGCAGTGTTTTACGGAGAATCTCGATTTGGGTGTCAATAATTCCCAGCCCCGTGTTCAAAGCCTTTGAAGAAGAAGCGCTCGCGTTATCAGTGGCACTTGTAGATTGTGTGCCAATACGAATTCCACGTAGCATCACAGGATCGCCTTTGCGGTCCATTCCCCGTTCCTGCAGCAAGTTCTGAATAGCAGCCGTATCCTGCGGTAGAAGAACTTCTTTCACTTGATGTCGGTGCATGAGTTGAAGCAACGTCGTGGGGTTTGCTGTAGTCGGAACAGTTATACCTTGTGCCAGCAAAACCTCTTTCTGCAGCGTGAAAGCGAGTGATTTTACCAGATTCTCAACTTCCGTCGTTGAGATTTGACGCAATGTCATTTCCTTTAGCAACAATTGATAACTATCAGGGACCGCAAGCTCGCGGTTCCTGCTCACAGCATGATCAACTTTCCAGAGCAAATCACTTTTACCGAGACTCTTCATCGCTTCGTAGAGCTCGGCAACACGCTCCGGGTTGGGCAATGCGAAGACATGTTGGCTGTCATCGCGGTGCTTTTCAAGCATCTTCTCGAGCTCTTCAATTTCTATCAACACAGTCTTAGGCAAGGCCACCGATTGCGAGCTGGATTTAGGGTCTGCCAGAGCTGGAGAGACCCACGCATCCTCTGTAGCATGGCTATTCGTGCTTAAGTCAGCAGTCGGATCAAAATTCGACGTCCTTGGAATCACGCCGCGATCTTCCAAAGCGAGACGGACATTTGCGGGGGTAAACACCATCTCTTCTTGAGTAGCAAGCAGACGGACGTCTTTCCCGTCACGAGAGTATGCCAGCCAGTTACTTTTTCTAAATCCATTGTAATACGGTGATAGGGAATGCGCTCCAGTTCGTACTTGGCCTCTTCGATAGCATACCATTCTGCCATACCCTCTAGCTGCCCGCTGTCATCGGCTCCACTGTCGGACCTGAAACTTCCGTCGGATGATACTCGGCTACTGGAATTTTGATGGGATAGACCGCGTGATCTACTGCCCGCATCGTCCTTATTTTTCGGTGACGGTGGTGCAGCTCCGATGGGATTAGACAGTTTTTCAGGTTTGTTCAGCTCATTTTGCCGTTTTAGACGCATTGACTTCCACAAGTGCATCTTTTCCAGGATAAATGGAGTATGCTCACAGTCAATTGAGTGCTGCTGCTGCATTTTTACGACCTCATGCAGCCATTCTTGAACTTGTTCCCATCGATTCTGCACAGTGTCAAGAGCTCTAGCGTCCACAACAGCAAACCCTTCGCACTGTTCATCTAGAAGCAGCAGTAACTCATGTGTGCGCCGCCAATGCAATCCTTTCTTTTCCATTAGTCGTAGTTCACTCAGTGGGCCATTAGGCTGTGTAATAGCCATCCAACGGGACTGGATATTTGAGACTGCATCGGCGTGGCGAGTACTGAGTCCTTTGCTGCAACGCTGTTCCACAATTTTCAGTAGCTGTGGTGCGCGAGCCAGGTTGAGCTTTCGTTCCTGCATACTCACGAGCTCCTCCAAAGCATCGAGCAATATTTGCCATTTCTGTTTCACCTGCTGCCACGCTGTACTGATCCCGACGTCAAGACCCTCGATTTCTCTTTCAATATCGTCCAGAAGCTCAGGTGTACGTTTCGCGTGAATCAATGCAGCTGCTTGAATAGACATCAACTCCTCCAGTCCCGGTTGCATGTTGACCCAGCGTTTGTGAACTTTCATCACCGATTCTCGATAGTCGGATGCCATTTGTGCAACGCTCTGCGTGTACTCGAGCTCTTCTGCATCCATTTTCTTCTTTTTGGTGTGGGTCGGCGAGCTTTCTTGCAAGGCGAAAATATCCCAAACAAGGCTGAGCAATACCGGGGTGCGCTCCCAGTGTAGCTTGCCCTTCGCCTGCTTCGTGAGCTCGTCCAGGTAGCCTTTGATAGTCAGCCAGCGTCGACGTTGGGCCGGCACGACTGCGGCATGAAGACGTCGACGCGCTGCTTCATGCTGTGCAAGATATTTCAATTTCCAAACTTTGTACACACTGATTGCCTGCTCAAAGAACGAACTTTCTGCGAGTTTCAGATGCAGACGCAAGCGCACTTTGCCTCGATCGTGCTCTCCAGATTTCTGTGTAGAAATATTGTATCCACGTAAACTTGTGGTTGGTAAATACAAGAGTTGGTACATGTCGTCACGGGGTTGCTGGTCAAGAAGATCCATCAGTGGTATGCAAGCAGTCCCCAAATAGTTGTCGACGTTGTTGCGGTCTTCATCCATTACCTTCACACGAACGGTAGCTCTCATGATCATGTCAAGTACTTGAGTCAATTTTGCAAGGCGAAGTCGCTGGTACAGCCGCTGGCGAACCTTCTGGTCTTCCAACTCCAGCTCGTCTACCTCGTTACTAAAGAACGACAACAATTTTTCACCCGCAGCAACATCGACGCGGTCTTCCTCGGCATCCAATTTGTACAATTCGTCCAGCTTTGGCATGAAGTGGACAATGAAAACTTCGTACAGTTTTAGTACGGTATCACGCACCCGATGAGTACACGTAGCCACATTGGCTTCCACAATCACCATGTTATCGCGAAGCTTGCCATCATTTTCATCTGCAAGGGCTTCAGATGACCACGGAAGCCTTCGTTCAATAAGTCCCAACTCCTGGGCGGTGTCCTTTACAAGCGATTTCGTTTGTTGCAAGGTAAGTCGCAACTGGTCAAACGCGAGAGCAGTGAAGTCAGTGTTAGCTTTCTTGGCCTCGTTCGCAGGTACAATTGCTGTTGATGATCCAGCCGCTGTTGTCGAAAGCAATTTCTTCATTTCATGGAATAGAAGCCGAACTTTCGTGAGATTTTGCAGCTGGAGTTCCATTTCGAGTGACTTCTCCAGCAGCATTTTCCTCCACCAGAAACCGGAGGCCCAGCTGCTAGAAAACTACGAGCGAGCTTATCCGTATGCTGCTCGAGCGTCATTTTGAGCAGCTCTTTGGGGCAGATAGTCCAGAAGTCCATGCTTTTTTCGAGTTGCTTGGTATACACTTCGGCCTTCTCACTGAAAGTGTTTCTTCGCACTATAGTCAAAGAAATGGTTCCAACGACGCGTTTTCTTTCCGATCCCTCGTGTACACTGAAGATCGGCTCATCTTTAGGCTTGCCAGCATCATTTACTAAGCGCGAGGTGCTGATGTTTTTCATTGGGATGGTGACAATTCCGATCTTTGTCTTCGTTTTCGTATCCCGTACAACCAACTTCACCTCAGAAACGCGGTCCAAATCGATGGCAGGGTACCTAAACTTCAGCTGATTCTCCGGCTTGTGTGCATCCTTATTCTTCCACGTCACTGATGTTGTTACCGGTATTAGTGGCGTTGCTGTCTTCCCTCCAGGAGCTGCCGACTTGTCGTTTGTCAGTGAGAAAACGAGTTCTTCGGGTAAATCAGTTTGTCCGCATCCGGCAAAATTTCGCCTGTCGACGAGAGCGCCAACCCAAACGGAGTAGTAATTTTCTTGTCACCAGTCATGTGCTGTTGAAAGTCGCTTGAAACGAGCATCACTTCAACCACCAGCCCGTCAATTCCCATTTTCTCTTTTAGTGTCATATTACTCGCTTCAATCACTTCCAAGCTGAGCACGTCGAACTTAACGTCCGTCCTCGGTACTTTCACAGCGGCGGCATTAGGAGATTTGTTCGCATTCGTCTTCTGGAACTCAAGCTGGCAGTACGACGAGGTGGAAGGTCCTGGGGTAATTTTGGCTTTGTGAAATGGAGCGAGAGATCTGCGAACTCGAGCTTCGCCCAGTACCACGTGTATAGGGAAGTGCAATTCGTGAACGTTATTGTCGATATCACGAGCACTAACACGGATATCATCAAGCGGTTCAAGTTCGAGTGAGACGTCCGGCTCTGCATCGAATCTCCCCGGCTCCAGTGAAGTCAAGCGATAGCATCATACCGGGTGTAGTCGTTTCCGCAGAAGTTGCCATGATCCACGGCAATCCGTCAAGGTTTCCAAAATCTGTCAATACTGTGTCTCCTTCCACCGCGAGTGTCTTCTTGAGTTTTAGCCGCTCTGAAATACTGGTGGCTTGTTTAAACGCAGTATCCACCGCAGCGCAGAGAGTTCCCTGGTCGTCGTGAGGTACTGATAAACGGAACTTAATCTCGATGGTCGCATCAGATAGCGACACCCCTTCAAATCTGCATTTTTGTCGACTGCTGATGTGCAGTCAGTTGGCGAGGCCGTTGTGTTTATGACCACAGTGCGCATTGGAGTGGTGTTAAATTCCACTTTCACAGCCTCGATCATTACAGTACACCCTTTGCGATGAAGATGAGGATCGATGGTACTCTCCGCACGCAGCAATCGCTGAAAAATGCGTACAACTGATCCGGGATTATTTCCCAGAGTAGCCAAAATCAATGCCTTGAAAAGTGCATTCTGATCGGAATACGAGCTTACAGTTACAGCTCCGCGAACTTGCACAAGCGGTGGCGGGGCCACTATCAGGTAGAAACAGTTTTTCTTACTAAATGGAACTGTACCACTTGAGCGAGTATTGTGCGTGCGACGTTTACAAGCTGCAGCATACACCTGTTCAAGCTTGTCTTCCTGTGCTTTGTCCAAATTTTCCCCTTTCACAAATCCATGGTATTGACCTAAGAAACGCGGTTGGTCTTCATTTCTCTCCATAAGAGCCGATTGGAGGAGCTTGTTTGTTGTCGCATCTCGGATTTGTAGAGTTTTCACAGCAGAAGGAAGCATCGCGTAAACCTTGACAACTTTGTCACTACCCCACCAAAGATCGCTTAATCTATCAGCAATGTTCGTGGTTGAAGATGAAGATCGAGTTTTAGAGTCCGACGTCTGCAGACTCGAGCTGAAAATTGATCCTAGATATGCCATGTCAGCTGCAATAAATCCCTGGCGTGTTCGCAGCTGAGATCGCTCTAGATTATCGACCATTTCGCCATTGTCGAGCAGTATGCTGTACTTCAATGCGGTAGGAAGGCCTTCCATTGGACGTGTTGGTCGGTAAGCAGTGGCCACCCTTCCGTCATACATGATGGCATCAGTCACTGGTAGCAAACGTTCTCGTGCCACAGACTTTTCTTCCATGGGTTGCTGGTGATCCAGGTAAACGATATCATATCGTGCATTTCCATAGTCATGGGTAACTCGCGCAGGCCGTGTAGATCCTGTATTGAGTCTTCGCCGGGCATAGGCACCTCAAGGGTCGAACCACGCCTATTTCGATTTTCTTCGGACGATAAAACTCCGCATCCGTTGACTTGCACATAGTCTTCATTCTGCAGTTGCCCCTTTAAAACTCCGCCTTCTACTTTCGAAAGCATAGTCACTATGGAGTCATGTGGCTGCCACTCTTCGTTAGGCTGTAAGTGATCAAGGTATTCGACTAAACAGGGGTTGCTGGGTGCTCTGTTTCATCGCGCATTTTCAACCTTCCGACGCGCCCTTGTTTAATATCTCGAACTTGGCGGGTAGGCAACGCAGAATCTTGTTCGCCACGAAGTGGGCACACAAACACAGCCTCCTCCTTACCAAAGTCTGTGCAGAGTTTGATATCGTACTTGTCTCCTCCGCATTCTCTAGTGATTACCGCGGCGAAAATTGACCACCAGGTAGCTGCATATCAACGTGCACCCCAGCATGTTTGAGCAAAGGAATTTGAGCCGTGAAGTGGTCGCCAACGCGCAAAGGGGTCGATAGTCCTTCACCATTTGAATCGTCGTTACTAGAGCCGAGACCACCCTTTAAAGACAAGAAGTCGAACCCCGTCCAGTCACACTCCGCGAAAAGAGCTTCGATCAGACGCGGTGTCTTCTTGCCGTGAAGGTGTCCAGTCAGATAGTTCTTAACCTCAGTCACTTGAATGAGTATGCGAGACCATCGATTAAGCACTGCATCAAGAGCAACTGCATTTCCATAGGATAGTCGATCTCTGTCTCCATTTTGAAAACGACTTCAAATACGTACGCAAGTAGTTGAGGTGTTACTTTCCAGTGGAGCTTGGACGCATGACGCATGATGCGCACCTGGGCAAGTAGTTTCTCTGCAACATTATGCCCAGGAAACACGTTTGATCGACAAGTATCCCACAAAAAGGTCTGCACGTCCTTTTGGAGTTGCTCTGGGCCATACCGACCGCTGTTTTGGTTCAAAGTACGAGAGTCAAACACGAGTCCAACCAAACGGAACGTATCTGCCAATATTCTTCTGACGCGGTCAGCTCGAAGGATTCCAACCAAGTTGAGATCGAATGTCAATGTCACTTTCTGCTTTGAATCTCGGTCAGTCAGCACGAGCTTTTGATCTCTAAAGTTTGCACACTGCACCGGATTTTTCAGCGAGAATGTGGGTTTTCCATCCTCGGCTTTGCCACCTGCTTTGCGATCCAGTTTGCGATCTATTTTACCAAGCTGACCCTCAAAAACATTTCCTGCGACTCAGACACCAATCGCACATCGAAGTAATCCACTTTTGACAAGTCGTACGTACTTCCCAAAATTTTGAATGCCTTACCAACCGAGCCAGTTTTCGCAGTGCCAGAACTCAATAGAGGTGCTGCTTCACGAAGAAGATCGCTGAACTTGTGTGGGTTACCAATTCCGAGGTCTTCAGACGCAGGATCGTATTGAATTCTCAATCCTCCGTCACCGTGAGGCTGGAAATAGCATTTGTACTCGCTCCACTTTTGATCCTTCAAATCAACGTCTTTGATGGCCACCTCCGCCGAAAAAGTTGTGTCAAGCTGTTTAGCATTCGGGTCTACGTAATTCTCGTTGCGCACAATTTCCACCAAAAAGCGCAATTTGCCGAGCAGTCCATCTGGGGCTGCGGTCTTTTTGGCTTTAGGCTTGGACTGCCCTGCCGCTGGAAGTAACATTGCCTCAACCTCGACGCGATTATCATCATCCAGCGTGATCTCTTGCAAAATCGTTCCCCGGCAGGATCAGCTTGCTTGAGCACGAGCCCTCTCATAAAACCTGTCTCGCTTCGTTGAAACTCGATGGAGACGCAACCCAGCGGATCATTGGCAGATGCTTGGTCAAAGTCCATCACACGAAGTAGCACTGCCTTCTTGTCTCTTAGCATCGTCTTATCAGTTTTGCCGAGCAGGAACTCTTGGTTTTCCCACTTGGGGTTTAGCGTTTTCATCTTGATGTCAGTTTTCAGAGTTGTATCGCGCTCCTTCGAGTCTTCTTCATCTATCAAGACAATTTCCACAAATGGGTCACTCGTGAAGAGATCTGCTACACGTAGGCTCCGTCCCTCCAAGATCGATATCTTCACGAAAGATGGTTCTAACGCCACTGCAAATGAAGTCTTCTTCTTTGGATCTTTTTCTCTTGGAGTAAGACTCTTTTCCTGCGCTGACATCACCGTAGCCTCACTTTTAATTGCTTCTAGAAGAAGCGGGATCTTTATACTGCGCTTGGTTTCTCGCTTCTGCATAAGCTTGAGCTGCACCCTTATCTGGCCTAGGCGCGTTTTCTGGAGCATGTCACTGGCAGGTGCAAGCGGATACCACGCATCAACCGTTCGGTGAGGTGATATCATCCTAATTGGGATCTTCAAAACACCAAGTGGCTTGTGGCGGTATCGGTGCTTCACCATACGCGAAACACAATTCTCCAGATCTGTAGTCTTGAACAAGATGTTTAAATCGGTGCATCTATCACTAACTTTCTGGGGGTCCAAATCTCCTTCGCTTGTGCGAATGTGCTCCCGCATCAGTCCTTCCTCGACAATCCGTTCGTTGTCGTGGCTATACTCGACATCATAGATTAAAAACATGTCACGCTGAGCTTTAGGAGGCCCAACCACGATGCTTTGTCAGTCACCTTGTACTTCGCGAACAGCCTGCTAAGAGTTTCGGGAACCTCTGCTTTGTCCGACATATTGTACTTTGCTGTAAACTGATATGTTGGATCGGTGAACGGGGTGCGAATCCGCACAATGCGTCCAGAATACAGGGAATCCTTCTTGAAGTTTACAGTATTCATAGGCTTGGATTTTAGGCTTTTACCTTTGCCATAATATGCCATCACAGTTTCATCCACCTTTCCTGGCTTTTTCAGCTCACTTCGCACTTGTGCACGAAGCTCTCGCGACTTCTTTTCATGATCTTGGTGCGACAACTCCTTGTCGTGTCCAAAAACACAATTAAGCAATCTGTTGAAGCTTCCTTCGAGGTCATTGTAATCAAACTCTGTGGCGTGTTTAATGCACTTTTGCTGCAAAATCGTTGGGTTCAGCTGCTTCATCAGAACCATTTGCCCAGGACGCATATCAACGCAAACGCCTGAACTTGTCAGTGTTTGGATCCACTTTTGCGTATGTGGAGTTCTAACTTCAATGACTTTGTCCCCTTTCTCTCGAGTTTTTGCCATTTTGTCGAGATTCTCAGCTGCTATAGGAACGAAGTCGCGGGAATCAGCCTTTCGGACGCATACTGATGGATTAACAATATCCATCCACCCTCCTTTAGCATCGTTCGTGAAGTTGTACGCCACTTTGCTCCTCGCGTTTGCCATATCAATGAAGGCCACTGGAGTCGTGGATGTTTCTTGCTCATAGATGTACAAACGCTTACAGCTTGGAACAAACAGGCAATACTTCCAATCCCACAACACGTTTTCAGCGTATTCTTCAGCTTTCTCCGCGATCGTTTCAACAACGGGGTGCAAAAGCGAATTTTTCCTGATGTCAGCGGAGAATAGTGCACTGGATGCCATGGTGTGCATGCCTAAAAAGCCGTCGCAGTGCTGGGTTAACTTTTTAGCGTAAGTTTTGCCTCTTTTGATTATGCGCTGTTGTTCTTGTTCATTCGAGCTAGTATCTGTGCTTTCGTGCACAGATGTTAACACAGGAACATCTGAAGGTCGGTAGCACTCGATTTCCTGAACAAGATCCAGTGGAAACAAACTCTTTTCGCGCGGTAGTTTTTCCATCCACATGTCTACCTCGCGCAGGCGATAAAATCGATCTGCCTTGCATTCCAGTAGTACATGCCTTTTGCCGAGGTCGGCAACAGCAGCAATCCCTGGAGTTGCGTTCTCGACAAAACCAGCAGCACACAACGCACTGAGCCACTGTATTGCGTACTCACGCGTCGTCGGTGCCTGGATTGCGTCAGGCTCGAACTCCAAATTTGCATTGGTCCACCCTAATCGACACGATAACTCAAGAGCACTGCCCTTGCAATATTTTTCCCAGCCATCCTGCCAAAGGACGGACGGCTTACGCAAAATCCAGGAAACCATACCTTCACCTGTGAAGCTCCTTGGCACTGAAAGAACCAGTGCACTCGTTTGGTCCCTCATGAAAAAACTGCCGCTTTCCCGAAGGAGCCTCTGTCGATCCGCCCGCAGTTGCACCCATTCCTCTCGAGGGATATCACGTTCCGGGACATCACGCGAGCCAGTAACTCCCGCCAAATCCAAGAGCTCATTTTCCAACCCAAATACTATCTTCTTTCGTACTTCGAGCGATAGCTTGTCCATTGTACAACCGAGCCACTCGCCCTTCAGATAAGCATTCCCCACAGTGTGAACTTGGCGACACTTCCGCATCTCATCAGCGGAAAGCACCTCGAATTCCTCAAACTGGCGAATCTCGCGCAAAATGCTTACGATTCGTTTCATGACGACTACGAGCACGGCGTGGAATTCATCGATTTGACAGTTCTCCGTAGGAGTTAACGACGAACGAAGAATTTGTCGTCGTTCAATCCAAGTCACTCCTCGAGATAAAATAGAGGACGATTGAGCTTCAATTTTCAGCTGGCGCTGGTACCACAAGCTCAAACCACAAACAGAAAACCGGGGTTTGAGATCAGCTACTTTTGTGGACGCTTTGATTTGTCGTGACTTCAAAGAGTGCGACCACGTAGTGATGCGAAGGAACAGCGATCCCATGGATTTGTAGTAAGGCACATCTGCCGACTCAGGAGGGATAATCTGCAAATTCAAGTCCTGTTGCCCACACTGCAGCGTGGCGAGATCAATTTTCACAAACCCGATCGTTTGATTGACTGCAGCATCCTCGTTGTCCACACGGACCAAAATGCTCAAAGCTTGTTCGAGGATGTGATACCCCGTCCTGATTTCATGTGCGATAGGCTGGTAGTCCGTTTCCCCAGGCGCAGTGTCGTCCACTTTTCCTAGTGCCAAGCGGTTCTGCTGGAACAAGTGCACATCATTGGTCTCCGCAGAACCATGCAGCACAGTAGCTGTCATTGCTTCTCCCTTTCCGCAGTTCCAATTTGAAAGTGTCTCTGTGTTGCTCGGAATCAGCTCGCCTTGCTTGCTAAATCCACACATGCTCGATGCAGCTTGCTTTGGGTTGCCCAGCAATGAGATCCGGCAAGTTGGCTTGCTGGACTTGTCAAGAGCTGTAAACTTTATCGGCTTCCCGACCTCCGTAACAGGCACCGAAAGATCCGACGCCGACAAAATATCAATGACAATTCCAGAAAACTTATGCTGTAGCTTCAACCACCGCTCGTCATCTTCTTTTTCAATATCGAAGCGTCTGGCCATTGCCATCTCGACCTTTTGAGTTAAACGGTTCACTGGAACGAGTTGAGAAGGCTTTACCATGTACCGCGAAGTACGCCTGGTTAAATTTGCAATAACAGGTAGCTCGTTTTCGACGCTCACATCGACTCTACCATCACTGTGCACCGCCTGGACCGCTCCTTTTACATCAAGGGAAATTAGGTTGCGAAGCTCGTCGATTGTCTCGACTTTATCTTCGAAATTCACATTGTAAACATCGCCAGGAAACGGGATATACTTCTGAACGCGAGCCGGGTAAAACCGTCCACCTTCATCACCACCGCGAAATGCCAAAACGCGTTGACCATACTGCAAGATCTCGAAACCATCGTCATCTATCTCTCCGGACGGCGTTAGTTTATGCAGTTGAAAGCGCTTCAAACGTGCGTCCAGCTTCTTTTCGTCGTGGGTAAGCAACTTAGCTAGAGCTCCCTTCTGATCATTCTGCAAATCTCGCCCGTATAAGTGAAGTGAGAGATACGATACGTTGGCAATATCCTTGATCTTCCCAAAATCAAAATTTTCTTCGGGCCAAGTTGGATCGCGAGTGTTGTAAACAGTTAGACTTTGTTTTCGCTCAGCATCCTCCAGCCTCCCGTCGCCTAAGACAGGAATAATAGTGAAGTAGATATTTGCCGCGTCCTGATCACGTTCAGCGTTTCTTGATGCTCCGCTTGTCATCGAATCTTGAACAGCATCAACATCGAGTGTAGTAGACCCTAGGTTGGCCTGGTTACCTGTTGTCTCTGAGAGCAATAAGTTTCGGGCCTCGTGGACGCGCAAGTGAAGTACTTGCGTTTCGATGCTTGGGTACTTCGCATCACTGAAAACTCCAGGATACGACAGAGAGAGTGAGAACTTTTCTTTGCGCCAAGTTGCTGTTGTACCAAGAATCTTCGAAGTAGAGGTCTGTATCGGCATTCCGCGCTGGATAATTTCGGTTGTCTCGTCTTCAAGCTCAGGTCCACCGATGTCTGCCGCTGACATTTCGATATCAATCGAGGCTTCGCTTTGCATATTCGCCTCCGAGAAACTGAGGATACTTAGTAATTTTTCCGTCGGGATTGTGGACATGCGCTGCATTAACTCCGCCAGTACGGTTGCATCCCCAACCACTTCGGTCTTTATGCACAGTTCTCCCAAATCTTTGGCATGCTTTTTCATCCAAGGTTCTGGTTTCAGCTCGTACCGGTTTACAACTGCTGTCGATGAAATCGAAGTAAAGTCCGCAGACGCCCGACAGAGATCGTACAAAGGAACCTCCACACGCCCAAGAGGGGTGCTCCTCCCAAAATTGTTGTGATCTTTAACATGAATCAGGAGTGATCTGGCCTCTGAAAGCGGTACGTTCTGCGTGAACAAAGAGTGCAAAGTCAGTGAAGCTATTTACACACATTGACCGCCACCACATAGCACAACTTACATTACCAAACAGGAAGCTTTCGTTGGTCCACACTGGGTTAAGTGTTTTCGAGACCACAGCTGTGCGCTTCTTCTCATTATCAATGATCTTTCCGGTAGTGCGATCAGTAATTGAAAGTGTACAGTATGGATCACTATAGCCGTTCATATCAGCCGGGCTGAGCCCGTGCCCCGTCAGAATCTCCACCTTCAAAACTGGTTTATCATGATTCAAATCCAGCGATTTTTCCGATCGCATTTCGTTTTCACCAACTTTGTTCGGTGCGGGGATACTTCTGCCTGCGTACGTTTTGAAAACACTGTATTCCGTGCCTCCGCTGCAGCAGCAGCAATCCGCTTGCTTTTCTGCGGAGATAATGGTGCGCTGGTGCGTTTACACTCTTCAACGCACACTGATGGATCGATTTCAATGACAGCATACGGAGTCGCAGAAGTCCCCGCATCCACACCTTGTTTTGCTTCTGCTTCAGGTCCGATGCCTCGATTACCGTCACTTCAAGTAGTGCCTGGCCTTCCAAGCCAGCTCGGGCCTGAAAACCTTCATCAGATGATACTTTCTCTTGATGTGCACGCGGAATTTGTGAATTCAAATAATGAATACACCCGTTGATGCCATAAAAGCGTGGATCACGTGACTGGTAATCGGTAACAGCACACGGAATACGCGCCCCATCGAGCTTGCAAGCAGCATCATGCAGCTGAAACTG
This sequence comes from Phytophthora syringae, assembly GCA_012656105.1. NCBI lineage: Eukaryota > Oomycota > Peronosporomycetes > Peronosporales > Peronosporaceae > Phytophthora > Phytophthora syringae. The sequence continues at coordinate 160,282 of JAAKBD010000261.1, read as the reverse complement.
GGCGTTTTCCAACTCGAGCTGCTCAACAGAGATATTGTGGCGTTTCGTATTTAGCTCCTTCTCGATCTTCAGCTGACGAGCACGCTCTCCCCGTCTCTCGCCAATTAGCCACATTTTTAGTTGAATCTCACCAAGGTTTTCGCGAGCCGACATGCCTTCTTCAGGTTTCAGTGCGTGCCATTCCGTCCATTTGTGAGACGAAAGCTGATCCAGGCCAATTAATACAAACCCAAGGGGGTCGTTTCGGTTGGACTTATCGTAGTCGACAATCCTTACTTTGAGACTGGCTGCCTTCTCGATGTGACAGATCAATCCAAACACGTGGTGCTCGTCAGCCCATGCCGGGTTACGCGTCTGGTGCATGATTGCAGTTGTGGCATACTCGCCCGGTATGGGTTTTCCATGATCATCTAGCAAGGAAAGCTCGCAAAAAGGATCCGACGAATTGTTGAGGTCCGCGCTGATTAGGTTTCTCGCAGCTATAACAGTCACTTCCAAGCGGTTGTCCGTGTGCTCGTTGCTTGCTGTAGCCACAGGGCTTGACGGAACGAAAGCCAATTCCGAGCTGTGGAAGAAGTCAACAAGATTGGGTCCAGATATGCTCATCTGCACGCGCAGCTCACCCCAGTCCTTGACGACGTGTTCCTTCTCTCGGGTATCGTTGCGTCGGGGAGACGACGACGTACCACTTTTCTTCGGCGGCTCCACACGAAACCAGTCGTCGATCGGCTCCGACTGCGCTGTACTAGCTGGGGACATTCGGAACCTCGAGAACGGCACCTGGACCGATCCCAAGCTGTCGTGGCGTTTGAACGTATCTTGATCGAACAAGTCAAACCGAATCGCTTTCACCGTGTTTAGATCGACAACTCGGCCGATCTCGAACGGTTTCCTCCATGCCGGTTCTAGAGTCGCCGTGATCACCTCGGTGCGTTTCTCCTCGACATCAATGATCTGTCCATCTTTGCCCACGAGCTTTACGACGCAGTACGGATCGCTTTTCCCGTTGAAGTCTGCAGCTTTAAGCTTGCGAGCTTCCTCTACAACAAGCTTCAGCAATATGCGCGAGGGCAGAGCAGGCGCTGGTGGTGGCTGAGGAGGCGACGGTCCTGTCGAAGCGGCAGGGTGCTCCTTCGGCATCTCGGTGGTTTGTTGTGCTACATCAGGAGTCCGGCGGTAGGCGTTGTAGATGGCTGTGATCCACTCGTCCTTCTCCACTTCATTCTCCGCCTGTATGTAGAAACTTGCTTGACCTGGTGCAGGCTGGAACACGATGCAGAGCGGATATCCCTGGTCGTTCGTCCGCAGCACACTCGTGTCCAGCGTGAGTTCGTAGCGGCGTCGTGGCGACGGATCTTGCGGCGTTTCGTAGTACAGCAGCTCCGTGCGAGTCAAGCGAAAGTACCTTCGACGCCAATTGGCCACGACCCTGCCCTGCCGGCTGCGCTTCATGAGCCATCCCTCCTTGATGTAGCGTTGATCACTCATCGCGGGGAGATGGCAGCGAATGTGACAGCGACTCGGCTGGGTGTCGCGGTCTAAACTAGCGGTTCTTCTCTCGTTCACTCCACCGCCACTTGCGCCCTCGCCGTCTTGTTCTCTTCTGAGTGCTCATGGCCAAAGATCGCGATCATGAAGCGTCGTCGCGTCCCTCCGGAGTCTCTGCGAGCGGTTACTTGATCCCAAGCAAACTTGTCAATCTTAGCACAATGTTTCTTACGATTTGGCTCCTTTCTGGAAGAAAAGCGGCGGCGGCAGCTCGCGCGGGAACAGCAGCTCGCTCTTCACCGCACTCATCGACGCATTTCGAGAGGTAATTGACTCTCGGCTGGAGCGGTGACTCCTGCGTCGTGGACTAGCTGCACCCTTACTTCTTTTGTAGTAAAGCATCCCCCGTCCTTCCTCAAACTGTTCGTTTTGACATCAACTTGACGTCTGCTACTGTCTATGACCGACGCCTCTTCTTTCCTCAAGCTCTTCGTCTTCACCTCATCCTGAACGTCATCAATCCTGCTCCTATCTCCGAGAGACGACGAGACTGACTCGGCCACTCGTTGCTCGACCATGTCGTCGCACTGCACACCAGCGTCCACCTTCACCTTCTCCCCCACTTGCTGTACCTCAGCCTCCTCCTCCTGCACCGTCCCCTCTCCTGATGACTGCGACTTGCTCACTTGCACACCCAACGCCCTTGTCAAGTGCGGGGCCAGCGCCTTCCCCAGACACGAGAGCGTCACAGCTCCAGCCACGTGGCCCACAACGCCGTTGCGATGGTCCCGCAGCTCCCACCGGCCGCTGTAGCTCGCCCATTCACAGATTTTGTGCCTCACTCCCTCGTGCAGAAGCCCCACGTGGAGACTCAGCGGCACGGCGCCAAAGGCCTGAAGTCGCGCTCGCCCGTGCTCCTGAAGTAGCAGCAGCAGCGTGAGCGGCGCCTCCGCGTCCCGCCGCAGCTCGCGCAGCAGTTCGTCCGGCTCCGCTTCGAAGAGACAGGACTTGCCGTGCCGCAGCTGCGTCTCCGCGGTCGCCAGCGACGCGTCAAACACGACGATCTCGTACTGCAGCAGCTGGAAGCCCAGCAAAAACGCCTTCTCTGCGTCTACAGAGGCGGTTAACGCCACAGAGTCCACGTACAGCTGCAGAGAAGAGCAGGGAAGCAGCACAGGGAGTTACACGCGGACTGGACGCGCTGTCCGAGCCACAGGCCGCCACCGAGAGCAGCGTCGACGCGCCATCCTCCATCGCTTCAATATTCACCAGAATCCGATTAACCTTTCCTTATCAGAAATGCAACGTCCTGTACAACAGCATATATCGACTCCGATCCTATCATATTGAATAAGTGCGACCATCAAAATGACTATGATCCTGTCATATTGCATAAGTTCGACCACCAAAATCCAGTGCGTCAGCGCCCCACATTATCCGAATCATAGCCGACCTGCATCAATGCTGTGTCGCTTCTTCAGCTCCTCGTCCCCCGCTCACCGCCTGGTGCAGCAGCGTGTCCAGGGCCAAGTGTCGCTGCTGGCCAAGAGATCGCCCGTCCCCTCCACGCGCGTCGTGTTCGTGTCTCGCGCTGCAGCGTCGGAGCTGCCCAAGTCGCTGCCGTTCCCCGTGTCCGCCGCCGCGTTGCGCGACTTCCAGGCCAAACCGCAGGAGAAACTGCTGCTGTACCCAAGTGTGGACGACGCCGAGTTCAAGGACCAGCGCGTGCTGCTCGTGGGTCTCGGAGATGCGGAGAAAGTGACGCCCAACACGCTGAGAGACGCCACGCACGGCGCTTTGAGCGCTCTCAAGGCCAAACGCACCAAGAGCGTCGTGGTGCAGGCGCCCAATCTGGACGGACAACTGGACGCCGCTCGAGTGGTGGAGCTGCTGTCCCAAGCGTCGATGCTGTCCAACTACCAGTTCGATCAGTACCTGACAGACGCCAAGGACAACAACGGAGACAGCAAACTGCGGCTGCCACTGGAGCAGATTTTTGTGGACGCGTCGGCGGAGTTCCAGAAGGTGACGCGATGATGGGAGGGCGTTGTGTGTTTTAGCTGGAGACTGACGTGTTGTATGACGTTGTAGAATGTGGCGGAGCAGGCCACGGTGGGTGAAGAGACCATCTTCGCGCGCAACCTCGGTGAGACCAGGCGGTGTTTGTTGTTCAAATTTATAGTCACTGACTGACTGGTTGCTGCAGGTAACGAGCGCTCGCATATTGTGAATCCAGAGTTCATGGAGAAGGTGGCGCGTGCGTCGGCGGAGCTTCCAAACATGTCGGTTCGCGTGCTGCAGCAGGAGGATCTCGAGAAAGAGGGCATGAACATGTTCTTGAGTGTGGGTCAGGCTGCCGTCTGTCCTCCTCGTCTGGTTATCCTCGAGTACCGTGGTAACCCTGACTCGGACGATAAGATTGCGCTGGTGGGCAAGGGAGTCACGTTCGACACGGGAGGTCTGAACCTCAAGCCGACGGGTTCTATCGAGGACATGCACACCGACATGTGCGGCTCGGCTGCTGTGCTGGGAGCTGTTCGTGCTGCTTCGCGCCAGGGACTCAAGGTAAACATTGTCTGCGCCCTTGCTCTTGCTGAAAATGCCATCGGGTCAAAGGCTGTGAAGCCGCTTACCATTGTCAAGTCGCACAAGGGAATTACTGTGGAAAACAACAACACCGACGCTGAGGGCCGCCTGGTGCTCGGTGACGCCATGTCGTACGTTCAGAAGGAGTACAAGCCCAAGAAGGTGATCGACGTCGCTACTCTGACTGGCGCGTGCTTAGTCGCTCTGGGTGAGCACTGCGCGGGCATCTTCTCCAACTCGGACGACCTGGCGAAAAGGCTGCAAGAGGTTGGTACGGAGTGCCACGAGCGTTGCTGGCACCTGCCAATCCACCCTGAGCACACTGCGGCGCTCAAGGGTACGCAGTCGGACTCCCGCAGCACAGGTCGTGGCCGCTATGGTGGCGCCTCCACGGCGGCTGCGTTCCTGCAGCAGTTTGTCTACGAGGGCGTGGACTGGGCCCACCTTGATATTGCCGGACCGTCAAACTACAGCTCCTCCAAGTCGTACTTCCCCAAGGGAGCTACGGGCTTTGGTGTCCAGCTCCTCTACAGCTACTTGAAAGAGCACGAGCAGCACTAGAGACTGAGTTCAATCTCGGAAGGCTTATCTACGTCGTTTGTGTTGTGATTCGATAGAAATGGCAAATATGAAAGCGTGTTTGGAGATGTTGGTGCTGGTTAGTGCTCTGTGTACAGGTTCCAGACGAAGACGCAGCCATCGTCACCCACAGAGATAAGCTGTCGATCATCCGGGCTGAAGGCTAAGCTACGGACATTACCCGAGTGTCCAACGCCGTCCATGATCAACTGATTGGTGCTGAAGTCCCAGAGTTTCACGAGTCGGTCGTTCCCACCGGTAGCAAACACTTCAAGATTGTGCGCAACGGCGATGCAAGTGGCTTCTTCGTCGTGGGTCTTCTGGATCACGTTCACGGGGGTGTCGATGCGCAGGTCCCAGTACGTTATGCGCTTTTCCTGGCCGGCACTCAAAACTAAACGCTCGTCAGCAGACAGCGCCACGGTGTTGATTCCGCCCATGCGCTGGATGTGACTTGAAATTCGGCGTTCGTTGCGCAGGTCCCAGCAGAGCAAACTGCGGTCGCGACTGCAAGAAATCACGTGCAGATCATCTCGATACAGCGCCAGACTCGTGACAGTCATCGAGTGCTCTTTGAGGTGAGAGATTAAGTCGCGCTTACGAATATCCCATACGCGCACTTCACCACCAACTCCTGCAGACACAATGAACCGCTGGTTGTGACTCAGCACGAGAGCTGTGACCCCACCCGTGTGCGCGTTGTCGATAGACCAGGCCAGATCTCCAGAGTCACTGCTATGAGTCCGAATACAACCGTCAGTCCAGCCCGAGAGAAGCACGTCCAGCGAATATTGGAGCGACGTCGGCGCACCAGCATCGCCAACCATGCAGCGGGTCGCTACAGAGTAGTCGGAGGCATCCCAGATACGAATGGTGCAGTCCCGGGAGATGGTGGCGAATCGGTCGGATACGTCCGGCGCATACGCTATCTGCACGACACCGTTGGAATGGTTTTCGGACAGCAACCTGGGTTGAAGGCTTCTTTGTGAAGCTCCAAAGGCGAGACGCACCAAGTAAATTCCACCGGCTTGAGTGCCAGCGACAAGCCCAGTTTGTGCTGCATTCAGAGCCAATCCGACGACACCGCTGTCAAGTCGAACGTGGCAGGTATCCACGAAATCATGTCCATAATGCAGGACACTACCGTCCCCACCACCGACGAGAATGCCGCCATCGAAGTAGACCATGGAGTTGACACCACAGGAACAGGCTGGAACAACCTTGAACAGTTGTCGTGTTTTCACGCTCACAACGCAAAAGTCACCGCTCGAGCTGCCAGCGACGAGTGTCTCGCGGTCCGGAGAAAATTGCACGCAGGTATAATCACGAACGAGTGTCTGCTCGATTTTGTGCTGAACGAGTTCACCCGTGACTGGATTGAGGGTCCAAATCTGCAGCAATCGGTGCCCGGCTGTTGCAAATTGGTAGTTGGCGGTGTCTCGGCGCTTTACATCGCGTGCCATGCCTCCAAAAGCAACCGCTGTGACGATATTCGCCATCTTCTGGTGTGTAGCACAAATGTTGCCAGTTGAAACGTCCCAAATGTACAGCCGTGGCCCGTCCTCAGGAACACCAACCGAGCACAGCAGCCGTTCGTCATCCGAGAAGGCCAACGCAGCGATCCCTGCATCGTGCTCGGACAGTCGAAAGGCAATTCTCCGGGCTGAATAGTCCCACATCAGGATGTCTGCTCGTCTACCACGCTCCCCGAGGCTAGTATTCTCCCTGACGGCGACATGGCGATGCAGGTCACATGACCCTCGTGGCCGCGCAGAAAGAGCTGGCTGTGCGCGTCTTGGAATGATGTAAGTAGTACCGATCCGCCAGCGGGATACACATAGTCTCGGCTGGATGGGTGATAGTGAATTGCGTTCGGCACGGCGGAGAACCCGATCGTGTGCTCCAATTCAATCACAGGTGTTGACTGCGGCAGCTTCTCACATCCTTGTGAGCTCGACTTGGTATCCGTCACAGCTACGCCTTCGTATCCCAGTGCATTGTTTCCGCCAGCATACTGCATCATGGCAAACGTGAGGTTAGCAACGTCTTGATGCAATCAGGGATGTGAAGGGGCCCTAACAGCAACAGGAAACGTAACCACTAAAACTAAACATATATCCCCAAAGTTATTCGCCTACTCAAGCTGTGTCCCCGACTCGAGGAGCCCCGTAGCTCCTACATAACTCAAGCACGTGTAATACGGGGGCAAGCTGTTCTCGTACATCCACCGAGCAACTTCCACCCCAATATCTTCCTGTCGGTCGAACAGGTTCACGCGCAGGATACCTCGCGACAGGAAGACTCGTAATGGTAGCTCAAACGTCTGCATCTACAGTATCATAACTTGCGATAAACATCATAAACAATATATCTACTTAGGATCCAGCGTCCGCACCTTCATGTCCTTGACAATAGTGAACACCATGGACTCATAGACAAGCGTGCCGATCTCTCCATCGTCCCCCATCTCGTACAGCGCGAACGACAGACGCTTGGGCGAGTACGTCGGGCTGCCAGGGTACCAAAACACTCGGTACGGTACGACCTGCACGCTGTTGACCAAGCAGTTCTCGCACAGCAAATAGTCCAGAAAGTCCGTCGTGGCATACCCCCACGTCGAGGCGCTACACAGCCAAAAACAGCCCCAATGAGCATCACCCTACCCCAAACCATTCAGCATCTCGTCCCACCTGCTCCAGTAGCACGGCTGGCCTCTCGCACAGCCGCATTCCAGCTGCAGTCTCTTGGCGATGGCTTCAAAGGCGATGGGGTCGTCCGCCACCACCGTGTTGTTCAGCAGCGCCACGCCAATGCCGCAGTGGGACCTCGTCAGCGTGTTCTCGGCCGACTCGTTCATGTGGTCCACTGACGAGCACTCTGTCACGTCAAAAACACACCGTCAACTCCCTGTTCTCCCCGCCCTTCTCTTAAAGCCGCACCTCGCACTCGACGTAGCACCGACAGTTCTTCCCCACGGGACTCCGAGTCAGCAGCGTCAAGCGCTTCCAGTCCGCGGAGCTCCTGGCGAGGCGATCGCTCGCGTACAGCGCCAGACGACGCGCCAGAGTCTGCCACGTACCTGCCACAGAGCGAGTCAGACACTCAAATTGACACAAATCCGCGTCTCTAGAGGGCGAAAAAGCGCGTACCGCAGCTCACGATGGTGTCCCGCATGTGGCGGTTCACGGACTCCAGACGCAGCAGCGACGGGTGGTCCGCGAACTGCAGCGTCGCCGCCAGCAGCTCGCTCGGCAGCTCGCATAGTCCCATAGTAAGTGTCGAGTGCTCACAAAGTTGAACTTGTTTTGCAAGTGAAGTAGCGCTATCGATATTCAGACCTTTTCTACATTTTAGAAATCGAAAATGTTACTTCAGTGAACGCTGGACAAGTTGAAGTGCATTTGTTTGACAGGCATGTGCTGTACCTCTACACTCAGTGTAAAATCTAGTCGTCCCACCGATTGAGAGCTTGGTGGAGCATGCGCTGAAACTGCGACGTGGCGGCGCGCTCCTTCTCGATCTCCACGCGGAGTCGCTTCATCTCGCCAACTGCTCGGTACTTCTGCAGGGGATCATCACCCAAACTTGAGGCAGCAGACTTGTTCGCAAAGCTCCGTCTGACGCTCTGCACGGAAACCGTCACCGGTTGCTTCGCTACGATGCGGTCGCGCTTGGCACGCTGATTTGAGACGAGGAGCTGCGGCGGCGGTGACGAGTGCGCAGCCTCCAGGAGAGTCGCAACGCGTGATCCGGCCCCTCGCCGGTCCGCGGGGTAGTAGATGGTCATGTCGCTCAGCGTCTCGAAGAACGTCTCGTACACCTCCTCGAAAATCGCACGCCACGGTAACAACACGTCGGCTGCTTCTGGAGTGACTTGCTCTGTGCTGCCGTCCACGCTTTGCATCACTTGTTCATGCACTGGGAGCAGCAAGCTGTAAACGCGCTTCTTGAGCTCGTAGGTCGACACTGCAGTGGCGGCTGGATACGAGCGGAAGAGCCGATCAATGAAGTCCACAACCTTGTTGAAGTAGACGTCGCAGAACTGAGTGCGCGGGACAGCGGAGCGCTCGACTGCGATGCGAGTCACTTCCAGCGCTGTCAGAACGGTGCGGATCTCATGCCGCTTCTCTTGAGAGTTCCAGCCGGGAGGAGGGTCAACGACGACACGCTGCAGCTCTGGAGGTGGGTACGCGAGATCCATGATACCAGACGCCAAAATATCTTCACGTACGCCCGGGAAAACCGCGCAAATGTGGTTCTGGATACCCACTGAGGACTCATACTGGTTAAGCATCGACTTGAGACTACCTTCCAGCATTTCCTTTAGGCCAACGCTTCGTAAATGGTGCACAGGAGGAGATAGAGCTGCTATCTTGGAAATCGCTTGCCTGAACTTCTGGGGAAGAAGCTCCCCACCGCTAACAATCTCAACACCAATGTTGACCTGCGAGGCGAATTGGCTTTGCACTCGTTCAACACAGTTCTCCAGCGTACCCGTAAGCAGAGAGCACAAGGACTCGATTTCGGACGAAGCAAACCCCAGCGCAAGCACACGCACGCGACACTCTGGTTTCAGCGACGACAGTAGGTCTCCCATGCGCCGCTCCAAGATATAAGAATTGCCGGCTTGCTGTAATGCACTCAGATCAACGGGAAGTAGGATTGCAGACGTTGCAGCGAGCTTCTCTCTCTGTAGGTCATGGCCGTTTCGCTCAGAAAATGTTGAATCAAGGTACCGAGAGCACACAGAAATCCCCTCTGCTGACTGGAAAATGCGGTGGCAGTCATGCTGGAGCGTCGTAGCATCTTGTGTTCCGGCCTTGACAGCGCACCACAAGCCAAATGACGAGGAAGCTCCATCGAGCAGATCCGCTATCACCAATTTCCACGCAATGGATACTGCCGCGGGGTTCACCAGCCGAAGAGAAGCTCCAACTAATCCTAGAATGTCTTCAGAGCTCCAGAGCGACGATACTTCTGCGTCCGAGATCGGTGAATTCACCTCAGGATCAGGCTGCGATGCTCGCTTGGGTCGCTTCGGACCAATAGTTGAACCATCAGTGCCTCTGAACAGCCACTGCATACTGTCTTTTGCCCTTTGATGGGGCCGTACAAGCTGAAGTTTTGCAGCGTCAATCGCAACCGGCCCGGGACCGGCACGTGAAACGTGAACGTATTTCTTCCAGAGGTGCAGTTTTAGTTTCAGGACGGCGAGTCTTTGCTTCTCGGCGCGACGCACCCGCTTCCTTTCGGCCCGTTCCTTCGCCAATTGTGCTTGCCGCTGTGCTTCGAGGAGTGCTTCATGCTGCTGGCGAGCCCGTGCCTCCGCGAGTTCTTGCTGGCGACGCCGCTCACGCTCTTCTGCCTCCTTTCGCCGAATCTCTGCTTGCCGTTTCTCTTCCAGCCGGCGTCGTTCGTCCTCAGCAGCCTTTATCCTAAGAGCGTCCGCTCGCTGCTGAGCTTCAAGTTTTTGACGCGCTGCCTCACGCGCAGCTTCTTCCGCACGTCTGCGCTGTTCTTCGAGCTCACGCTGTTTCTTCTGCTCCCATAACTGAACTTCAAGCGCTTCTTGTTGCCGCTTTGCTTCTTCGGCCTGTTTTTCCGCTTGAGCGCGAGCAACAGCTTCCTCTTCAGATTGTTGTTCGCGCTGCGCAGCTTGCGCAATGGCAACCTTCTTAGCCTGATCTTGGTGCACCTTCTCCTCCTTCGCTTTCTCCAGTTCTCGCATCCGTTCCAGCATTGCCTGTTTCTTCTGTTCAAGCTCCCATTTTCTCTGTGCAATCATATCGAGGTCGTGTTTCTTCTGATGGGTCTCTTCAGGTTGATACTGAGAATTACCGAAGCTGGCAGAGGTGCTGGATGGCGTCAGTGTGGCACTCGCCGGGGCACTACCGTAGCTCCTTCGTTGTAGTCAACAAAATAAGAGTAAGCGTCCTCGTATGCAGGTCGATTCGGGTACAGCTTCGCCTGCTCCTCTCGCTCGGAGTCTTGAATCAGCTTGCTAAGAGCTGGGTAGTCATCGCGAGCGTACTCAGTCACGCCGCGACAGATATCTCGCCGAAGATAGTTGCTGAACATAAGATACATTTTCACATGAGCATACACTTTGGGTTTACAAAGCTGAATAATGCGTACCCTTGCTTCATTCCAACGTAAATCTTGGAGCTTCGAATCGCCAGGGGTGTCTTGTTTTGCCGTAGTTCCACATCTGCACAGTTATCACGTTTAACCATAAATACGGGCGCCAACCAGCTGCACTATAAACAAAAATGTACCTGTCTCGAATTCGCCACCGAACTTCACCATTACTGAACTATCGTCACCAGCTCCAGGCCTACCAGATGTCCTCAATGTATGCTCTTGGCACACAGCATAGGCGTGCTCCATGTCATCAAAGCACAACTGTTCAACCAAGTCCTCTAATGGATAGACCTGGCTGCGAAAAGCCTGGTTCATTTGAAGAAGCGCCGATGACCGGGCATTTGGAATATACCGAAACAGTAAACACGACTGCAGATAGGTCGCTTGGCGAAGAAGCGAGAAAAACTGGAAGTAATCACCTGTGTGCCGAGCAACGAACACACGCATCGCGAACTTGATGTGGGGGCTCTCCAAGATATGATGGGGAGATCTTTCACATACTTCAGCACATCCATTCCACGACCATTGTCCAGTGTACACAAGATAAAGTACGCTCGACACTCAGCCTCAAACGGACTCAAGTACGCGGGGTCCCCCACCTTATGACTTTCGTCATACAACTCGTTGAGTGACTTGAGCGTTTGACCGAGCTGCTCCATGTTCTGCTGAGCCACAAAACTCTGTGTCTCGATGAGTTCGTGTTCACTGAGTACGTGGTACCGCGCGATACGCTCGTGAATATCCAGAGCAATGGGGTGTACACGACCCCAGCTCCACGGTAATTTTGCAGCACGAAGTCTTTCCGAATCATTCGAAACCTGTCCCAGCAGAAATTATACAACTCAATCGGCTCCGGAACTCGGGGCTGGTGAAAACGGGGATCGTCGCCACACTGGTCCAAATCCATGATTTCCTGCTCGATGTAAAGTTGAGTGCGTCGTAGGACTCCAGGAGGGCGAATTTCACCTGGAATATCCAGCTTATGATCGGCTGAGCTGCGCTGGAAACGTTTAATAATCCTCTCACGCTCAGTCCCAGGCTGGTTCGGGAAACATTTCTCGAAAACGCTCAGCTCATCCACCCGAATGTGCAGCTCGCGTTCTGCTGGACTACACATGTCAGCGCAAAGTCCATCCAGATTCGTCGCTGCTGAAAGCTGTGCTTTGCTGTTGTCATCCGTGGGGTCCGCGGACGACATGGGGACAAACGGAGTGTCTTCATCACTGGTATTCGGAGTTTTCTTCTTTTGCCGGGCTTGTCGCTGCTTCCTATGTTTTTCATTTGTTGGGCTTACCTTAGGCGCCTTCGCACCACCAAAAGCATCTCCCCAGCAGGGAAGTTCCGGCTTGACTTAGACTTTTGCCCACCGAAAGGATTAGCCTCTTGTTCTGCTAAACCACCGAAACCTTGAGCTTGTTTGCCGGCGCCACTCATTCGCGCTTCCATTGAAGCCATCTTGTCTGAATTTCCAAACCCTCCGGCAGACGCGTCTGATCCAAATTTCGGTGTGATCTGTCGCCTTTTCTCGGTGGCACCACCGAATGTGGTCGCAGGTGGGCTGCCAGCAGGAGAAGGCTTGCCAAACGCTGGAGACCGAGAGCTACTACTACCAGCAGCTCCTCCGAAAGTTGTATGAACACTCGGAGTGTTGGATGGACCACTGCCATAGCCCCCGCTGGCGAATGAGTTGTCTGACCGCGACGAAGTTGCAGCTTTGGGAGTGATCTGCTTTTTCCTCACAGTAACACCTGACGCTTGGCTTCCGAATGCTGTTCCAGATAATGTAGGAGCTCCTCTGGTACCCGATCCGAACCCGTTTGCATCCTGTGAGAACGATCCCTGTCCGCGCTTGGGCGTCGGCGCCCCGAAAGCAGTCTGTCCTCGACTGAATCCGTTGTCGCTGCCTCCAAATGACGAGCTGTTTCCACCAAATCCATTTCCACCAAACGCAGGCTTCGGTGCATTCCCACCAAACCCAGTCCCTCGATTCTTGGGGTTCCCACCTGTAGACGGCGCTCCAAACGTCGTGTGCGCACTTGTCGACGTCGAAGAAGGCGGCACACCATTCTGTCCAAACGCCCCATTTTTCTGCGGCTTGTTATTCTGCGTATGTCCGAACGGGTTCCCACCACCACCGAACCCCGTCGGAGCTCCAGCCATCCCTCCAGGAGGTAACGGCGGCTGATGGGCAAAACCTCCACCCATTGGAGCTCCAGCCATCCCCCAGGAGGCAGTGGAGGCTGGGTGCCGAAGCCTGAGCTCTGCCCGAAGGCAGTTTGGACTGCGGGGGCGCTGGTGTTGGACTGGAACGTGGATCCTGGACACGCCACAGGCACCGATCAATACCTGCTCGCGCCTGCAAACCAAGAGCCCAACCCAGTGCAGTGCCAGTGTAACCGTGTAACCGTGTAACCTCCGTACCTTGGTGCTGTGCGAACGGGTTACCGCTCTGCGCTCCAAAGCCGCCGCCTCGATCTGCACATAGGAAGACGCCGTGTATCAGTACGTAACTCGGCCATTACATACCCAATGAGCGCGAAAGACGGTGCAGACGAAAGAGGAGAGAGAGGAGAACGCACTGCCGGAGCTGAACATGGCGATTTCGTCCCGTGAGCCGCTGCGTCGACGCGCACAAGTGGCGTCTACTGTCACCCGTCTGGAGCTCTCGGCTGTAATTCGGGGAATGGTACCGTGTACCATCGAACGGACTGTGTGTGCCACCTTATGTGCTTATTGCCTAGGGTAGGCAGCAACCAGCCTAAGTTAGGCGGAGTGCGGCTCGCTGATTGGCTGCGGCGGCGAGGGCATAGTGAGTCCAAGTGAGCGCGAGGACTGGAGAGCCTTGCGCGTTGGGGAACCACCAATTCTCTGGCCGCCAGCTCCGCCTGCGTTTGTTGGGCTCCAAGTTCCAAATTGCCCGCAACTTTCTGAGTAACTTCGCGCGAAGGTAAGTTCGCTCTCCATGACGGCTGGCAATTCGCCTGGCAGTTGCACTCACGCTCTTCCTCCTCTGTAGTTCAAGATGGTGAAGCACAACAACGTCATCCCCAACGGCCACTTCCACAAGTACTGGGAGTCCCGAATCAAGACTTGGTTCGACCAGGTACGAAGACGCCACAGCGAACCGTCTAGAGACCCAGCAGTTGGACGCCCCGTCACTAGACGCCATAGCGAAAACAGGTCAATGGAGAGGAGACGACGATTAGTCGCGGACGCACAGATCTCCTCGATATTGGGGCGTGTGGCGAGCTGCTGCTGGGTCGACAGCAGCCATTGTAGGACGACCAGTGCACTGACAGTACGTGACTTTTTAATGACAATAGGCTTCCAAGAAGAAGACCCGTCGTCTCAGACGTAAGGCCAAGGCTGCTGCCGTCGCCCCGCGTCCGGCCGCTGGTCTGCTGCGCCCCGCGGTGCACTGCCCCACGATCAAGTACGGCTCCAAGGTCCGTGCTGGCAAGGGCTTCACGCTGGAGGAGCTGAAGGAGGCTGGCATCAACCGCAAGCAGGCCATCAGCATCGGCATCGCCGTGGACTTCCGCCGCACCAACAAGTCGGTCGAGTCCCTGCAGGCCAACGTGCACCGCCTCAAGGCCTACAAGGCCAAGCTCGTGGTGTTCCCGCGCAAGAGCCTGAACAAGCCCAAGAACGGCGACTCGGCTCCCGAGGAGACCAAGAACGCCGTGCAGCACACGGGCCCGATCCTCCCGATCACCCGCTCGAGCATCAAGTCGACTACGGCCGTCATCACCGCCGAGATGAAGGAGAAGTCGGTCTTCACGCAGCTGCGTGTGGCTCGCGCCGACAAGCGCATCTTCGGCAAGCAGGCCAAGCGTCTGGCTGACAAGAAGACCGAGAAGAAGTAAGTGTCGGTCGCGTCGACACGTACTGGCCAGCTCTCCTACCAGAGGGCGGGCACTCGTTTAAGGTCTTTTGCGGAAAGTTGGAACACAATACATCGCGCATCAAAAATATTCTCACTCGCCTAGCTCCATTTTTTGTTATTCATCGTCATTGTCTAGACAAGGTGTACATGTAGTATTCGTTGAGCTGAAGATGCATGCTACAACTGCAAGATTTCGTGTTTTACTTACACTTTGGTCATGTAAAGCATCTAAAATCTACTCCTTCACACTCTTACATCGACATACGTCTCCGGTTCAGAGAGCAGTGGTTGCTTCTCTGGTACATCCGACAGCATTTTAACCGACTTGCTTTTCACCGGTCCTCCTCCCAAGTTCGTGTTTTCGGACGTGTCAACCTTCTCGGGGAGCACGAACAGAAAGATCAACACGAGCAATTGACCGACAGACGCAATCACCACGAGAAGCCACAACTTGCTCCAATCCACAACCTTCGTAGTCGGGTCGGGCACGATGCCGAGCGCTGACACCATAATGGATGTGAGTATCCCCGACACCACGCCGCCGAAGTCCATGAACGACAAATACAGCGCATACGTCAATCCTTGAACGTCCGAGTTGGACGGACAGTAGTACGTGGCGACTACCAGCAACTGCAACAGCGCGAACTCGGAGGTGAACGACGTAATGAACGACTCGGCCGTGCCGAAAGTGCAAACCGAGATTGGAAGTTGCACCATCGGAGGAGCTAACAGCAGTCGCGGCAGTCCAGCAGCAACATAGCACACTGTGGAGAGGAAGAAGACGCTTCGAACGCTGCGGTTGGTGCACCACTTGGCGTACGAGAGACACGAGAGGAAGCGACCGATCATGCCGGCGAGGGACAAGTACTGCAGGCACTCGTGCTCGTCTTCGAGCAGCGAGAACGTGTACTGGTACCAAATGGTTCCGTCCCCAGGCAGTGCATTGCACAAGAAGAAGAAGAGCATGGGCGGCAGCACCGGCCGTATGAGCTCCCATTTGCGCTCAACATCCCGCTTTAAAGGCGTCCACCACGACACGGACGCACCGTATCCGTCCACTCCAGCAGACTCCGCTTCACTGTCGCTCTGCAGTTCACTCACAGGCGTCTCCTTCAGTCCAACGAGACACACTGCAGCCGCTGCTAACGGCAACAAACTGGTCCACCCAATGACCGTCTGCGGCCTGATGCTCTTGTCTCGGTACACTGGAATCCCCAGCACCAGCGCCGCAATGGACGCCACGTTCTTTGTGCCATTGGCCCACGATTGCACGTGCGCGCTGCTGCGACTGGTGGCGTCTCCCGCGGTCAAGTGCACGAGGAAGATGCCGAGCATCATCTGCGCAAAAGCTTCGGCCACTGCGTCCACGAGCTTCACGACGAACGCGAACGCGATCGATTTCACGTACGTGGCCGTGAGCACCAATGAGAGCGCTGCAAACACTTCGCACAGCGCAATGTACGACTTGCGACGGTAGCCGAAGAGCGGGCAGCTGTCGGCCAGCAGCCCGTAGAGCGGCTTAAGGTTCCAGGGGAAGAACGTGAGCGAGTAGTAGAGGCTCGTGGTGGCTGGCGGCATGCGGATGACGTCGAAGAGCCACTCGCCGTACGCTGTCACGGGGAACGTCATGAAGAACGCGTGCAGGAAGTAGAGCGCCAGCAGCGCTCCTGGCACGCGAACGGGCGTCATCCCGTCTGAGTCTGAGTCGGCGTGTCAGTCAAAGTGGCAGAGCACTGCAAAAGACCCAATAGCGTGATACTCCTAAACGTGTAGCTCACGGTACCATTTGTAGCCAAACTGACTGGTGTGAACCGATACGCGTCGGCGATTGGATGAAAAGGCGCACTCGGCTATAGCCAACACTTTTTGACAACTGTATCGAGGAAGAGCATGGCGCGCGACGAGTTCAACGTGGACGAGGCCGACGACTTTGACGACGGCACGCGCGCAGTGACGCACGACGACGCGGCGTCTGATTCGGATGCGGAGGAGGAGGTCACGCAGATGCGCTCGACCCGCAAGCAGCGACTGGACGCCGGCCGCAAAGGCGGCAAGCAGCGCGAACGGGCGTCGGCGCTGCGCGTGAAGAACTGGGACGCGCTGGAGGGCGAGCAGTACGCGGGTAAAGTGGTGAAGCGCACGGACTTGGCGGAGAGTGGGGAGGAGTCGCCGGAGGAGGACGCGATGGCCGAGTGGTCCGACGCGGAGCCGTTCGGAGCGTCCGACGAAGAGGAGGACGAAGAGAGTGAACAGGAGGAGGAAGAGAGTGAAGAGGAGAGTGAGGACGAAGACAAGAGCGCAGAGACGCTCATCCGCGGCTTCCAGAAGGAGGACTCGGCGCGGCTCATGGGGGCGCAGGACAGCGAGAAACTCGTGGAGAAGGCGCAGCACGTGAGGAACCAGAAACTCATTTGGGAGCGCTGTCTCGAGGTGCAGATCTACGCGAAACGGCTGTTGACGACGGCAAAAGAAGCTGCAGGTGGGACGGACGGAGAGTCGTACGATGAGGCGGTACAGAAGACGAAGGAGCAAGTCGCGGCCGAGCTCTACAAGAGCATCGACGCGGTGAATGAGCTGCAGGAGAAGATCTGCAATGTTCCCGAACTGAGCGTCGGAGAGGCAACTACCAAGAAGCGCAAACGCACGTGTGACGACGTGTGGCAGGAGCTCACGGCCAGCAACCGCGCGATTCTGCCGCAGTACAACGACATTCTTAACACATACACGCGCAAGACCGACTTGGCGGCGGGTAGCAAGAACAGCCAGGCCAAGAAGTTCAAGGCTGTGAACCAGGATATCCTGGCTCAGGTCGAGTCGGTGCTCGTGGACCCGCAGCGAGTCAAGCGGAAGGCACATGCGCCGATGGACGTTCCGGAGGCCGAGGCCACAGACGGCGCTGAAGACCTTCTGGACGAGCTCATGTACGACGACTCGGACTTTTACCAGCAGCTGCTGAAGGAGTTTATCGAGAGTGGTGGCGCTGGCCAGGAAGGGATGGTGAGGCGTACGCACCGCAAGAAGAAGAAAATTGTGAACCGCAAGGCGAGTAAGGGACGCCAGTTGCGCTACACGGTGCACCCGAAGCTCGAGAATTTCATGTTCCCAGAGCCTTACCCCAAGCCGGAGATCGACGTGGACGAGCTTTTCCGCTCGCTGTTCGGCCAGGTTCGGCAGTAGAAAAGCTTTTTGATATTGACACGGTGGCCATCGGCTGAAGAATAGACTGATTTTGATCGTAAAGTTAGCTTATGTGGAGGCTTCTACTATAGAAGAAGAAGAAGTGCTGTGGTAAATACCCTTCCGTCTGCGTCAAATACTGACGCGTTCAAGAATGACATTGCTTCCTTATAGCACATCGTCTTCTTCTTCCTCTTCCTTTTCGCCTGTTAGGTATACTTCCTTGAGCTTTGCTACGTTTGCCTCCACATCTCGGAGACGCACTTCGTTGACTCCGCTGGCGCCAATCTTCTTCACGATACCCACCAACGTCACTGCCTTCTCGGCGACGTGCACCACGGCTCTTGCTCGGATCTTCTTGGCGCGAGTTGCACTCTCCAGCGACCGGAATTCTTCCTCCGCCAAATCCATCGAGGCGTCAGCAAGAACTGTCGTGGAGTCAATAAGCGCGGTTCCGTGCTCCTCGAAGCGCTCGGGGATGTTGAATTCGTGCAGTTGCCGCACCTCCGAAGCATAGGATCCACCCTTAAATACTTTGTGTTTGAGCTTCACGGTGTCCTTCAGTAGCTGTGTGAACTTGTCGATCAGTTCCGGTTTGCCCTTGGCAATTGCACGCATCGTTGCAGGAGCATTCAGGATCTGTGTGCGCTTCGCGATCAACTGGCCGGCATCACGCTCCAGAAACGAAAGTGCCCACAACCGGCCATACGCCTTGCCGGCATCAAGTCGCTCCTGCTCCGAGAAGTACCAATCCCGCGTGTCCTTGTTCTTGATGAGCAGACGCGAAGACCATGTCTGAACCGCATCAGTGCCGAGTGCAAGTCCATACTCCTCCAGCTTTGGAGCGATCGTCTTGCAGAAGGCGATCGCCTCTTCATCGGTCGACAGCTTCATAGTCAGTAGTTCCGCAACCAAGCGGTTGACTTCCTCACGGTTATCGACGAGTTTCTTGTTGCTCTCCTTTCGTGCCTTCTTCTCCAATTGCTCGATCATGCCCATGCCTCCGGGACCCTTTGATTGCTGGGATTCGTCGCCAAAGATATCGTCAATGGCGCTTTCCGCTGCAGCTAGCTCCTGCGCCATCTGGTCTTCCACTGACCGGGATGGCATGTAATCTAGTGAAGCACCGCCACTGCCTCCGCGACCTCGAGCGCTGCTCGCCAGGCTACCGCCATTAGACACTACAATTGCCACATTAACAACGATGTCAGTATGAAATTAAATGACAGCAAGACAGCGGAATACCTTACCTTGTTGAATAATCTGCTGGTGCTGCATTAGAATACTGAAGAGCTGCTCCATTGAGACTGGGCCAGTTGGAGAAGCTGGCGCTTGAGTAGCGGGCGGCTAAAATGCGGGCACATAATGAAATATGAGCATCGTACACGAGGCAACAAACGACGAAATCACGTACACCTGGGTCGTTGGGAGACATGTCGCCCGGGCGGTCAAGTAGATCGGGATCCATGTCCTCAGCCTTCATTTTGAGCTTGATTTGCTCGTCAGGCATGCCCATTTGCCGCAGCTTGAAGTATTTCTTGAACTGTGGGTCATCTTTTACAAGAAGTGGTTCGTACGGAACAACAGGGGCTGGAGCAGACATTGAGGGCCAGCTGAAGACCCCACTAGCTCCTTGCAGTGGAGACAGAGGTGCCATTCCATTCGATAAATATCCTGACGAAGGTTGCAATGGCGGCTGGGTCACATCAAGAGCAGAAAATACCGTAACCCCGTTAGAAAACACGTGATTGACACAGAGATTAATGCACAAACTTACGCCTGGGTCGTTCGGAGACATTTGGCTCGGGTTGTCCAGCAGTGTGGGGTCCACGCCATCAGCCTCCATTTTCAGCTTGATCTGGTTCTCGGGCATGTCCATGCTCTTCAACTTGAAGTACTTCTTGAAAGCAGGATCGTCCTTCACAGTCATCGGGATGTACGCCCCCTTCTCCGGCTGTCAACAGCAACACCATAGAAACCATAAGCCACCGCCAGCAATACAATCTCGCAGTCAGTACGTACCCCCGGGTCGTTGGGCGACACGGCGTCGGGCGTGTCCAGCAGCTTGGAGTCCACGCCATCGGCCTCCATCTTGGCCTTGATCTGGTCCACCGACATGTCCAACCTCTTCAGCTTGAAGTACTTTTGAAAGCCCGGGTCGTCCTTCACGAGCAGCGCCGTGTACACCCTCACTGGCATCCTCGTTCCTCCCGTCTGTGACGCGAACGTCTGCGTCTTCTTCTCCAGTTCGTTGAGTTTCTCCTGCAAGGCCTTGATCTCCTTCAAACTGGCGCCCGACGCTCCTCTCTCCCTGGTAGTTGCAGCTCCTCCGTTCTTCCTGTCCGCCATGAGCTGGGAAATCTGTTTCTGCAGCTTGTCGAGGGACGACCCGGCGTCCGATTTGGTCGCCAGCTCCAGCAGCTTCTTGAGCTGATGGGGCGTGAGGCCCGGGACGCCCATTGGGGCCGTGGCGAGGGGCGCGTGGGCCACGTCTTCGCTCTCCGAGTCGCTCTCGTCCGACTCGTCCTCCGACTCGTCGTCCTCCGCCTCCTCCTTGGCCGCCTCCTTCTCCATGCGCCGCTTGATGCAGAGGTTGCGGTGCGCGCGGGCGTCTCGTCGCTTGCACGTCTAAACCCCCAAACAGTCATAAAACAATACATAGCCACCCCTTATTAGTCATACTTCAGCTTTCGGCTACTTCTTATTCTTAGCTGCTGACGCACTTCGCTGCAGTAGATCGCTTCGTTGCAGATGGTGCAGGCCAGCGACGCGCCGGTCGTCCCGCAGTACGTGCAGTCCTCGCCCGCCGAGGCCGCGAAGCCCCCGCGAGGCGGCTCATGAGCTCGTCGTCGCTGTCGCTGTCCGCCATGGCCGAAGACCGAGTGTGACGTCTTCGTGGGGTCTGGCCAATCGGAAGCCGTTTCGCATGTTGAACCAGACCGAAAATAGAACAGAAAAGCATAAACGGGGCGCAAAGGATAAGTTTAGCAGCGTTTTTGATGGCTCGGGACTTTGGCAGGAGACTGCGCGGAAAGCAGAGCGTGAAACTCTGGGTGGTGGATTGTCCTTTGTCTAACGCTGCCACGATAGCAAGTGAAGGATGAAAATCATCTGAAAAACTGCAAAAGTGAGGAAAAGAGTGAATTGCTGTGCTACAGTAGGAATAAATAGCGTCCAGTGTCTCTACCGCTCTTCGATCGAGGGTGTTGGCCGTGTACTGCTTATATAGATAGGGGTTTGCCTTTCAAGGAGAACTGCGTCTCGGTCTCCTCTAGGCGGCTCGGGACAGTCGTCGCTGCGAGAGCATCCGCACCATGTCCGGAGACTTTCCGGTCTCGCTCATGTTGAGCAGGTAGTCCGTTCCGTGCGTGACAATGCCCGAGAACCGCTGGAACAACTCGCAGATGGTGGCGTGGCCGTTGGCCTCCGCGATCATCATGGCGTCGCTGTCGTTCTTGGTGCGCTTCTCCGGGTCGGCGTCGTGGCGCAACAGGAACTCGGAGATCGCCAAGGACCCCGACTTGGCTGCAAAGTGCAACGGGGTGATGCCACTAGCGGTCATGACGTTCACGTTCGCGCCGCGCTCGACAAGCAGCGACACGATCTCGATACTTTGCGAGACGATGGCGGCGTGAAGCGCGTACGTGCCACGTTTGCTGCACGCCGATACTTGTGCACCAGCCTCCAGCAAACTCTTCACGGCGTCAGCGCATCCGTTCCGACACGCTGCAATCAGCGGAGTCACCCCAGCGTCATTGGCCTTGTTGACGTCCGCGCCTTCATCCAGCAACAGAGCCACAATATCGGTACGACCCATACGGGCCGCAATATGCAGACACGAAGACCCGTCGGCCATTGCAGTGTTGGCGTCGGCGTAGTTGAACAAAATGAGCTGCACCGCGTACGTGTGGCCGATACGGCAAGCCACGTACAGGCAGATTTCCCACCGACGAGCCGTGGTGAGCTCGGGCGAGTGTAGCTCGTCGATGTCGCTCGCGAATTGGCTTAATACGTGCTCACAGAACTCCTCCATGAATGAGTGCATGGTGTGCACGCGCACAGTTTTGACTTGCAGCGACGGAAGCGTCACTTGCTCAGGTTCGCCGTTCTTCTCCTCAGACGTTGAGACCTCTTCCATTGGAGACTCGACAGCGCGAGGTGCAGTGAGGTGCACTTCGCTCTCTCGAAAACCTTCGTCTCCTTCCTCCTGGCTCAGCATCTGCTCTGCGCATTGTTGTCTCCATCCACTCAATTGAAGCGGTCGGTGCAGCATAGCGGAGACGTCCGTGGGGAAGTGCTCAGCAGCTCCCAGGAAGTTGGCGTACGTCTTGAGCACCACGCAGCTGTCGCTCTGCAGTTTCTCGCGCAGCGTCGCACTGCAAAGGTGCCGAAGAACTCGTGCACGAGCGTCACGAAGGCTGCGAGAGCGTCTCTGCGCTTGTTGACAGCGCTGTGGTCGAGTCCCGTGAGCTTGGAGCGCAGCGAACAGCGCGACGGGAACGGGAACGACCGCAAGAGCGGATGCAGGCCGTCGAACTCGCACTGGGTCTTTGCGCAACGGCATTTGTGGCTGAGCGTCAAGTGGTGGCGGTGGCTGGGCTCGTTCACGCGTTCGCGCAGCGTCTTCCACATGCGACGGAACTGCGAGTACGAGCGCAACGTGGTGCGAACGTCGTCGCTCTTGCTGAGCTTGAGTGCGAACAAGACTTTGCCGTCCGTGACCTGGTAGGACGGGACGGCCACGTCGTAGTTGTCGATCCAGCTCATGTGTTTTGCGTCGGATTGGCGAGTGGCTTGGGCGGAGATGACCGGGTTTGCTTGCTGGCTTCTAAAAACGTGGGCGGAAGGCCGTCGACAATCACGAATCGAGAGATACGCTGAGCCAGTTTTAGATACCTCGAAGGCTCGAAATAGAGCTTCGAAGGTTGGGTTGGTACGAGCTCTGCGAGAGCTACGTGGATCTCTTTTCCGCGGTGGAAATTGGAGATTGGCGCTTGGTCTGCGCTGTCCAGGACGCTCACCACCATCGTCGTAATGTGTGACCGAACATACTGTCGCACCTCTTCAAGGCCCGACCTGATCTACCAATGAGAGAGCGCTACTTCAGCGTTTTCAGCCAATGAACGTTCGGTCCACCCCTCCGCAAAAAGACGCGTGCACTTGCCCCGGCTCTGTCGAAGCGAAGCTTGGCTGGCGTTCGTCCACTGCTACGATTTGCACCAGCGGCGCGGTCTCCGGTGTTACTGCACCAGGGCGGAGCGAATATGCCGAGCAAATTTGCGCTAGCAACTGCAAATGGACGTGTGCAATGCAGGATACGGCTGAAAAGTGACCCTTGTGCTGTCCAGACACACCGCAAATTTGCGATGGCCTCAGCACTGCCTTTCGGGGCGGCGACCGCCAACGTCCACAGCCCCGAGGAACGTCCAACTGTAAAGATGATGCAAAGCTTTTTGCGAAGCTCGTTACCAACTCGAAACGAGGTTCTTTTCGACGACCTCGAGCTCATGAAAAGTTTTGTATCGACATCCGATGGATTTTCGCAGCGTCCAGGGTCAGCAGGGTTGAACCTTTGAGGCCAGCAGAGTTGAGGTATCCGGATAAAGCCGCTTCAGAGCCGCAAATTCAGTGGAGAGGCGACGAGATCCGTCCGGTGCACCGCGTTGAGCTCCGGGGCCGAAAACTGGTCCTGCAAAAGTTGCAGTGCGTCGAACCGCTTTTCCACTCGGTGTTGACGGTGCGAAGCCCACGGATGGCTGCAATTGCAGACCCACGGGCTATTTATATTTAGTACATGTAGAAAGAGACAAAAGGTCAAATCGTTAGCGGTGGATTTTCATGAGCACCATCCAAGCGTCCGATCGCAATACGCACCTGTCAAACCCCTGGCAGCCACACTTGGCCTTCTTGCACACGAACGGTTTGCTGGCCGGGTTGTGGTCCGTGTGTCGATGCTTGCAGCGGCATCGCAAGATCCAGGCGCCTTCTGCTACAACGTAGAAGAAAGCTTTGCACGAACACTTGGTCGACGTACACGCAAATTCGCGGAACCCTGCGGAGGGTTTCACTCGGAGGTTATCCGCACTGCTAGGGTGCTCCTTGTATCGATGACCGCTGCATTGAGGAAGTTGTTATAACGATAGAGCGAGCAAATATTACATTGAAAACGTACCAAAGACAGCGACTCTCTTCACGCACGGGGATACACTCACGCTCGCACTCGTCGCACGACCACTGGATGACCTTTTTCGTGTAGCTCTTGAGTTTCATCGGAAAAGCGGGTGGCGCGACAAGTCCCACAATTGGTGCTGAGCTTTTCATCTTCAACTCGGAGAACTCCTGTCGTAACTCCGCCACCGAAATATCATCTTGATTGCAGCAAGTTGGAGCCACTGAGGCTGGCAACTTTGCTTCTTCATCTACTTGAGGCTCTGACAACATTGGCCACGGCTTTCGCAGCACCATTCGCTGCTCGCTCGGCTGGACACTTTCTTGTTGGTTGGGTGTCAAGTCTTCTGCAACGCGGGCTTTGGACCTTCGTCGACTTCTCCCATTTGCGCGTAGTTTGCTCTTCAGTAGCTGTAAAGCGTGAGCCCTCGAGTCGAGATTCGGCTCCATCGTTCTTGTGCAGTTCACAAGGCTTTAGTCGCGTCTCTTCAGGTGTTCGGTCGTCTCGTTTTTCAATGGGTAGATCGGTTGTAGCGGCATGCTGCATCCTTGCTAGTGCCGTGATTTGCACCACCGAAGCGCTTTCTTGCAATGCCGGCACGTACTTTGACGGTGCCAAGTGTTCCCGCTGTCCAGGAGGCACCTTCGGCTCCACACCAGGACTCACTTCTTCGTCGTGCTCGGGGTTGTGTAGTGCTGGGTTCTTTTGCCCCGAGGGATCAACTTCACCACGAGAAAAATCGTGCAGCACCTCCACGTTCTACTGTCCGGTAGGGAGCGCCGAGCGTCGACAAGTTGATGCAGGACACTACACCATCACGTTTCCAACCGACCAAACCAAACTGCCAAAGTTTGACAGCTCGAAAGGTGGTTCTGGACAACAACTCCGCTGCGAAAAGGGATTCTACTGCGTGTTCGGAATCCGTCGAGCTTGTCCTGCTGGAGTCTTCGGTGAATCCACGAGACTCACCACCCCAGCATGTTCTTCCCCATGTTTGAAAGGTTCATACTGCCCTGAAGCCACATCCGTGCCGATACCATGCCCCGCTGGAACTTTCGGCGGTGAACTTGGTCTAACAACCTCTCGATGCAGCGCACTCTGCCCCGTCGGGTACTACTGGTACGGTCAATTCTTGCAACTTGCTGATACCGGAACGTTTGACTCATCGTCGTCTTGAAACAGCCCGAAGGGCGCAATCGTTCCGGTCGCTTGTCCTGCTGGGACGTATGGAGCTACACTGGGCCTCATGGCTCAATCATGCTCGAGTACCTGCTCTCCAGTCAAAGGTGTGCTTTCGTGCCTTCCATCACCATGTCCAGCAGGATTTTACTGCCCGCTCGGAGCAAAAGTTCCAATGGAGTGTGGAGCAGTGGGTCTGTTTTGCCCCAAAGGTTCTCCACTGCCAACCACTTCATCTGCAGGTTACTACACGACCTGGAAGCGGTACTCAGGGATATATGTGACAGGAGAGCAGCTATCGTTGCAGTACGTTGAAGGCAACAACCTTGCTGTTCTCAACCAAACCACTCGATCAGATCAGCATATTTGCGAGAAAGGGTCGTACTGCACTGGAGGAGTCAAAAGGCTTTGCCCTGCTGGAACGTACGGTGAGAGCGAAGGCTTGTCGACTGCAACGTGTACCGCACCGTGCCCTGCTGGTTACTTCTGGTAAGGGATATCACCATCTCGAAACTCTTCATATCGTTCTTGGGCTCTTTCACTGATCTTTCCCACGTTTTACTTGCAGTCCGATGGGAACCGCAGACTACAAACTGCACCCGTGTACATCACGGACGTCATTTTGTCGCCTGGGCTCGTCAGTTCCCACTACCGTCGATCCAGGATACTTTACCGTTGCCACACAGGACGGACGTCGACCAGATGAAACGATATGCCCGGCTGGCAGCTTTTGCATCGGCGGAGTTCAATATCTGTGTCCTGAAGGCACGTTCGGAGCCACACTCGGGCTCACATCCAAGCTGTGCTCGGGCAAATGCCAAGACGGATACGTCTGCCCACGAGAGTCTACATCAGCGACGCAATCACCTTGTGCGGCAGGTTCGTACTCCCAAAACGGCAAAATCTGCGCTCCCTGCTTTCCTGGTTACTGGTGTGAGGTTGGATCTCCAGATCCTCAGCAACACACCTGTGGAGCAGACAACGTGTTTTGCCCTCTAGGGTCGTCAGCAGCCAAGCCAGTGCTCGATGGCTACTATGCTGTCGGACAGCAGCTCAGCACACACACATCGGAAGCGTTGTGCATTATTCGCAATGCTCCTCACCTCCCACAATGCCCTACAAGAACGATAGGCGTGAACGGTAACATTTAACACGGTCAATTCCTTACCATACTGGCAGCTCAACGCCCCCACCGACTAAAAGCTCTTGAACGTCTGCTCCTGTGGTTTGATACGCCACGCTGTGTACTGCTGTAGCTCTTGGATAAAAGCTTCAGACGGTTGCTCTTTGGATTTCGGCATTGTGGCCAGATCAAACTCCGACAGTTCTCCGATGTAGAACTGCTTGAGATAGCGGAACGACTGACGACTCGCGTGATAAATCTCGAACATGACCGTAGAGTCCACATTCATGGCTTCCTGCGCGATTAACTCGGACCCACCAGGGTGCTCCGGGATCCATCGTGTAATATCCAACACCATTCCTTGCATAACCAGCCACACCTCGCCAGATTCGTTGCGGCGAACAACCTCTTCCCAGCGAATTGCTTCTTTACGGACGCGCGTCTCAAACTCCCCAAAGCGTCTCTGACAAACCTCTTGCAGCCCAACACACCCAACGGCAATTGCTGCAGCCAACAAATCGTCGGTGACTGACGGATCAAACTGGAACTCGGTCTCGTCATTGCGCGCTTCATGCTCCAAGTACAGCAGCACCCGGTCAAACGTGCAGCAATCCACATCCACGTCAATACTTGTCGATGCGTCCTTGTGGACACCTTTACCCGAAAGCACCGCCGACGACAGTTTAATGCACGGGAAAAGCAGTTTCTTCTTCACTGGAAATTCTTCCTCGTCGTTTGTGAGGACCGTAACGACATCCGAGCGCATGGACGCAAGGCCCGCAGTCGCTACCAGCGTCGCATTCAGCAGATTAAAGGCAGCAGACTGGCCCTCGGAAGACACGAAAACCTGCACGTCTTCGTCCACCAGCCCACGATACGAGTCCGGCATGGTGAACTCCGTTTCGCTCTCATCCTCTGCATCAATTTCCAGCACACGGACGAAATAGTTGCGCCCATCCTTGAACGGCATTACAAGCCGTTCGTGCTCGGTCAGCACGCGTTGCCATGCAAATTTCGCAAAAGCGAGCGCAAATTCGTTGGCATCCGTCTCGATCGGGTGCAAAACCTCCTCTTCGTCTACCAGCGGACGGATCTCAATTGCAACAGCAGTTGCAGTCGGCGCGCGCTCCGTGAAGAGCGTCCACTTCTCCGTCTGCAGTTTGCACAGCTCGAGGTTGATCAGTTGCGGCTGGGACAAGGCGATGGCCCCTTTGGCACGGCCGAGTGCTGGCGAACAGCCACCACAAACTGCGCGTGCAGTCGCGGGTGCACAAAAGCAGCTCCGTCGCGTCCAGCGGCTGCAGTGGGGAAGTCCTCCGGGTGCAGCAGCGCGCAATGCCGCAGCGTCGTCCATTGGGCGCTCGGCAGCAGCTCGTTCAGCGCCAGAACACGCAGCGACTTGGTCCAGACGTTGGCGACGTCCTGTCCGCCTTGCAGCTGCTGCTGGAGACGGAGCGCAGCCGCCATGGCGGGCGCGCGGATGGCTCCCGCGGGGTTGTTGCTGGCGTTCCACGGCATTTACGTTATAAGTTCTGGTGGTTGATGATGATGAAATGGTGTGGCCACACACAGATCTGCGACTTGTGCAGATCTGTGACTTGTGCAGGCACTTGAAGTAACGCAAATCGCTCATCGACTTTGACGGGGTCCACGTGCGACTATTAAGTCAGTATCCGCACTTCCAGATTTGCGGTGTAGACGACACCCGCTCCACTCTCCAGTTTCCTTCGCCCAATGCTGCGTCGCTTCTCGTCCGCCGTGCAACAGCGCGGCATCTGCAGCTCCGCGAGTCGCCAATGGGACCAAGTGCGTCCCCATTTCCGCGGCGAGCACCGCAACCCGCTGCTGCGCCAGCCGCACACGGTGTCGGTCATCGGCGCGCCCATGACGTGTACGCTGCGATATATTCCACTCTGACGACTCCTTATTGTGTATTTAACTTTGCAATTGCTGGTGACCTGCTGCAGACGGCCAGCCGCTGCTCGGGACGGACGGCGGGCCGGATCTGCTGCGGGAAGCGGGACTGCATAAGACGTTGGTGGATCTGGGCTGGAACGTGGAGGAGACAGGCAACTTGGACTTTGTGGCGCCGGCCCGCAATGACCCCACCTTGGACCGCCAGTACGGCAAGGCCAAGCAGTGCTTCCCTGGTAAAAGTACAAGTAGTTGGCCTTTTCAGGGTGTTGCACGGGGCCCTAATTGTTTGGTATATTTGTTTTACAGTGGGCAACGGATTGAAGCAGCTCAGTGACGTCTTCCAGCAGAAAGCTGCAGAGGAAAAATTCTGCTTGGTGCTGGGAGGTGACCACACCATCGGAGCGGGATCGCTCGCGGGGTTGCTGTCCGTGCACCCGGATGCTGGAGTGATTTGGGTGGATGCCCATGCTGACATCAACACACCCACGGACTCGGACTCTGGAAACATGCATGGGATGCCCATCTCTTTCCTCATGGAAGGCATGGTGGACAGCTCCAAGGTCCCAGGGTTTGAGTGGCTCGTCAACGGCCCCACGATGATGCCGGAGCAACTGGTGTACGTCGGTCTGAGGGATGTGGACAGGTTCGAGAGTCGTGTCATCCGGGAGAAAGGCATCAAGGCGTTTACGATGCAGGATGTGGATCGCTACGGGATCGGCAAGACGATGGAAATGGCGTTGGACCACCTCAGTGGCAAGAAGCAGAGGCCGCTGCACATGAGTTACGACATTGATGCGGTGGACCCGCTCGTGGCCCCTTCGACAGGCACTCGCGTGCGTGGAGGACTGACGTGGCGTGAAGCGCACTACGTTGCTGAAGCCGTGGCGGAAACCAACATGCTGGTGGGGCTGGATATGGTCGAGGTAAACCCAAAACTGGCACCTGGCGACGGTGCTCAGATCACCGTGGACATGGCTCTGCTGCTCATCTCGTCGGCCCTCGGCAACCGAATTCTGTAATGGAGCAGCGCGTTAGTTGTAGCGAACTTTGACACATCACGGTGGTCACAAAATAAATACTACGTAGAACGAGGAATACACGGATTACTACACGCTTTCTCGTCAACATAAAAGCTCAAGTTCTTCTTGTCGCTCACACCCGATGAAGGCGGTCGTTTTGATGATTGATTCACAGCAGTGGTTCCACCAAATCACCGCTTGCTTTTCTTCGTCGAACTGTGATGCAGGTTCGCGTCATCCAGAAACCCGCCGTCTTCCAGTACCTGCCGTGCACTAGCTTTGATATGCTTGAAGCGATCGGGACCGAGATGGATACCTCCGTACCATCTCGTCACCACGCACGCCACGTTCTCCGCCTTGAGCAGTTCTAGCAAGTTGGACATTTTACTTCCAGCTCCGTGTTCCCCGTCTTCGTCGTTGTCTTTGACCGTAAACTCCCTAACGATTCGATACGCCAACATGTTGTGGGTCGCTCGCTCAATTTTGCGATCGTCGAGCAGTAGCGCCAGAAACGAGCGGACATCCTCCACGCACTTGACCGGACACGCGTGAGCGATGAAAGTGCTTTTGCGATCCACAATCGTCGTGCCATGAACGATGAGTGGGGCGATCAGAGCTTCACGCTCAGTGTCGCGAACCAGCTGCGCCGTGCGTACACGAGGCCGCAGCGTCTGCGAATCCGACTTGAAATCTTCCACTGCGTCAAGTCGGTTATTAGCTGCAACTCCCTCTTCTTCACTGTCGTCTCCTTCAGTATCCACCTCTGCATTCACGTATTTCTCTCTCACCCCTCGATCCACTCGTAAAGACACACTTGGCCACTCGAGCGCTCAAAAATTCCCGTCTTTTGTATCATCAGAAGAAAAAAACATTATTCAGATCTACAAATTTGCATCAATAGTCAACTTTTACACCCAAACGTACCAAACTCTCCACAATTTCATCTCTCTGGATGTTCGTAAGGCCGAAAGACTCGTACACTTCTGCGATGGGGGCGTCGGTGGACGGGTAGTTTTGAGGCAAATGCACCAATAGGACGATGGCATGGGCCCTGGTATGGAAATCGTAAAGGATCTGGCCACGCCAGGCTGGTCCAAGTCGGTTTTGAGTTGGAACTCGTCCTCGAAGATGGACTAAATCACAAATTTATCCTATTTGGTTAGAAATGCTTTTCATTTTGACCCAGAATTAGGGGACGAACCTGTAAAACTTCGATTTCTTCGCTCTATCGACGTCAAAAAGCACATGAAAGCACATAGAAATATCAAGATAAGGTGCACTGAAACATGGAAAGTTGAATATTCGCCCGATTAGCGCGGTTGGAGGCTGAAGGGGAGGGAGAGCGGACCTGGAGCTCCGCATTTTCGTCCATTTTGCGATTTTTGCGCAAAATTCGTGTTCGTCTCTTTTCATCCAATCATCGAGCGGCGCATTAGTCACCAATAGTTTTCAAAGTCGATGGAGCCCACCAAGCGCAGCGCCGAACAACTTGCGCGTGACGCGCAAAAGAAACGGCGCAAACAGGCGAAGACGGACGCCAAGACCGGCGGCCAATGGGATCGCTGCATGTTTAAAGTTTTGCGCAAGAACCGCTTCTGCAACATCTCAAGGTGCGAAAAGCTGCAAAATGGATCGAAATGATTGCAGACTTTAACTCACCTTGCCACTGCAGAGTGCCCGGATCGCTCTTTGCGGCAATCACCTGAATTCTGCAACGCGACGTCGCGTGCCATGCCCAGTGGACGGTTCGCATACAGTGTACGAGTTCGACCTGGCCAAACACGTGCTGGTGTGCAACAGGGTGAAGGACGCGGAGGCCATGACGAAGCTGCCGTACTACAGCCACAACATCAATTCTGGCAGGTTTTGCAGCGACAGCGCAACAGTCGCCGATGACGCTGTTGCGCGAAAAGAGCACTCGGAGCCTTCAGCGCAAGAGCAACAGGGAATCATCGACAAGTTGATGGCCCTCGATTTTGCAGACCTCCGCAAACGCATCGAGGCCGCTTTCGATTCCTGTGTGGGCGAGTTGAAGCTCGAGAAGTTGCAGCACAAATGTTGCGACGCACTTTTTGCAGAGAAGAAGAAGGCGGGCGCGTCCAAGAGCGTTTTGCGCCACATTGAGCAGCAGGCGTCGATCATCGGCCACATGCAACAAGCCAAGCTTTTGCAGGACCCGAACGCCGCTTTCGTCGAGCTTGGCGCGGGGCGAGGGATGCTGTCGCTCGCTTTGGCGCAAATGTTCCCGGCCAGTCTGTACGTGCTCATCGACCGCGCCCACACGCGAGGCAAAGCCGACCGCTTCATTGGCGGAGACGGCAGCAAGGACGAAGTGGACGCGACTTTGCGCGCAAAAATCGACATTCGGCACCTCAACTTCGCCGGGCTGCAGGAGATCCAGGACAAGCCGGTGGTTTGCATGTCCAAGCACTTGTGTGGCGTGGCCACAGATTTGTCGCTTCGCGCTGTTGCGCAAACTGGTTTTAGCGCAAATTTTCGAGGCTTGGCGATTGCGCTCTGCTGCCACCACGTTTGCGCGTATAGGGACTACGTGAACCCGTCGTTTCTCGAGGCCCACGGGTTCAGGCCGCAGGAGTTTGAGCTGCTGACGAGCATGACGTCGTGGACGACGTGTGGGATGGGGCTGGAGGGGGACGCCGTGCAGCACCTTCTGGGCATCGGGTACGATACTGTCAAAGTGTAGGAGATGTGTGTGTAGATTCTAACGTTGGAGTTTTTATTGGTATTGGTATTGCTACAGCAAAGACGACCGCGCAGTCCTAGGACGCAAATGCAAGCGCATCATCGACGCCGGCCGCGCCAACTACTTGGAGAAGCTCCAGCTCAAGACCCGTCTCGTCCACTACTGCGACACCTCCGACAGCCTGGAAAATTGTCTGCTACTCGCATGGCGGTAACTCAACACTTTCGACTTGGTGAGAGATTCCAGCACGGTTCCTTCTCCCTGTTAGTTTCTGTCTACTCTTTCTTGGCAGGGGTTCCTCGGACTTCAGAGCGTTTAGGATGAGGACCCCTCCTCGATGTGCTGAATGGTGGCTGTGAAAGCTTCAAACCCGATATTGGCACCTGGAAACAGCGTCTTCAGTAGCTCTTGTGACAGAGTTGAGGTCGGATTGTCCTTCATCGTAAGCTTGAGCGCGCGTTCCAGTAGCTGTGGTCGGATTTTTCCGCCAGAGACGACAGAGTCTCGAGTAAACGCTGCAGCACGCAGCTCGCACACGTGATTCCAGCAAATGGCCATTACTCGGCTCGCCAGCTCCAAGTTGGCCGACTTCTTGTAGCTTTCGCTGCTCACTTGCTCGTAGGCGTCCAGCACAATCGCCAGCATCATGTTCATGAGCACGAGGCTCACGACGATCATGTAGATCCAGTAAAAGGCGACCGAGAACTGGAGCTCTTTGATCGCGTCGAAGTTGAAGACGCCGAACAGCATGTTGATGCACGACGCCATGGAGTTGTCCAGCGACGAAAACTCCTTCGCCCGGTCCCCGAAGATCAGACACCCGATGATCGTGAAGGTCAAGAAAATGACGATGAACACCACGAAGAAGGCTCCGAATTGCTTCAGAGCGTTCCCAACGGTGCGCGTGAGGATGTTGAGCTGTGGGTGGAAGCGGAACCGATTCAAGATCTGAAGGCCGATGAGAGCGATAATGACGGCGCCCACCACGCGAAGAGCTGCAGTGAGACGAGCGATTTCCTTCAGGCTGTCGATGACGGTACCGAGAGAACTAATGTCGTCTATATCGCCCTCCGCATCGACGGCGGATGGATCTGCGAGCAGCCAAAGCGAGTCTTGAAAGTCGGAATCGTCCAGCAGAACCACGATGCTGGCCCAAATGGCGTAGAAGACGCACAAAGCAGCTTCCACCACGAACAGGTCAAGCGTGCGAACAACCATTTGCGTTCGCGACGGTCGGTTCTCCTTGTTGCGCCATTGCCAAATGCACGAGAAGGCCCACAGTAATGCAATGACCCACCAGACCCACACGAGAACGTCACTTGCAAACGAGGTTTCTTTGCCGTACGGAATCGAAATCGTTGGTCTTGTCATCGCTTTCGGCGTGACAAACCCGCCGGCGTGGAACTCCAGGGCTAACACCGTGACGACGTAGCCTTCGAGTTCCCCGTTGTACGTCAGCACGGAGATCTCGACTTTGTCGGTCGAGCTGTCGATCCAGTTGGCACTTTTCCCCTCGGCGAGGCCTTGCAGCGCCTCGGTCGCGTTCAGACTGTACGTCAGGATATACGACTTGTACTCGTTCTCGTTGCCTTCGTACACATGACACACCGGGTACAACTTGAAGAGAGAGCCATCGGCGTCGCAGTCCACTGCCGATTTGCTGGAAACCTCGATGAGAACGCCACCCAGCGCCTTATTGAACAACCCGATGCGAGCCCAGTCCTCTACCGGTAGCTCCT
This sequence comes from Phytophthora syringae, assembly GCA_012656105.1. Classification (NCBI taxonomy): domain Eukaryota; phylum Oomycota; class Peronosporomycetes; order Peronosporales; family Peronosporaceae; genus Phytophthora; species Phytophthora syringae. The sequence continues at coordinate 126,575 of JAAKBD010000261.1, read as the reverse complement.
CTCCGTTCTGGTCCTGGGTCACGAAAACTGCGGGCACGAACGAGTTGGCCAGCCAGTCGAAGACGTCGCCCAGCTGACCGATGTTGTAGAACTTGATAGGCGAGCCAGGCGTGACGGCATCGCCACCGGAAGTGGCCAGGATGGAGTTGACTGCGAACGCTTGTTCGTACATGCGCGCGGTGGGGATGTGCGTGAACAGCATGTACGTGAAGAAGGCAAAGTACACTGCCGAGAAGAGGATTCGACCCATTGAGCGAAGGATCGAGCGGTCGTGCGCGAGGGCGGCATGAGCAGCTTGGACGGTGAGTGCGGTCGTGGACGTCGCCACTAACGTGTTTTGGCCGCTTTCAACGTCGTTCACAGCCTTGTCACTTCCATCCGCCAGCGACTGCTCCATACTCGACTTGGTTCAGGAGGTGTGACAACTTCAACTTGGTCGACGGACGAAGCTTGGTCTCAGCTAACGGGTGCACTTGCTCAGGGATTGGTAAGTGAGGCAACAAGTAGTATGCTTCGCGTCCGGCGTGGTTACATGTTCTTGAATGGGAGGGTGCAGCTAGCTAGCTACTTCGAAGTACATGTATAGTAGCTTGCAATAGCATCCGTTTCAGCTCGATTGCAAACTCATTTGTCCGAACCCAGAATGTAGCCATAACCTCGATGTAGCCATCTCCATTAAAGAACGAATTCCACAAACAAAACTTCATTTTGTGGCATTCGTCATGGGCAGCGACGCTAGGAGTAAAGCGCCCAAGCGGCTCCACGAGGACGACGGCGACGCGGTGGAGCGGGACGAGGGGGCGGACGTGCAGCCGCTGGACGTCCTGTCCATGCAGCAGCTGTTGGAGTCGATGGGGGCCGACAAGTTCGAGCAGCGCGTCGTGGCGCAGCTGCAGGAGTTCGTCCACCGTACGTACGAGACGTTGCCATTTTTAACTCATTTTTACCACAATTACTATCGTCATTTTAAAATTTACCACAATTACTCTCTTTTATATATTCTAATTATTGTATGTAGGTTACGTGACGGAGATCCTAGTGGACGCTCAGGAGTATTCCATGTACGCGGACAAACAGGTGGGTGAGAGAATTCAAAACCTTTTTTTCTCTAAAAGAAATGAGGCCTCATGCTGCCATTTTTTATTTTTTATTGTTAAATTTGTTATTATTGACGCAGACAATCGACCAGGATGACGTCCGACTCGCCATTTCGTCGAGATTGAACCACCATTACGCCCAAGTGCCGCCTCGAGAGGTACGGGTAGCTTTTATTTCATGTTGGAGAACGTGCTTGTACTAATGTAGTATTTTTTTATTTTTTTATTTTGTTCGGACTGGCAGCTGATGATGGAATTGGCGGACAAGCGCAACAGCATTCCGCTGCCGCAGATCTCGAACGAGTACGGTGTGCGACTGCCGCCACTCCAGCAGCAGTTGATCACGAAGGAGAGCGACCGACAGGAGACGGTTCGTTATCGTGGAGTGGATTACGACAAGTGCGTCCACTTGATCTGACTTGAGCTTTGTTGGGGTGGGATTTGCTTGGTAGAAAACTCCGAACACGCCGCGACTTGGAGAATTCACGGGATTCGGAGCGGGGATCCGGGGTGATGCGGCGCGGCCGCCGACGCATCCGCGCATGGAGGGCTCGCGCAACAAGAAGTTTTCTCGCAGTCCCATTCCCATTAACCTGAACCCGAACCTGTAGTGCTTTTTGTTGCACTCCGTACGTTCAACACAATGTCTGCCCATTTCCTTTTATTAACGTAGAGTTCATTCAAAGAGTCTAATGGTTGGTGGTCTGTGTTTTATGGGTCAAATATATTGTGTTACCGCATTGAACTCTAATAACCATTCCAACCTGTGTTTACCGCCTGATCAGTTATATCCACGGGTGGCCTGTCGAGCACTACGCATGGCCCCTGTATCAATTCCTCAAGAGCCCGGAAGAACCTCCTCCGCGCCTGAAAAACAACAGTTAGTTCTCCTTCTCAAACAGCTTCGAGTATCAAAACTTACCATGAACCCCGAACGTACTTCTGGATACAGATGACAGATCGCTGTACTTGCAGATACAGCAGCAAAGCATCCTGTTTAGGTGAAGGCAGTGGATTCGCTTTTTGTGGTGTCGACACTGTTTGAGCTTCGGGGCAGTGGTGCTTGGTGCTGAATCGCCCAATACGGGCTCATTTTCGGTACCAGACTGCTGGCTGTCCACCACGGATTTCGGGCTTTCGTGCATTCGCATCGTTACTGGGTCTGCCGGTCGAACAGATGAGATTCGGATCGGGCTATTGGTACTCTTTGTTTCTGTTGCAGAATCGAGGTCGATGGCTAGTTTGATGTCCGTTGCGGTGGCCGGAGCTACTGCAGACGCAATTATTCGTGAAGCCACACTAGGCTTCTCGATCTCTTTCGACTGCGGGGCTGCACTGCGTTGTGGCACTGCTGTTTGGATTTTTCTGGCGGTGACAGTAGACTATGTTAGACAGTGCAGGGCTCCGAATTTCTCAGCAATTTTCTACTGACAGTGTAGCTATGCCAGCCTCGGTTCGTCCCGTAGTGTTCATACACTTATTGGCTCTCTCACGGTCCTCGAGGAACCACCTCCAAGAAAAAGTGGACAATTACTGTAAGTTTTGCTGAATCAAACCAGTATCATAGGTGAGTTTGGCATCTTACTTCAGAAGCTTCTGTGACAGAGCAAAAGCATTTGCAGTTTTTCCTGCAGAGGAATGAACATTCGCATTGTAAATACTCATCAATTTTACATCAAATTGTATGTTCGAGCGACTCACGGATGATGTCGCTGGCTGCGGTTGGAGCTGCATCACTTTTCTGGCATATTCCTAGAGGTAAAAACATTTTGTGAGCTACCTCCCACCACCAGCAAACCAAGGAAGGATGAACAACTGACGAGTACAATATCCGGATTGAGCGTGCCTAGATCTACCTGAGCTAGCGAGCTCATGGAGGCTGATCGTGAACGTCGAAGAGGTGGAGCCATCGAAGCTGATCGAAGAAGTGGCATGGTACGTCGTTGCTCGAGTGCAAATTTGAGTTGGTGATTTTCTGGGCTTGGACAAGAATCGAGCACGCCTACGTTCGGCTAATTTTATCAAGTTGATGTGCGCAATTCTTGACTTCTGAATAGGGATTGATTTAGCACAAACATGCTGTGATGACATCCCGAATGCCCTGAGGGAGCTCCACTTGGTTGCTTAGGGCGCTTGCTGCCAGCTCAACTCTTTCTCGGTTCGCTGCCAGAAATTCGGACTGTCGGTAAGCTGAAATTTCCCAGAGAAATGTCAATTAGCTGGTCGGGATATACACCTTGTTCGGTTCCCTCTTCTGGCTTACCTGCAAGCATCGCGAGAATATCCAAGCGCTGCCAATCTTGTGCGACATCAATTGGCGTGGCACCAAAATCGTCCGCTATAAAGAGATCAACTCCCGAATCAAGCAGCAATCGCACGAGTTCGTCGTGTCCGTTGCGGCAAGCGCAATGGAGAGGAGCTTGTCCCTACATGGTAAATCAACGATACATTGCAGTCAGTAGTGTGCCTTGTCTAATTGGGGTTTGCGTCGTACATCATTATCACGTGACTCAACATTTGCTTCGTGAGCTATAAGCAGCCGCGCAGCTTCGATTCGACCCCATGTGCAAGCTCCATGAAGTGCGGTTTTACCCTGCAGATTGTGGTAGAAAAATACCTCTCAGGAGCTCATTTTCTAGCCAACAAAATCCCATCACATGCCCGTACATCTCCTTGCTGTTGATCCACATTTGCGCCACTTGACAGTAGAAGCTCGAGCACCTGAAGGCTTTCGTTCTGAGCAGCCATGTACAGCGCATGACTACCTTCTTTGTCCAGATCATTAACATTCAGCTTCTTCTCAATCCTGTTGATATGAAAGATTGAAAACAGCTTGTGTTGCTTTACCACCCCATGACACTCACCAACGTCGAACTACTTGCACTTGATTGAGCGAAGCTGCGTATACAAAGGCATCACGTGGCTCGTATATCGCTTCGGCCAAAAGTCCACATGAAAGGATTGCTACAAACCAACAAGTTAGTGTACCTCATCCACGGCGTGCACTATAGCAAACGCTTTACTGTTAGCAGTGCGGACCTTAGTGAATTGTGTACTCGTGCTTCCCCACATCACCGCGGTTGAAGATGCTCGTTCACGACAAGCCTCTCGAGTTGACTGCGTCTCTTCGAGAGATGGATCCGCAGCAACTTCAGTGAGTGCCTAGAACTTGGTTTGCCACTTTAACGGAATTTCATCCAAACTGCTTCCACGAACAACCTCGTAAGACTCGACACACTAGTTTTTGAAGATCAGTTCATTCTTCTTGCCCATAGCAAGCCCATTTGCTCCATTTGCAAAACTCCTACGTGTCATGAGGTAGCAGGTCTTGACGTGAGTCTACTGCTCTCTCTTGTCCAGACGCACCTCGATCAGACGGCCTTCAATTTCCAAGCCGTTCAAGCGCTCTGCAGCTCACACGACAAGAAGATTGCCTCGTTAATAAAGGGAATGGAAACAAAATCGTCCATAAACATAAATCACTGACCGATCGCTTGGCATGCGTCCGCTGCGGTCGTGTAGCGAATAATCCCGAAACCACGCGAACGACCATCAGGGTACTCGGCGACGTCAGCGCGTTCCACTTCACCCACAGTGCGGAACAAGTCCTTCAATTGCTGCCAGTTTGTTTCCCAGGGGAGCTGTAATTCCAAATGGTACACCGATAAACGGGGTCAGGTTCTACTTGGCTGGTAAGCACCAAATTCATGACCCAAACTCACGTTGCCGACGTAAAGCTGGCGGCCCTCGCCATTGCCATTGCCACTACCACGCGGCGCCGCAGTGCGTTTAGCAAACTTGGAGATGCTGCCGCCTTCGGGTTCCCTGTCTTCCCGGACAAAGACGAGTCGCCCCTCCAGCTCCGTGTTGTTCAGCTCGGCAATAGCTTTGCTAGCCTCCTCCTCGGTAGCGAACTCCACCAGCCCGCAGCCCTTCGAGCGTCCATTCGCCTCTTCCAGCACTGGCCAGCAAAAGGAAAACAGTGAGTCGTCTTCGGCTCAGCAGACCACCCAACTACAACGTCTCACCGTCCGCATGCACCACCGTTCCCGCCTTCTTCATGTGGTCCTTGAGCTCCTGCCACTTGACGTTCCACGACAAGTTGCCCACGTACACGCGGTAGCCGCGCTTGGGCTTGGCAGCTGCAGTGGACTGCGTCTCCCGGTCCTCCCGCACGAAGATCTTGCGGCCGCCCAGCTCCGAGTCATTGAGCGACGCAATGGCGTTCTGCGCCGCCTCCTCCGTGGCGTACGTGACGATCCCGCACCCCTACACCAACAGCCACTCAGTTCTCCACCGTCTCATCCACCCTATTGTCGCACCTTAGAGCGTCCGTTCCACTCCATCACCGTCGCGAGCTCCACGGGCCCAGCAGCCTGCATGTGGTCCTTGAGGTCTTGCCACTTGATGCTCCAGGACAGGTTGCCCACGTACACGCGGCAGCCCACGGGCGCCTCCTCCATGTCCTCGTCTTGGTCTCCTACAGAGCATCGTGAGTCCCCATTGGCTCGTACTGAAGCTGGCAAAAGGCCTGGCGCACCGTTGTTGCTGCTTCGGGCCGGGTACGGACCCGTCTGCGCGATGCGGTCGGCACGTTTCCTGCTCAACAGCCCAGTTCCATCAGATTCCACCCCTCCGAGCCACGGCACTCGCCACCCACGTGCTCTTGGCCTTCCCAGTGGAACTGTCCACCACGTTGTACTCCTGCACGATCTGGTCCAGCGACATGTCCAGCTTCTTCTCCGTCTCGTCCGTCGCCATCGCTGCTGCTTTCTTCTTGGCTTTTCGACTTGCGCACTTCACCGCAAATTGGAGACTGACGCGGATCAGAGCCAAGATCGGGAGGCCGCCGTCGGAAAAGCACTTGATTGGTGGATAACATGCTGAACTGGCGTATGGAATAGGTTAGTCTACAACGCAGGTTACTACTTCAACTTGGTGCGTAGCGTCTTGATGAGCTCGTGGACCTCGTGCAGCTCCGAGTCTTTCAAGTATTGCACCATTTACACCGTTAGATGCTGAGATTTGATGCCAATTGTGGTGAAAAAGCACGTACCCATGTCAGGTGTGTCGTTCTGGAGTTCGTCCAAAGCTGTTGCTGCGTCCTCCAGGGACTGGCGCAAACCACTACGGACAAGCAGCAGCGATCCATCAGCAACGATCATAAGCTTCAAGTAAACAAACGTTCGTACCTGATGGCTTTTAATGCCTGTTCTTGCGACCGTGAAACCGATGGATTAATATCGACATCGCTGAGTCGACTTGGCGCCTGGACGTCCACGCTCTTGCTGCCTGTCGTTACTGGCGAGACTTGACCGCCATAGCCGGATGTAAACGTGCTCAGAGATGCCTTGGTAGGGTCTATGACCGGCTGTGCCTCAGTTCTGGAACTACCCGCTTGAGGTTTCTCGGCTTCGTATCCGTTGGTAAAGTTACTCAGAGAGATATCCACCGGGATCTCCTGACGAACCGGAGCTGGGCTCACCGCACCAGCACTGTAGCCCATCGTAAATGAGCTCATGGATTCGTCTGTTGCGATACTTGACCGCACACCGACTTGCGAGTCGTTAACTTTCGTATCGCCGCCGTACCCCGTCGTAAACGCGCTTAAAGAAGACGCTACGGAGTCGTGCACGTCCACACTCTGGCTGACTTCACAACTTTCTTGTAGGGCTGCAAACCCACTCGTAAACGTGCTAAGCGATGCATCCACCTCCAACTCATTTTGTTGATTCTTGAGAGGGTTAAATTCAACCGACTGAGTAGCCTCCGGTTTCGCTGGTGTCTGTGGCTCATATCCAAACGTAAATGTGCTCAGAGAGGCATCAACCTGATCGTCCACAGGGAGTGGCATTGCTGGCTCTTGGCTATTTAGTGCGTTCAGCGCTTGGTTCACTAAGTCCTCGGTAAATTTATCTCGATCGTCATCACTGCTACTGTCATCTGCCATTTCAGCTGGTAAAGATTTGGCAGAACTCTCCACTGACATGCCATGCTCCCCAGTTCCACCATTATCCACGACATTAAGACCACCAAGTTGAGTCACATCTTCATTTTCCACCGGAGATGGAACTATTTCAAATGACTCGGTCACTTCGTCTGGACTGGCAGTTCTCTGGTCTATGATGGAAGCACTTGCTTCTTGGACCACCGTCTTCGGAATCGGAATAAAGCTCTTGGGGGTACTGTTGCCCATGGTTTTGGTCGGGGTGAGTGAAGGTAATGCAACTGAGTTGTTGGAACCAGCGATGTCATGTGACTGCGAAGATTTACGTATTTTAGTTGGAGATGGACTTGCCTGGGTCGACCGCGCTGGTGGTGTTGTTTTCTGTGTCTTCAGCAATCCCAGCTGACTCAATCGAGTGTTCATTGCAGCGACCGCGTTTGCAGTATCGACCTGCCTCTTGCGTTTCTCCAACTGCTCGCGCTCTAAAGCTAACGAGCTTGCGTTCAGGGGATTCGAATCCACTTCCATAGATAAATTCATCAGCGAGGCCTTACTAGACTGCGTTGATGATGATGAGTTTTGGGGAGGTATGACAGCGTTCTGATCTCCTCTGGTATCACTTTTCGGAAAACTCGCCTTACTCGATTCCAAATCATCCACGGTTAGTTCAACATCGCTTTTAGGCAACGATGCAGCGATTCGGTTACCCCATTTTCCATGGCCAATCGCTTGATCGTTTCTAGTTTCGATAGGCTGTATCGAGTCCGGTCCAGCTTGAGCAGTTCTTGCCCACTCCGGTGTTTGCAAGCGATCTATCGCAAGAGTTCCATTGTTACGGGGATCTTCAACCGTTGTTTTCTGCTCCTCGCTTGTATCAGCATCGCTGATCACGTGAATTGTCGGCTTTGCCGATGCTCTCGTTCGCATCCACTCCTCCATAGGAATACCGGCCATTGGTCCCGGTACTGCCACTGCTTTACACTTCCACTTGGAGGAGATCGCTTGTGAACACGGCTAGATGCCGTTCTCTCTTCTTCAATCGCACCAAAAGCTTCAGTGCTGTTATGCTCCTGCTTCGAATCTACACAACTGGAGGTGTCAGCAACACTGCTGGTATTTTTCTGGTTAAAGCGTCCTGAAACTGGAGGTGCTGGAGGCGGCAGTACGGACACCTTGTCTCCATTATTTATTTCACGCGGGATTGCTGGAATTGGACCCTGAACGTCCATTACGCGTGGTAGCCGTGCCTTAATCTCTGCTTGAATATCATCTGCAAGCCGCCAAACAAAAACGCAGCCATCGCTGCTAGCCGACAGCAAACGGCGACAGTCGGGTGTAAACTTTAGCGCCGTTATTGCTTCACCATGACCAGTTCCCGTAGCGAGAGTTTCGCCAGTAGTGATATCGACAACGTGAATTATTCTTTCAGCAAACGACCCACTCAAAGCGGCGCAGTAGTTGGCGGGACAGACAGCAATATGATGTTGTTCTCCCACTAGGTGCATTTGCTGCTGTTTCCCATCAATAGTACTGAAAACTTCCAGTGTGTTATTGCAGGAAGCCACCACTGCATCACAATCTGGCAGCAACACTGTATCAAATATTTTGCCTTCGCTGAAGGGCAACGTTTTGGACTCCATCACGTCGCCCTTTGCATCAATTCCAGAAACCGAGACAGAATTGTCAGCACCACTACTCAGTATCGTTTTTCCATCTCGAGATAAGGACACCGTGCTTACAGCTGCCGAATGGTTTTCCAATGTGTTTAGCACGGCATGCCCCTTTTGGCAGTCATACAATTGAATTAACCGGTCTTTCCCACCTGATGCCATGAACAATTTACCATCGTCATTCATGCTACTGTATGCGAGGCAGTTTACTTTGGAGCTGTGAGCACCAATTCGAACCAGAGATTTCTCAAACGGTACGGATATCACAATGACGTTCCCTTCTTGGTCTCCAGAGGCGATTTCTCTCTGGTCAGGACGAATAGCAACTGCTCTGAACCCTTTGTTCAAGCCAAGCCCCTTTGGTGGTGAATGTACACTGTTGCTTGCCTCATGAGAACATGTTCCTCCTAGAACGGTGCAGTGCTCTTCTTCAAAGTCATGTTCGTGGTCATTGTAAACTACCCGAAGCATTTCTTGGCTGTAGGGATTTTTCCAGAACTCGTACTCCGCCCGACCTCCACCAGGACTGAAACGATTTGGCTTCGCTGGCCGTCGATGCAATTCCAAATTCCACAAACGAACAGTATTATCATCAGAGCAGGTAGCAAATGTACCAGTCGGGATGGTATCTGCAGATACTTCACTGGACGATGGGATATCCCTGTACACCAACTTTCCTTTAGAGTTGACGCCTCGTACAGATCCAGCGACCTGCAAGTCTCGAATGCCACCGCTGTGATAAAGGAACGAGCGTTCGACTGTCACGGCGTCTGGATTCGCTGTGCCGTAGATGAAAATGCTTCGGTCACTGTAAAATACAATTACGTGCGAACCGGTGAGTCGCGTCGCAATGACTGCAGGGTACCGAAATGGGTCGGCAGGATATAAAATGGCTGGCAACGCGGGGGAGAGATTTGTTGGTGGCTTATTGGCAGCGCCAAAGGCTGGGGAAACGGTAGCGTGGCGCGGTACTCTAGTGTGGCAGGATTAAACAACCGAACAACGCCACTTGACCCACCGACAGCCACGTACGATTCCGTGACGGAGATCGCATTCCCGCGACTCGACTCCAACGACACCAAGCGCTCCATGATCCCCGACGCTCCAAAGCAGCACAGAGTTCCATCTGAAGTCACCCCAAACGTCTTTAACTCGCAGGAGCCGTACCCACATCCAACACCCGTGAACGTCGCCGACGTCTTTGCATTCACCACCGCGTCTCGGTGCTGCAGCTCCGGCAGTTCATTCACACGAAGTCCTGTCACCAGGAACGACCCACTCTCATCCAGAAACCAGTACTACAGACTCACCAAAGCGAAACAACAATTAGCCCCTGACTATCCACCACTCCGAATTAAAAAGCCTCACCTTGAAGTGTTTCTCTCCGACTGTAACGAAGAAATTGCCTGCTGGACAGTAGTCTGCGTCCAGGATCTTGTCCTCCACACGCGCACAGCCCACCGCCGCAACCTCCAGACGTCGCGCGTCATCCTTGCGCTTAAGCTTGAGCTCCCACGCGTACAGATGCTGGTCGTGCACGAGTCCTGCCGACAGCAAGAAGCGTCCGTCCTGGCTGAAGGCCATGCACGCCACGCCGTACTGATGCCGCTGCAGCTCGGCGCAGAGCGTGCCGTCCGTGCCGTCCCAGATGGTGATGGCAGGCAGAAGACCTTTCTCGCCAATGGCGAGGAACTGGCCGTTGGGCGAGAAGCACAGACACGCCACGCTCTTGTCCACGCGGTAGTAGCGCACCTGCTTGTTGCGACGCAGGTTGTAGACCACCACGATGCAGCCGGCCGCGTACGCCAGCTCGCCAGAGACGGGGTTCACGGCCACCATGGCGTTGCTCAGCGCGGTGAGGCCCAGCACGCGCTCCAGGATGAGACGCGAGCGCGGCGCCGTCAGCACCGACGCTGCGTCACTCATATTGACTTTTGGATCGGCGTCGTTTCGCATTAGAAATTTCTAAATGCAATTGTGTAGTACTGTGATTGGCTGAAAAGGAAAGAGTGCTGTGATTGGCTGAAAAGATTTGACAGTTTTTTTGTGCGCCAAGGGACACAAAGTGACGTCAGAAAAATGCTGCCTCTTTATAAGCGAGGAATGCGCCGCGCGTGGGTGCCGTACCGCCGCCTGCGCGCCGTCCCGGTGGTGCTTGGGGTGGTGTCTCTCTTGCTGCTGTTCGTGCTCTTCTCGCGCTTCTCTCCGCAGCCCCCAGCGCCTTCTACAGCCGCCTACAGCCCCGAAAACGTCCTGTCAACAATTGCAGAACCTGTTGCGGCGGACGGGGGTGTCGACATGGACGCGAATGCAACGGAAGAAGACCCTAACCCCTCTGCGGAAGCTGCTGTTCAAGCGCCGCTGATTTTGCGCCTTCTGCTGCCGCTGGTCGCGGGTTTCTGCTTCGGGTTCTTGGGGTCGGTGCCCATTGCTGGGCCCACGTCTGCCATGGTGCTCAAGCTCGGGATCCAAGGGAAATACAGTGCAGCACTGACAATTGCAGTGGGAGGAGCCATCTCCGAGGCGGTACGTGGAGATTCAGGGCATTGTGGAGTGATGGGGAGGGACTGATGATTTATTGGGTTGGTTGGGCTGTAGACGTACGCGGGTATCGCGTTCTGGGGCTTCGGCAGCTTCTTGGCCGGAGCCAAATTCTTGCTGCCTGTTTCCAAGTACGTAGAGTGGTGGTTTTGAGAGTGGAGAAGGTTGTTGAGGAGTGGTTGCTGCTGTTTTCAGAGTGCTGGGAGCGATCATGTTCACGCTCATTGGACTGGTGTTCTTGAAGGCGGACATGAAGCCGTCCTTGGACCCTGACGCCGAGGCTTCTCATGGGAAAGGAGCGAGGCGTCCGCAGGGTGAAGTGCTGAAGAACATTCTCATGGGGCTCACCATGTCCGGCATTAATCCGGCGCTGCTTGCGTCGTACACGGGTGCTATTGCGTCAGGTAAACTATGTGTTGCGAGTTTTGAAGCTGTTAAGCTTAGGGACTGATGTTTTGTTTTGCTGAAGTGTATGGTACGGGCATGCTGGAGTTCACGCTGTTCCTGGCGGTTGTGTTCGCGGTCGGCGTTTGCTGCGGTGTGTCGACGTGGTTTTACTTACTGTTGTCGCTGCTGAAGAAGTACAAGCAGGTTCGTGCAAGCATGCAGTGGTAGAATTGCTGGTGTAAACTGATAGCTAACAAGTGTGCTTATCTGTCGTCCTCTGTACAGCGCCTCAAAAGCCACACCATCGATTTAATCATGAGAGGCCTGGGCTGCTTCCTGCTCACGCTAGGAATGCTGTGCGCGAAGTCATCTCTCGATTATTTCTTGTCAGATTCACCAGAGACCAAATAGGTTTTGGCTTTGCTTGTTCGTACAACAGCAGATTGATATTGATAAAAACATAATTTACCAAGGCGAAGCAGTCTTCAAATTAAGGCAAGGGTTGGTGGCAGGCAATAGCTTGTCGTTAACCTAGTCGAAAAGTTTTCTTCAGGCTTGTCAGCCTCTTCTGGTTGTCATCAGCTAGGTTATCTGCACTCTCCACCAGGTCGAAAAGCTTGCGCACCATTTCCAGTTGCTGGTCATCGAAGAAGTCCAGAATTAGCGAGAAGCGAGCCGTTTGAGAAAGCGCCTCCATCGTGGACAACGGAAATGCGGCTGGCGCTGGTTCTTCTGGGTTTAATTCCTCCAATTTCCAAGACACAACCAGAACTTCCACAATCTCCGCCACTAAATCAGAATCGATGTCTTGCCTGAACATCTCACCGAGACGTTCGGCTGTGGTCATCTGCAGATACCTATTTACACAGTAGCAACGTGAGTTTTCCCCATCGTTGACACGAGAATATGTTGCTATACTCAAACCTGAACTTTGCGTCGGTGGTTTTGAGGTATCGTTTCCAGTTGCGGCAGAAATCAACTGCACTCGCAGGTGGTACGTCCAGTGCCGGAGCTGCAGGCTCGAAGCGCTTCTTCTCTTTCTTCTGCGGCTTTTGCTTCTTGTAGGAGATGTTGGTCTGCCTCTCGGCTTTGCTGAAATTGCTCAGCTCTCTCTGTGAAATGGGCTTCAGATCTGCACACGCCACAAGGTTCTTAAACAAAGACACACAAACGCATTGAAAACACTCAGAATAAAGAACAGGTCGGCGTAGAAGGAGCTGTCCGTCACCTTGAACTCATCGTAGCTCCCAGCGGTGTGAATAGCCCGTTTCTTCATATCGTCCGTGAGTTTGTAAATCCGATCATCTTCCAGAGCCTGCGCCAGTTCGTGCTGCAATGCCGCCGTATCGAAGGCGCCATGTTCAATGGATGTGAGCTGCTTCTTCGCCATCGGAGACTGTTCAAAGATGCTGTGCCGCGTCGCGCACCGAAAAGTATCTTTGTGTGCGCCACATATGGCTACATTTGTGCGTGCGAAGCGTCAGAGTCTTATGACAAGCTAATCCTGAGCAGCAAAAATAGTTGCTGCGATGTGAAGGTAAATTCCGCTGAGGCGGCTTGGAGCTTCTCCACATTCGGATCGACTTGCTGCCTCAAGGAGCTCCATCCCTTCTGCTTCACTTCGCTGAATCGCTGCATTATTTGACAATGGACCGCGGTCGCAAAGCCATCCCTACGCTGAACAAGCACACGGACTCCAAATACTATCAGCGCTGCCAGGAGATCCACCGCTCCAAGATCGGCAGCATCAAAAGCTCAATCGACAACAGTGAGCCGCACCGTCCGACACATTTGAAGAAGAACCTCAAGAAGGAGCAGATGAAGGAGGAGCGTTACGCCGAGATCGAGCGGGAGAACCGCATTCTGCTGGAGAAGATGTCCACGATCATGCAAGCAGACACTCTTGACAACAAGAACCAGTCCATCACGTACTCGCACAGTCTCAACAAAGGTCTACGCAAGCGCGAACTGCAGAAAATCACGTCCGAGAACCAGTCGATTCTACGTCGTATTCAGATGCGCGAGCCCACATATGACCACATCCAGTGGGAGGAAGATGCTAAGAAGAACGCCAGGTTCGCTGCCAACATTCGCGAGTTCCCAGCAAGCGACAGTCAAGAACAGCTTGCTGAAATGCGGGCCATGTCAGCGTACTCGATGGGCGGGACAGGGAAGGATTACTACTAGCCTTGCAGTAGTGAAACAACAAATTCATCAGCTCAAATAATATATATGACAAAACTCTAATCGTCCTTGAAGTTGGTTTGAGACTTGCTGTTATAGCAGCTCAATAACAGCGTTCAGGAGTGCCGAGATTTGGCAAGTTGCCTTGCTTTCTCCAAAAACATCCAGAAGCTTGTCTCCCCAAAGCTCCATCGCTTCATGTTCAGTTTCAATCTCACTGAGCGGAGCACGTGTATCTGCGAGGAATCGCTGCAGAATGTCTCGCGCCTTGCCGTCGCGATCTTCAGACTGAGCTGATTTCGAGGTCGGGCTCCGATTGACAAACGATATAATCGGCTGGATGCCAGCCACCAAGCGATTCAGTTGCAGTTGCAACTCAACAAGCTCAATCCCCACCGCCTTTTCAAGATCACCGCGAAATGATCTCAACTTTTCGTTTTCATCTGCCTCCGAAAGAAACCATGAAATGAATGCAGCTTTGTTTTCTCGGAAAACTGAGAACGACGTCATTTGCTGCTTCTTGAAGAACTGCAAAATAATGAAAGATAAAATGGCGTTAATAGTGATCAAGCCGCACCTGTTATCAAGACACGATACCTTACCTGCTCTAAAGCCTGGATGAATGAGTAGTTCTCAACCAGATCTCGACAGGCTCGCTTCACAATAAGAATACGGGACAGTAAGCTGGAACGTGTGCGAGTAAACTCCATCTTGTATAGAAACATGTCGATTCGCTCCTGCATCCCAGGAACTTGAAACAGTAAGCAAAAAAGCGTTCAGCTTTCCCCAGTGTGCTGATAGAACCATTGAAGCTTTGCAAAGTTTGCTTTTCTTTTGCAGTTGGAAAGAACCGTTGGAGGCACCCCAGCAACGCAGGGTTAACCACACGCTCGTCCATTGTCACGATATCGCTCACGATCTGCTCGTAGTGATCGTGAATTTTGAAGCTCGCAAGTGCAAGTGCCAAATTGTTCGCGCGCTTTGACTCGATGAGCTGAATGTTCTTGGACCGCCCGCGGGGAGAAGCTCGAGACTGAAACAGCAGTCAAACTTTGAGTGCACATTCTCTCACTGATTGCAACGAAATCTAAACAAACCTTCTCAAAAGAACCACTGGGGACACCTTCAACACCTTCCAAGAATTTCTTCATGGGGGTCCTCGATCGAGGAGATGGTACTAGAACAGGACGGGAAACTTTACCAAACGCGGTTAGTTTAGAAATATGAAAAGTACCAACTATAAGCCACATGAAAAACGTACCATCCCCCGCTTGAGGGGCCTTGATGTCGATGGAGAGCTTCAAGCCTGTACGGGCTTCGTATTTTGAAGACTCATGAGGCACCACTGCGTGTACTTCATGCGGGGGCAATAGAGTTTCGGCTTGGCGTAACTCTGCAGTTCCAGTATCATTATTCGGCTGCGATTCGGCACGTGTTTTGTCCGATGGGCACAGCGTGCCTGAAGACTGGAAGTTTGCAATACGAGTTGAGCAGGAAGTTGTCAGGGAGCTGGCAGGTGATACGAGACCTGTTTGCGATTTCTGTTTCCGAACTTCTGCCAGACGTAAACGAATAATCGCGTCTGGTGAAAGTAAATCTGCTCTAGGATCAGGCTGCGATTCTTGAATGCTCCGGCCTCCGTTCATATCTTCATCAGAAGATGGTTTCTCCCATTGAGATGCACCAGTGATTCGATTTACATAATATGGGTAGCCATCCTCGTTGTAAAGCGTTTCCCACTGTGACTCCACAGAAGAACGTAAGTTTTGTTGAGGGTACGAGTTGGTACCTATCTGGTTGTAATGTTCCCATGCTCTGGGGACTGGCGCCTCGACTCGAGAGTTCATCATTGAACTGCTAGTCTGCTGCATCCCAGCCCAGTAGCCTTGTACTTGTTGTGTATATTCTGGAATCACTTGTCTGTGAGTTTGCAATCCATAATGAAGATAGCCATTATCTTGGGGATAATGGTAATCCAGAGATTGCTTTTGAGGATAGCGTGGGTCATTATCTCGGATAGAATACCGATCAATAGGCCAAATATGCTCACGATCAAGTCGTTCTGTTGCAACAAGTCGTTCGTTACGTGGAGAATATTGTGCGTAGCTGGGTAGTTCTCTCGCGGAATAATAAGATTCAGGTGGTGTGTATCCGCTCGGTGATAGAGAGTTTGCTCGATTTCTTGTCAACGCATCCCGGACTAGTTCACTTGGAGATAGCGGCAATCGACTTGTAGCGTTTCCACTTACTGCATGCCACGATGACCGATGCTGAACTGCATTAACTTCGTAGTCATCTTCGTATTCAATCGCTTGAACATTTTGCGGATGTTTCCACACATCGTCATGTACAAAGGATGCAGATGGAATTTGCTTCACGAACTCCTCCTCAACCACTCGTCCGTTGTCTCGAAACACGACGGCAGATTGCTGCTGTTGTAGCCTCCCTAGTAGTGCGGATGCAGGCTCGTTTCGATTAATTGAAACGCTTGCAGCCTCCTTTTCGTTTGTCAGAAAGTATTTCGCAATGAGCTCGGCGCATTTCTGTTGTTGTTCCCGCACGGCGATGTCGTAGGCGGTTTCTTGACGGACATTCGTGACAAAAACATTTGCGGCGCTTTCTAAAAGCAATTTGACGCTTGCTTCGTTACCAGATAGCGCGGCGTAGTGTAGCGCTGTATCACCATCATGGTCACCGGAGTTCAAAACCGAGTCCCCACCCACATCCAGCAAGTACGCCACACAGTCAAGATTTGCTACCGCGCAATGCAGTGGTGTGCGTCCAAACTCTTCGACAACACAAATATCAGCTCCATGGTGCAGCAAAAGTTGAAGACACGCTAAATCACCATGGCGGGCAGCAACATGGAGTGGGGCATCGTTATTCGGATCAATATGGTTTACAATTTCGGAATCCATGTCGCTTTTGGCTGCTGTTGAAAGCAGCAATCCCACGCAGTGAGCATGAGACGAGTTAACGGCGACTTGAAGTGCAGTCTCCCCAAACTCCGGGTGAGGGTCATTCTTCGCTCTCCGAGAAAGACACAACTCAACCAATTCAGCATTTCCCAGTCGGCACGCTAGCATCAACAGCGTATCACCACTATCGCTCTCAAGTAAGTCGATAGGACAACCATCTTCTAAACATTCCAAGATATCGTCAAGCCTGTCGTGGCGGGCGAGATTGAAAATGCGATTCCTCCACGCAGCAATCATCCGTTTTGTGGGCGCGACTGCAGGAGAAGGCTTTGCAATTGAATGTGCTTCGTGTTCTCGGGATGATAACGCAAACTGCTTGTAGTCGTCGATAGTGCGTGCTGAGAGCAGTTCGGCATCAATTGATTTTTCAGTAGCGAATAACAGTTCGCGGAGATTATTGATCCAGATCCGAGCTTCTTCCTTGCTCGCAGCTACGAGGTCGAGAGTTCTTGATCGTGTCACCAGTGAAAAGCACTTGCCCTTCTCTTTGGCTACATTGCTTTCAACTTGAGCTGCGAATGCTGCTGTACCGTGACCCTCACGGATTTCAATAACGAGAGCTAAGTCCAGGGAGTGTAAACTTTTCCGCTCTGCGGATCCTGAGAGGGTCGGGTCTCCCCATGTTATCTGCAAATGCGGTGGATCCGTTGCTCTCCTGACAGCTACCCATTGCCGCCGAGGTGCATTTGCAAAGCCAACCAAATTGTGCGAATGGTACGGGATTTTGAAGAAGAGACCACCATTCAAAAGAGCTGCAGGAATTGGCTTCGCGCTTAGAGTCTTCTTGGGGCCCGTTTGGATAGATCCCGAACTAGTAAATTGTGGTAATTGAAGAGGAGGAACGACTGTGGGGGTCAACGGCACGGCCACAGTGTCCACTATTTTCAGTTGAAGATGAACTTGCCCTGCCGACAGCAACATTTGATCATTGCCGTTCTCCTCGTTCTCGTCG
The DNA here is from genome assembly GCA_012656105.1 of Phytophthora syringae. Lineage (NCBI taxonomy): Eukaryota > Oomycota > Peronosporomycetes > Peronosporales > Peronosporaceae > Phytophthora > Phytophthora syringae. The sequence goes on along the minus strand of JAAKBD010000261.1, from coordinate 108,819 downwards.
CATCGGAATAAAGGATAGTGTTGATCGTAGAACAAATCTCCAACTTTGTCCAGCGAAACATTAGTTTCGCCTACAAGAATTTTGCTGCTTGTCTTCACTTCCACGTGAAGCATCTGGGTCTCTTTTGAACGCAGCGTCGTGGTAAACTGTTGATTCCATTGAGCTTCACTGCCACCTTTCTTATGCAGCTCCGTCCGCATCAAGTAGGAGGACCAGCTAACAGCGCTGCTGTTGGTATTGCCCACATTAGCTCCATCGCAAAGTCTCATTTCCAGACAGCAAGATTGTGTGCCAAATTTCTCAGCTTTAGGCAACCCCGTTGCGCCGAGTGCGTTGATAGTCAGAAGTAAACGATCCCGACCATGTTCAGCGGCAGGAATCTCCAAAAGAACAGGTTTGGCCTTGGCAACAGGAACCGCCGAGGATTTCGTCATAGCAGGAGTTACAAAATCTCCATGACTGGGCGAACTTCGCTGTGCGCCGCCCTTAATGATCGGGTTGAGCGTCGCGAATCCAAGGTTACCGTCTCCAGAGTGAATTACGACCTCCGACGGTCCCCCAACGCAGCATCTTCCGCGTTCAGACGTCGTCGATCACTTAACCTTCGAGGTGCCTGAGCGGAGCGGTCGATCGACACCTGAATGCCGTCTTCCTCTGCCTCCTCAATGAGGTCGGTTCTTTTTCGTCGTATGTCCTCCGAGAAAGCTCTTCTTCTCCAGTAGCGATCCCTGTGATTTCACTCGGCTCGTACTTTTGCTTGGCAGCAGCTAATCGACTTAGAAACCCTTTGCGCTGAGGTTTGTAGATGGATTTCTTCACGATCTGGTAATTCTCTGGCCCGTCGTCATCGTCTCCGTTGTCGTCATCTGCCGAGAACCCGTGGAATTTCGCCTCAACTCCCGGGTCGAGGATCGTTATAGGCAGCTTGGCTTCGTCCGCAGTGCGTACCGGTGCATCCTCTCCCCACTCTGACGCGTCACTATCGTCCTCCAGCTCCTTTGCTCTGCCCTTGTTTCGGGAGAGCTTCGCGTCGCGCTCCTCCTCCTTTGCGCTGGCAATTTCTTCCTCGTACGCGGCGTCGTCCTCTTCCTCCTGCATCATGTTGGCTGTCAACCCAAGAGGAAACCACTGGCAATGCAGCTGCGGTCTCAATACTTAAGTATCTGTCTCACAACGCAAATAGCTGGACCTCATGAGGGGCATCGCATCGCAGGCGCAGAGAATAACGGCTTCCTCCCAGTGCGCAACCGACGCGAAAAAGGCAAGTTGAAGTGACCATCACTCTGTGCGCATTCGTACTTACTACCGTTTCCATTAAGTACGAACTACAGTATTAAATCAGGAAGCGATGCTTTCCTAGCGGAAGGGAGAAGAAGGCGGTGGTTTCTATAAATGGAAAAAGTGGCGAAGTATTCATTCAATCTCCCTCCCTCAATGTGTGGAATATATCTTGGTCTATGTAAAACAGCCTCGCCAATTCTTCCTGGGGGTGTTGGTCTCGAGTTCCCGAAGTCTTCGGTCTGTCGCGAGCAACGAGCTTCAGGTTGAGCAGCCTAGACTTAAGCCATCATCTTCTTGAACTCATCGTACAGCACCAGCACGATGGCACCGCCCGTGCCACGCAGGATGTTGGAGCCAGCGCCCTTGAAGAAGGCGCCGCTGCCCTCGTTCTTGAGGATCTTGGAGGCGCAGTCCATGGTGGACGTGTACAGAATGTCCTTGCGGCCAGCCTGCATCATCATGCGACGACGCACCGTGTCGAACGGGTACGAGATCATACCGGCCATGGACGTGACAGTCTGAGCCACGAGCCACTTCTGCCACACGGGGGCGTTCTTGGGGTCCTTGAGGGCCACGTCACGGAGCGTGTCGTAACCGCCGAAAAAGGCGGCACGGTACACGATGATACCGCCCACCGACACACCGAAGCCCTGGTACAGGCCGCTCAGACCGTCCGACTTGTAGATGGTGGTCAGGCAGTGCATCAGGCCCGTGTACATGCGGGACTTGCCCTTGCCCACGTCGGCGCCAAGGCGCGTACGGGCAAAGTCGAGCGGGTACACGAACATGAGCGACGTGGCGCCAGCGGCACCGCCCGAGGCCAGGTTGCCCATGAAGAAGCGCCAGAACTGCTCCTTGGTGACGCCGTCCATGAAGATCTTTTTGAACTTGTCCTTGAAGGCAAAGTTGAGCGCCTGCGTGGGGAAGTAGCGGATGACGTTCGCCAGGTTGCCGCGCCACAGCGAGTTCACACCCTGCTCCTTGGACACGCGCACGAAGCAGTCCACGATGCCCTTGTACTGGTCCTCGGGCTTGATCTGCGTCGAGGCGGCCTGCACCTGCAGCAGCAGCTTCACGCGCTCGATGGGGGCCACGACAGTCTTGGAGATGCCGCCGGCCACGCCGCCAGCCGCCAGGTCCATCACGAAGGACAGGGCGGCCGACTTCTTCGGGGCCTCCGACGTGGCTACCGGCTTGTAAGCAGACACAGCGCTCATCTTGACTTGAGGGGGAGGTTTAAGAGTCTTCGGCGAAACGGAGAAAAATCCTAAATGATCGAGGGGAGAAGGCGCCCGTCCTGCGGCTACGAAGGGGCCGAGCTTCTCCGCCACACACTGGCCGTTTGACGTTGGATACGGCGTGGCCCAATCACAGAGCGCCGATGCCGTTTTGCCGCCCTGGCATTGGCTCAAAACGGGGGTTTCGAACGAGTGGCTGCCTCGCCTCCACGCTGACCGGCTCTGCAGTTTTTGCTCGGGAAGGTGGTTTCGGCCGAGCTAACAATAGGAAGGTCGCTATTTTTAGCCGCCGCGCGGTGAGATCACGCATAAGAAAGAGTATGTGGGCGTATACCTACGTGTATGTACAGCGAGCGCCCGAGTTGGCCACGTAGCGAGCGAGCGAACTTTGCCGGCGGGTCGGGCACGCGTCGCCCAGCATTGGCCGGAGACGACTTGTCGTCCTCTCGCAATCGTCCCGGCTGTGTCCGGGTACCGGTATCAGCTTGCGCTTCAGCTGATGCACTGACGTGTTCACGTTGCTGTCAAGTGCGTGGACTCCACGGTGGAGCGCCACTCGTTCAGCTGGGCAGCACAGCTCCCCTCAAACGATTCCTCGGACCTGCTCGCGGTCGCTTTCGCATGCACGCGCTCTCCGCCATTCCGCCAAATGGAGCAGTCGGCCGCAGCTTTTCGTCCGCATAACGGACACGTGGCTATCTTCCATCTCTCAACCTGATGGACGGCAGCGAAACGAAAAGTATCTTTGAAGTTCAAGTCGACGCTGTGCTGCTGCTTGGGGTGGGGGTCCCTGCATGTCTATGCATGTGATCGGCATCAATCGCACCAGCAGTTTCCGTTCGTCTGTCATGACCAAGATGGCGAAGTGTGATCGCTTCAACAGCCCTGCCCTCCAGCAATGATCAAGCACGCCGTGGAGCTGTGGATCGCCAGTATGTTGGTCGTCGTGGCCCACGTCAACGTGGCCACGATGCCAATGATCGCCACTTGGGCGGCGAAGCGGCTGGAGCCTCCGAGACGCTTGAGATCCTGTGCCTGCTGCTTCTGGTCGGGCAGCAGCACGAGCGTCACGAGGCCAAACAACTGCACACCTCCAGCAATGAAGAGACAGTAGGCAACTTGCCAGCGCACGTGAAGCGTGTCCGACGCGATGGCTGCGTCGGACACGTCGAAATACGCGTCCACGACGTTCGTCACACTCTGTGCGAACGGCCACGCCAAGTTGTGCACCGTCGTCAGCAGCGCGTACGTCGCACCCTCGAAACCCTGCTCGGCGACCTCCACAGTCACAAATCCGGCCACAACACTGCGCATTCCCTCTGGAATCGCTGCGAGTTGAGGGCCGCCGAGGTAGAACCACTCGCTGCGGACGAGGTCGAAGGTTGTCACCAAGTTCACTCCAATAAAGACGACGGTAGTGAAGAAGGAGCAAGTGAGCATGATCCAGCGCCAACTCGCGTTGAGGAAGTACTCGCGCATCAAGAACGTCGCGAAGACGACCAACGCCGTGGAGACGCAGCCGGCCAAGCTGCTGTTGAATGGCGTGACGCCCACCCAGAACTCCTGAATCGCTGCGAGGTCCGAGAAGCTCACGGACGTGAGGAACGAGTGCCAGAAGTGGAAAGCCACGAGCTGCCAGATCGCGCGTTGCTGCAGGATGCGCCACATTTCGTGCACGGGCGTGACTGGGATGGGTTTGCTTTTGCTGGTGTCGCTTGATCCTGCGCGGGTCTCGTCAAGGAAAAGCACTGTACCGCAGCACCCAACCAAAGCCACAGCAGCACAGCCCCAGAAGACGCTGTTCGGTGCCAAACTCCAGGAAAAGTCCCACCGTAGACTTCTCCGTTGAAGCTCAGCGCCGCGACAAAACCTGCGACCAAGCTGGCGCTGTACCGCACCATGTAGATCGTTGCTTGGGCTTGTCCACGCATCTCCATGGGCTCGAGCTGTGCCATCTCCACCATGACACCGTCGCAAGCCACGTCCGTCATGACGTATCCAGCACAAACGACGAGAAGGCGGAGCAGGTATTTACCACCCGAATCTGCAGCGTGTTCGTTCTCTACGACGCGCAAATGGACTTGACGCGTTCGTTGGATCTCACCCGACTTGTAGTATGGAGCTTCGATGGGGTTGTAGGCCAGCACTGCTAGTGCTGCAATGCTAATGAACCAGCCCATCAGCATGTACGGCTTTCGTCGGTAGCCGGCGATCGGCACGTGGTCGGACAGCAGTCCGAAGAAGGTCTTGTACGACCAAGGCAGACGCACCACTGTCGCTGCCGCCGATACTTGGAACCCGTCCATGTTGAGGTAGAGCTTGAAGAACGGGTACACCAGAGCCGGCAACAAACCGTTGAGGAAGCCGATGCACGCGTAGTTGACGAGCAGTCCAAAGCGAGTCGCGTCCAGCAAGTCCACGCTGCCGTCGTCACTGTTCGGCTCGGACCATCGCCTTGCCAGCGCCTTGCGACTCTTGCGCTGCTCCTCGGCGGCGATGTTGGGCTTCTGCTTCTGGTATCCGTCTTCCAGAGTTGCCGCCGTCGCCGCGAACGAGTCAGGCATTGCGACTGCTGAACCAACAACGGAAGGGCCCGAGCCCGCGAGAAGCGCATTGGCCTCTTCGTCGCTCGTGGTCATTCCCATCCAGTTGTGCAATAGCCGTCGGGAGTCGCTTCCTGTCTGCCGCACATTCCGTAAGTGTGTCGTTTCGAATCATCTTAGTTGTACTTCGTACTAGTACTACGTAGTAGTAAAACCAAGTACTACTAGTAGTACTTCGGGCTCCAGGGTCGGAGATCGGAAAGTTTGAGAAGAACACAGGGACACCGAAAGCGCTGAAAACGAGCTCACCGTAATGGGGCTTCGCCCACCGGTAGCTCGAAGTATCCATAGTATAAGAATTCTTATTCTAACTTCGTGTCAGGTATTCTTGCCTGTCTGATGTACTTCGAAGTATCTGTCAGACAACTGGGCCTTCTCCAACGCACGGTAACCTCTCACTTTGCCTCGCTTTGTTGTGTTCTGAATGCTTCGTCACTCGCCAGATACGGAAGCTGAAAAGTGAAATGTATTGAGAGCCTGCCTAACTTTCTGTAGGACCCAGTCTCCAATATTCAACGGCGCCCGATTACACCAGATCTGCAGCGACTGTGCTCGTCATGACGGCACTCTATCGGTGCAGGATGCTGTGTTTGTGACGATGATGCATCGCCAGCTCAACTCACCACAAGGAAACCAACACCAGCAGCGTCCGTTTTGCAACGGACGAATACGCAACGACTACAAGACTCTCTCCTGCATCCTAGGTAACTTCCATAGGGCTAGCTTTTCTACCACTTCATTTCAATCTATCAGTCTTCATTTTCCAGCTTTCAGCACAAGCCCTCTCCAGACTCCGTTCGTCTACAGATCACGTGACAATTTCGAAATTTGAGTGAAAACTCTGTGCGACCGTTTTTGAGGCACTACAGTGTATACACCGTTAAGTACGATTTAAGTGCATGCAACGACCCAAGACTCCCCGCCCTGCAGAAGACCCTCGCCGAATTTGAGACCTCGACAGCAGCCGCGGACTGACGAAGAAGGCATGGACCAAACGTCAAATCCTGGGCAGCCTGCACCAAGCACACCCCGCACGCCAGCACCGCAAGGGCAGCCTGCACCTTCCACGTCGCCGCCAACACCTCAGTCTGGGGCTGGCACTGGCGACAATACTGTCAGTCAGCTGATGCAGATGATGGCATCGCAGCAGTAGTCTATGCTGTTACAGCAGCAGCAATTTCAAGCATTCATGGAGCAGCAGACTACCTTCCAACGGGACATGTTCGAGCAACAATCTCGTGTGACCCGTCAGAAGTACAACCTTAGTTTCATGGACGAGCCGACGAAGATCTAGAGCTCTGGCTGTTCGCCATTGAAGAGCATCTCAGCGGCTATGCTCGTGAGCGCGACAGTTGTGACTCACGTTTCGTCGACATGGTCGTCCCGGTTTTGGGACCGGACGCCATGTCATGGTACCGAGAATTCAAGAACATCCGTGGTGACCGTCCTCGAACCTGGTTCCTGTTCTATTGAGGGTTGCCGGTTTTGGGTACTGTGTACCAGTTGTACCCATTAACCGGTTAACCCGAACCGGTCCAATACGTTCCCGCGATGATTATGGTACGTTGTTTACGCCACCGATGATTAGACGAGTAGGATGATTGGACGAGTACAGAGTGTTGGTGATTGGATGCACCAAATGATTGAATGCAGACTAGGTAGTGAAGACAGTGTAAGCTCCGATCAATCAATCACTTTCAAATCTTCATTCTACCCCTCAAGTGTCTTCGCTCCGGTCCCGCCGTCTGCGACGTCCCTCTCTCCGCTTCGTTCAAGCTTCGTGTCCTAGATCCATACCTTCCATCAGGTTATGAGCCCAAGCACCATGTCCTCTGCCCAAGACGCCTCGACCAAGGTCACCATTGACAAGTTCAACGGGGACAACTACGCGACGTGGAACCGCTACATGCGTGGCGTGTTCCTGCCCAAGTCGACGTGGCATGTGGTCAACCGCGAGACGACGCCAAGCTTCACGGACTCGCGGGCCAAGGACGACTACGTCAAGTCGAGCAACATCGCGTTCGGACTGATGTTGCTCCACATGGACGCGGACTACCACCATGTGGTCGACGACCGCGAGGAAGCGTGGGTTGCCTGGTCGCGCCTGAAGACGCTGTACGATGGTTCGCAGTAGGCTGGACGCATCTACCTGAAGCGCCAACTCTTCAGCATGGAGATGTCGGAAGGCGGCAACGTCTTGCATCATTGCAACGAGGTCCTCAACATCAGCGCCAAGCTCAGCAGCTTCGGCGCCAAGATGGAGGATGAAGACGTGGCGATCTGCTTGTTGCGCAGCCTCCCAAGAGCTACGAGAACGTCGTGCTCAACCTGGAGATGAGCAGCGCTGAACTACGGTCGCAAGATGTTGTGACGGTGCTCACGAATGAGCACATCAAGCGGCAAGGCGAGAAGACGGCGACGGTGAAGACGGAGAACGCGGCCAAGGCGTTCAACACCGACCGAGAGTCTCGCGAGTGTACGTACTGCGGAAAAGTGGGGCACATAGTTGACAAGTGCTGGACCAAGCAGAAGGACGAGAATCGGGGCCCAAGACGCGGCGGCAACGGCCGTGGACGCGGGGCCAACACTGCCCAGTGGCGAAACGACGACAACAACTACGACTACGGCTTTGATCGAGTTGCGTTCGCGGCTTCACTGGAGTGTGATATTTCGACGGGCAAGGATATGCTCGGGATGTGGGCGATCGACAGCGGCGCAACGCACCACATCTGCAACGACAAGGCCAAGTTCGCCCATTTGATTGAGCGGAACGAAGGCGAACTTTCGGTGGCCGACGGCAACAAGGCGGCCATCATGGGTGTGGGGACCATCGTGGGGTCCTGCCCAACGGCGACGAGCGCGATATCGAGATCAAGAACGCGCTGTACGTGCCAAGCATGAGCAAGAATCTGCTTTCGGTACCGCAGATCAACAAAAGTGGCAAGTTCAAGTGGTATCGACGGCACCAAGATGCAGATTGCGCACAAGGGCTCCAAGCAAGTGGTGGCGACGGCAAACCTCGTGGATGGACCCTACCGGCTGATGACGCCTCAGCGATCGGCGAATGCGGCGACGAGTGGCAAGATTGTCGACCTGCACGCGCGCATGGGTCACGCTCCAGTCGAGGTGCTTCGCAAGATGGTCGACAACCACATGATCAAGGACGCGAAGGCACCTTCCAAGTCGAGCGGACCAAGTCTGTGTCGCGGATGCCAGCAAGGGAAGATGGTTCAAAAACCGTTTCCAAGCAACCGTGACAAGTGTCGTTACGACACGTTCGAGCTGCTCCACTTCGACATCTGCGGACCCATGGAGGAAAACTCACTTGGTGGCAGCAAGTACCTGCTGCTGATCGTGGACAAAGCCAGCGGATGCATGAAGGGTTTCTGCCTGCGTGCCAAGTCGGAGAGCGAAGACTGCATCAAGACGTACATCATGAAGGTGCAGAAGCAGTTCGGCAAGAAGGTCAAGTTTGTGCGGCACGACGGAGCTCGTGAGTTTGCGACCAACTCGCTCAAGGACTTCTACGAAGACGAAGGCATCGAGCAGCAAACCACGGTTCCGTACGCGCACCAGACGAACGGCACGGCAGAGCGAGCTATCCGGACTATCGTCACGATCGGCCGCAGCATGCTGCATCACGCCAAGATGGACAAGTGTTTCTGGGCTGAGGCGGCCATGACGGCCATCTACGTGAAGAACCGCCTGCCGTCACCCAAGATCGAGCACAAGACTCCGTTCGAGATCGCTTACAAGTCCAAGCCGAGTGTGAAGCACATGCGTGTGTTCGGTTGTCGGACGTTCATCCTGACTCCGAAAGAGAAGCGGCTCAAGTGGGATCCCAAGGCTCGCGCCGGACTGTTCCTGGGTTACGAAGAAGTGTCCAAGGCGTATCGAGTTTATGACATCGAGGCGGGGCAGGTGGTTATCAGTCGCGATGTCAACTTCGATGAGTCGACATTTGGACTTTCTCCGACGATTTCCGATGAAGATGTCGACGATCTGGACTTCGATTCGCTCGACATCGATGACGACGGTTCGCGCCAGACGGAGTACAAGCAGGCAGGGAAGCGCAAGAAGCGTCCAAGATACGAAGATGAAGCTGCCAGTGGACCGCGCGCTGTGCGTCATCGACCTGGACTGGAAGAAGCAAGTGCGCCGAGCGACTCCTCTTCGCACCGAGCCTACGGAGATGAAGAAGAAAAGTCTGAGACCAAGATGAAGACGATGATTCGACTCCACCGGTGTTTTGGCGTGCCAGTGCCAACGCCGTCGAAGCAGCAGACTTATCGGAGCCGACGACGTTTCAAGAAGCTGTCAACGGTCCTGATCAAGTGCATTGGCGCAAGGCGATTCGCGCGGAACTCAAGTCGATGCGACTTCGTGGTGTGTTTCGTGCTGCCAAGTTGCCCAACGGACAGCGCGCCATCGGCACCAAGTGGGTGTTCAAGATCAAGCGCAAAGCGGACGGATCGATCGAGAAGTACAAGGCGCACCTCGTGGCCAAGGGGTTCAAGCAGAAGTACGGCATCGACTACACGGAGACGTTCTCGCCCGTGGTCAAGTACGTGACGCTGCGCATGATCATCGCAATCGCCAAGTACTTCGGCTGGCCTCTCGACCAACTCGACGTGGTGACTGCGTTCCTATACGGGATAATGAAGGAGCTGGTGTTCTGCGTGGTTCCTGAAGGCGTCGACTGGATGGTGACTTCGACTGCCTGGAATTGGTGAAGGCGATCTACGGTCTCAAGCAAGCTTCGCGCGTGTGGAACGAGACTTTCGACGAGTTCATGTGCTCTATCGACTTTCAAGTGTCGGCCTTCGACCCATGCCTCTACATCAAGTTTGTCGATGGTCACTGCGTGCTCGTGCTGGTATACGTGGACGACGTGCTGGTTACCGGAAGTTCACCCGAGCTGATCGCACGCACGAAGAAGGACCTCAAGACTCGCTTCGAGATGGCCGACAGCGGCAAGTGCGCGTTTGTTCTTGGGATCGAGTTGGTGGACGGCCCGGACGGCAGTGTGACGATGTGCCAGCGGCGCTATGTGGATGACATTCTCAAGCGCTTCGGCATGGACGAGTGCAAGGCCGTGGTGAGTCCCGTCGACATGAGCACTCGACTGGTTCCAAGCGACGCAGCGACCAAGGTGAATGCTCCGTTTCGCGAAGCCGTTGGTGCCCTGATGCACCTCATGACTGCCACGCGCCCGGACATTGCGTACGCCGTTGGCTATGTGTCGCGCTTCATGGAAAACCCTTAAGAGGAACACTGGGTTGCGGTCAAGCGTATCTTTCGCTACCTGCAAGGCACCAAGACGCATGGTATCTACTTCAAGCCGGGTGACGACGTTGACTTTCGCGGTTACTCCGATGCGGACTGGGCTGGCGACCTCGCGAATCGCAAGTCGACTTCCGGCTACACGTTCATGCTGATGGGTGCGCCAGTGAGTTGGGGCAGCAAGAAGCAGTCAAGTGTTTCGCTGTCTACAAGCGAAGCAGAGTACATCGCGCTCAGCCTGGCGATTCAAGAAGGCAAGTGGATTCATCGCCTGCTGTGCGAGATTCTGGTATCTGCCAACGAGACTGGTCCCGAGCTCAAGATTCGCGAAGACAACCAGTTGTGCATCAAGATGACGAAGAACCCAGTGAACCACGGCCGCGCCAAGCACATCGACATCAAGTACCACCACATCCGCGACGAAGTCAAGCGTGGTGAAGTGAAGCTCGAGTATTGCGAGACTTCTGTGATGCTGGCGGACATCATGACGAAGGCGCTCCCGGGACCTCGCCACACGGACCTGACGGCTGCTCTCGGCATCCACGCGTGTTCGCATTGAGGGAGCGTATTGAGGTTTGCCGGTTTGGGTACTGTATACCAGTTGTACCCATTAACCGGTTAGCCCGAACCGAACCAATACGATCCCGCGATGATTATGGTACGTTGTTTACGCCACCGATGATTAGACGAGTAGGATGATTGGACGAGTACAGAGTGTTGGTGATTGGATGCACCAAATGATTGGATGCAGACTAGGTAGTGAAGACAGTGTAAGCTCCGATCAATCAATCACTTTCGAATCTTCATTCTACCCTCAAGTGTCTTCGCTCCGGTCCCGCCGTCTGCGACGTCCCTCTCTCCGCTTCGTTCAAGCTTCGTGTCCAAGATCCATACCTTCCATCATGTTCAAACAGCAAATCAGAATCCGCTTTCGAGATAGCGATTTCGAGTTTAAGTTGCTCTCTAAGTTGCACGACCTTCAAGTGACCGGTACTCAGCAAGAGTATACCTCGAAGTTCCTACTCCTGCTGTCCCAGTCCTCGCTTGAACTGCCTGAAATGTTGAAGCGCTGGTTCTACCAGCAGCACTTGCGTGGAGATACATCCAGCCATATCTCTCAGAATGTGCCAGCTACGCTGCAAGAAACGATCGAGCACGCTCAGCGTTACGAGGATGCTCGCAAGCCTTTCAAACCTCGACTGAATCAGAATCAGAAAAGTGCAACTTCAACACCACCTCGGCCAGATAACTCACAAGGTTCGGCACGGTCTAATACTTGGAAGAGCAAACCCGTCTCGGGGACCAGCCAACCGGAAACGGCAGGCTTCGTGCCCACTTACCATTCCTGTGGCGTCGTTGGTCACATCGCTCCTGCTTGCCCAGATCGGAAGACGGGCAGCGGTGGGCATAAAAAAACTAGGTGGCTCGGCGGGCTGGCGCCCCACCGAGCCTGACGCGGCAGCCGCTTGTCATTCTACTGCACGCCGTCAAGCCAATTCGCGGCCTTCCGGTTCGCTACACAGTTTTAATTATGGAACTGACGAAGCAATCACCAAGCCGACGAATCAGAAAATTTATGGCTACCTAGAGCAGCGAGGTCTCGTCAATGACCGTCCTGCATCTGCTTTTATCGACAATGGCGCTTCTTTCAACGCCGTGTCCCCACGTCTCGTCGAATCCATGCAGTTGACCACGCGCGAGTACTCGAAACCCCTGATAATTCGTTTGGGCGGCGGGACAACCACCGTCATCCCGAGGCGTGTGGTCAATCTTAAGTTTAATTTGGAGGGGTTCCCTCTAAATAATTTCAAGGCATTTGTGCTGGACATCCCCGAAGGAAAGGATATCCTCCTTGGTATGCCATGGCTCGTCGACACAAACCCAGACATCGATTGGAAGCTCAAGACTGTCCAGCCTCGCAATCAGAAGTCGTCGAGTATTGCTTTTCACGCTTGTGTTCCTGTCCGCCCGGCCAGATACGTCGCCGGTCGTCGTCGAGACAGCTCTACCAAATCGAGCCATTCGGACGAGGTTGCCCTCCTCAACTATTATTTCGTCCATGGGCACACTTCGCCAGTTGGCAAAACAAAATTTGTGCGCCCTCGGCACCTCAAACGGCTGCTTCGCGAAAGTGACAATGAGTTTTGTTTTTTCATCAATCCCAGTGACGAGCCTAGCAAGGCAGAACAAGCGTGGGAGAAGCTCAAGACGTCGCCCGTGTACCCACTGGTGAGCAAGTTTCGCGACAAAGTTTTTCGATCGCATTTGCCGGCCGTTCCACCCACTCGCCAAGTCGGTATGGACGCAAAAATCGAGTTAGTCGATGACTCGCCGATCCATCGCAAGCAATTCCCAGTCTCCGCCGAGCAACGGGAGGCTATTCGTGCTTGGACTACGGAGATGCTGTCTGCCAAGATGATTTGCCCGTTTAGTTCACCATACTGCGCCCCGACTTTTTGTGTGAAAAAGAGCAACGGTGAATGGAGAATAGTTCACGACTTCCGCGGTCTGAACACGAAAATCCGCGTACCAGCCACCCCAATTCCTCGCAAGGATGATATCTTTCGAGCGATGGCCAAGGGTAAATTATTCTCGGCTGTGGATCTGCTTTGGGGATTTTTCCAGGTCAAGCTGGTCGAAGAATCCATACCCTTCACAGCTTTCGCCACACCGGACGGCCTTTTCGAAAATCTGGTTACTCCGATGGGAATTTCAAGCAGTCCCTCATCTTTTAATCGATTGGTGCAATTCGTGTTCTCCGATCTGCAGTCCTGCTGCCAGACATATTTCGATGACCTTTTCGTCTTATCTGAGACCGATTCTATGGAGGGATCACCTCGCCGCGTTGGAAAAGGTATTGGTTCGGTGCGATGAACAGCAGCTTTACATCAAAATCGAGAAGTGTACATTCTGCTCAACCGAAATCCCTTGTCTTGGCGATTTTATCGGCAAGGACGGCGTGCGGATGGATCCAAGCAAGGTCCAAGTCATCCGAGACTAGCCAACTCCACGCACGAAACAGGAATTGCAATCGTTCCTTGGTACATGCGTTTACGCGATGAAATTTTGTGACGGCTTTGGCGAATTGATCGCGCCGCTGACAGAGTTAACCAAGGGAAAGAGCCGCCGAGACCCAATTTCGTTTGGAGCCGTCGAGCGCAAGGCATTCGAAGGACTCAAGCAGATGCTCGCTGCTCCACCAATTCTCGCACATCCGGACTTCTCCAAGCCTTTTCACGTTAGCATGGACGCCTCAGATTTTGCGATCGGTGGGTATTTATTCCAACTTGATGATTCCGGACGCGAGCACATCATCGCGTTTAACGGACGGAAATTATCCCAAGCCGAACTCATCTACCCTACACGCGAAAAAGAACTTCTACACCTTTGCCCGTCCATGTTGGAAATAACTGCAAGCAATATGAGCACAAATTTTAATTATTGGTGAATGTGATATTTACAGTACTATTATCGCATTCAAAGTGAACAATCCCGCTAGCAAAGTGAACAGGGGGAGTACAAACCACCCATTGCTGCATTTGCACAAAAACTTCTTCCCGCCCAAACAAGCACGCACGCGCGCGCATGACAGTCATTTCGCAATTAATCAGCTCCCCATCGGATGCCTTCGCAGGCCACCAGGCGCAAGCCGACTCCGTGCGAGAAGTTGCGCGTCCTGGACGCGTACCGGTCTGGCCGCTCGGACTGGCTCACCGTCGCGGCCAATAATGGCATCAACCGCACGACTACGCCGACGTAGTTGGCGCTGTGGCAGCACTTTACTTGAGGCCAGCTCGGGCCTTGTTCCGCCCGAGCACGAAGCTCTTCCGCCCGAGCACGAAGCTCTTCCGCCCGACGACGCGCTTTCTCCGCCTTCTTGGCAGCCGCTTCCTTTCGCTGTCCAGCAAGTTCCTTGTTTCTTTTGGTCTCGTCCAGCTTGAACTGCATCTCACGCTGACGTTGGTCCTCCTCGACGCCGAGCTGAGTCTCGATCGGTCGGCGCGAGTTGGCGAACAAGGTGCGAGCGAACTGAGTTCGCTCGCAGCTTGTCGAATACTTGTCCCTTTCTCCCCCTGTTCACTTTGCTAGCGGGATTGTTCACTTTGAATGCGATAATAGTACTGTAAATATCACATTCACCAATAATCAAATTTTGTGTTCATATTGCATGCAGTTATTTCCAACATGGACGGGCAAAGGTGTACAGCAAAAAGTGTAATTAGTGTGGGCCACAGTAATTGCGCCTTCATCATTTTCAAACGCACTAGTCAAATAGTGTGGGCCACAGTAATTGCGACGTTTAAATTTCCAAGATTTTAGAAAAGACGCGGTATATATCTGTGGACACGTACGTCCTGGTCGCCACGTACGACATGGTGGTCACGTACGTCCTGGTGGCCACGTACGTCCTGACAGTGCTACAGTTGTCGAAGTATCGCGTCAATCTCATCCGATTCCTCTTCCTCAAGCTGACTTTCCACTTCCACGTCCGTCGGCAGATCCTGTTTACCGTCAAACTCTTCGCGGTACTTGTCCACGAGCACTTGGAGGTGTTCCGAGAGTTGAGACTCTTCCCATTTGCCATTAAGACCGATAGATAAACCACACATCATCATGGCTTTTCGTGGATAGAGAATTCCATCTTTGTCTCTTTTGATGCTGATAGCGCGAACGCAACGAGCTGCTAGCTCAAGGAAAAAATGTTTACCGGGGTTCTTGAGTTTTCCAGAAGCCTTCCCTGATCCTGGTTTATCCGAAAAGCTGCCTTCGACCGCCAAACGTATTTTCTCCTTGTGCCACTCGTCGGTCCACATGTCCTTGATGGCCTTAATGATAAACGAATCGGCGGGCTGGCATAGGTGCGTTGAGTTAGCGGGCAAGAATTTAACGCTCATCTTCTTTGCCTCGAGAATATCATCACATTCATCCGCTTTGTGGCCGCTTGCATTGTCCATATAGACAACCTGCTTTTGATCACGAGGATGGCGTCGGTTGCAGAGGTTGTTTTGTAGCCATATACGAAACAATCGCTGATCCATCCACCCTTTTGGCCCACTGCGGTAAGTCACCCTTGATACATCATCCGGAACTTTTTGAATTGGATAACTTGATTTTTGGTTTTGAAAGATCAGCATTGGCGGTTCAATTCTTGCACTTTCACCACCCCGTATCTTCAGTACGAGTGTCATGCCCTCCCCTCACTAACCACATCGTGGTAGCGAATTGTCTTATCGCCACGAAAGCCAAGGGTTTTTGTTGTTGTCCATATTGATCACGAAATGCGCTTCATCCATGTTGAAAACTGTGTTCTCATCCAATTCTCCACTTTCAAACGCACGCTTTAGCTTTCCAAGATGCGCAGCAACACTTCGCTCGATTGCTTCCTCTTTCGCTGGGCTACATTCCAATTTGCCGCACTGCCTCCGCGATACTATATCGAAACACGCACAAAAATGCTGAATCCCGCGGGGTCACACGATCTTTCAGCATGACCCCTTTTCATCGAGTGTTGTAGCACGAAACTGACCTACAGATACGCTCAGCAGGTGAATTGCAATTTTCGTAGCAACGCTCTTGAGAGTTTTACTCCTGTCTTTCGCAGACGATAAAACTCACCAAGGAGCTCACTGTACAGCCACTCAACCCACGGCGCGCGCTTACGTCCCCTCCCAGAAGCAGCTTTAAGTCTCATTCGTTTTTTGACACCGCATTGCACTTTGACCACCGATTTCCGGTTTTTGGCGGTGCGTTGGTCCCGCTCCTTCCACCAGCGACTCGCTTTCTGCAGGTTTGCCTTCTGGTTCCCAGTAAAAATAGTAGGAAACTTTGCTACAGCTTTTGAAGATAGTCGAGACTTTCCATCGTCATGCAAATTCTGCATGTACCGCACTACTCGCGCTTTGTCGGTAAGCGTTGCGACTGATTGGGGTGCACGACGCTGGGAATGAAATGCGATACCACGAGGACTACCGCTGGTACTGTCGATTGTGGCGGCAGCCACTGCACGTGTTCGTACTTGCCATTTGAGCTTGCATCCTTTCGCTTTGTTTTCGAACTGAGATGAGATGACTGGTCGTCCGATGAACGTGTGCAAATAGTGTGGGTTGTTGGGCCTCTGCCACGAGAGCAAAATTAGTGTGGCCTATACTAATTGCGCACCCACGCTATTTGCGAACCCACACTAATTACACTTCTTGCTGTAGCAGCACTTCACGCGATGCGAACCTGGAAGGTTTACCTCATTGACCGTCCATTCTTCATCAACACCGATCATCGGACGATTGAAGGTATTTTGCAGCAGCAAACCTGCTCTCAGAGACTTGCTCGCTGGCTCAACGAGTTAGCTCTCTTTCAGCCACAGTTCAAGTGGGTCCCAGGTTCAACAAATGTTGTTGCCGACACAATTTCTCGCAATCCAGACTGGAACGACGGCATCAGCAGAGCAGTGAGCCTTTCATCCCTGTTACGGTCTCTCACCAGTCAAGAATCTGCTGCGGATGAGGCGCTTTTTGCACAGTCGAATTCAACAGCACCTGATATTGCAGCGGAATGCAGTCGCCTGTATGAATCGGATAAATACTTCGGACCCATTTGGCGATCTCTCACTAATGGACCTACCGATATGCCCAAGAATCAGCGCTTCGAGCTGTCTGATGGTGTACTTTTCTTTCGAATTCGTCCTGGGGCGGCGCGCTTGTGTGTTCCATCCAACAGCGCACTCAGAAATTTAATTCTTCACGAGGAGCACGGAACGCCAACTCGCGGACATCCGGGTCAAGCCAAGACACAACTTTTGGTGGCATCTAAGTACTATTGGCCTGGCATGGTCAAGAGTATTCGCTCCTACGTTGAAAGCTGCGAATTGTGGCAGCGAAACAAATACATTCGGGGAAAACCAACTGGGCACCTCCATCCTCTCGAAATCCCGGAAGGACGCTGGACATACATCAGCATGGACTTCATGACAAGATTGCCCGAGACAGAAAATGGTTTCGATGCCATTCTTGTCGAATTTTACGTCTCAAAGCTGCGGCCGTACCATTTTGACCCGTCCTCCAGTCGTATCAATCGAATCCAGCCCCTTCTCACGGCGGATGGAACTATTGGACACCTGGTCTCTTCAATTACCAAGCACCGCAAGCGCAACAGACAAACAGAATATCGTGTCCAGTGGCAAGATTCAACAATCCAGCCTTCATGGGAACCATTGTCGAATTTGGGCCAAGTCATTGGTCTTATTCGTCGATATCTCGACACACTGACACACTACCAAAAACCCGCGCTACCGCTCGTCTACGGGAGGAACTGTGACGATGATGCATCGCCAGCTCAACTCACCACAAGGAAACCAACACCAGCAGCGTCCGTTTTGCAACGGACGAATACGCAACGACTACAAGACTCTCTCCTGCATCCTAGGTAACTTCCGTAGGGCTAGCTTTTCTACCACTTCATTTCAATCTATCAGTCATCATTTTCCAGCTTTCAGCACAAGCCCTCCTCCAGACTCCGTTCGTCTACAGATCACGTGACAGTGTTTGTCGGCGTGTATCTCCGCAGGGACCAGATTATGTTTGAAGCACCTCGCCACTGAAAGCTAAGCTGCCTGACAGGATCGTCACAATCTTTCCGACAATACGCTTGAGATCCTGTTTGAGCGGAGTTTTCGTGGCGCATGAAACGAGCGAATCTGTCTCGTACATGAGGCAAGGTGGGCCAATACCGAGTTCGGGGTAGGTGAGCTGGACAAAGGTCCATGAACAGTAGTCAGTCAAAATGCCACTGACAAGCTTTTTGCCCTTGCTCTGGGTGTTCAGAATCTCCATTCCTACAACCACTTGCGATATTCCAGGTTGATGCAAGGGGCCTTTTGTTGACGAAGTTACCAATCCTGGCTTCTTCACCTCCATCAAACAAACGAAGTCATCGCCCTCGCGTAAAATAAAATCAGCTTTGCCGTGGGAGTCCACCCTCTCGTCCTTGCTGCGCATGTCGTGTTCACCGCAGACCATTAACCCAGATGCGTTCGTCGCAATGATACTCGAGAATAAAGTAAACAGCGCCCACGAAACTTCTCTCTCGTTTTTACGCTTGGTAGTGCGTTGAGGGCATCAATCAAGGAATTGTAAATAGATGTCATGGAGGCGGCGGGTACAGCAGAAACCAGCAGACCGGGTATGCCGTGCTTTGGAGTGTAAGACTTCTCCACGTTTTTCCAGACAATGTCACTGAGTGCGATCGGCTTTGTATCTCCACGGCTTGTCTTCTGCTTTTTAAATTTGCGTTCAAATCATCCCAGTGAGCTTGAGGTCTGTGCTTTCCAAGTGTTGACGGAAGCGCGACGCGTACCTTGAACTCTGAAATTACGATCAGAACATGAATCACATTGGTGCGTGGTGCCATGTCAAAGTTTATCTTAATCGTCGTACCCAGTCGAATTTCTTCAGCGGTCATTAGATCGCGTACACGCTTTGTTGCATCTCCAACTTCAAGGCCCTCGCCATCTTCTCCTTTTGACTTCAGCCACAAGCCTCCCACCTCCGCCTTGACCAGCTTAAAAGGGGCGATACCCTTCAGGTGAACGTTTTTCTTGCAAGCTTCTTTGAGGTCACAAATTCGCTCATCTTCACCCATGGCAATTCGAAACAAACTTCCAGAGATACCAAGAACCACGCACACAATTTGCCTTTTAGGAGGAAAAGCTATCATGTGGACCGAGTCCCCTGGTGAGTTCAAGGGAAAATATGTTTTCACTGTCTCCTGGGTGGCCACCACCACCTGATTGTTCTCCAGGATATCGCCAATAGGCGATGTGTTTCCTTCCAACAACGCTTCTACATCTCGAGATGCCGCTGATAACCAGGTGCCGTCTCGGATAGCTGGTACGAGCTGAAAATTGTCGATGTCCATGCCTCCATAATCATCTGGATGTTCTTTCGCGATAAGCTGTTTCAACTCTTTCGCAGATGCGTTAACGTTGGCGTAAACGACCACAACGCGGCCAGGAACACCTATACGAGGAACCACGCACATGATTCGCCTTTTAGGAGGGATAGCGATCACGTGAATCGATTTGTTTGGTGAGTACAATGGAAAATATACTCGCACGGTCTCCAAGATGGCCATCACCTGATTGTTCTCCAGGATGTCGTCTATAGGCGCCATATTTCCATCCATTAATGCCTCTGCATCTCGAGATTCCGATGGTAACCAGGTGCCGCCTCGGATAGCTGGTACGAGCTGAAAATTGTCGATGTCCATGCCTCCATAATCATCTGGATGTTCTTTCGCGATAAGCTGTTTCAACTCTTTCGCAGATGCGTTAACGTTGGCGTAAACGACCACAACGCGGCCAGGAACACCTATACGAGGAACCACGCACATGATTCGCCTTTTAGGAGGGATAGCGATCACGTGAATCGATTTGTTTGGTGAGTACAATGGAAAATATACTCGCACGGTCTCCAAGATGGCCATCACCTGATTGTTCTCCAGGATGTCGTCCATAGGCGCCATATTTCCATCCATTAATGCCTCTGCATCTCGAGATTCCGATGGTAACCAGGTGCCGCCTCGGATAGCTGGTACGAGCTGAAAATTGTCGATGTCCATGCCTCCATAATCATCTGGATGTTCTTTCGCGATAAGCTGTTTCAACTCTTTCGCAGATGCGTTAACGTTGGCGTAAACGACCACAACGCGGCCAGGAACACCTATACGAGGAACCACGCACATGATTCGCCTTTTAGGAGGGATAGCGATCACGTGAATCGATTTGTTTGGTGAGTACAATGGAAAATATACTCGCACGGTCTCCAAGATGGCCATCACCTGATTGTTCTCCAGGATGTCGTCCATAGGCGCCATATTTCCATCCATTAATGCCTCTGCATCTCGAGATTCCGATGGTAACCAGGTGCCGCCTCGGATAGCTGGTACGAGCTGAAAATTGTCGATGTCCATGCCTCCATAATCATCTGGATGTTCTTTCGCGATAAGCTGTTTCAACTCTTTCGCAGATGCGTTAACGTTGGCGTAAACGACCACAACGCGGCCAGGAACACCTATACGAGGAACCACGCACATGATTCGCCTTTTAGGAGGGATAGCGATCACGTGAATCGATTTCTCTGGTGGGTTTACGGAAAAATATGTTCCCACTGTCTCCAGGGTGGCCATCGCCTCGTTTTCCTCCAGGATGTCGTCCATAGGCGCCGTATTTCCATCCATTAATGCCTCTGCGTCTCGAGATGCCGCTGATAACCAGGTGCCGCTTTGGATAGTTGGTACGAGCTGAAATTTGTCGGTGTCCATGTCTAGATAATCATCTGAATGTACTTTCGCGATAAGCCGTTTCAACTCTTTCGTCGATATGCTGGTATCTGTGTTGACGGTCACGGCGCGGCCCGGAGCTCCTACACCGAGAACAAGGCAGTTGATGCGCCTTGTCGGAAGCACAACCAGCAGAGAAATCGTACCCATCGGAGGATCGGGAAAGTAAGTCGCTATGGCCTCAGGAGATCGCATCTCATGACAGGCCAATCTGTCAATAGCCGACACATCCCCCTTTCCAATGCTAGGGCTTCAGGTGATGTCACTTGCAGACCTGAGTTTCCATCACCCACACGATAAACTTTAACTCTGTCTGGTTCAATCTCCTCAATCCCTTCGTTATTTAGGATATCTCGCTTGACGTCATCGATGGTTCCCTCGTTTTGCACAGTCACGAGCTTCGCGCTACCTGTCTCCCCGCCTTCACGTAAGCTAGCTGCATTCTTCTTCTTTGGAGAATTCTCGACAGCTTTTGACCTAAATTAAGTTAAGTACGAATATGGGGTAGCACGTTCGGATTAAGTACGGCTTCTCACCCCTACCGTACATTAAATTTCTTAGTCGTGACAAGATGAAGTTGGTGTGCGCGATGGCCAACGTGGTGTGCAAAGTCATTCTCGTGGATGTGGACCCGAACGCAAGTGCAGCAGACGTGAAGGAGGCGATCAAGAAGGAGGAGCCCTTCTATCTGGGTGATACGGACGCCCAACAACTGCAGCTATTCGCTACGAGCCGAGACGGAGAGTGGCTTTCGTCTGGATCGAGAGAGATCGCTGCATTGACGCGACAAGATGATGCATCCTTTGTTGAAGACTTGCTGCAGCATGAGCTGGACGCAGAGAAAGATGTTCAAGATCTCTTTCCATCGTCGCTTCCACAGGACACGGTGCACTTACTTGTCGTGTTGCCGACGAAGCGCATTGAGTACATGCTCGCAGGGTTTAGTGGCGCAGCATTGTCTGTGGACGCAAATCGTGGCGCTGATTTTAAAGAGCTGAAGCAGTTGATCATGCAGGACTCGCGTCTCAGAAATCAGCAGCAGATTAATCTCTTTCTGGCTAAGCGTCGTGGCCGCTGGTTGCAGTACGACAGCCTCGACGAAAAGATGCTGATGGTCGGGGATGTCACTTGCAATGTTAGGAAGATGCTGGCGACCGAGGAAATTAACTCGGACGCAACAGTGGATCAAGTCTTCGGGGTGTTGCCTCGCCCACGCTGTGTGCACCTGCTGGTTACCGTTCCGGGACGCCAGCTTCGTGACGCATTGCCAGGCATCCTGGGTAAGAAACGCGTCCAAATGCACTGGAACGATATGAATTATACTGTTTTGGAAAGGTTAAAGCCGAGTGCAGACGAACCTGTAAGTCTAAATAGACTGCGCTGGGACGACATCGGACATTTTTACGAACAGGAAAGGTACGAGGTGACGCCTCAAATTGTACCCGACGATTGCTTCGAGTACATTCAGACAAAAGTGAGCCAAGCCATTAACGCAACAGGAGGGATGCAGACAAGTGCCGAGATCTCGTTCGTCCTGTTTGCTCTCTTCGCGAGTATCATCTCAAAAAGTGCGAGAGGCATGAAAATTTACGGAAAGCGCTACTTCGCGAGCCCAGATGGCAGGCTGAATGTGGGCGGCGAGATGGATTTCGTCTTCGGTATTGACTCGCGTTCTGTTTGCCTGATGGATTCTCAGAGGGCTGTTCGGAACGTATTCGGGGGCAACAGCAGCGGAGGTGACGACGAAGAAGACGAGTCGTTTGATGAAGCGCAAGAGTTGGAAACGGGGTTGGCCCAGACAGTTTTAGGGATGGAATTACTGAATGCTCAAGGGGTGGTAAGGTGGCCACAGGTATCGTGACCAACTTTAACTACTGGACGTTCGTCCGACTCGAATACTGCGAAAATGGCTACCATCCGACAGTGTTCACGGACGAGGACCATCTCGACTTTGCTTTTCTCCAATCCCGACGGACGAGTCCCTGAAGCGCATGGTCGGCAAAATCCTGTCTCTCTTCACAGTAAGTTGAGCTACATGCTCAAAAATCGGGTTTCATCTTTAGAAATCCAAAATTGAGGTATCCGTTTCTATCTTGTTTAGAAATCTAAAATTGAGGAGCTAAAGCGGGTTTCGTCTTTTAGAAAGAGAGTGAATCGAGTACCCGTCTGGAAATTGGGGGGTGAATGCACATAAAACGGCAACGGAGGCGAGCGTGTGCGAGCACGCGCAGCCACAGTAAACCCGCGCGGGGTACCCGCGTTTACCAGGGCCGCGCGTATTTGCGGAGGCGGGCCCAGCGCCGAGCTCAACAGCGAGCCGAGCCTTGTACTCGCCAGGAGTTAGAATCTTTTTACCCGCAGGAGCGCAGCGACTACGTTTGCGACGCGGAGCAGAGCAAAGATGACACCCGTCCTCGTCAGAAAGTACATTTCGATGTCTTACTTACTGTTTGTAAGGAGCACCCGTCTCCAGACAGGTGCAGCAACACGTGCCTTTTAGAAATCAAAACAAGTATTTCGTTTCTAAATCGGGTTGGAAATCCAAAAATCGAGTTTCTTACTGCATCGCGAAGATGCTGCACTCGGTGTACGTCATCAACAAGGCCGGAGGGCTCATCTACCAGCAGGACCTGAGCCCCGCCGCGCCGAAACTGAGCTCCAACGACCACCTGCGTCTGGGCTCCACTTTCCACAGCATGCATGCGATCGCGGCCCTCGCAGCGCCCACAACTTCGGGCGGCATCGACAGCTTAGAAACCGGCACCTTCCGGTTGCAGTGTCTACAGACGCCCACGGGGCTCAAATTCTTCATGACGGCCGCTTTGGGTACACCGGGTCTGGACGTGGCGCTGCAGGCCGTATACGAACTATACGTGGACTACGTGCTCAAGGTACCCACTGGCCCAAATAAGATTTCTAACTAGCATTTCTAACGTATTATTTTTTGTTCTGTTTTGGCAGAACCCGTTCTACGAGCTCGAGATGCCCATCCGCTGCAGTCTTTTCAATACGGGATTAAAAACATTCGTGGACAAGTTCAATCTTGAGAGCGGCCGTCGTCGTCCGCAGACGAGCAGCGGCACCGACGTCTTCTACTGAGCACAAGCGGTGAGCTCTACACACAGAAGTAATGTGGTTGTATTGATTTTTTTACGTATGATGGTGGCCGAGTTACTGTTGTTTTTAGTGCTTTTAGTGTTTCTAACTGCTACTGGGGCCCTGTAACGCGGTGGTGTCGATATCCTCGATATTGAGCATGAACGACCCGTCTCCGCAGAATTTGTCGTGGAGCCACGCGCCGTCATAGCACGAGCTGTCGGTGAAGCTGTAGCGACCGGTTCCGTGACGTGAATCGTCTTGCCAGTCGCCTTCGTACACGCAGCCGTTGGCATATTTGCACTCTCCGCGGCCGCAACGCACTCCGCCCACCCATTTGCCATCGTAGTGCGCTCGAGTCCGAGCGTCGTCAAACACGCCGAAGCCATTGCGTCGACCGTTGCGCCATTCCCCGCGGTACACGGAGCCGTCGCGCAGCGTAGCGACGCCATGTCCAGAACGCCGGCCATTCTCCCAACTGCCCTCGTACACCTCGCTGGAAACGTGGTGGTGACTTTCTCCGTGGCCGTGAGGAACCCCATTTTGCACTTCGCCGATGTACCGGCACACCCCATTTTGACCATCGTCGTATCCCTCTAGGCAGCTCTTTTCACGGGTATCAAGAGCGTCGTCGAGCCACGAACCCTCGAGTTTGGTGCCGTCGGAGAACGTAAGCGTCCCTGCTCCGTGTTTTCGATCCTGCACCCACTGGCCTTCATACTTGGTTGGTTGCCGCTGTTGAGCCTTGGCGTCTGACTCATGATATTCGTAGATGCCATATCCATGACGTTGATCACCTTCCCACTGACCGGCGTAGGTATCTTGACTACTGGCATAGCGCATGACACCTTGGCCGCAGCGCTGATCTTCACGCCAATCTCCCTCATATTCGTCACCGTTGGCATAGGAGCATTTCCCTTTGCCATTACGCTGTGTCTGATCTGCGTTCATTTCGCCGACGTACACGTCTCCATTGTCCAAGGTCTTCGTCTTTATGGGGTTCGCATCGACTTGTCGCTGGGCTGCTTCCTCTGCTTCGCTTGGGAATCCTGCTGGCGTCTCCCAGAAATCAAGCGCCGTCGTTGAGTCAAGAAAATGCTGTTCGAGTTGATCCTCTTGTGGAGTTGTGACACCGCCGAACAGGAAGAATCCCCGTTTGTCGGGGTGCACAGCCAACGCGTGCCCCATGTAACTCGTGATTTCAGCGGTTGGTACAAGAATCTCACGAATTCGCGAATGCTGGGGCTCAAGAAGGATCATGGACGACGACTTCAACGCTGGTTCGTACTCGGAAAACCCACCGAAAATCACGACAACCTCTTGCGGTTCACAAGGCTTTCCACCGACGTCCCCGTCCTTAATTCGACGGACCAAATGCGTGTCTGCGTCAATTGGAAGATGTAAGGCTAGTACTGTGGCACAGCATCTTGCTGTAAGAACGCGTGGCACAGAGCTTTCAGGGTCTTCAATGCCGGTGGTTATGATTGTCCAAGTGTTCGCGGTTAAATCCAAGATATGAATGCCCGAATTTAGTGCTGGAGTGAGGGGATCAGCGTGTTGTCTGCCTCCGACAACTAGAACCTTGTCACCATCGCCGATGGTAACTGCATTATGAAACACCAAAGGCAATGGGCTGTTGCCTGTGGGCTGCATTACCGGTCAGAAGAAAACAAATAATGGTCAGCACAAACATTGGAAGAGGTAGGAAGAAGTGCTGACGAACCGAGAGCTGCACCCAACGAGGCTTCTGTCCTGCAACATTCACTGCGAGCATCCAGATATCGGACAAAATTGCTCCACGTGAGTTTTTCCCTCCGAGAATGAGCACGCCTTGAGTTTGTGGGCTTTCAGGGTCGCTTGGAGTCTCACGGTAGTGCACTGCAGCACTAGCGTGCCATGCTCTCTCACTCGGAGTAGGAACTGGGGGAATGTTAGGATCTGTACCATCACCAGTGATAGGGGAGATGTCGGTGCAGTACAGGACTTCATCCTCGTAGCTGATTTCGTACACATCTCCATTGAGCTGCAAAGGCCCAGAGCCAGGAATCAGTTCGCCACCAAAGGTGTAAACTTTCATGCCCAGCGTGACCACGGAGTGGCCGATTCGATTGGTGAGTTCACCATGGACGTCATAACCGGTTAACCATTTTGCGCTGACCATGTCGAAGAGATCGAGTCGCGACACATTCGTGAAATTCTCACTCGGTAGCTGTTCTTTTCCCCCGACTATGACAGCACTGGCAACAAACACAATACAAAATGCATTAGTATTGCCGGGATACTGAGTACGAAAGGCAGGGAGGGACCACACTCACATGTGGCCGTTTAGAGTTCCGGCGCAAGCACCAAACAAGCTGAAGACCTCGTGTGGCCCCGGCTGCTTCCTCTCGAGTGATCGTGATACGTGGGTTCCCCACGCAGTGTAGTCATGAGACTTCATTTGTGCAGTGATAGAAGCAGCGTGAGCAATAGCATAAACAGTAAGACCAGTTGTCCATTAACAAGGACCCTCACCTCAAGCCACCCCAACTCCTGACCATTTAATGTCATGGCCAACTTCGCGCTGTAGATCCAACAATGAAGAGTCGTGACGCTGCTAACAGAGGGCACCTTCATCTCTCAAGCATTTGATCAAGTATTTTTGGCGTCAAGCCAAGCCACGGTGTGGTGAGCATTGCGCTATCTCGTCCAGCCTGAACTTGCTCGGTGGAGCCTTCTTCATCATGATTCTCGGTGCGATTGCTGCGAAGTTGGGGGCGGGCGCCATTGCGAGAAAAGTTCCTCTGGAAGATGCACCAGTACCTGCTCCTCAAGTTGCACCACCACAGCAGAAACAACGTCCGAATGAAGCGATTTTCAACACGCAGTTCACGACAGCGGGGAAGCGATTTCTGACCAAGATCAAGAAGAATCGCGCCATGCAAGTCGACCGGCGAACACGCGGCTTTCAACTCGGTCTCGAACAACGCAAAGTGGTGGTCGACCCCTTCACAAGTGGCCACTACGGCGTTATGATCGTGGACCCGGACATGCAGCGACGCGAAAACCTCGCTGACGACCTGGAGCAGCGGTTTGAGATCTTCGTCGCGCCAAGCAACGAGCGCGCGTTCGCCCTGCTGGCGCTTTTCCAGGTGAATTTCGTGTTGCTCCGTCTGGACATTGGGAACGACCAAACTGCAGCAACGAGTCCAGCGCTCGCGTTCCTGCGTGAAATGAAGCGAACGTGTTTCCGGACGCCCGTCGCAGCGCTCGTTGATTCTTCGTTTACTACGGACCATGAAGCACAGAAGCTGTTAGCTCGTGCATTGCAACAGGGAGGAATTTGTGGCTACTTTGAAGAAGGCCTCGCTCCCGACCTACTGGCTGAACGAATTGCCAAGCTTCTGCGCTCGCTTTCAGTAGCGCAGAATGAACTTGGCCGATGTCGCGGTGGCCAGCCTTCAGTAGAGGCTGCAAGCCGTGCCCAATCTCAAGCATCGCCAGTACACAAGCAACCACAACAGCCGAAAGTTGACAATCAAGTTGTTGCACGGATGACCCCGCCGAGCTCAGCAACTGGGCGAAAGCGACTGCCACCTACCGAGGTACCCAACACTCGTCCAAGCTCCGTTTCCTTCGATCGACCAGCGATGTTGCTAGAGCTCACTCTCAACCAACGTAAGCAGTGTCTCCGTCAACAAGAAGCGCTTCAAGCGACTCTAGCGTCGGCTCCACATTCGGTGCTCGGTGTGGAAATTGAGTCGAGTCCAATGTCCCCAACCTCGCCGTCTCCTGCTTTCGGTTCTCCTGGTCGGATGACAAATGTAAAGAAGAAGATTCCTCCGCTGCCTTCACCGAAGCAAGTGAGTCGACTGATCTACACAAAACCGCAGGAGTTGCAGACGCGGATCGGACGACACCTGTACGAGCGATTGCATATTGCTGGGCCACCTGGTGCGGTGCCCCAAGACCCGCTGCTAAATCACTGTGTGGTAATTGATCCGCGAGCCCAGGGTCGAGATGTGGTTGTGGGGAAGGCGTACATGTTGTACTGTGAACAGCGACTAGATGAAGCTCTTCTGCACTGTGATCGTGCCTTACGAACCCCAAATGCTACACTGGAAAAACTGGCGCGGTTGCTTCGAGGAGCACTCTACGATGCCCGTGGAGAACACACTCGAGCTGAAACAGATTTCCTCGCATGTCTTCAACTTGATCCAGCGATGCACGAAGCTCACTTCAATCTCAGCGTTGCCCGGCTCAAGTTAGGCAAAGACGCACTAGCACTGCAAGCGCTCACACAGGCGTTGACACTGGACCCACAAAATGACAAGTATTTGCACAACCGTGGACTCATGTATCGACGTATGGGGCAGTTTGTACAAGCGCAAAGCGAATATTCCAAGCGCGAGATTGTTTCAGGTGCGGCGGCTCCTTCTCCAGGACTTCGGAGCGCTAAATCGACAATCAGCACAGGAGTTGGCAAGCGACTAACGACCAGAGGAAGCTGAGCAAATGTGAAATGGAAGACGGGCTGTTCGCGCATTTGTTTGGGAAACCCACGCCTGACAAATTGGCATTGGCTTGTCCGGCAGCAGAACGTTCAGTCGACATGCTGAGTGCTATTGTCGCTAGACTGCAAACTCTGCTGTTCTTTCAGGACTTCCCTCGTGAAATTCTCAACCAAGTTGCTCAAGCGGTGGACTATGACGTTGTGGCTTGTGGAAAAAGTTTCGTTCTCGGAGAGACCCACTCGCAAAACTTCTACGTGCTGCTTGGAGGTCGACTGAGTATCCGTCGACGTATGGGAACAACGGACTTGGGGCTGATAGTGACAACGCACCACTTGGGGACTGGGTCGGTCTTTGGGTGTGCAGGTTTTACTGTCTCGGCTCAGGCGTCACTGATCGCGGACGAGAGCGCTGAAATTGGCATTCTGTGGCCTGACAGCTACGCCGCCACGATCCGATCCGTGACTTCGCAGACGAATCAAGACGTGTTTGCATTCTTGGAACAATTGCGAGGTTTCCGTCGCCTAACAACCAGTGAGTTGGGTCACGTTGTAGGGATATCGGAGCGCAAACGCTTTCGAAAAGGCGACGTCTTGCTCGAACAGAACGAGCAACCACGTCACCTCATAGTTCTTTGGAAAGGAAGCTGCTCCATTTACCAGGACTTTGATAGCGCACCACTCAGCCGACGTAAACTCAGACGAAGTGCCGACTTCGATGGATTAAAGGACGAGGAGGACGACGAGGACACTTCGGACGATTCCGACGACTCTGAGGCGGACGATGGCAGCGATGGAGAGGACAATCCAGAAGCTGCAGCTGATAAGAGGAAGTGGCGCCGACATGGTGGGGAAGACGAGGAAGAAACAGGAGCTCCACCGTTCCACCGCCTCATTGCGAAACCAGATTGGCCGCTGGGCTTCCAGGCTCGAACACGAGCGCGAAAATACCGTCGAGGTCGTCGTGCTGGTTTGCTGTTGATGCAAACTCCGCTGGTGGTGCAGTCAAAGGCCCCAAGTCCACCCGAAACGCTGTCGTTGCCCATGCGCCGTCTTCGAGACAAACTCTCAGCGAACAACAAGAACGCGTTAGTGCAGAAGTGTGTGGCTCCTGCCGTGTTCGGCGAGTCTCGGTTCCTGAATCCGACCCACGCGCCGTCCAAGTGCTGCGTGGTGGCCGAGTCGCTGGTGGAAGTGCTGCTGTTCGACCATATGCGACTGCAGGAGATGGATCTGCAGCCAGAAGTGATCAGCGAGCTGTTCGACGCAGCTCCCAAGTACCTTAGCGAGAAGCAGGTCGCCCAGAAGCAGGCAGATGTGGTAAGGGCCGAAGATTGCGTTGTGCTACTGCTACAATGGGCTCCAGTTGTTAATATGTTGTGCTGGTGGCAGGCCACGTGGGACGAGTACAGGAACTTGCGAGTGTTGGAACTGTCCAAGAAGCGCTGGCCCGAGGCTAAGGCGAGTTTTTACCTGCAAACCATCCTGACTGACACTTGCAGCTTCACTAACTGCGACCTTGCTTTTGTGCAGCGAAACCTCCGCGCATTGTCCAATGGCTGCAGTATCATCCTGGCCGACAGCAGCACAGCATTGCAGCCTTCGAGCAAACAGGACGCGCCTACTATGTAGCCATGGATGGCCGTCCCGTCTCAAAGATGCGACATGTCCCGTCGCCCCTCCCCATTTCCAGTGATTCCGGTCCATTTACCCACGTGTTGGGAGGGATGACGTGCTGCAACGTGACAACGATGCGATATGACAGGATCCTCCCATCGTACGTCATACGTACCCTTCACCTGAGTCGGCGCGGGCCCGACTATGGAAGAAACGCCCTCTCTCGACCTTGGAAGATGGCGGCGGAGACGTCTTCACGCAGGCGGTGGCTGTCGCGACGCCGCGTCGAAAGCGGGGGCAGCCGGGGCGACGACAGTCCGCCGCTCTTGCCGCTCCTGCTCAGTTCCCACCCGCGCGCCAGCATGACAGACGCCCGAGTGGCGGCCATTTCGTCCGTAGGCGACGACGACGAAGCCGCTTGCTCGCCCAACGTGTACAAGTTCGACGTGGCGCAGTACAAGGATGGGAAGTTCCGCTTCGTGCCGGCCTGCGCACGAGACCAAATCCAGTACACGGGGCGGCTGCTGCACCATGGGGCGCAAGCCCCTCGCAAGACGAAGATCAACACGGTGCAGTTCGATTGGCCCGCTGTGGCCTTCCAGATCTCCGTGCGCGGCACCAGCAGCGTCGCGATCCGACTCAAAGGCGATGGTAGGAAAAGGCTCTTATTTGGTGGTCGATTGATGACGCTGTCGAAATGATTCGTACGCCGGAAAGATCTTTGTGGTCATCTGATCTTTTGACTCAAAAGTTTTGAGTCAACAAGGTCAAGTGGCCGGTTTCGAGGATGCCACGTTCTGAACTCATTTTGGGCCGAGCCGATCTGCTGACGCGGCGTCTCGTGTGTTGATTGCAGGGAACTACTTTAACGTGTTCGTGAACAAGGAGCTGCGCTGCATCCTCCGCGCGTCGCTCAACGCAACGTGTTGTGAGGGTGAGTTGGCTTTTGCTTCCGAATTTTGGTGGCCGGTTGCTGACGAGTTTGTGGGTTGCTTTATTCGCAGTGGCGTCGGACTTGGACACGCAGCAGGAGTACGCGATTCGAATCTGCAAGCGCACAGAGCCGCAGATGCGAGGTGCGATGTCCACATTCAAGGTACGAGCTCGGTGTCAAAGCGTAACAAATATGAGCCAAACAAGTGGTTTGCTAGTTTTTCGTACGTACTAACGATGTTTCTGTTGTGTTGGCTGCAGGTATGCACATTTTACGGGTTTATCGTCGAGGAGAAGGCAGAAGTTCTTCCGGTAGACCAACCCGAGCCGCAACCAGTCCGCAAAATGGAGTTTATTGGCGACTCGGACACGTGCGGCTTTGGTAACGAAGGCAAGGTCAGCAGCGCCAAAAACCTATTTGGTATGAAAGGCCGCATGGAGAATGTCTACAACGGCTACGCGTGTATCACAGCGCGAATGTTTGATGCTGAAGAGCACGTGCTGGCGTGGAGCGGGTAAGCGCGTCTGTTGGCTTTTGTCTCGCTTGTTCTTGGAGTAATTGGGTGATGTTGTGCTTGTCTTGCGAAGTAAGGGCGTCCATAGCAACTCGGCCGATTGGGGTCCCAACATGCCGGACTTGTGGAAAAATACGCTAGCATCCCGTCCAGGTGAATGGGATATGGCCAGCTGGATACCTGACGTTGTGGTGATCAATCTCGGTATCAACGATTTGTCGCCACCTGCATCAGCCGAGACAGACATTATCACAGGTTACGCGACTCTTCTACTGGAAGTGCGATCACGTAAGTTCTGCACAACTCTTGTGTCAAGCATAATTTGCGCTAATTCTACTCGTATCACCAACAGATCGTCCGGACGCCCACATTTTCTGCGTAGTTTACGACGACGGCTGCATCAGTTCGGAAGACCTGGAAACGAACCGCAAGTTTGTGTCCCTGCAGCTGCAAGAGATTATTAAGGTGGCCATCTCAAAGCTCAGCAAGCACGACGACAAGATGCACTACACTTTCATCAAGGTACGACCAGCAACCCCCGACTTTTCAGTCGCGATATCTAATCGACGTTGACGCTGGCAGGTGGAAGAGGGCCTTGATAAAGAAGACTACGCGTCCATGATGCACTACGCCGTCAGTGGCCATATTAAAATTGCCAAAGTGCTCGCCGAAGAGATCGCTCTGCGTACAGGATGGAACGTGGAGCACAATCCGGCAACAATGCCATATCCACAAGCCAAAAACCAGATCTTGACGCCCCGAGACGACTCCAAGACTTCTTGCGCAGTGTCATAGCTGACATGTTGAAGCAGTATTTGGTCTGTGACAAAAAAAGAGAAGACCTATTTATTGTCCACCTATTTTTCGCTAGTTTGTGTTCATGCCCATCGTTTTGGTCCATATATCATTTTTGAAAGTGATCAAATAAGATGCTGGCGGCTGAGAAGCTTCGCGAGCTGCGCGCGCTGCTGAGCCGCACGAACGTCCGTCTGCTGCCTCTGCGCCACCATCTGGGCAAGACGGAGAAGGGGGCGGTGGCGGAGCTCACGGGTCGGCCCTTGCAAGCCTTTTTGGTGGACACAGCCGACGCCCATCAGAGTGAATACGTGGGGGACGCTCACAAACGGCGCGAGTTCCTCACGGGCTTCACAGGCTCCAATGGGACAGCTCTCGTGACTCCTGACAAGGCGCTGATGTGGACAGACGGACGCTACTTTTTGCAGGCGGAGCAGGAGCTCAGTGAAGACTGGACGCTCATGAAGGCCGAGGAGGCCGGAGTGCCCACTATTGAGGTGATCAATTTTTGGTTACATCTTATTTGTATACGCTTTTTGTGACTTACCGGTACCGTATTTGTACTTTTGTCAGGAATGGGCTAAAAATAACCTGCCGAGCGACAGCTGTCTCGCAATTGACCCGTACTTGACTTCGGTGTTCGCCGCTCGGTAGTATAAGTTGAATTTTTGTGTTTATGTATTTTTGGAGCTGACTATTTTTACGTAGCAATTTTGCGAAGGCTCTGAAGGAGACGAAGATTGAGCTGGTGGCTCTTCATGAAGCTGAAAACCTCGTGGATTTGATCAGGAAGGACCGTCCTGCTGTGTCGCCCTCACAAGTGACTTTTCTGTCGGACGAGTACACTGGACGCAGTGTGGCCGACAAGCTGAAGACTCTTCGCGAGGCTGTTCAAGAAAAGGGAGCGGATGCTGTCATCCTCACGGCACTCGACGACATTGCATGGCTGTTCAACATCCGTGGCAACGACGTGGAGTTCAACCCTGTCGTGTGAGTGCAAATTCGCTGTTGCTTTTTTATCCATGGGGTATCTAACTTTCAGGTCTTGCTTGCTTTTAGCACATCGTACGCTATTGTGACTCCAGACACAGCAACTCTGTTCTTGGATGCGGCGAATCCGGATGACGTGACTCAGCATCTGGCTCCGAGCGGCGTCGATTGCAAGCCATACTCCGGTATGCTGAAGCAAGTCTCGGCTTTCGCTGCTGCCCACAAGGACAAGAAAATTTTAGTGGACCCTGCACAGTGCAATGTGGCGGTTTTCCTGGCGATCCCTGCTGCAAACCGCAAGGAAGACACTTCCATCGTCATGGCTCAGAAGGCTATCAAGAGCCCTGTCGAAATTGAAGGTATGCGTCAGGCGCACCTTCGTGATGGCGCTGCGCTTGTCAGGTATTTCAGCTGGCTGGAAAAGGAGATGGACGCCGATCATGAGGACAAATGGGACGAAGTTCTGGTCGCCGACAAGCAGGAAATGTTTCGTCGGCAAGTGAAAGATTACGTGTCCCTGAGCTTTGACACGATTTCTTCGATTGGTGCAAACGGGTCCATTATCCACTACTCGCCCAAGCGTGGAGAATGTGCCAAGATGTCGACGTCCGCCATGTATCTGAATGATTCGGGTGCCCAGTATCTGGATGGTACGACAGATGTGACGCGAACTCTCCATTTCGGCAGGCCCACCGACTACGAGAAGGCATGTTTTACTCACGTATTGAAGGCGCACATTGCTCTTGCCAGCACGGTCTTTCCTGACAAGACTGAAGGTGTCAGACTTGACGCAATTACGCGTGCTCCCTTGTGGAAGGCTGGCCTGGACTATCGTCATGGAACTGGCCACGGCGTCGGTGCCTTCCTCAACGTGCATGAAAAGGGCGTGGTAAGTTGTGCCCTTTAAGGGTGGAGAGGAAATGCCTCTTAAAAGTAGTTTTTTGACACCGATCTCTGTTATTGCAGCTCCTGTCTTTCCGCTTGAACCTGAACGGGTTGAAGATCCAGGACGGTATGATCCTCAGCAATGAACCTGGCTACTACGAAGACGGCAAATTCGGCATCCGTATCGAGAGCGTTATGGTTGCCAAGAAGGTTAGTTGGAATGTGTTGACCATATTTCTACAATCTGAAAGCTAACATTTTTATTCGTGCAAGGCTGCTCAAATCAAGAGTCCGCTTAACCGCGAGTTCTGCGAGTTCGAGACGCTTACGATGACCCCAATTCAGCAGAAGCTCATTGACGTGAGCCTTCTCACGCCTGAGGAGATCAAGTGGCTGAATGCGTACCACCAAGAAGTGCACGACAAGCTCCAACCGCTACTAAAGGACGATCCCGAGACGTACGCGTACCTCGTGCGTGAAACGAAGCCACTACCGCTGCAGTAGACTATGCTACTAGCTCGGTTGGTTGGTTAACGCTACACTTCAACGTTAAAGCCACAGAAGCAATCATCAGTGTTTATTCCTTGCGAACACCTTCTTCTCGTTCATATTCATTGCAGCCACCGCTTGGAGACGGACTTCTGCTCGCTCGAAGATGTCTCGCTTGAATTCGAGCTCGCCGTTCTCCTCTCTCTTCCAGTCGTTCAATTTGGTGCAGTAAACGCGTCTCCGCAGCCTCGTGGCGCTTTTCCTGGCGCTCCAGTCGTTCCTCCTGGCGCTTCTTGCGCTCTTCCATTTGATGCGGGGTCTCGCCCGCTAGAACTTGAGCAATCTGGTCAAACCGCTTCTGGTACACTTTCATTTCGCCTTGGATCTGCTGCTGTTTTCTCTGTAGCTCCTTCTCCGACATCAATCCTTGATCATGTATCGCTACTGCATATTGCTGGGCGTCCTTCACCTCCAGTTCATATTTTATCTGCTTTTTCTTCAACTCTGTCGCCGCAGCTTCAGGAAGTTTCGGTGCCTCATCAAATGTCGGATATAACCCCGTCTGGAATTCCTGGACGGTTGGACGCATCGGTTGTCCGACATTCAGATTCCCACGCTGCGGTGAAGTGGTAGGGGCTTCGTATGCGTCAAAGGCTTCGGCTCTGGGGCGTCGAACGCGTCGATAAGCTCGTCTTCGTACTCGTCTTCACGGAGCTCCATGGTCGAAATTCTTCAATGTGCCACAATCAAATTGGATGCCGACGGGGAGGCCCACAACCAATCAATTCCTGTCAAGATGAGCGCTGAGAAGTACCGAGTGGTGGTGGTGGGCGCGGGGATGGCAGGCGTGGCGACTGCGAACGCGTTGCTGGCGTCGGAGATTTTTCGTGCTCAGGATATTTGTGTGCTGGAAGCTCAGTCTCGCATTGGGGGAGGATTTACACTCGTCCCTTTAGTGACGAGCTACCGGTGAAGGTGGAGGCTGGTGCGGCGTGGATTCATGGCACTCAAGGCAACCCGATGGCCGAGTTGGCTCGGGAGTTCGGTATTGAGCTCAAGGAGATTAGCGCTCGAAATCCGTGGCTGCACCCGAGTTCGTGTCCAGGTTTCATGATTTACGAAGGCCGTCGGCAGTTGGTGGAAGACGAAGTCCAGGAGACGTGGAGATGGCAGGAGTTGTTGATGTGTAAGCTACAGAAACTTGCGTTGTCTGGGGAGGTGGATGGGGAGGCTTTGGATGCGACGGTGGAGCAGCTTTTGACTGAGGATACAGAGCTTGGTGAGATTCTTACCTTGAGTGCTAATGCTCGGAAGAGGTTGACTTTGTGTCTGCATCTGGTCGAGACGTGGATGGGAAGCTCAAGCGACGAAATGCAGATCGATGCATTTGGTGAGATCGACCTGATGGGGTAAGTCTCGCTGTAGATCATATTTCAGCTCTCCAGTAACTAACATTACCCATACATACATGTGAAGTGATGACCCAGGCCCGCACTGCATCATTCCAGAAGGAATGGGAAGCTTCATCGATCACCTTTCTGCACCATTAACGAGTGTGATTCACACTAATGCGTGCGTTGCGTCTATCAAGTACGAGAGCGGCGATGATGTGGCAATTGAATGCTCCGATGGAAGGAGGTTCTTAGCTGATCGTGTGGTGGTGACATGCTCACTGGGGTTTCTTAAGACTGGGAAACTTCACTTCCAGCCCGAGCTGCCGCTTCCGAAGGCCGAAGTCATTTTTCGCTCGGAAATGGGTCGGTGTATGAAAATAATGGTGCAGTTCCCAGAAGTTTTCTGGCCGAAGAACGCCTCGTTCATCACCCAGGTGAACGACACTTCTGGAACCAACAACAACGAGAACCCGCGGATATACTTTCCGGTGATCTTCAGCTATTACGCTACCAAGGGTGTGCCGATTCTCGAAGGCGACCTCATCGGAAAGAAGGCTCAAGCAATCTCGGCTGCTTTTTCCGATGGCGAAATCGCCAACGCATTGCTCGTGCAGTTGCAAGAGATGTTTGGACCTGAGATTCCGAAGCCAGTTGGTCACTTCATTACAAGGTACAGCGAACTTGGTGCTTGGGATGTTTCTGTCGTTAGTATGTACTAACTCGGTCTTGCTGGTACGTGCACTATTGCAGATGGGACCAAGACGAGTGGGCACAAGGTGCTTACAGTAGTGTCACTGTTAACAGCACCTACGAGGACCCGGACTTGTTGCGCCATTCCGTGGCAAATCGCATATTCTTTGCGGGGAGGCGACAAACTACGAATACCAGGGCGCTCTTCAAGCAGCATTCCTCTCAGGTAAAGAAAGATCTGCATCCACTTGATCAAATTCTTTAACATCTCTAACTTCTAACAACAACGGTGCTGCACCCAGGACACAAAGCTGCCGACGAAATTTTAGTTGAAATGCTCACAGGTCGACAGCAATTAAATGACGCTGCAGATGATAAGACATGCAAAACTGGTTCTGAAAAGTTAACCACCTGAATCAACGAGACGATCCTTACCTACTGTACAGCCAGAAGCTTTAGATGCCTGGAAATAGTGGAAATGGAGTTGTTTGACTTCAAAGACTGTGCCCAATAACCTACTAGCAGCAGTCTCCTCTTTTCTCCTCAATCGGTTGGTCATCCACTGCAAATGGGTTGGTCTCCGTAAGAGGTTCCAGCCACTCCACCTTCTGCTGCTTGTAGAGTTCCATGACCGCCACACTCGCAGCATACAGCTGCGTCTTGTCCACCTCAAAGAGCGAGTACCACGGCGGGTTCTCGGGCAGCGGCACCGCTTGGAACCGACTGGCCAAGAAGATGGCCGCGCACGCGATCACTTGCGCCCTGTACCTCACGCAGACGTCCGTCCTGAGACTGTCGTTGATGTACCCCCAGGCCTGCTGGGCGAGCTCGGGGCTGCCGTCCAGCACCTTGACGTAGTACAAGACGTACTTGTGCGGGTGCTCCGTGACGTTGTAGACGCTGAAGCCCAAGTCGATGAGCACTTGGCGCTCCACCATCACGAGCCACATGCGCCACTGGCTGAACGTGGCGCCGTCCACGTCCACGAGCTGCTGCGCCGCTGCCGTCCGGTTCCACTTGCGGCGCCGCAACATGGCGTAGAAGACGCCGAGCACCTCCTTGATGCGCCGCGGCTGCTCCTCCACTTTGGCGGCCAGGAACAGGCAGCTCACGGCCACGCGGAAGGCGTCGAACTGCCGGAGCGACTTGCGGTAGTAGAACCGCTGCAGAAGCGTCTGCGCCGTGGCCGTCACCACTTGGGGCAGACGCAGCAGCACGCCCGCCTCCTGGATCAGCTCGCAGCCGAAGAACCGGTGCCGGCGCTCCACGTCTGGGGGACTCCGTCGAGCCGCGAGGGCGACTGGGCGAGCGTGGACGCCGGCAGCACCACGTGCACCGCCACGGGTCTCGTCGTCATGGAGATGATACGATTGTGAGGTTAGCGAGGCCTATTGTGATATTTTAGGTGTCTATTGTGAGAATTGGTTGGTTAGTGTGATATTTTGGATGGTGGCGTGGCAATTGCTGCCGAGTGCGGCTGTGGCCGTGACGTTCGAGGGACACGAGATGCAAATGTGGCGAGGGTTTGGGGTGGGAAAGTTGCAAGGTGGAAGGGACTTGGCCGAGGAGACGAAAAAGACCCGCCACTTGTCGCTGGCCGAAGCGTATTACGCGGCTGCAGTTGCTGGCGTTCTGCCGGTTGATGAGCCGTTGAGTCGTGTGTGGGAGAAGTTCGAGAGGTTTGCGGGTTAACGCTATTTTTCAGGTCATTTTTGTGTTTGACGTGAGGACTTTGTAGCTCCAGCGCGACGTTCAAGACGCACTTTGTAGTTTACCAGCACTTTCGACGCCTGGGATGGACACCCAAGCCGGGGCTGAATTATGGGGCGCACTTTGTGCTGTATCGAGGCTCAGCGGCGGAATTTCATTCCGAGTATCTCGTGTACGTTCAAGAGGAGGGTGAGGCTGCGTCGTGGAATACGCTTCAGTCGCTCACGCGGATTGCAGCGGATGTCAAAAGACGGTCCTGCTGTGCACTGTTGCCGCTGTTCAAGCTTCGGCAGCTGCGAGTGCTGTCAGGCCACTTGATAATGGAGACAGCGACCTCACATCCGGTGTGTACAACTTCCACGACGTCCAATACATTGTCGAAGCCATCGCCATGCGCTTTTGGGACGCGTCAGCTGCTGATGGACCCGATTCCTACACGTTTCAACCACAACCGACCCTATCGAAGAAAGTCAAGAATGCAAAGAAGAAGACCGAAGTCAAGCAACCCAAGCGTGAATTGGACGAGGCTGTCAAAAGTTCAGGAAGTCTCGTGTAGTGTGAAAATCCACAATACAAAACGCTCGTGGCTATCTATTGCCCCAGCACAACCTTTTCAAGAACAAGACCCACCGTGGAGCCCAGCACGAGTCCAGAGTTCAGGAAGAAGCTCGTGAAGGGGCCGATCAATTGCTGCTCATCGGTATGGACACTTTCACTCACGAAGATGATGGTCAACGTGCCCAGGTAGCCATTTCCGAAGCCGAGGATCACCACGCTGAGCACGGACCAAATGTCGCTCTGGAGCCACCACTCTTTCACGATGCCAATAATGATCGGGACCAAGACGAAACGCGCCAGGATGGGAATCCACACATTGCCCGGTGTGAGGCCGAAGCGGTGGTTCACAACGAATCGTCCGATACAGTCGCTGGTGGCAAACAGCGTGAGTAAAATAAGCGACCACCATCCACTCTCCTGCAGCGACGGGAAGTTGTAGGTTTTAATCTCCGTGACAAGCGGCGGCCAAACGGACAAACTCGCGAGAAAGACGGCCAAGATGAGCACCTCCAGGTGCCACACCTTCCTCAGCACACTCCACTTGGTCGGAGCGGGGCCCGCAACGCTCAGCGGGTCACTGTCTGACTGTCGTTTCTGCTGGAGCAGCGGCGAGCGCTCCGTCAGCTCCACACTGCTGTCTGCTTTCCGAAGCAGGTACTTCTTGGTGATCTTGAGCCGCATGACCTTGTAGAACGCTGCGATGCAGAGAGCGATAGTGAGTGCCCCCGTGTAAAAGTAGATGAGCGACGACGCCAGCAGCTGATCGGCCGGGAAGACGAGCTTGGTCACGTCGCGATACAAACTGCCCACGAGTGTGCTGAGGCCGACCCCGAGCTGGAAGCTCTCTTGCACTCGTTGCGGGTACTGGGACACGAGTGCGATGGTGGAGCTGTCGATGAAAGCCGTGGCGATGGAGGCCACGGCTGTGCCCCCAGCACTGCAATTGCATTGGCGTTCTCGGACGAGAGGAACCAGTAGGAGGTGGGGACGAAGGCGAGCACGAGCAACTGCCCCACGAACCCCCGACGATCCGCCCGTGGTACGACGGGCGGCCGCAGAAGACGACGAGGGCGAAGAGGACGACGAGGTTCGTATACATGAAGGTGGACGTGAGCGCGAACTCGACGTTGAAGTCCGGGAAGAGCAGTTGCCAGTAGTCCACGGGCTGCGTGAGCGCCGAGAAGGGGAAGAGGTACCCGACGCCCACGAGCGCGAAGAGCCAGCAGGCCAGCGTCTCCTCCCGCGCCTCCTGCACGGCGCTCTGCACGCCGCCTTCGCGATGGTCTTCGAGTGCGAAATCGGCGTCAGATGAGAAGGACGCGCGGCGGATCCCCGGCGTACGGGGCAGTGGCGACAGCATAGCTTGAGACGAATCGGGAATGATTAGCAATGGACCCGATATACTCTCATTTACGATTACCGGGACTCGGATTTAGCCTCGACAAGCTCCGATATGCTGCGAGAGCGCAACACCTTCGTGCTGAAGGCCCGCAGCGGCAGTGACGAGCGGCTGCATGCGGTGACACTGAACATGAACCTGCGAGAGCGAGATTTGACCCACTTTAACGGCAAGAAAGGGGGCGGAGGGCCCAGAGCAGTGCAGGTAAAATGACTCCAAATGACGGGCTGCTATACGTTCTTGATCCCATTGTTTGCAGCGTCTGCTGGAGGTGCTGGACGAGGACGAAGCTTTCCAAGCGCTCGTGAGGGAGATGGACGACCTCCGACAGCTGGATCAGCTCGTGAAGACCAGAGCCAAGGACGGAACGCACACGCTCGAGCTGCCGGACGTGACGGTGCAGTGGCAGGTGGCCGAGGAACCAGGACTGCCGACCGTCGTGCAGCGGCTGCACAAAGAGACCGACGGGGCCGGTGGCTACCGGATCCTGCCCGTGCGCAGACTCGTCGTGGCTGTGTGGCTGTACCCGCCGCACGTCGAGATCCCTCCCACGGGGACCGGATCCCGGCCAGCGACGCGGCCAAACAAGACTTTTTCGTCGGTGCGGACGATGACAGCGTCGAGGATGCCGACGAGTAGGCTCGAGATGAGCTGGAGCACTACCGGCTACGGCGCATTTCTTGTCGCTGGCTGCGTGGACCTCCGAACTGAATGTTGGAGACGACTTCGAGGACTTGGCAATAGTTTTGGACAGCGGGCTTGCACACCATTTGGGCTTTCGATGCAGCCGAGTCATTGTGCATCGCAGAGAAGCTCGCAGGTCCCTTGAAGTGGCCGTTGACAAGCATCACTCGAGCTTCTTCATTTTTCGTTATCCGAGCAAGTGATGGGGTGTGCTGCAAGCACTGAACGACAAGAACGGCGGGAGAGCCCATTCCGATCCTTACGTAAGACAAGTTGAAGTGGTCCGTGTTAATTGCCATCCGTTTAATCTGCTGTATGACCAGGAGAACTGCAGGGTGTGCTGAGGTTAGTGTGTGCTTCTCCGAAAGTTGGCGGGTTTTCACGAAGCAAGACTGTGTGAATACGAACCCAATAGATGGAGTGGACTCCGATCGACCAACCTCATTATTGGGGTAAGTCGTGCTGTGCTCGAAGTGGTGTGCTAATGACAAAGGTTGAAGATTGTTGAGATGGTTCCAGGTCGACTTCACGCGCTCGAATATGGTACTTCATGCATTTTTAGGCAAAGGAAGCGACAAGCGAACTCCAGTCTAAGACGTGCCCTGTTTGCTCTGTCAGTGGAATGGTAAGCAGCCGTTTGGCGGTCGTTGTCTGCCCTTGTCTACCCTCGATCGACACAGCAAATTTCATTCTCAATCCGTATCAGGTACTTTTGTGTGTCCTTGGTAACCGCAAGATAGAACGAGTGACTTACCGCTGTGGCTTGCCTTGCCAGGTTGTG
This sequence comes from Phytophthora syringae, assembly GCA_012656105.1. NCBI lineage: Eukaryota > Oomycota > Peronosporomycetes > Peronosporales > Peronosporaceae > Phytophthora > Phytophthora syringae. The sequence goes on along the minus strand of JAAKBD010000261.1, from coordinate 67,057 downwards.
ATTAACGTCATCGGCCACACTTTGCTGCTCCGAAAAGCAAAAGCCAATCCACGTATTTGGCTTTGGGGACTCGCGCACAGCCGATCGATGTGTCTTCACATTTCTATCTGATGGTAGTCCATGCCAAGGCGTTGGTCATGTGTTACAACGGTACAAGGAGATCGCGCCGGAGCTCGTGTTCGGAGGACCCACGAACTTTTCCCCCATTATCTACCAGGCAATCCGTCAAGCCCAAACAAGCGGGGCGTCCCATGTTCTTGTCATGATTGCAGGTGACGTGGTGTATATTTCCAATTCATATGTACCAGGTCTAAGCTGACGTGTCTGTAGATGGACAGGTCACCAGCGAGAAGGAAACTTCGCAGGCCATCGTTGAAGCCTCAAACTACGCATTGTGTGAGTTACAACTGCGTAGAAAGTAGTATTAGTTTTTCATACTCATTTGTTGCTGCGCATATCTGCAACAGCAATTATAATTGTGGGTGTTGGCGATGGCTCATGGGAAGATATGGAGCAGTACAAAGCTTCCTTGCCCAAGCGAAGATTCGAAAACTTCCACTTCGTGAACCTCAGCCAAGCCATGAGTGAAAATCCCGCACACCCTGCCTTGAGCTTTGCTACTGCTGCGTTGGCGCACATTCCAGGTACAGCTGTGATGCCATGTGACGGTGCTTCTTACATTAACTGACGTGATTAGATCAACTAGCAGCGATTCGCCGACTAGGCCTTCTCCCAGCGTCTCACGAAATGGCTGCAGATGTGAAGCGTGTGCCAGCATAACAAGCCTTTTAGGGCCACCTTGAATGTACCTACGATCTCCTTGATTTCACTTGGAGTTGCTGGCATCTTCTCGTTCTCCTGCATCTGTAGTATTAATACTGGCACTTGAAGTGCGGACACTGTTAAATGATTGGTTGAAATTGGCAGCCAATCGTTCAGCCTAAAAACGCATCGACGACTGCGTCCCCTCAAGGTAAGCCACCCGACGTCCAACTGCCAGGCGATGCCGTCGGATACGCGCGTGTTGTCGCCTCGCCCAGCACCACTGCGCGGGGGCGACGCTGTGGTGGTGGTGGCGCAGGCGGCGCTGGCCGAAGCAGCGCTGGGGTGGCAGGAGCGAGCTGAGAGTCTGGCCAAGGCGAATGTGCGTCTCAAAAGCCGCGTGGCGGAGGTGGAGAACGCGCACCGCAAGTACGTCGTAGCGGAGAAAGGAATGCTCGCCTCGTGCTGATTGAAGTAGCTGTGTGTTTGCAGGTCGTTGACCGTCGTCAAGAACGTCCCAGCGCTGCCGAATAACCACGTGTTCACCAAGCAACTCGTAGACGAAAACCACGCGCTGCGCGAGGAGACGAGAGCGCTGCAACGGCGGCTCATGCAGGTTGACAGTGGAGACGTCTTTTGGCGGGGGTGGCTCCAGTACTAAGAGTGTTTAATTGCTCGTTGCATGTGAAGTTTGAGGGACCAGGCTCGAAGAAATACCGACACGCGACACAAATACCTCGTAAACGGAAAACACAACGAGCTGTGAAAGAACCTCCCAGGTCAATAACAAATCAAAGCGTCGAGGTGGAAGCTGCTCAACAAGAGGAGGAGTCACACCAGGCTGCGACCGCAGCGGCACCCTCGAGTTTGGTCGAGCTAGCGCGCCATCCACGGGTGCAAGAGCTCAAAACCTACTTGCGAGATCTGGAAATCGACTTGGAGCGGTTGCGCCAAGAGAACGAAATGCTGCGGTCCGAGCTGGAAGAATACCAGGAGAGCGGGCAAAAGGTGAAACCCGTTGAACAAGAAGAAGACAATAACGCTCCTGCAAATGGAGGAGACGACCAGAAGCAGTTGCGTGCGTGCGTGGATACTCTGCTCCAGCAAGTCAAAGTACTGGAAGCTCGCTATGTGCATCTTGAGGGAAAAGCGCGAACCAAGACGGCGCTCTACGAAGAGAGCACCACTCGGCTTGAAGAGGTGAATACGCAACTGTTTGAGGCCAAAGAGCAATTGGCAGCGCAGACAGAGAAGCTTCAGGTGTATGTCGACCAGAGTGAGCAGATGCAAAACATGCAGCAGGAAATGCACCTCTTGCAGAGCGAGAATTTGAGGCTGAACGAGGCTGTCGCGACACTCACCTCTCGGCCGTTTGAGGCGTTATCGAAGGACCTGCAGAAGAAGAATTTGTGGATCGCACAGCTCGAAGAGGAGAAGCGCGTTCTTGACAAGGATCGGACGAAGCTCCAGCAGGACTGCAACGCTACTAGGCGAGCCAACGACCAGCTTCGACGGCGTGTTGAGACTTTAAGCGCCGACACGAACGACCTGGCCAGTCAGCTGAGTGCGGCTCAAGCCGAATGCGAGCAAAAAGCGATGGAGAAGGAGGTCGCCCAGCTCCAGCTGCGCTTCTACACAGCGCCAGGCGACTACGCCATGATGACCGCGGTGGGGAAGGCTCTGAAGGAGGTGAAGGCGCGAGAACGGGTGTCACGCGCAGCAAGCGATTAAAGAGGTGCTCGATCTCGAAGAGGCGCCATCTTAGCCGACGACGCGGCGATAAAGGCAACATCAACCGTGGCGGCTCGACGTGGTTGAAGTTGCCCGATCTTTGTCTCAAGAGAGCGGGTTTAGTATGGGCGTTTGTATTTGGTGTGGGAAGTTCGCGTCGATCGGACGACCTGCCATCGGTCTCGCTTGTTAAAACGGGAGGCCGGCTTGAGTCAAGCTGGACAGCCTGCAAGCTCGGTCCTCGCCACGACTACCGTATCCTGGCAGCTACTAGCTGCTGCGTCCAGCGCGCGGCGAGATACGCGCGCTCCAAGCGGAACCTTTGCGGCTGACTTCTCTCCCCACTTGGCAAGAGTCTTGCCACCAGCCTTGGTGCGTGAATGGCAACTCAGTGAGCTGCACGTCGGAAGGTGCCAGTTCGGCATTTGAAGTGGCGACGCCGCCCGAAGCCTCTCCCACACAGCCACACAACCTGTTGGCGGCAGACTACTGTAGCTAACGCTAGAATTTCGATGGTGTCGGACGTTTCCTCCGCAGGGCCACTCGATCATCGTCGATGGCGCTTGTCTAGGCCATGTTGCGCAGCTGGCTTGAGCGCCGTCGGCCTTCCCGCGGCCCAAAATAAAACGGCGAGATCGCCGAAAGGGCACATTTTACCTAGTCCCCGTGGCAGAGCTTTTGAGCGATCTTTTGAGCACAACGAATGAAAGCTGCCGGAAAATGGGACATCTGCGTGACATTTAGCGCCCATTTCAGCTCAGTGCCCATTTTTGCCAAAATTCGCCAAGATTTCGCATACAAAGTCGCCATCCAGCATCAGCCGCTTCTCTTTTGGGGCCTCGACGAATTTTGGCCAGTGGGACGCCGCAAAGCAGCGCCCAAAAAGCCAGGCCACATCCCTGCCTATGTCCGGTTTGCCCGCGCCATTGCCGTGTGCCACACAACCACTTTGCCTTCGCTCGAGAATATCGATTGTCACACAACGGTTTTCCTGCTGCAGTCGGCACTAGGATCCTCCGCCCCACACGAACAATGAACTCCCAGAGCCACGCGAACATGCACGTGGCGGCGCTGCAGCCGTCGCTGTCGCCGCAGTCCGTCACGCGCCGCGCCACGGTCGCCAACGACGGCGAGCTGTACCACCACCGCGCGTCGGGCGCCACCATCGAGCGCGCCCCGCGTGGGCAGCAAAGTGGACGTGCAGATCCTCAAGAAGCTGTCGGCGTCCGTGTCCCATTTCGAGGGCCCGCGCCGGAACCTGTCCTTCGTCGTGTCCGTGGAGACGCTGATCCCGGGCCGCCGCGCCTTCTCGGACGAGCGCGAGTCCTGCCAGCTCGTGGCGCGGTCGTTCGACGACTTCCGCCACTTCCGCAAGTCGCTGCTCGCGCGCGTGGGGAGTCTCCACGACCCGTCGCTGCTGTTCTCCGGACGCAGCGGCAAGTGCCGGTGCGAGGGCGTGAACGGCTGTCCGTTTGACGTCACGCGCAGCTTCCTGGAGCGCCTCAAGTTCACGCGGATGCCGTTCCTGAGTCTCGGAGAGAGCGAGGACGACCTGACGAAGCGCCAGCTCGAGATGGACAACTTCCTGCACATCATCTTCGCCATTCTGCACCGCATGCAGCCGGGCGCGTGGCACCCCGAGTGCCGCTTCCTGCAGGACGTCATGGCCTTCCTCGAGGTCGAAGAGTCGTTCTCCATGCAGATGGAGCTGCTGCTGCGCGCCAAGAACCGCCAGATGAACCTGGACGGCTGGAAGGCGCACACCCTGGAGACTTTTGGCTCGGGTATCGGCGTCTAACCAGCCAGTCGAGAAAGCCTGTGGCTTCTGGAGCCACGGATCACGATCGAAGGGTTCCACCGCCTCCAGAGCCACAGAGAGGAGGCCATCCCGCGCCTCCTACCTATTTTATTTATTCAGTGACGACGTGAAGTATTTAGTAGTTGGCCCTGCAGCGAGCAGGGCGGCCAGGAAGCAGACATCAAACCAACTTGTGCCTCTTGAACGAGTGCTGCATTTATTAACACGAAAGCCAATTCCCACACCACCTCCGCTTTCAAAATCGTTTTGCGTTTAAAGCTTCGCTGACGTCGGCGGGAATGTGACTTGACGCAGCAGCTCCATGGGCCCGCCGTGCGTCTCGAAGAACGTGCGCTGCTCGTCGTTGCGGACGAAGAAGGAGCCAATGAAGCCGATGGAGTTCACTTCGATGCCGTTGAAGCTTTGCGTCTTCCTCGGGATCAGGAAGAGGAACGATGACGTCAGCAGCAAATTGTAGGCGACGGGCAGCGACGGCGTCGAGGAGGCTGCCACCGTCGGGTACTCGGTGCTGTTCATCTGCTGGAGGACCTTGTTGTAGATTGCCACGACGGCCTCTGCAGCCTTCTCGCTGTCAACTTCGTCAGCGAGGTCGATACGGTGGAGGAAGTGGCAGAACGGGAGCTCCGGCAGCTGGACGGTCTCCGTCGTCGGGTACTCGCGCAGCGTCTGGTCAATCAAGTGCAGCAGCGGCGGCTACGAGCAACACAGAAGACGGCGTCAGTCAGCGGCTGCCAATGGGAGAAAAACATGAGCGATCACCGCACCATGCCCAGCCCCGTGATCTCTTTCATGGACGGATATGTCATTAGCTGCATGTGTTTGTGCGGTTGGCTACAGAACAACAAACCTCAAAGCCCATCAGTTCCATCTCCACCTCCCATCATACCGCCTTCTCAGGCCTCACCTGGCGCCGCTCTCGAAGCCGCAGTTGAAGAAGGCGAAGGCGTCCAGCCCCTTCATGGCCGTCCACATGGCGCGGAAGTCGGCGGCGCTCAGCGACTGCTCCTGCGGGGCGAACGCGATCGTGGGCAGCACCACGTGCTCATCCACCACGTTGAACTTGTTGAGCACGAGGTTGTGCGTGTCGTGCAGCTGCGTCACGAAAGCTCCCGCTCCAGGTGCTCCTTGGCGAACGGGTCTCGGAATTCCTTGGGCTCTGGAGTTTGCTTGGGCTTGGGCTTGGCGTGCGCGGTGTCCGCCGCCCACAAAATGTAGCGCACGCCGTTCTCCGACGCCGGCAGCAGCTCGTAGCCGGCCGTGATCTTCTGGAGCGCCTGCGTCTGCGTGGCGCGCTGCGTCACCTCCAGCATGCTCTTGCGCAGCATCTTGTCTTCAATGCGGAAGTCACGGTAAGTTACGCTGGTAGTCACAAATCGATACATGTAGCCATATTGTTTTATCCAATCAGGAGTCGGTTGTCGCTGACTGGAGGTGAAGGACGTTCATTCTTCAATTTGCATTTGCCGAGACATGGCAACGTTCGCGCCGCCCCACGTGCTGCGCGCTGTGCGGAAGCGCCAGATGCTCGTGGAGACGGAGGAGCAGACGATCCAGAAGAAGCAACGCGTGAAGAAGGCCACCGTCACGGCCATCGACGTGATGAACCACCTGCTGGCGCCTGGAGGGCGCGGGCTACGACGTGGCGGACAGCGAGTGGGAGACGCTGGTGCAGCTCACGCAGCAGAGCGAGCGCTTCGACAAGCTCTTCAACTTCCCGACAGACGCGCCCGGCTGGGTCACCACCAAGGCCAAGAAGAAGAAGACGCACCTCAAGATCGTGGCCGTGGACTGCGAAATGTGCGTCACCCAGCACGACGGCACGAGCGAGCGCAAAACCAACGCGCTGTGCCGCGTCTCGGCCGTGGACGGAGAGAACATGTTGCGCAATATCGTCTCGGACTTCATCGTGCACCAGCCGGAGCAAAACTTCCACATGGTGGACCCCAAGACGGACATCCACGGCATCACGGCGCAACAGATCGCGGGCTGCAAAATCACCATGGAGCAGGCGCAGAAGAAGATGCTGAAGTATATCAGCAGCGACACGATCGTGGTGGGCCACTCCGTGTACGGAGATTTGGCCAGTATGCGCATCAACCATCGCCGCGTCATCGACACGGCGCTCATTTTCCGACGCAAGGATGGGAGTCCGTCGCGTGCCACTCCTGGACTGAAGGATCTGACCAAGTTCTTGCTGGGCTTTGAAATGCCGCAGGGACACGACAGTACGGTGGATGCGCAAGCGTCGATGATGGCGGCCAAGTACGCTGTTCGACATGAAACGGGAGGATCATCCCTTCGGCGCTGGAGCTCCATGGACCTCGTACCGAAGAGCAACTTGAAGAGGATATTCGACTGGAAGAGATGGACGCGATCAAGAGGTACAAGGGTCCTGCCAAGCTGGTTGAGACGGCGTTCCAGCTCGACCAGGCAAAAAGTAAGCCACCCAAGCCCACCGCGATCAAAATCCCCGTGAATGAAGCGACCTACATCGACATGGCTGCTATGAAGACGGAGGGTGCTAGCGGAAAGACAGATACAAAAATGTCGGAGGCCATGATCGCTCGATCGTGTCGCTTGCGCCTTCACCGAATTCCGAAGGGGTCGAAAGCCGGGATATCCAGAAGTTCTTCCTCGAAAACGCCCAGATCGTCCCTGTTGCAGTGGAGAAGATTACCATGCTGCCCAACCAGAACCGCGGTTCGTGCTGTGTGACCTTCTCAACCAACGCTCACGCAGCACTAGCGTTCGAGAGTGCTCCGGCGAAGGGCAAGGTCACGAAGGACTCCATCGGCCGACCGCAGAAAACAATCGCGGTAGTCAACGGAGTTGGAAAGACATTCAAGAACGTGACACTCGGCATTCTTTAGATTTGCCGAGAAGCAAGCAACATCAACTCATGGCCTTGGCTTCCTGACTGGGCCAAGCTTATTTACGAGCTCACGAGCTGCTATTTGTTTGATAAATAGAGATGCATTCTTCACGTGTCTGCAGTAGTTGGCTTGGTACTTGGCGACATTAGTTCGTCGGCAAATAACGGGGTGGCTAGTAACTTCTTTTTGGTCGCCGCAGCACGCTTGAAGAATTTTGCGTCCTTTTCGGCCGCATTTCGGCGCTGCTCGTCGATAAACTGCTGCTCTTGCTGGAGCTTCAGAATTTCTCTTCGCTCCTTTTCGATTAGCCAATTCTGCAGCCTTGTTTGCTTCTCGATGGCCTTCCGCGATAGTCCCAACTCCTTCTCGACTGTCATAACTGGAGCCGCTTGTACATCATTTTTCCAGCTCCCTCGTTCCCATTAGCATCAATACTTGACGAGCGACCCCGTACTCGATACGTTATATCCATCGGAGCCACAGGCTTTAGTGTTGCTACTGGTGATGCGAATAAGCCACTTGAAGTAAACGATCTAAGCTTGAGAGCTTCAGCAAAAGTGAACTTGTCGTTAGCTCGTCACAATTATTTTACGTTCAGGCTGAATACGTACGAGGTCGGGGCTTCATACTGCTACTCGTGCTCCGGCTGCCATTAGATATTGGAGAATACGATGCCGACAATGGCGGGTTATTGGGGATTCCTTGGAATCCTTGAAACAGGCGAGCGTGAATTGCTTTTAGCTCCTCTTCCTCAATTTCAAAGCGGAAGAAACGGTCTGAGGCATCCTTGAGCTGTCGTACAGTGCCTTCCAGATGCTGTGGAGAGGTAAAAAATGTGTTTCATTTGTTAGTACAAGCACTAAGAAATTCCTCAACATGTACAATACCTGTTTCGCCTGAACAATTTGCGGATCAACAGTAGTATGTGGTGCCACACACCCTCCTCCCGATTGCTGCAAGCGCATTCTTTCGGCCTCCTTTTGTTGTTTCTCGTTCCGATGTTTTAGCTCCGTGTTCTCATGAACCAATCGAATGACCCGCGCTTTCAGTCCCGCAGAAGCGTCCTCGCCGTGAGTATCGTTGTTGCTGCAACTGCTATCGTCATCTCCATCACTAGGATTCACGCCATTTGGTATTCGAAGTAGCCTCACAACTTCGCGCAACTGCTCTAGTTCCTCTTGTAACCTTTCCACGTAAGCAGGATCAATTTCGCGCTGCTCATTGACACGCACCACGACCATCACTTTCTTAGCTCGATCTGCGAATTTCAGCGTAGAGATCGATTCGTCAACGCAGTCCAGCGATGGAGACATGGTAGCGATGATCTTGGTTTTTGTGTTGCCGCCTAAGCTGTCTTGCAACAGCCTTGTCAGCTTTGAATCACGGTATGGCACGTGTCCTGCAGCCCCCGTTGTCTTGCTTGATAATGCAGCGATGCATCTTCCGAGTGTGTGTAAACTGAGATTGATGTTCGTCATCTCGGAAATATGGTGCGCCTGCATTTCAGTGCCCATATTCCACTTCTCCGACCCAGCGAGATCAACCAGATTGAACTTGGACTTGAGAACGGTGCCATCTTTCCTTCTTTGCTCCAGCAAGAGTTGAAAGACGCTGTGACTGCGACTACTCACTTGGTTCATGTGCGTTGAACGCACCGCACGGTTCTGCTCGCCGGACTGCAACAATTGCAAGCAGTCACTCACACTGCGCGCTGCGTACTCGGACAATCCTTCCACGAAGATTCCGTTCTTTCGGTCCTCATGAATATCTAGCGGCGTGTTCATCTGAGTGTCCCTCAACAGGTCAAATATCTGCTCGTTGTAAATTTGCACAAAGGAGCAAAAGACAGTTGCCTGTGCATCCGCCTCCATTTGCACTGTTGCTGCGAAAATCTCTTTGATGGCACGAGGGATAATCCCCGCCTGACTGTTCTGCAGACCGGGTCGATATCGTGATAGATCTGTCTCGGCACCAAACATTGTGAAAGACTTACCACTACCAGTTTGGCCGTAAGCAAAAAGCGTGGAGTTGAAGCCTTGGAGGAAGGACTGTGTACACTCGCGCACTCGGTCGTACACTTGCTCTTGTGAGAAAGTGTGGTCGAAAACAGCATCGTACGAGCACTTGATAGTGGATTCCGCAGTGCGTATTTCAATGGTCTGTCGAAAGCAAACAAACCTTTTCAGTACTTTGCTGGTCAAGTACCCCATTCTCACTTTGAACAAACCTGGTGGTCAGTTGCACGAATCGAGTGGGGTCCTGCCAATCGCTCTTGCGTAGTCTCCCGCTCAATCAGCGGTCGGATGCGAATGAAGACCTGGATGTTCTCGGAGGTCTCACCTCGACGAGCTGCAGGAATCTTGGACTCCGGAGTAGCAGCTTCCGACTTCCCGTTGTCTGTCATTACATGGTCCTTGAACTCTGTCAACCCCTTCTGTCCATTGAGCACCGGTGGCATTACGCGCTTTCGCGACGACGCTCGGTCTACTGCTGCAGCACTACCTCGGGCAGCCTCTGGCACTTCTTTCCCGTTGATGAGCTGGCAAAAATGCGGCACACGCGGATCGGACCACGACTGGCCGCACGGACACGCAGTCGCTGCGGGCTCTCGTCGCTCTGGAATGACTGCCGCTAGCTGTTGCTCCATCTGGTACAGTCGCTAATTTTACTTGCAGTTGATGTAGCCATGTTGCAAGTTGCCTTTTCTGTAGCCATGTTGAAACTTGCCTTTACGTGGTCCACACATTCCGCACTCCACGCGAACTTGACTGGTCCGCACCTCATTCGCCATTTCGCCAGCTATGACCGAAGGCTTCGCTTGGGACGCCGCGCTGTCGCTCGTGCGGTGGCAGCGCACGCGTCGCGGCTACGACGGAGACGCTGCCCTGCTGCGCGCCGGCCTGGCGCTGCTCCAGAGCGACGCGGACGGCCACTTCGGGCCGCAGAGCGCTCTGGCCCGCGCCGAGCGCGCCTTCAACCTGCCGTGGCAGCGCGTGGCGGCCGAGACGCTCCAGTTCGCCGTGTTTCTGGTCACCAAGGCCAAGCACGACGAGCAGCTGCGGCCGGAGCAGACGCGCGGGGGTTTGCGGCTGTTGCAGCTGGCGCTCAACGCCTTCGCAGTCAAAGGAATCGGCGGAGACGCGCAGCTCACGAGTTTGCCGCTGAATTCGTGCAATTTGCTGCTCTCTGCGCTGACGGAGACGCTGGAGAAGACGCAAAGAGCGCAGAGAAGATGCAGACGCTGCAGGACGTGAACAGCGTGTTCTTGTTCCTCTTTGGCCTCTCGAACGAGCGGACGAGTGCGAACTTCCAGATGTACCGACCGCCCACGAACGTGTTTGCGGACTTTCTGAAGAGAGCATTGAGCGCAGTGTTTGCGTCGTTGACGACGTTGCAGCAGGAGGAGGAGAGGGGCGAGAAGACGCAGCAGCAGAAACTGTACGTGGACTTGGTGCACGCCGCGCTGTTCGTGTTCCAGGAGCTGCACAAGACGCAGACGAACAAGAAGAAGGTCTTTCTGGCTATTGCAAAGACGTCGTTGAGGGATATCGTCATGTATCGACATGAACTTGTGAAGGTGCAGAAGAATGGGGTACAGGGAGTGGACAAGGCTATTGCACTGCTGGATCAGGTGGTAGAGGACGCACTGTTCGATGTGGAACATATTCGTCAGTATGATGGGGCAATGGTGCACGCAGCTATTTGGAAGAAGGACGGAGAGGTTGACCAGACATCAACCGATGCACAGGAGGACAAAAAGTCAAAGAAGCGGAGAAAAGCAGGCGGTGCTAAGGCGTCGTCGGGCCTCGTGTCCTACCAGAAGAACTTGTTTGATGAGCTTTTGAGTTTCTTGTCGGATGCACAAGTAACTTCGGAGGTGAAGGCATCAGTTGGTGGCTTCTTTGAGGTTCTTGTTCGTGGTTTCGCTACGCGTATTCGTGCGGCTGCGAACACGAAGATTGAGGACACGAAAACGGACTTGAAAACGAGTCGAAAGCGTGCGGCGATCGTGATTGCTACGACGTCGACAACGTACTCGCCCTTCAAGTTTTGGTCCGAGCTCTGCGCCGTGGCGTATTCGGCTTTTCAACAGGAAAACAACGACTTCCTTCCGGTGCTGGTAACCCTCTATAACGCGCTTTTCCGAGCGCTGTGCGAATCTGACGTGTATCGTGTGACCGAAGATACCGAGGAACGTGAACAATTTCACGTCATGGAGAAAGTTCTAACGTCTTTTATGGATGTGCTCAATGTCGAACACAGTGGCGAGGTTTCCTTCAATGCTGATCGAGCTGTGGAGGAATGTGAGGCTGTTTCCAGCGCTGTAAGGTGCTCGCCCAACCTTGTCAACTGCTGTCTTGTACCAATTTTTGAGCTACTTGGAGTGCAAGCCTTACGCTGCTCCTCGGAAAGTGGTGGTCAAATGGATAGGGTTACTACGGCCGCCAGCAACGCTGTTGTGGAATTGATTCACGCGTACGATTCGATGCGTCTGTTGGATGCATTCCTGAAGTCTGCATTTGCAATCCAGCGCGCGCATGATGGCTTGTACAAGCTCTTCGCACTTACTTCATGTGAGGATACTCTTCGAAAAGCTTTTATGGCTCTACCGCCTGGCCAAGTGGATGTGTTGTGGAACCTACTTGTGGGAGAGATCGCAACTTTTGCATCCACTAGCGATGAAATACGCAATGCACGCGGAGTGGCTCTTGCTCGTTTGCTTTTTCAGACTTTCGTACAAGAAATCCACGTAGTGCCTCAGAATCGCTCTAAAGTCGTGGGACTTGTGTCGCACACGCACGAAAAGCTACTATCCTCATTTGCAGGTGAATTGGACGAAGTTCCTGGTCCATTCACAGCCTACCAGCGCGAGCTTTTTGCGTCTTCGGAGAATTGCTAATGTTTGACTCAGTTCTGAATCCTACCGTTCGCGAACAAACGTTTGACCAAATGTTCGGCAAGCTGGAGGGTGATCGCTTTGGGACAGTCATGGGGCAGCTGCTGAAAACTTCAACGCTAAGTGCAAAGAAGAAAACCAGCAAGACCAATGATGAATCCAATGGTTCGAACACCAGCCATGGGCTCGGTGCTGCAGGCATTGTCAAACTTTGTGTGTACTGGCTGCGGAAAATGGGAGCGTCTGCTGACATTTCTAGTGACGCCGTCCAAGTTTCACGAGCGGGGCGAGAGCAGGTGACTCGGTTGGTTATCGAGTACGTTATTAACTGGAAGTGCTGGGAGACCGTGAGTTTTCACTTACCGGAGCTGATGATGAATGCTAGTGACGATGAGTGTGAACACTTTCTCCGGGAAATTCTGAGTGCCTTTATTGACGAAGCCAATTCCGGTGAGGTGGACAATTCAGCCAAGCGAATCATTTCGGATGCAGGATTTTACGAGATTTCAAGTCTTCGTAACGTTGCTCCTGGCTCGCTGACTGCTATGTGCAAACAATTTGTAGATGAAGTGCAGCATGGCTCGCTCGCAAGCTTGGAAAAGGCGCTACGTTTTTTCAGTTTCTTGCTGGAACTTCCTGCTGGATACCTAAAGCCTGAAGAATGTGGAGACCTTTTGGTGACCTCATTGTCTCTTTACGAAGCGATCAGAACGTCGGAGGATGGCGCAAAATGCAACGATGAAGTCTGCCGAACCTTATTGACTTGGATTCAAGTGCACTTTAAGATCGTAGGAATGGAGGTGTACAAGTCACGAAACACCCTTCCAAAACTTGAACAGCAGTTGCGCAACGGAGCGCAGTTCATTCTCTCTCAACTTGTGATTGATAGCACCGTGAGCGTTTCACTGATCGCGGACCTGCTGGGGTACTTTTCGGATATTGAAGCTAAGGCGTTTGTTGGCGAGCTTCTGGGTAGCGTTCTGATCAGTAAGAAAACTGCGAAGAAAAACACCTCTGAGAAGATCGCAAGCAAACTAAAACGTGCTGTTATTGTGGTGGAGGCGTTAGCCCAGCACCGAGGTGCATCATCGAACGATTCTAAGGAAGAGAAGGAGTTTGTTGAGAGTGTGGTGGACATTGTTACCCGCGAGAAGCTGTGTGAGACTACGAACGGGACGGTGTCGTTTGCGGTGCTCAATTCTCTTCTTCAATATCAATCTGTACTACACAAACAAGCACGCACGAGTCAAGATAAGACGGTTGCTGAAGGTCCAGTACTACAACTGCTGGTGAAGCATACTGGAAGTGCTTTGGCGTCTTCGATGAACCTGGTTGTAGCATCCAGCAATGTCACAGAGGACGTTGAGCTCCAGAACGCAGTTTGGTCATTTTTCACACACTTTTGTGAAGAATACGCTTCGTTCCGCTCTTTGTGACACCTTTGAAAACGTATGGATGTCTCCTAGCGGTGTCGATGACGCTTGTGTCGCGTCAAAATGCTGCTCCACTGAAGCAGAAGAAGGCAGAGCTCGCTTTGCAAGTTTTATTGACAAACGCAAACAAGGATGAATTCCGCCTGCTGGTCACAACGATTGTGCAAGAATTGACTGCTCATGAAGGTCAACGGAAACTTGGCGCACTGCGGGCCTTATGCTTATTGCTGGGGGAGACCGAAAACTGAACGCGACGCGAAGACTACTTCTGAACGAGCGAAAGGAGTCAATCGTTGAGGGTTTGCTCCAGAACATTGCCTCCCAGTCGTTGCCTGTGGGGTCGGATTGTCAGAACCCACCAACGCCGTTGCCTTGCGCGTGTGGAATATGAAGGCGTTCGTCCTGGTATTTTGCAAGGCAGAACTTTTACGTGGAAAACTCACGAGCTGCAGCACGTATTTACGGGCTTTCAACCACTGGTGGCGGCGGTGTCGTGCTTGCAAGCTGGTACCAACGCATACAACCCCGAAGAGCTGCATGAGCTGTGGACTCTTTCGTACACTTTACTCTTGCGTATTGTACGGAACCACTTTGCGTCGTTGGTGAACGGGATCCCACATCTCGTCCAGGCAGCCAACGGACTTCTGCAGATGCTGGTATTGGCCTCTGGAAGCTCAGAATACTCCAAACATTGCTCTGAGTGGAGTTCAAACCTTGCACGTCTGTACGGGTACATGAAGGAGCACGATGTTCAGCTCCGAAAACATGTCGTGTACCTCCTGATGACGTTCCTGGTGGGCGTAACCCGCGATAAGCTTGCCGTGCGGTACCAACAGAAGTTGCGACCGGGTGTGTTTGCCCTGCTGGATGTATGCTCGCCTTATGAGAAGGATCAGCTCTACGGAGCATTGGACTCAACTGGCAAATCGCTGCTCAAGACATTGGACACGAACTACAAGCTCACGCATCGCTACGTGGGCAAGGTCTAAGCATTCTGACGGATAGGCGCGTAGCAGGTGAGAATTTTTGTAAGACTAAACGATGCTACCTTGGATAGAGTTAAACCAAGTCCCAGCGACTTTCACCTGTGTGCTGATTGTAGTAATACGTGCTGCCGCTCGCTGGGTCGATGCCGGGAATCCATGGCGATTCTGAATGTGTGTGCCTCCTCGTCTCAACGAATTGTTGGGGTGCCAATGTTGAGGAGGGATTTCTGCGTGCCATTGGCATTGACGAGCTGTTGGCAGCATTCGCACGGCGTCGTAGTTTTTGCAATGATACCGTAGAAGTGGACGAGGCTGTTGACGGGCGATCACTGTAGTAGTCTCGTGCAGACATTCGGTCAACGGTATCTTCGAAGTCGCTCCAAGAGACCGTGTCGCTGGTGGGACTGCCAGTCCGATACAACGTTGCACGTGATCTGACATGTGGCGATGTTGAAATTGACGATCCGATGGAAGATGTCGGTGAAGCTGGCGGGCTGGTCGAATACCCCGAATACACCGATCGGTGTGGGCTATTGGTGCGAGCTTCCGCATGTGCAGCTGCTGCTGCCGCCGACTTGAATACAGGCTGAAGCACTTCATCATCGCTCTCGCTGTCACTGCTTATAAGTGAAGATACATCGCCGTCATTGTTGTTCGAGAGCTCGGGGTGAGCGGGGATGCCGGTGCTGCAAGTTGCAACACTCGACGTTGTCCACCCCGAGCGGCTAACGCATCTGCTAGCGCTACTGCAGCAGAATTGGTTGGACTTCGTGCTTGTCGTGCTTGGTTGGTCTTCTTTTCCACTGATGAATACGTCGGTGGGAGCTGTGGAGCGCAACGGCAACCGTGAACGGAGTGAGTACAAGTCTTATGATTCAGATAATACTTTTAAATACCTTTTTAGGTGCTGGTGGTGGACGAGTGAGGTCTTCAATGGTTGTAGGGCGATCAATCAGGAATCCAGCTTGTGGTGAATTGTCTGGCGTCTTGTCCGCCTGTGCGAAGCAGAATACGCTGTGAGAAAACTACCACTTACTCAGCTCAACAAGGGTGAACTGACGTACATGCTGCAGGAAAAGCTTGAGTGATACGAACAGCAAAGCCCCGATATGAGCCATGGCCAAGAAGAACGGAGCACGCAGCATGATCCAATGTACAGTCCCTCCTTCAGGGTTGATAGCCGACTGGCGTAGTCGCGCGTTGACCCTCGCACCGATTGCACCGGCGAGAGCGACGAAGCTGGTGGTGTATAACGACATGTTGGCTCGTATTCTCGCAGCGAAGCAGTGAGCGTGCGCCACACTGGCAGCACCCACGATACAGCAGCACTGACAGGAACAGAGTGAAAGCTGGACGAGTGCTGCAAACGACACACCCAAAGCCGCCAAAATTGGCAGATACACGTACGACGTCGTGAGTGTGCTGGAGAAATAGGACCCATAGAGTGCTAGTGTGAGCTGCTCGTTGGTCAGGTGATGGTCCACGATTCCTCCGATGATGAAGAATGTGCAAAAGGCGCAGAGGGTGAACGCCAACTGGTACACAGCACAAATTTGTCGTCTCGTGAGCTCCAGCAGCAACACGAAACCCAATGCCGCGAGCACCAGGACAGCACCCAACAGGTCATCGATAATGTGAACTCGCCGCTGAGCGTCACTTGAGTCGAACACGCCCATCGAGACAACCTTCGGGTTCTTGGGAAAGACAACGGCGCACTCTACTTTCCGTTCCAGCGTGCGACTCGCACAACTTGGTTATCTAAGCATAGCAGTGGGTGAACTTCCAGACCATCACCGACTAACTATTTTAATAGTGCCGACAAGACCAGACAGCTCGAGGACGTTGTGCGATACAGCTCAAGTCACCAAGAATAGTGGGCAAGGAAGGATGCAGCGGTAGGTGTCAATGATCAACTGGCAAACATGAAGACCCATGACGAAAGGTCGAGCTAGGTGACCCCCGGTTAGGAGCTCCAATGGTCCAGGATATCTTCATATTTCTTGAGCGGTCGCCATGCGATCGGGGGCGTTGGTGTCGGCGCTGTTTGCCCCGTTGGTGCTGTCGGGATCTGCGACCCAGTCGGAGTTTACCCCGTTTCGACAGGTTGGACTGGTTAAGCTGGCTGAAGGAGTCAAATCTGTGGTGGGGAATGATCTGATCACGAGTGCCATTGTGTGCGCGAGTGCCGAAGCGACAGCGTTTCTGGGGTTCCAGTGCAGCTCGACGTCAAGTTCGGTAACCTCTTCGCCAAAGGCGACGGTCTCGCAGACTGCGACCTACGACTTGCATGCGTTGGCCATCGGTGACTGGGGGTGGACGTGAACCTCGGCTCATGTTGCAATGTCTATCGGAAAACGGGTACCGGGAACAAGGAATTCTACAAGGACCAACAAGCGCAGGCAAATGTTGCACACTTGTTGGCACTTTCAGCTGAAACTCTCCACCCGAAAGCGATTCTCAGCCACGGCGACAACTTCTATTGGAACGGCTTGGGGTCGGAAGACGTGAGTTACCGCTTCCTGAACTCATTCGAGGAAATGTACTCCGATCCAGCGCTGCTAGACATCAAGTGGCTCAATGTAGTAGGCAATCATGACATTGGCGGATCCATGTTCATCTGTGGCAAGCGCGACAACCAGTTTGTCGAGTGCTCCGGAATTCCTGACTTGCTGAAAAACCTGGATGAGAAGTTCACGCGACAGAGCACGTACGTGAGTCCCAACAACGATCGCTGGAAGATGCCAGCTCGCTACTACGTCGAGCGCCTGGAAGACCCCGACAGTAAAGTGACTGTGGATGTCTTCAACATTGATACCAATGCTGCAGCTGTTCACGGCGCTCAGCAGACTTGTTGCCAGTGCTACGGCTACAAAATGGCGTCAGGAAGTACCGGGAGCTGTTCAGATGTCGCTCGTGGTGACAAGTTGTGCGCTGGGGGCGACACGGGGATGTTCGACGCTTGTATGAAGCAGATCGAGGCGTGGCAGGCTGACTCGCTGAAACAACTTGCCCGAGATGCAGCCACCTCCACCGCGACGTGGAAAGTGGTGAACACGCACTACTCGCCGCATTTCCACATGGATCCGACGATGATGGCCGAGGTGAACAGCATTCTGGACAAGGGAGGCATTCACCTCTTCATCAACGGCCACACCCACGCCGAAAGCCACGAGTTTGGGGCTTTCAACACCCACTTCGTCACCAACGGAGCTGGTGGTGGCATCCAGAGCGAAAGCATCGGCGAACCTCCTCCGTACGCCAGTGCCATCAAACCGCTTTGGCGTGGCGAGAACGCTCCGTACGGCATTTTCGAGCTCTCGTTCGCAACTGACCAAATGAAGTTGCAGTTCGTCACTTTCGACGGCGACTGGGTCTTCGCCCCGAAGAAATCCGACACGGTCAAAGGTGGAGCCAAGCTGGGCCACTGCTGGCTCATTCCCAAGGACGGCTCGCTCGGCCAAGAGTGCAAAGCTTAGGATACTACTGTACGCAACTTGAATTTCATCGTACATTTTTAGTTTTTGGACGGTTTGATCGTCCAATTATCTCCTCCGTACAAAAATCTCATTACTTCGAAAAGAGACCGTACGATGGAATTCCAAGAGTGCCTCTCGCTGCTTGCGATGCGACCAGCGCGCGCCCACGAACACTGCGAGGAAGAGCAGCATGCGCAGGATACGTCCCAAGACGCAAATGCCTCGGAAACCGAAGAAAATCCGGTCATAGAGGGGAAACGGAGCCCGAGGACCTCCGGGAGCTGAGCCCCAAAGCGCTCGTGCAGAAATTCCATTGGCTGCAGGGGATGCGCGTCCAGATCTACGCCGACTTCCAACAGTTGGTCGCCCTCAACTTATTATGAAAACTTGTGATTTACTAAAATAGTTGTACGATGAGTTCAGGGGTTCCAGGTCCACCAGAAGACGGAGCAGTTCCCGGCCTTCTGTGCGTACAATTGCCATGCTAGAAATGCTAGAAATGCTCCTTCTTCTGACATTTTGGACTGTGCGTACAGGTTCTGGGGTCACGGAGCGGTTTTCAGCGGTGAGCGAGCAGATCAACCTCGTGGAGAAGCTCCTGCGCGAAGAGAAGCAGCAAGTGGCGATCGCGCAACTGGTACGCAACGTGCAGCTGGAGGAGAAGGAGAAACTGCTGTTGGTACGAACAATTGGCATCGAGAAGGTTTGGAAAATGGCGTTGACTTATTGAGCTGTTTGCTGCTTAGACGTCCGCGGTGCTGATCGAGAAGATGCGGCTCAGTGACGCGTCCAAACAACCGGAACCTGATGACGCTTCCATGGTGTTTTTGGAGAGATCGGTGCAGACTCTTACGACCAAACATACTGACTGCGTGGTCCGCATCAACGAGATGCTGGAAGAACTATACGCGGAAAGCGCCGATCTGGAAGACGATTAACTCGCCAGTGATTTTGAACGATGAGAAATTGCGATTGCTGCTGATGCTAATTGTTTGTGCTGGAGCTGGTGGCTAGTGTCTGCGTGATCGTGTAATGGTAGAGAGACGACCACGCAGCTCCGCTTCGTTCTGCTGCAGCGTGCGAAAACCCTCTTGCTCGTCGATATATTCAGGAGGTGGATCACGGATGAGGCACCGCTCGTCGCTCTCGTACGCTGCAAAAGCTGCCGGATCCTGTCGCCGCATGAATTCCAACCGCGTCTTTTTCGCGTCCATGTGGAGTTGCACGGTGGAGTTCTGGCGGCGGTTAGCGCGGTGAAATCCCTCGGCTTGAGCTTCTTGGTGCTTCTGACGCAGAATCTGCTCGAAGAAAGCGTCCTCCCGTGCGCTGCTCTGCTGGCGCGAAGTCTCGAACACCTCCTGCTGCGCCAATTTCGTACACACCGAGATGTTGTACGCGTGCTCAATGTTCTTGCGGATATAAAGCGAGTCCGCGTAGATGGGTCGAACTCCTTCTGCGTGCAGCGCGCGTTCCACGTTTTGCCACATCTCGCCAAGTTTGAATGTTGGGTACTCTTTGGCGATCTCAAGCATTACTTGGTCTTGTGGCGCGAGGCTCTCCGTTTCACACGCAAAAGACACATTCGCCAGCACCGCGTAGACTTTGGCCTTGAGATTCACATCCGGGTGAACTTCATGGCCTGGCAACTGCAAAATGGAGCTCGTTGACTGTTTCTCCGACGTAAGTCCCTGTGAAGCCTTTAAAGCTTCTTTCAGTCGCGCAAAAGCGGGCGACTCAGGCCTCGTACTCGGTGACTGAGGTAGATCACCACCAGTGCTGACTTCAGGCGTGACAATGAAGGAACTTCTGCAGTTTGCGATAGACTGGAAGGCGCTGTGGCGAACGTTTGTCGAGTCCACCAAGTCCATTTCGGGCCGACTTGATAACGACGTCGAGTCTGGATGAACCTCCTCTTGGTTCGACTTCTTCTCTGCGATTTCTTCGTCTGCGTAAATACGAAGTAGCACCTGGTTAGCACCAGCGTTGCTGTTTTCCCCGGGCTGGTCACATCGCCACATCTGATAAGATGGAATTGCTGCTGGGTTGACGCAGATTTCGGCAAGTGCCGCTAGCACTTGATGCTTCAGTGCTTTCGGTGCTGTCACAAGGATTGCGAGCAACTTGGGCACTCCATCCTCATTGATGAACTCTGTCTCGTTCGCGAGATCTCCAATTACGCAAGACCGTACGGCTTCCACAATGCCGATGAGGATGTTTTCCTCCAGAACGGAGTGTGACGGATCGAATTCTAGGTGCTGAAGGAGCGAGTAAACACCGTTGGCCAGCCGAAACCTCTTGCGATTGGATCCATCGTCATTACGACACATGCTAGCGCACGCAAGAATCGCATTGCGGCGTATTGCAAACGTGTGTCGGGACGGAGGAGTCGCAAATATCTCCGTTGCAGTCTCAATAGCGCCGAGTTTGCCCAATTCAGCTTGAAAGAATGGGGCCGGTGAAGAAATCTGAAGCATCAATAGCCACGCGGAGGCCAATACAACCTCGCTGCCCATATTCAGCTGGAGGAACTCCAGTAGCTTGGAGTGACCCCCAACTTCGAAGAAACTTTCGACTAGAAACGGAGCAACGTGGTTGAGTACACTCAGGGCTGTCCACTGTAGCAGCTGCAGTTGCGGGACGGAGTATTTGTTAGCTGAAGCGCGAGAAAACGCCGCACCGATGCCTTGCTGCTGATTAACACTGCCATTGTTGGCAGTTGCGTACGACAACCAGACCTCCAGAAACCGGAATTGTACCAGCTCGCTCAAGTTCGCTAGGTGATCACACGATATTTCAGCAAGCAGAAACCACAGCGTTTGCTTGAACTCGAAATCCTCGTCGCTGTTTGTAGCATAGTGTTGGTTGCTAGCAGTGACAGCCGATGCTGTTGCTGACGACTTATCGTGCTGTCCGGGTGACGTTTTAGACGCTTGAGCATGGGAAAGCTCTGCTGACGTAGCGTAGGAGAAGAGACACGCCGTCAAACCCGTCGAGTAAAAGAAATCGATCGAGCGACGCCGCTTAGAAAGGAGCTGCAGGATCATTAGACATTCGTTGCGCATCTCTTTGTCTTGCTGCCGATATCCCTGGGCGAGAAGCAACTCCAAAGTGTGGAGCAATGACTGAAATGTGAATTCATTGCTCAAGAAAAACGCTGCATTCCGTAGCCGGAAAACCTCAAGCAAGTCCTTCCTGGACGCACACTTCGTGACCGAAGACATTTTTTCTTGATTGAGCTCGAGCGCATTCCATAGGATTTCAAGACACAGCGGCAAGAGTTCGTCCTGCGGACTCGATATGTTGTCGAGAAGAAAGACCACATAGTGGAGTGCTCCACTGACAACGAGAACCTCTGCACAACGCTGGTAGGACGATAGTTCGTACACTAAATCAATCAGGGGAATAGAAGCACCGATAGCCTCATTTGAATAGGCAGCGCGTTGCCGATCACTTCCGCTAGTTCCTCCTCCACAGTTTTCCCATTTTCACTGGCTTGTTGAGTTTCTGGTGCAGCTGAAGTGGGTCTACTTTCAGCCCCTCTTCCTGTTTAGCAACATCCTGTCCGTTTGAAGTAGCAGGTGGGGTAGTATGCGCACCACGGGGATAGTGCTGGGCGCCGAGGCTGGTTTTGTAGTTCGTTTTGCTACCAAATCTTCTTTTAGTGACGCGGTGTTATCCCCCTCCACCAGTGTGTTTGTTTTGAGATGTCCCCATTCCCCGTCACTTCTTGGCCAGTCCTGCTCTTTACTGGAGCTGACGCTGGCTTCCTGGAAGTACCAGCGCTTCGTTCGGAGACGCTTTCAATTTCTGTAGGCTCCACTTCAGTCTCACCCTCAGCCCCGCCATCGTTTTGATGGTGCCCTCGCTAGTTTCCTGACCTGTCATACTTGCGTGGGCTTCGACAAGGTCCGACGTACACTCCTCGGTCTCGCTGTCCTGTCGATATTCTACCGGTTCTTCACTGTCCTCGTCTGGGAAAAGATCATGCATTACGGCCACAATTGCATCGACCGTTCCAGTTTCCTCCATGAGGTTCTGACTAAAGATCCGAGGGGTCAGTCTCAGGTCGTCCGATTTCGTCTCTGCGTTGTTGCTCCGCGGTT
Organism: Phytophthora syringae; assembly: GCA_012656105.1. Classification (NCBI taxonomy): domain Eukaryota; phylum Oomycota; class Peronosporomycetes; order Peronosporales; family Peronosporaceae; genus Phytophthora; species Phytophthora syringae. Next base: position 44,977 of record JAAKBD010000261.1, on the reverse strand, counting down.
TCGGCGTCGGCCGAGCCAAACCTGTTTTCAATGTCAATGAACCAAAATTGAGCCCCCCGAAACACTTCCAATAAAGTAGAAAATGGATATCAAACTCACATGCACCCGTAGCAAACACCCGCAGCGCCTCTGCTGCGGCGACCTGCACGTCAATGTCATCGAACGACAAAAGTTCGCCAACGGTCGGAAGAAATCCATGAAAGAGACTCGGGTTGGTGATCTCCTCGTTCGACTTTTGCCGAAGAAAAGGCTGACCCAAAACACACAGCACAGTATCAATACCCTCTTCCAGTAGATGTCAAAAAGCCGCTATTTACCATGCAGCACCTCGTGATGGCCACCACAAGCTGCTCGTTGAACTGCGGAACTCCGTTTTGCACCTTGTTGCGCAACAACTGGAGGAACTCGCCAACCAGCAGCAACTCTGCAACTTTCCACCTGATTGCAGCACAAAAGTAGAGTCAACTTCTTGCACTTTTCGCGCAAATGCACTCGAATTCAAGACTCGGTACCCCAGTTCGTTTTCGTAGAGAATGTTTTTGGTCAGCGCCAAGTGCCTCGCGTGGTTGTTTTGCGTCTGCGGGTCCCCCACCGAGGCAAAAGCTTCTGGAAACTCTCCCACGAGGAACCCCGCGGCGAAGCAGACGTCATGTAGCGACGAGAGGTCATTTCTGCAAATGGCTACACCGTCGCTTCAAGTTGCAGTCACTAAAGTGAAACACTAACGGGTGTTACACTAACGGGTGTTGGTGTTTCACTTTAGTGACTGCAACTTCGCCACTCCATTGCGCCAATCACAATCCATCTGATTAACGGCTTCAATTACAACAATGGAGCGCACCGACGAGCAGTCCGGACTGGACGCCCACCGTCGCTCTCTATTAACCAAGCGGACAATGACAGTGCAGCAATTGCAGCTCGAGATGCGCGCGGGTCGGAGCCAAAACCGGCAGCAGGAGAGTCGCCCAGGCCCGTTCCAGTCCCGTTGTTGGCTGGCGAAACGCTGCACGAATACACGCGCAAATTCCACCAGTGGCTGGCGGACAGAGGGCACAGCGTGGATGCACTGCGAGCAGACCCGAGTCGAGAGCGCAACTTTTGTTCTCGTTCGCCTATCTTCGAGCAGGAGCTCCCGGTGGTTTGACACCGGAAGCGACCAGGAAACGAGCAAGAAGCGAAAAGTGAACTCCCTTGCCCAACTTTCTAGCAAGCGGCAACGAACGGATGACTCTTGTGCACCCCAGACGGTTCAGCACCCAGAAAAGTTTCCCAGTACAGCAAAACGAGTGCCGGAACAGCCCCAGCAAGACCCCCAACTTGACACGGATCCTGAACCTGCAGGGTCTCGATCAAATGGAAATGGTGACCCATCTCGGAGAAATGAAGCGCAAACTTTGGGCGAGCATTCGAAATTGTGTTGTAATGAAGCTGATAAAAGCCACAACCAAGCGGAAGTTCAGAACGCGAGTACTGGTAGTCACCGCGACAATCGGGCACCTTGTGTCTTTTTTCGACTGAAGGATGACCCCGAGAAGTGGTCGTTGACGAAGACGTACAGTGACTCAAACAATGTGATTATCATGAATGAGACTGCAATTGCAGATGCTCGTTCTTACATGAACGCACTCCAAGACACTGATGAAGTCCAGACCGAAGAAAATAGAAAGCAGATCATGGAGCTCGTCACTGTTGTCAAGCAAGAAAAAGCGAGACGTGATTCTGCACTTGCCGCCGTTATCGTGTACAACTGGGCTGGGACGCAAGAAAAACTCGTGTCTCTCCTCAACGAGGAATTGTCGGAAGAAAATACGCTTGGCGCGAAGCACGAGAAATGGGTGGCGATCAACTCCCAAATATCGGCGAAGAATCGACAGCTGGCAATGCTGGAAGAGCAACTACAGGTTCAGCTTCATTTAGAGAGCACGTTGCCACCTTCAATTACTGGAGCAGGTAAATCTCTCCGGTACAAGAAGCTGCGAGGCTTGTCTGCAAAATGGACGCAGGAGCAAGCCGCGAAAGTGGATTTGGTAACCGATCGACAGGAATTGCTGCTGTGCTTCCTGCAGGGCGACGACAAGATCCGGAAGGTGGTACGGGAACTACTAGCGAAAATCAGGCGTACGTGGGCTTGAGAGAGAGAGGACGAGTGGTCAACCGTGGGGTCCAAAAGTGAGTGACTTCGTATTTCGGTAAGCGTTTTCTTGTTTTTTGCCATCAATATTTTTGCTGCGAGTCTTCCCGCGATGGCTCCAGTGGGCTTGGTTTTTTTGGACACAAACAGACAGGGACGTACAACAATGGTGGGGTGTGAGACGAATTGCTGCATGGCCAAGTCTTCAGAGAGCGGCAAACATAGATCATCCTTCAACACTGTGAAAACCTGCCCGCTCGACACACAATTCGAATCGAGCCCGACTCCGCGTTGCCCCCATGGGCTTTGCATAACCATCTCCTGAAAGACCCAAAAAGTCAAAAAGGGGATATAACAAGAAACAGGAGACCACGGCTCTCCTGGAGATAACGTTCATGTCCAAGTTGGTGACGGTGTCATGCTGAGTTCAGGCGACCCCGAAGACCTTTGTGGGCCCGTGCAGACAGACTCCGAGTATACATAGCTTGGAACGCCCTTCTGCTGCGTGGAAGAAACTCGAGGACGCTGCTGTGCACCCACGACAAATGTGGTCACCTCTTGTTGTGAAAATACAGAGCCAGAAGAAGTTCGTTCAATTTCGGGACCTGGGCGACACGCTCAAATTCACAATTAGGGAATGTCGTGAAGACGTACCGCCCCTTTGGCTGTTTCTGGTGTCTTTGGGTCGTGAATCGGATGCTTGCCAGAGGTGTCACCCGCTTCAGTTTCCCCTCCTCCTCGTCTGAACTCCACTCTTTGTGTCAAAAACCATAGCCTCCATTTGCCAAACTTCGCGGAGCATCGAACCCACCGCACGAAAACTCTGCCTCGTCGCTGACGAAAATCTATGACTTGATTTTGTAACCCGCGCAATTTTGGTAAGTTTGTGCGTTCGATTCAAAAATTCCTGATCGCCAGGCATCTCCCCAGGGGTATTTTCAGGAACCTGCCCCTTTGAGCTGAAATGGGCAGTTTTGGGAATCTTCAAATGGGTAGTCTGGAAAGTACTTAAGTATTGTATGCAACTTGAAATGGGTACAGTCTAATGTGTAATCTGAACAGTATTATATGTGAAAACAGAACCGACAGGACGTACGTGGTTGCCAGGACGTATGTGGCCACTGGGACGCCCCTAGTCTACGACGATCGCCGAAAACGGTGATAGCAACGCCGGAGACAAGCGTGATGCTGGGTGCGGTTGGAAATTAACTCTCCCACTGCTTCTTCGGCTGAAAGTGTATTGTAAACTGACTATGTATATTTCCACTTACATTTGGCATATACACAACCGATATAGACGGCAAAACTCGCGCCTCACGGAGGTGTTCTAAGTTCCCAGGCGCAAATTCTGAAACTCGTTCCGAGTGCTGTGCACATTTTAGCCAATCAGAGATGAATTTCACTCATTTACAATGGGTAGTTTTGGATACCTCCAAATGGGTATTGCGTCCTTTTGTGTGCAGACTACTCCCTGGGGAGATGCCTGCCGATCGCCTATTGATTCGGCTAAGTCCGTGTCGTACTTAACAATGTGCATGTGTGTAGGGCACAAATGACTTGTAGTTTGTATTGATCGATTTGGCTTAGTGCTGCCCAAAAATGGCAAGTTTGACAATAACCATTCGTAATTTTTCAGTCACCTTTCAACGCGATGTACGAGTCGTCTTCGCGCCGACGCTCACCTCATTCCAATGGAAGAAGTCACCGTCAACAACTGTTGGAGAACCGCGTGACGACAGTGGAGGGACTGCGCCGTGAAACGCTCAGTCGATGGAACAAGACGCTGTCTCGGGGGCGTCCAAGGCAATTCCAGTGCCGTTGCTCGTTGGCGAGACAACGCAGCAGTATACCAGAGAGTTTGAAAGCTGGTTGCGAACAAAGCACGAAACGTTCGAGTCGCTCCGCTGTGACCCGAGTCGAGAGCGGATCTTCTGGTTTTCCTTCGCTCACAAACGGGCAGGGACTACCACAACAACAACAGTGGGGACGGAGGTCGTTCCAAGAAAGCGAGATATGAAGGAGCTTTTGTCGTACTACGGTCCCGCATCGGCGGAACCCAGCAAACGGTCACGTCGAGATGAAGCAGCGACATGTGATACGACGCTTTCAGATGGAATAGCTGTGCATCATGCTAGAAATATTCATGGTGTAAACGAAAAGGACCTTGGCGACTGCAAGGAAACGAATTCAAACCCGGACGCGACAGCAAGAAAAGCAAGTGATCGTCATGCCAGCAAAATCTGTGCGCTCGACCAAAAACTTAAAGAACAATTTGCATCAAGTGGGTGGACGACAGCTGGAGACACTGGTCGCCGTCAACAAGCTCGCCACGTATTTCTTGTGGCGATACCGATGATACCATTGCCGAGTCACCTGCCATATCGCACAATGGTGATGCAAAGCAAACTATTCCTAAGCAAGAGCATCGCCCGAGTTGGGTAGTAGCCCTTCTACACCGTGTGCGTGCCCTCGAGACCAAGGTAACACAGCTGCAAGATGAAGTTAACACTCTTCGGCAAAGTGCTACCGGTGGAACTGCGTCTTCAGCACTGATGGAAACGATCCCTTTAACTGTACGAGATGATATCATCGACGCTGCTTCTCGCAGCAGGGATGCGGCCGGTACTTTGGAAGGCAGTTTTCCATCTGCGTTCTCTGGCAAAAATGATGAAGGTGGTAGGGAAAGTGAAGCACGAGCCAAATTGCTCAAGAAGAATCACACTTCGAGTAAGAACATTTATCGCGACGCCACTCGCAATCTTGACATTGCTGTTCAATCTCAAGAAAAGGAGCTCGCGATGCGCAGACTGACAGATCTATATGACCATCTGAACGAACAGATCATGATGAATGAGACTGCGATTCGTGACGCTCTCGCTTACGTGATAACGATCAAGGATATTGACGAAGACATGGCTATGGGGCACCACAGTCAAATCAAGGAGCTCGTTGTCTCGCTCTGTGTTCACCGTGCTGGGCACGAAGTTGGCCATGTCCACGGCGGATCATCCGCAGACCGACGGTCAAACCGAACGCGCGAATCGCGTTGTGGAGGATATCCTCCGAAGCACTTGTGCTGAAAAGCCAAAGCTTTGGAGCTCCATGCTCCCTCTCGTTGAGTTCGCATTGAATAATGCTGTGCATGCCTCTACAGGCTACACGCCGTTCTACGTGAACGGTCTCTCTCACCCACGCGTCCCGTTGACGCTACCACTCCGTGGTTCTGGGCTTGGTGGGGGCGGAGAGCTCGATGAGCGACTTGCTGAAGTCAGCCCTAATTCTGTTAAGAAACAGGTTGATGGTTTGTATCAACGCGTCTGAATGTCCTTCGACATGTGCGTGACGCGATGGCTGAGAGCCAAGACAAACAGAAGGAGTATGCAGATGCCAAGGGCAGAGGAAATGAGCAAAGCTTTGAGGTCGGAGACCTGGTTTTATTAAATGCCAAAAACCTCCCTACGCATGCAGTGACCGCGGTCTTCAAGACCAAGCTGCGTCCGCGCTTTCTGGGACCTTTCAAGGTCGTGGCCAAGAAGGGCCTGGCATATACGCTAAACCTCCCCAAGAGGATGCGAACGCATCCCGTGTTTTACGTGGGCTTGCTCAAGCCGTACCGGGACGCGTCGCAGGTGGCGGAGCCACAGCGGCGGGCAGAAGACGAAACAGACCGTCAATCTGCCCCTGCATCCGAGCCACAGACTCCACGAGCTTGTCATGCTTCTCCACGGTCGCGACATGACCTCGCTCAAGAGCGGCCAGCCGTTGAGCACACGACTCCGGTTTCTCAACGCAGTCGAGTCGGCTTGCAAAGCCATCGAACTTCGAGCGCCACAGCGGGACATCGTCCTCTAACGGCTCATCAGCCTGCTCCTGTGACGCGTGTACCGCCGGCGCTGCTCGATGAGCAAGGGCAGCTCCACTTCCACGTGGAGAGATACTGAAGCGACGGAGTCGCCAGGGTCATACCCATTATCTTGTGAAGTGGCGTGAATACCCTCACTCCGAGAACTCGTGGGAGTTCGAGGGCCCGCTCCGGCCAGATTGCCCTGACGTCGTGGACGCGTTTGATCAGAGTGATCTGATGCGCTCCGCGAGCTCGCGACCGCGTCGTCGGTCGCTCCGTGCTTCCCGCCAATAGGCTGCATACGGATCAGTCGCTGAGCTCAAGCGCTGATCCTGGGCTGCTGCAGCCATGGGTCCACGGATGTGGAGGGTTGCAGAGCTCTAGGGAGCATGATGGAGATACGTCGAATGACGGTAGCGAAGCGCCAGTCGGCGCTTCGCTTTGAGAATTGGTTTCTCACCGCGCAGCCTGCGCACGTCAACTTCTGAGAAGATGGATCTCTTAGAGCTAACACGGGGGACATCGATTATGTCAACTAGTTGGCTGCCACACAGAGTGGCGGCCCGTTACGTGCTCACGGAGCCGACGGGGTTGGAAACCCGCCTCCGTGGACACGTACACGGATATGCGGTACTGTGTACACGGGGAAGTGATACCGTGTACACGAGTATGCGATAGTGGCCCACGGAGCCGACGGGGTTGGAAACCCGCGTCCGTGGACACGTACAGTGCGGATGACAGGTACCATCCGTCATACCGATGACAAGTACCATTTGTCATACCGATAAGTACCATCCATCATACCAATGACAGGTACCATCCGTCATGCGGATGACAGGTACCGATGGTCATGCGGATGACAGGTACCGACGGTCATGCGGATGACAGGTACCGTCCGCTATGCGGATACACAGTATGGTGAACATGCATGGATATGCGTAAGTGTACACGTACACGGATGGATACACGATACTGTATGGGATGTTGCTCTTCGAGCGTAGCTGACGGTTAAGGATGTAATCCTCTTGTCGTTCAGCTCGTACATGACGTACACTTGAACATAGTCAGCAGGGCTGACGTGGTCGACGAAGGTATCGCTAATAGCGAAGAAGCACTTGCGGTGAGGCCGTTGGCCGTATATGCACTTGGTGCTGGGGACTTCGGTCGATAGACTGGTATCAGTCTGCGGTCAAAGGACCGGAAAGTGTTGTTGAGCATACACTGAGGTCGTTGACCAGCTCTTGAAGAACTCGAAAATTCTCGAGCAAGGAGTTGGCGGCTAGTGACCCCGTCACACACGTCTGTTAGACGACACTTCAAGTGAGGCAATGTGACGAGTGTGGACACTTGGTGTCCTCAGTCTGGTGGGAGAGTGTAACGGGGTTACGCAAAGAGTTACGATTATGTAGGTCACCCTATTTGGTGTGACCACACACTCCCTAAAACAGTACTCAGTACGTGAAAGCTAACAAGATATCAGTAGGTGGCTTCACAGCCAATAGATATGCATTAGACTAGGCTCTACTATGTTAGATATTGAGACCTATAGATTTACACCAGGGCGGCTCTGCCGCCGATAGCAATAATACATACAGTTTACCTTTAACCTTAAGAGTTTCATTGTCTTGTAAAGACTATTACTTCTTGAGCCTGTACGCTACTGTCGTACGCCCGTCCCTGTTCTTTGTATAATAACGTCAAGGTAAGCTACCTGCTTAAGAGACTCACTGAGTCCGACTAAGTCTTCCTCTACGCTACAGTCTACGGCAGCCCCGCTGCAGTTGGCTTCAAAAGGCATTTATGGTCTAAAACAGGCGGCGAGAATCTGGTATCAGACATTGCACACATATTTGATTGAGCTTGGGTTTGTGCGGTGTGCCCATGACGTAGGGCTGTACGTGAAGTACGTGGACTCTCAAATTGTCCTAGTAACAGTCTATGTGGATGACATGATGATTGTCGGAAGATCGAAGGACATTGATGACGTGATCGCCGCTCTACGTATGAAGTTCGTCATGAAGGACTTGGGACGTGTAAAGCATTTGTTGTCGATGGAAATCCACTACGAACCTGGTGTGATTCTCTGTCTATCACAAACTGCATACATAGACCAGGTACTGGAGCGCTTTCAGATGAGTATGGCTGGAGCTGTTGGGTCGCCGCAGATGCACTATGAAAAGATGACCCCGCTGGAGCGTGACGGGACCAAAATCAACGATCCTTCGATTCCATACCGGGAACTTGTTGGAAAGTTGCAATATTTGGTTACTTGTACGCGCCCAGATATTGCAAATGCTGTGCGCTGTCTCGGTCGGCATGCTGGAGCGTATACTATGGAGAATTTCGCAAGTGCCAAGCGCGTGTTCCAGTACCTACGGGGTACAAGGACTTATGGGTTGGTGTATCGTCGATCAAATGCAGTCCCAGCAAAGCAGCTCATGCTACGAGCATTTAGTGATGCAGATCACCCGAATTGTCCAGACACAGGGAGATCAATTTCAGGATATGTGATCCAATTGAATGGCTTCAGCTTTGGATTCAAAAGCAAGAAACAGAAAAGTGTCACGGATGATACTTGCAAATCTGAACTGGTTGCAGCCAGTACATGTGTGGAGGATCTACTTTGGGCACAAGCTCTGCTTAAAGAAACAGGCATGAAGCCGTTGGTCCCGGAACTACACTGTGATAATCAGAGCACAGTGAAGGTGTGCGAAAACGTCGGCAATTACGACGGTGTGAAGCGACTTGCCAAGATGAGTCACAAGATTGTTGAGCTCACTGAAAGACAAGAGTTATCACTGAACTACGTCCGTACGACAGAAAACATTGCGGATATGTTCACCAAGGCGTTGGGACCGCAGCGATTTGAAATGCTGCGGGAGCTGATTGGTATCGAGGACGTAGTTGGGGCCGTTGAACGTGCAGGCCTGGACCAGGAAGCATGAGTTCCGGGGAGTATGAGAGTTAGAGACTACTCGTCACTCTTTCCTGGGAGCTCATGTCCTAGTCGTATCCTACATGGATGGTAGAAGTAGACCTACGACCTATGATAGATGGGTTGTGAGGTGAAAGAGGGTTTTAGGCTGACGCTTTCCTCCTCGTGCCTGGCACGTATTGTATAGCTTACTTTTGGTTTTACTCTCATCTACACAAGTGTTTCCTGTCTTCGCTTCGCTCCATTCGACACTAACTCGCAGCGCCAAAGCTGCTACATTTTACAGAGCGATGGCGTAGCTCAGTCATTGACCAAAGACTGAAACCCCACCACTTTCTAAAATAATTAATGCTAACAGCAAATCGCATCAGCACTTTTATTATGGTTTGTTTCGTTCACCCAATTATTGTTTGTTTCGTTTACCTAATTGTTGTTTTTCCCGCCAAAATTCCATGCAGCCCGCGCCACCTCTGGACGGCGCGTTGCCGACCCGACGGTCGCAGCGGTCCACGCCAGCAGTGGCGACTAAGTCGACTCCAAGCGCATGCGACGCCTACGCACGCAGCCTCCTGGCCAAGCGCGTGCTCAGCGTGGACGAGTTCCGTCAAGAGCGAGTGGAGCGCGCCAGGCAAAACCCTCCGCCCCTGCCCCGAGGAATCCCCGTGCCTTTGTACCCTAAAGAGACCTTAGAGCAATACAATAGCAAGTTTCAGCTGTGGCTGGAAGGGAAAAATGAACGATTGGAGGAAATGCGAGACGACCCCAAGCGGGAACGCAAACTCTGGCTCACGTTCGCCTTCCGCAGAGAGAAAACGGAGACGTCACGGGGTCAGAAACGCAGTCTGGACGACGAGTATGAAGATTTTTACCGACGCTCGGCCTCCCTCGAGAGGAAACGAGTTCGACAAGGAGGGGCTTCTATGGAGAGTGACACAACCGAACCGCGGGGAGGTCCCCTGCTCGGGGTTTTGACGAGATGGGGACGCACCGTTCGAAGACTGGAAGTCTGGAGAAAGATGACGTTTCTGGAGCTTTGAGGTCTCGTTCACGTACACGTTCAAGCGAGTCTAGAGGTGAATGCCAACAGAATCAGCAGCGTGAAATGCCTCCACGAAGTACGCATCATCGTCGGCCATTGTCACCTCGCAACCGGTCGCCATCACTGGAACGTCATTCTTCCCGTGGTGAAAGCAACCTTTACTGCAACCAAGAAGCCGAGGAGAGATTTTGGCTCCACGCGTTCTCGCTGCAGCGGATTTTCTGCGCGAGATTAAGGAGCCCAAGCCGAAGGGTGCTCCTCGTCGACCAGATGGGAAGCTGTCCAGAATACCGATGCCGTTGTTTATAAGGGAAACAGAGTACGATTACGAAGAAGCGTTTGGGCGGTGGCTCCACAATCGGCGAACGTCGTCGGCGTCGCTGCGCGACAAACCGCTGAAAGAGCGAGTATATCGCTGTCAATTTGCGCGACAGCGCGTTATGGGGATCTCCATTCCGCCAACCACGAGTCGTCCCCGTTCGAGCAAACGCTCACAGTCGCCGCTGTCACATGTACAAAGTGATCAGCATAAAACGCAAGAGCCGCATCGCGTGCTGGATCGCGATGGTGGGCGAGACAGTGAGTCTAATCAATTGCCCCGAAAAGCCTCACGATCAACATCTTTTTCGTCATCCGAATGCCCCGTGAACAATGTCGTCGGTATTGGTCATGCTACTTGCGAGCTTTCTCGAGGTAATACGGATCCACAGAATTCAATTGGTAAAGAAGAAAGCGTTACCGGGGATAGTGACACTGGAATGAGTACGTCAACACCGCCCTCGAGTCCTCCAAAGAGCATGCGTGCAGACGCTATAATCTCACCAGCACACGCACCTCAGCAACCACTAGAAGAAACTACGGACTCCCTGCAACACACGGAAAATCACATTGCTCTCGAAGATTTAGACAGCACACCTAGCGGCACACCAGACTCGCAAGACGCCCCTCCAAACTGGGCACTGCAGTTGATTAACCACGTACAACAACTGGAAGCAACGGTGACCCAGCTGCAACGAAAAATTGAGGCGTGCCGTGTCAATGGCGGAATTCAGAACTGCAATACTTGTGGTCATGAGCTGCAGAACTTTTCGCCTGATGGTGCGTCATCGTCGACACATTCACCAAGGAGGGGGATTTACAAGACCCCACCAGTGTTGCTGGAGCTGCGGTGTCTACAAGCACCACCACCAAGAGCAACAGAAGCATTCGGTCTCTGGATCCAAATGCTACTGGTGTGGTCTGTAAAGGCCCACTACATGGCAAGCCTGGGGGTCAAAGCAAAACTGGGGCCGCTAAAGAGCCCGCGAGTTACGAAGATATTCATCGCGATGCTACGCTAAACCTTGCGCACGCCATTCAATTTCGTGTCGAAGAAGACCCCAAGAAGCGGCAGCTTACGGAGGAATACGACCACCTGAACCAACAAGTCATGATGAATGAGACCGCCATCAATGACGCGCTGGAGTACGTCAAAGCAATCAAAGACGTTGACGATGCCATGGCAAAAGAGCAGCACAGCCAAATTATGGAGCTCGTCGTGTCCATCAATCAAGAGAAGGAGAAGCGTGCTTCTGCGTTGGCCGCCTTAATCATCAACGCTTGGGCCGGGAAGAAGGACACTTTGCGGTCCGTTCTCAACGAGAAGCCGTCAGTAGCACGGAAACATGACGCAAGTCACGAGAAGTTGGGGTCGATTTCTTCCCAGATCGAGCGAAAGAATGACACGTTGAAGACGCTCGAAATGCATTTGAAGGAGCAGCTCCAGTGGGTGAGCGACAGTCCGTCTTGCCTCTCTGAGGCGGACAAGTCTCTCCGATTCAAAGCTCTGCGCAAGTTGTCCAAGAGGTTGATTAAGGAGCAAACTGCAAGGAAACACCTTGAGCTCCAGCGTCGAGACATTTTGCTATCTTTCATGCAAGCCAGCAACGAAATCCGTCAACTCGTCGCGAATTTGCTATGAAAAGCAGACAAAACCGTCTATTTCGGGCTCAAATGTTCGTCAAATCCCACAAATCGTTGCTGACCATCCGTCAAGTCCGGCATGGCGCCTCCTCGAACTTCGTCGTCGCCAATGAATAGTACCCCTCCATGGCGACGCCAGCTCTTGAGCAAACGCATCCTCTCTCTGGAGGAATTCCGCGGGGAAATGGTGCAGCGCTGGAACAAAAGTCCGTCCCTGACGACGTCCAAGGCGATTCCAGTGCCGCTTTACCCGGGAGAAACGCTCCACCAGTACACGTACAAGTTCAACCAGTGGCTGGCGGCCAAAGACGAGGATCTGAGTGCCATGCGAAGTGACCCCAACCGCGAGCGCTCGTTCTGGCACTCGTTCGCCCACCACCGAGTGGGGGCGAGGGAAGACGGCGGCCAAGTTGATGGCGAGAGGCAGGAAACGCAGTATCGACTCCTCTGATGAAGAAGACAGTGAGCCATACTATCGACCTACTTCGTTGGAGAGGAAACGAGCGCGGTATGACGAAGCTACTGAACGTGGCAGAAGCGTTCGCTCGAGATCGCCGACTGCGCGAGGCGTCTCGGGAAAGTATCCTTATAATTCGACGATTTCGAGTTATCAAAGGGAATATGACAACTCCGAGACGCTGCTGAGACCACGAACTAAAGTAGGCGTGAGAGAGAGTCGAGAATTGGACGACTTTCCAACCTCTTCTCAAATCCAACGGCCTACCAGAGCAGCAACGCACCAGCGATCGGCTTCGCCGTTGCCGCACTCTTTTCATGGAGAGGCCCCCGAATCGATGCCCCCAAGAAGTCGCACCGAGATATTATCCCGACGCCAGCTCTCAGTGAAGGTTTACATTCAAGAACTTGAAGAGCAGAAACGAAATCCGACTCCTCGTCGACCAGAGGCGAAGCTACCCAGGATTCCTGTGCCATTATATCCTGACGAATCAATGCATGACTACGATGTGGACTTCAAAAGGTGGCTGGCTCAACAAAGCACGTCGCTAACAGTTCTGCATTCTCAGCCGTATAAGGAACGCGAGTATCGTCACCAGTACGCTCGGCAAAAAGCTCTCAGTAGAGCACCAATTTCCTCAAGATTGGACCCATCATTCCAGCGCATACCATCCCAGTCCGCCCCTCTAACCGAAAGACGTGATGACCTTCCGTCGAAAGCCTTAAAAGGCAAGCCACTTTGTGCTCGGCTTCGTGATGAGCGCAACGAACGCCATCAAAGTGAGCCAGATGTTGAGCCATCCAGCGCTACCTCGCTTCCGCTTCAAAAATCTGAGCGACTTGGTGATGTGGGTGGCCACACCCACGCTCGTACATTATCTCATGAGGCTGAAGGTGACGGTAATCAGAGTGATACTGCTACCGACACGCCAACACAAGATTCAAACCCTGCGATGGACGTGCACCATGATCAATCATCCTGTTTGTCGGCATCTCCATTGAAAGGAGCTAACGAGTCGGCAAACGCAAAGACTAAAGGGAGAGTGTTGCTGGTGAAGAAACTTGCAATGTGGAAAACCCAAACGTACCGGCAAAGGGGTCCAGTCCATCGATAAGGTTACTGCTATGGAAACTCTTCCATGCTGGGCGTTAGAACTGGTAAACCGTGTGCAAGAATTTAAGAAAATGGTTACGCTGTTGCAGCAAGAGGTCGATAGATGTCGTGCTGCTGATAACCGGGTATCATGCTGCTGTAACGGACGGTGCGCCAAACAAAACTCCAGCGAAAAACAGTGCAGCCAGCAGGACGCTTTCCTGGTGCTGCCAAGGAATTTTAAAGACAAGCCCAGCAAAGCTGAAAGTTCCTTTGCCGCTCTGTCCAGTGGAAATGAAGGCGAAAGCAGTGCCGAAAGTCCTCAAGTGGTTTGTCCAAGTGTCGAGAAGGTTGTGAAGGATACAGAAAAGGCAATCGATCCATACCGAGTTAAGTCTGCGCATTCATCCAACTCCGATATCCATCGCGGTGCGACGGTAAAGTGGGCACGAGCTGTTCAGTCCTGGTGTCTGAAGACCCGGAGAAGCGCCGGCTGACAGATGCGTACGACCACTTGAATGAACTGATCATGATGAATGAAACAGCAATTAATGATGCGCTTTCCTACGTGAAAGCGATCAAGGAGGTTGATGAAATTGGGCGAAAAAGCATCACAGCCAGATCATGGAGCTCGTTGTTTCCATCAACCAAGAGAAAGAACGGCGTACTGCTGCGCTGGTCAACTTGATTGTCTACAATTGGACTCGACGACAGGAAGAGTTAATATCTCACTTAGAAAACGATCCGTCAGCAGATGAACGCAGTGGGGCAAAGCATGAGAAGTGTGCGGCGATTGCATCTCAGATTGAGGTAAAAGATAGCGAGCTGGAGACGTTGGAGATGCAGCTGAATGACCAACTGCAGCTGGTGAGCGCGTTGCCGTCTTCGATTTCCGAGACGGCCAGAGCACGGCAGCTCGAGGTTCTATGGCAGCTATCCGAAAGTATGACCAAGGGGCAAGCAACGAAAGACCAACTTGAAAGAGAACGTGAAAAGTTGCAGATATTATTCTTGCAGGTCGATGACGAGATACGAAAGCTGGCAAGGAACTCCTTGTAAGAAAGCAAAAACTAAACTTTGTGTAGGCTTTTAAAAACTGTCAGAATTTTTACAGATCGCCACAACCTTGGTGCATTCTGGTGGTTCACTCTGGAAAATGGCTAGAAAATCACGCTGCAGTTCTTTCGTGTCAGCGCATCAAAAGCCGACTCCGGATCGAGGATTCCTTGTTTGCGGCTTTCCTCTTCAAACGAAAAGCGTCAAGAATCATCATGGAGTTCGTATGCGAACCGATTTCACGATCCTCTAGCTATCGCACATGTTCGGGCAGCCTCATCTAAAGATTTGATACCGGTATCCGTGAGTATCATATTTCCGGTCGGAACATATTTCCGGCCGAGCCAACCCTATATTAAGGAACCATTTTTCGTCCCGCCTCGTGAACTCATTTTTTCTCCGATTCGCATCAAATTTTCACGACAAGCAAACTACAATATTCTATCTCATTTGAGGGGCTTTGTGCGCTAATTGGCTGGAAAATGCAATCGTCAGCTTCTAAACAAAAAATCGGGATAGACGCTGGCAATTTGGACATAGAGGCTCCAATTTTGCCCATAAAAAGTGCAACATTGGTCACCGGTGGAGGCGATGGTCGCATCTTGCTGTTCCAAAGAACCTAAGCGCGGAAGAGTGCCCCCAACTCGTGTATGTGTCTCGGCGCTGGTCAGGGTCTGCTGGAGGTATTCGAGCACAAATGTGGCCAACGTCTAGCGCTAAGACAAAGGGGAATACATGGACCAGCGGGGTGCTGTTGACACACACAGACGCGCTCCAGTATTTGAAAAGGAAGCACAACGCGAAAGCTGACTAGTAGGTTGCCAAGCCAAAGCGAGCAGATGATAAGGTATAGGCAATTGCGGAGAAGAATCTCGCCAAGGAGCAGCTAGACCGGACGATGGCGCTCGTGAAGGCACAGCGGAACCGGACACACGCGCTCGAGAAGGCACAGCGAGAGCTATCGCAGCGCGAGGTGAATTCTGAGCGTGATAGGGAGAGGAATGAGCTATAAGTGATGAGACTGCAAAACAAGAAGCTGAAAACCGGCATCGTCGCTCTTTTGCGGTGGGACAATTGTAGTTGTACCCACTTGTACTAGGTTTTTGTATGGACCAAGTGACCGGAAATATGAAATTGCTCCACCAAAGCGATTCCCTGATATCTTGATTTATGTATTAAATTTAAGTGGCCGGAAATACGTTACCGACGGATACATGATGTCATGTTTCCGGTTTTCTAATCCAAAGGTTCAGTGTCTGGTGGTCCAGACATTTGAGCTCGTCATTCAACTGTTCACTTTGCAATTTCCATCACCTCGAAACAGCAAGTTCTCGTCCGTGGCCATGATCTCTTTTGTCACCTTCACTGCTCTCGCTGTTGCCACCGTCGCCGCTGGCTCTGCTGACATCGGTGAAAACACCCAGGTCTTCGTGGAATCTCTTCCGGTTGGAGACTTTACCGTCCGTCGAGCGATGAAGTGACTGGGTATGCCGACTCGAGCTCTTCTGTTCCGTTCCGTCGGTCTCCGTGTCCGGGTCTGAACGCGCTTGCCAACCACGGGCACATCCGCGCAGCGGCAAGAACGTGACCCACCAAGTGCTGGGCGACGCTCTCATGTCCGTGTTCAACTTCGACAGCAACCTGACCCAGACGCTGCTGAACCAACTACCAACCACTTTCTCGCTCGACATCATTTCGAGACACAACGTGCTCGAGCACGATGCTTCCCTTGTGCACAACGACGAGTACTTCGGTGGCGACCCGGTGAACGCTAACGAAACGATGGTCGAGGAACTGCTGGGCCGTTCGCTGGACGGCAAGACGCTTGGCGTGACTGAGGTCGGCGAGACTCGCAGAGATCGTCTGGTCGAGTGCCGTGCTAACAATCCGGAGTGCGTCTTCAGTGCCAACCAGACCACTTTCTCCTACCTCGAGGCTGCTGTTTTCATCGTCGGCTGTGGCGGAAACGTGAACGAGTCGGTGACTGTCGAAGCTGCGCACTCATTCGTGTGGGACGAACGTATCCCGGACGACTACATCGCGGCTGCGGAGCCTATCACGCTGCCCTTCATGCGATCTGTTATGGCGAAGCTGCTCGCCTACGCGTAAGCACACACCACCATAAAGCACCACTTACAATTAGAGATTGACACATCAACACGATATCTATTTCTTGTCCTCCAGAAGCTTCTCTTTCGTCAGAGTGTAAATGCGCGGGCTCGACCGCAGAAGGCACATGAAAATAGCGTTTCGCTGGCGCTCAAGAAACTCTTTGGTTGTCTTCTCGAGCGCGTACTTGGACATTTTTCGCCTTCGCGAGCATGAAACACTGTCGGTTTTTCCTGTGTTGGAGAAGCTTCCATCTCGGATTTGCCCATCAAGCCGCAATAGGACTTCGTTCATCCCCACTAACTGGGTAGCGATTTCTACACACTCCTCGTGAAATGCCTTTTCGGCGCCTGGGTTTCCCTTGACAGCCACATTTTCAAGTAAAAGACGAAATTGGGTGGGTTGGGCATTCCAGCGGTGAGCTATGATTGCTGCTACCGCCTCGTCACGTTTGTGTTTCTCCATATCGATGTAAACACGCAATTCGTCGAGTTGGCTCCGAATTTCAGGATTGCTCGGTTTTGCTTGACTTGACATTTCATGCAGGAACGCGAGTGAGTCCTGCAAAGCTCTCTCGTTTGTGAAAATTTGGTCGTTCAAGTGGTTGTACTTTTCTGTCAGCACTATTTTCTCGGCGTCCGGTAACACTTTACCCGGGCATGGGGGTTTAGTTGGGCACTCTGCTTTGAACTTCTCGGCGGATCCAGGTTTCAAGTCTTCCTTTGCAGACGGTGGTTCGGTGCAATGTTGTACCGATCCCCCTGTGCACGGCTTCGCTTCAAGACAATCCGTCTTGGGGAGTTCTCTTTTCACCTTTATGCTTGGTTCAGTTGCCTCAATGGTTCGTGGATTAATTTCCGTGAGAGGAGACCTCCGGTCAATTGCTGCAAGTTGCCGTCGTAGATTCGCCACTTCGTCGCTTAGATATGTCATACGACTCGCCATTTTACGGGTCCACTTTCTGACACACTGCCGACAGCAACACCCGTCCGTCAAAATGTCACCTCCATGTTTAGTTTTTTCGTGTTCGGCCATTACGTTCCATAGGTTGCAGGAAGTAGACGTCGGTGCGTCCAGTTCTGGAAAAGAACCGGTGTCACATTGTGCACGTTTGATCACTTCGCCAACAGGAGACATATCACTCCCGTCGTCTGCGCTTCTTTTCCTCTTGAAGGATAACGAGTTAGCTGTATCGTTTACAACGCGAAAATGCTGTTTGACACCGTCGTTCCGTTCACAGAGTGTGGCACAGATGACCAGTTGAGGCTGGTTTACCAGACCCTGCGCCTCATTGGTTGGTCCTCGTGTGGTTATTAATCCGTCTTGATTAGCGGTCATCGCTAGACTTGTACTGAACAGCCCCTTGGTTGTTAGTTCTGTGTCAGGTCTCGAGAGATCAAGAGTCTTGAATGCCTTCTTCTTGCTTTCCTTTAAGGATGGACGCATGTCGATATCACCCGATTGATGGTCCATATGAAGACGAGTGCTAAACTTCTTCTTGTTGAGCTTCGTGCCACGCTCCGCGTTCGTCTTTTAGCCTCGGTTGGTCGGCTCAGATACAGTCGCCGATTCTGCGAGCATGTGCACATACCACGGCACTTGAAACACTTGGTCTTCGAGTAGTTGCCCAGTTTCTTGGTCTTCTTAATGTTTATCGCTTGTTGGATGGCAGCTTGCGAGGCGACACAGGGAGTGGCTTTTGCCGTGTGGTAACGGAGATTCGCAGCACTTGATAAGGTCTTTCCGCACCTTTTGCATTGGTGAACACTGCTTGAATTCCGCATTTCCTTTTTGTGTCTACGTCTCTAGCAGTCGCAGACAAGTGGCTAGCAATTTGCCAAAGTTGTTACAGGTTCTCTCTCGCTGCTCCGTCAGATCTGGAAATGACACTTTCGTGCTCCTTGGTCACAAATGGCGAGCCGTTCTCAGGCGTAGCCGTTGCACTACTCCGTTTGGTCCTTTGGCAGCAGCGGTTATCGCGAGTGAGACCGAGCGTACCGACCAATGGTAAAACGGGACTGGGGAAAAGTGTGACCATTTTCTATTCTCCTTACCACATGCGGTACAGAGTTCAACACTGGCAGGTGCTCTTGGAGACAATATCATTCTCCTACACGTATCGCTGGGCCCACACCACCGACTTCAGAGCCAATGCCACAACTTCAGCTTGTCGCACTGGTCTGATTCTGGCTGTCCGACTGTTTCCTCGATCAGATTGTGATGGCCGATTCTTTTCATACCTACCGAAACCAACGGTAGAGCTCCAAGTTCAAATACGACTCGCGTAAAACGCCGAGCTGCCGCACTTGCCGAAGTCGTTGGCATTAATTACCTAATAATGCCCTGACACGCATCTCATCATCATCTCCACGGGTGCAGCACCGACAGGTGTGCCTCACGACAAGGACGCTGAGTTTTGTGTGCTCGACAGACTTGGTCGTACGATTCAACTTGTGGCAGACGCTACTTCTTGGCTGCTTGAAACGCTCTTTCCGTGAGCAAATAAATACGGCGGCTGCTTCGTAGAAGGCGCATGAAAATCTCGTCACGTTCACGTTCAAGAAGCTGTATGGCAGACTTCTGAACGGCATACTCGGACATACGACCGCAGCGTTTGCCTTCAGTCGCGTTCATCGAAAGCACCTTGACTTTATCGGCCAACTGGTTAGCGATCACGACGCATTCCTCGTGAAACACCTTCTCTGCGTCTGGTCTGTTCGTCACTGTCATTGTCTCCAGCAATAGTCGAAACTCGCTCTGAGTCGTTTTCCACCGGTGAGTTACAATCGCCGCAACCGCCTCATCACGCTTATCCTTTGCAGCGTTGATGTAGACCTTTAATTCCTCGATTTGGCTGCATAGCTCCAAGGTGCTTGCTTCGTCCAGGCCTGAAATCTTTTTCAGATAGACAATCGAATCCTCGAGTGCTCTCTCGTTGATAACGATTTGCTCGTTCAGGTGGTTATAGTTTACCGTCAAGGATACCTTTTCAGGACTTACATTTGAGACCAGGCCAGAAACAACACCGGGCGATTCAGCTGAGGTATCGTGGGTTGTCTGCTTTGCTACGGCTCTTGCATCAACAGACACGGATGAAGCAACGTGCATCGGATCTGCGCGATCGCTCAGGTCTTGGGGCGTAATCGTCACATTTGAAACCATGCCTCGCAAACTCTCCACTTCAGCCTTGAGCCCATCCAGGCGAAACATCATCTTCTGAGTCCAACTTCGGACGCATGATCGGCAACAGCACCCATCCGTCAATATGTCACCGTTATGCGCATCCGAAGCCGAACTCTTCTCCTGCAAGCAGTTCCTGGGGCTGTCTGTTAACAATCGATCCGCCAGGGCAGCATAAGGTCCGAATTCATTGCGTGGTCGCTTGATCGTCTTCTCCACCGGAGACAGGTCCTCGTTGCTGCGATCTGCGCCTCTCTTAAGATGTAAAGCCCCACGCATCGCTGCGTGCTGGAAACTACGCGGGTGAGTTTGTTTGCTAGACTCCCGCTCGACCGGTCCATCATTCCCACTGCCTTCGATCGTGGTATTATCCCCAGGGGACAACTTGTCCTTTGACACGCTGCTTTGTGGCGTGTCAGATATTCCTGCCGATTTAATTTCTGAAGCAGCCGCCTGGGAGCTGGTGGTGGTTCCATCAGCGCTAACCGACGACCCCAATTGTTCCCCTTCCCTCCTCCTTTCATCATTGCCAGAAAGCAATACTTCCGACCCACGTGAACGCGGAGGCCGTGGTCGGTACTAAACAATCGCTGGCATCGAGGACACTCGTGGAGTTCCCCTCTTCAGCTGCTGCTGGTTGGCTCTTTCTCGTTTGACCTTCGTGGACTTCTCAGCGTCACACGGAGTGACCCGCAGGAGGTGGAAGCGCAAACCCTGCGCGGTCGTGAACGTCTTGTGGCACTTGGGGCACGTTTTGCCGCCCGGTGCAACGAGACTCGAGCCGTCGCACTGCAGGACTCGGCTCTGGTGTTGGCGGAGACTTTGCGCCGAAGTGAAAAGGCCGTTGCACTTTTCGCACTTGTGCGTTTTGTCTTGTGGCGCGTCGCACGGCACGAGCTTCGACAGGTGCAGCCGCAAACTGGCGGATGTGGCGAACGTTTTGCTGCACTTGTGGCAGGTCTTCGTGTTCGTGTCGTCTTCTGGCTTGAGATCGCACGGATACACGCGCTTGAGGTGCAGCTGGAGCGCCGTGCGACTCTGCGTCACTCGGCCGCACTTGGGGCACGTCTTGGCGCTCGCTCGCTTGGCTGCCGCGGCGGCGACTAGTGGCGGGGCGGCACTTGGAATCTCGGCCATCGTCTTTTTCGAACTGAGACGGCGGGAAAAGACTGGAGAAATGGGACCGCTTATGTGAATGGAGGGAATGGAGAGCGCCAACCAACTTTTTTTTAAATTAAATATATGTTCTTACTGAAGTAACTTTCCGTAGTACGGCGTATCCTCCAAGGTGAAGAAAACTACGTAGTATGTGAGTGACCATGATGGTAACTCGCCGGAACAGCATCATCGTAAAATGTTGCAGATCAGGGGATCACGACTTCACCGATGACTCACTTTTATTCACTTCATTCAGTTTGTGTCAATTTGGATTAATTTGTTTCAAAATGGTTGTTGCTCCCTGCACACCGCCGAGTAATGCTTGTGTCGGCGGCGCCGACACAAGCATCAATGTTGGCAGGCAACATCAATGTCAGCATAAGCACAAAATGTCACGTGATCCTACAAGGACGGCACTCTACACCGAATTTAATATCGCTTTCGAGACGAGCGCCTGGATTTCGCGACTCGACTTCATGAGTCGCGTGAAGATTTTGTTGCGCTCAGTCACGAGCGACGCTTTTGAAGCTCGCTCCAGTTTAATTTTGCCAGACAGCTCTTGCGCCTCCTGTTCCCCCAGTGATCTGCCGCCCCCTCCGTGCCCATGTGCAAAGAGCTGAGAGATTGGAGTTGTTTCTGCAAGCGAGCCAACTCGTTGTCTTTCTCCGCAAGTTTCGAAGCAATGCCTGAGCACTTTTCGTGCCAGTCCTCCAGCTCACTCGGAACACCAGGCATGACCAGATTCTCAAGCTCACGCGCTAGGTCTTCCTCTTTGTCAGCGCGTGAGCGCACAATTACTGCAGCAACAGCGGCGTCCCGCTGCTCTTGCTCCGTCTTGGTGGAGCCACGCAGTTTATCAATTTGACTTCGGAGTGCCACAGCACTGCTATCGTCGTCGTCAATTATCAACCTCATTTGGGCCATTATTCTTTTCTCCTCTTTTTGTTTTAGCAGCACCTGATCGTTGACTCGATTGTAAGCGTCGAGCAAGCGTGATTGGTCTGGTAGGGGCTTTAACTCCAGTTCTTGTTGTTGATGATCAATTGGCGGTGAGGGTCCACGGCTGTCAACGCATTTTCAGCGTTTGCATCGGGGGTAACCTCCACAATTCTTGACCGCATCAAATCGTCAGGCGTGTCGCCGCAATCTAAATTGCTCTGTTCATCTGCCTCCATCTCAATGTCGTCCGTCAAGTCAATATAGTTGGCAGCAATCGCAGGTTCATCTTCAAACAGCTCTTTCCCACCTCTGATCTCGTACGGCGAGGAGCTCGTGGCGACGAAAGAACTTGGTCGTGGCAAATCAAGTCGAGCAACGATGCGTTCCAGTTGCTTGACGCGCCTATTGAGGTTGTCCCAGTCGCGATCACAATTTCTACAGCAACAATCTCCGCTTTGATTCCTCTTCTTGTCGAAGGTAGAATGGCGATATCGTGCATCGTAAAATCTGGACCCTGTCGCTGTTGGAGATTTTGCATCATAGCCCTGGGTTTCTTCTGTAGCGTTGCGGGTTGACGCTCTTGCAGGACTTTGAGGGCGACTAGTCGAGTATCTCTCTGTCTCGCGGCCTCCTCCCCTTTCAGACCAGGATGAAGGAGATCTAGAGCGTGTGCGTTGAGGGCCGTAAGGAGAGGGGTGTTTGTGTTCACTGGAAGCGGCCATCCGTACCGCATTTGCACGCGCCATTGGGCGTAGTTGCAGCGATAGCCGCGCTCCCGAACGACATCGCATCGCAGCGACTCCAGCGTCACGTCCCTCTGCGCAAGCCAAAACTCGAACTTTTGCTGGTAGTCCCCCAGGTTTTCGTTGCCTTCTAAAGGCACTGGGATGGGCATCGAGAAGCCGTGCGATTTTTCCCCCAACGCGAATGGGGGCCCAGCAGCAGTCGATGGTACGTCTCGATGCCCATCACCTTCTGAGCCAAAAGTCTCTGACGCCGCTGCTGCGGGCTCTCAATTGTATAAGTGGAAGGAGGCGAGCGAGACCGCGAGCGGCGTGGAGACGACGTTCCCCTTGGTGCTGGAGACGGAGACCTGTTTCTGGCACGGGACGGTGAGCGCCAAGGCGACTGCGCAGTTGACGAAGGAGACGGGGACGAAGAAGTCCATCGTTGGGGCGACTGCTGTCCCCACGCTGAAGGTGATCGGCCCCGGCGGGGGTTCAACTCGTCGTGGATGGCGTCGTAACGGCGATGCCGGTCGGCCATCGGATGCCCCAAAACCTCGAGCTCTGAAGATTTCGCCCCAACTAAGTGCGACTGAAGCACGAACAACTCAAGTTTTCACGAACGTTTGACTAACATTCAAGTTAAGGGTACTGAGACTTATGAGCTGCTACATGTAACAGGCGCTGGCTCGCCACCAGTCCGAGTGCCGACTTCCTGCTTCAGATCGAGGACGTTCTGTTCAAGTTCGTCCATGCGGTCCGTCAGCGTCCTCGCCCAGCTGCGCATGCACTTAGAACAGCAGCAGCCGTCAGCGTTCATCACGTCGCCGTCGTGCTCTTCGGATTCGTCTGCTGGGTTTGAGTCGGCATCGGACATCTCCGCCGAGTCGGCTGGAGTTGCGGAAGGCTCCGACTGAAGGTCCTGTTGGATGGCATCAACGCCTGTGGTGGACTTCTCCGGGGTGGCCGATGCTGTTGGACGGTCGGCACTCGGAGAACTCCGTCTCGAAACTCCTGCTGCTGCTGGCGTTGACCCATTCCTTGACGCTCCTGCTAATCTGTTTCTTGATATTTCTGCTGCTGGTGACGCGGATGCTGACGAAGATGCTGATTGCACAACAAAGACTGGTGAGGGAGTGCTTGGAGTTGACTCTGACACACGCTTATGCCATGCTGGCATCAGAGAACGTGGTGCTGCTTGTGAGTTCACCGGTTTGTCTCTTGAACTCGCAGTTTCTTCTGGCCTTGGCCTTATCTTCTGCAGCGGAGCTGAAGACGATTGCGATGCTGTTGCCTCCTCCGCAGCTTTTTCTCGTCTTGGCATTATCTTCTGTAGCGGAGCAGAGGGCTGCAACGGTGCAGGTGCTCCGGCTGGTGATTTCGACATTGCATTTGCCGGCTTCGTAGTTCTGACCGGAGCTGCCGGCGTTGCTGGTTCCGTTTGCGGCGTCTTTGATTTCGGGATAATCGGAATGGGTTTCCTCGATCCAGGAGCGATCAGGGAGGGCGGTGAGCGCATTTTCACTGAATCTGGTACAGCACTTGGTCGGGATGACATTGAAGAGCGCACAGAACCAAAGGTCACCGCGGCTGCCGAAGTTAAAGGCCGTGCTGAGCTCACTGTCGTTGCTGATGCCACAGTCGCCCTTGAAGTCGCTTGCGACGATGTCAGGATGGGCGCAGTGGGGCTTCGTTTCTGCGCCGCATTAGCTAGCAGGCGACTCGATGGCAATTCAGATATCCCGTGGTCCCGAGACTTGCCTTCTGCATCAATACGAGCGCGCTTGCTGTCAGGTTCATCGCGTACATATTGAGGGTGTACATCGCGTTCGCTGTCATCATCAGCCACCCTCTTTGCATTCATGCCTAAACGCGCGCGTGCTGATTTCAATACACCCAGGGGTATCTTGGCATGACTGTCAACACTCGGACGGAAGCCCTGAGCTCCCGTAGTTGGACTACCTGCTTTTGTTGAAGTGTGTGGCCTACTGACCCTCACGTGAGCAAATGCCATACGAAATCTCCGTTCTCTGGCTGGATTGCCACGTAACGAATCCTTTGTCTCGTTGTAATCCGTTAGCCACGTCCAGAAGCGATGGTCAAAAAGCCCCATAGACTCCCCAGGATGAAGAGGAACAGGGATCGCAGGTAGTAGATTATCCCCCGTAACATCGGCAGATCGTACGCCTTCGACCTCCTTCTGGAAAGCTTCCAGAGATACAATTCGTCTCTCTAAAAGCTGTCTTCGAGTCTTGTTGTTGTACAAGCGTGGATTCTCTGGTGGTGCAGTTGTCGATGGCGGTGAGTTCGGTCTTTGCTGTTGCTCAGAATGGTCCCTTACGGGCAGCATATATGCGCCATTTGGTGCAAATCCCTTCTTCAACGGTCTGTCCTCCAAGTAAGTTGCAGGCATGGGAGGGCGACCTTGCTCAGAACTTCTTCGCATATTTCGACTGGGTGACCTTGAACGAGAACGAGATCTTCTTATAGGAGGGGAGAGCGCGGCCTATCGCTTGGTCGACCAGGTTCAGCGAAATCAGACATCCCAGCCCTTGTGTACGCAAACGAATGCCACAGTAATCGCTCTTTTGCTGGGTAATCGCGCAACGATGATAGTGGAATATTGCGCGAGTCGAGCCATCGCTCGAACTTTTGCGTATACTGCCCCATACTCTCTCCGGTCCAAAGAAGAATTGGGATGCGCACCATAGCTTCGCGTGGCCGCTTGAGATCATCTTCGCGAATGAACCCTTGACGAAGTTTATACATCTCGTCTCGGAAAGCCTCAACGGATATCACTCGTCTCGCTAGTAGCTGCTTTCGAAGGGTGTCTGTAAACGGCGCTGACGCGGGCCGACCCAATTGCGATGGCGATCTATCACTTTGCGAAGGTGATGGAGCTCTGCTGTACGGAGGCGACCTCGAGGGCGATTTGCTCCACCGCTGTCCAGCGCTAACATGTTGGCGGTAAATACTTCGCGGCGAAGGAGCTCTCGCATCCAGATGACGTCGTGGGTCAGAAGTCTGCCTGTTGGTATATGATCTCGGGGACTCGGGCGGCGGTGCACGCGGTCGTTCTCTGGAGTAACTTCGTTCGTGCTGCTGTCGATCCCCTGGCTGTCTGACTGAAAACGGGCGTCCCCTATCAGGAGACGGTCGTCTTTCAAAGCTGGGGGCGTACGCCCTGTTGTCTTCTCTTCTGCCTGGATACGCCCGCTGCGGCTGCTGCACTCCGTTGAAACGTCGTAGAGGGGACGGAGAGCGCGACCGAGAACGGGATCGCTGCACTCCATTGGGTCGTCTGAGAGGGGCGGCGAGCGAGGAGTACGCGGTGATGGCGACCGTTGGGACCCCTTGCCCTCGAGTCTCTGGGGCCTGGCCGCCCGCGTCTGCGCGAACTGTCGGCGCCACTTGCGCTCGATCTTCGGATCCTCTCGCATCGCAGCCGGTGACAGCCGACGCGACGACAACCAGCGGTAGAACTCGCACTCGAACTGCTGCCGACTCTCGCCGGGCCAGAGGGGGACGGGGATGTCCAGCTCGCTCGGGGGCCGGCGCCTCGGGTCGCGCTGCTCCTCCCAGTACGCGTCCACCGACAGCTCGCGCATCGCCAGCAGCTCCGTGTACGTCATGGCAGTCGCCCGCACGGGCAGCGGCAGCTCGTCGTACGTCCGGCCGGGACCTCGCCCTCGACCCTCCATAGGTGCAACTGGAATTTTAATTGTAAATTACTTTTTTAAAAATGCTAGAAACGAAAGTGTGCTCTGCCAATCACCCTCACCCGTTCTATTATCCGTAATGATTGCAGCGTTCCTGTCCACTAACTCGGTTTTACAAGCCAAGAAATCTAGTTTTGGCGGCAATCATTCCAGACCAGTTACTTTCTGTTTTCTTTTCTCGCTACACTAGCAATTAGAAAAGCGGCCGACGATGGCAGAGGAATCGGTGCGAAAGCCACCCAAGGCCGTGGACGAGGCCTTCCCCGTGCGGCGCGTGCTGGGCATGTTACAGCGCAACGAGCGCCTTGATGAGCAGCCCCAGCCGCCGCCCACTGAGCACCAGGAGCTCAACACGCAGAGAGAGGAGATTGTGGCCGAGTCCCCTCCCTCTCAGCTGGACGAGAGTCAGGGGAGCTGTTCACCAGCTATGACTGTCTGCGATGCGGCGCGAACTTCCCGTCCGAGACGACCCTCCGGGTGCACCTGACCAACACCCAATGCGGCCAGCCGCCGCGAGACGACGGCAAGCTGGAGCCCAAGACGTGCTTCAAATGCGGCAAAACCTTTGCTAGCTGGCAGGGGCTCAGGGGCCACCTCAACAGGGTCAAGCCCTGTGACGAGAAAAAGTCAACGACGACGACCACGACCACCACCGCCACCGCCACCACTACGACGACGATACGTCGTCGAACTGGTGCAACGAGAACGTGCTTCAAGTGTGACAAGACGTTCTCCAGTGCGCAGAGTCTTCGGATCCATATGAACCGAGTCAAGCCTTGCGACCAAAACAAAAACAGTGTGTCAACTCCCACGACGCCGCCAGCGACGCCGCCAACCAAGTCGCTACTGGTGGACGCGGAGGAGGCGAAGAAGGAAGCGGAGCGGAAAGTGAAGGCGAGGTTCCAGGCTCGTAAAGCCTATTTGAAGAAACGTGGTCGTTTAGAGGAGCTGGGTCAAGCGCCCTCGGGGCTTTCCCAGTCGGACAAGGGATCGGATGAGACTGTGTCCAAACCGGACTTGAAGAGAAGCGCTACAGATGAACTATCGACGGAGGGTGAAAACGCGGAAGCATCAAATGTTGACGCCAAGAGACAACGTGTACAAGAAGAGCCTCCACAAGAAGATCTGTCGATCGATTCGCCTTCCGATGTGTCGGGCCTGACACATCCTAGCATTCCCACGTCCCCTTCGTCGGTCCCCCTCAGAAAACTGTGCCTATAGAAGGAAGTTTCGTGCGTCGGTCCAGCAAAGGCCACGGTGGCGATCTCCTTGCTGGAGGATGTAGTTGTCCACCATGTGTTCGACGATGGGCAAGAAAGCTGATGAATCGAATGCAGCAGCTGGAGGACGAGGTGTTGACGTTGCGAAAGCAAGACAAATCAGGAGTCGGAAATGGTGCAGGTAAAGATGCAGGAGCTGGTTCAACTGGGTCGTCAGCGCTAGCGTTGCAAGTGAACATTGCTGAGGTGGCCCGAAGTCAATCTGTGGGGGTTGGATGTTCGTTGCCTTACGCACCTAATGGCGACCCCGTCCTGAAAAGCACTGTTGGGATGCCTGTTCTACATCCACCTGGCGTTTTCAGATCACTGCTCGATTTCAGTAGCGGTCAGCCACAACGGGGGAGCTGGGCAGCGTCTCTCAGTCCAACTCAAGTGTGTTGCCTATGCCAGGCGGTCAATCTTTCCAGACTGAGTCTCGCCTCGGTGATCTTTTGCGAGTTGGTGAAAATCAACATCGTGTTTCGTCTGCTTTTGTGCAACAAAGTGCCGGCTCTGATAAACGAAGTCTAATGGATGCTTACAGTCATATGAACGACCAAATCCTCCTGAACGAGAGAACAGTTGAAGACTCAAGTGGTCACGCTCAACTTCTTGCGAACGACCCTGCAACTGCGACGGATTTCCGCAAACAAATTGACGAACTACGTGTGTCTATCACTGCCGAAAAAAGCAAGCGAGAAATCAGAGTGGCGGCTTTAATTGCGCACGAGTGGAAAGCGCGACGTGACGAATTCATGGCAGTTCTCGAAAGCACAGGCGCTATCAACTCTCCCAGCGAAGAACAAGCTCATCATGCAAAGTGGTCAAAGTTATCAGAGCAACTGGCCGCGAAAGAGAAAATAATCTTGGAGCTCGACAGGAGAATGGACTCGCTTGGCGAGAATGGGGGAGTAGCCGCACCAGGTATGCGGAAATGGGTGAGTTGTCAAGCAAAATGGCAGCTGAGTACTCGGTTAAAATGGCACTGGAAAGTGATCGCGAGAGGATCTATTTAGGCCTCGTCAAGTCCAACACCCGCATTCGATCTCTGGTTAGGACCGCTTTACTGTGATGCATCGCGTTCGTATTCGTCAAGAGTTGCAACAAGGAAATTTATCTTCTTTGTGTTTATTCGCCAAGTTCAACTCGTTGTACTGTAGCGCAGTACTTCGAAGTACTCGACAACACATGACCCAGCTGGATGATATCTCAAACACAACGTTGTTTTTGAAGTGAACAAAAGCCTAGACTCTCTTCTTACTCTTCCACCGCGAATAGGCCACGATGGACTCACTCTCAAGTGCACACAACGTGAAGTGTGTTCCAACACAAATGCCTTCGTCGTGACGAGGGCAGGGGTTACACCGCTTCTTGCTCTGCCCAATAAATAAATAAATGACGCAGTGGTGTGCGGCAAGAAGCGTGTTTACCGGAGAAGACCGGCCTTCTTCATCCGAATGGTCTGTTCAGGAGCGCTCGTCTCGCAGTTGGCTTGGGGGTATTCATGATAATAGTTCCACTCGTACGCATAGCTCGATATCCATCATCTCGTTTATGAAAAGAACTTTGCCTTGATGTACGGGTAGTAGACAATGATTGCCACGAGAAAAACAGCCATCCGGTCGAGAACACCGCAAGTTCGACTTCCCTCGGGGAAATAAAAGGCTGAGGTCGTTACCTTGGCCATCTGCCGAACGTGTGCCATCCACAGTCGGCACCATTGTCCGAGTGCGATGGCACAAAACAGTACGACCACTTCCACAGCATTGAAATCGGAGCCTCCCGAGCCCAACCGTACAGCCACAATCATAATACCTCCGCACGCCAACGAAATCGCAAGAGCTTCGACGTCTTTAGTGGCCGCTTCGGATTTAAGCAGCGGGTGGCGACACCACTTGAAAACCTGGGGCCAGTGCAGCTGCAATTCCTTAGCCAGAGAGTCGCCCACGTCTGCAGCTAACACCACGAGGACGAAAAGCGCGAGCTGGTTCCGAAAGGACTGGTTCATTGTCTGGTCAATCAAATCTGCGAAGGCGATGAGCGGCGACACGATACACACGAGGCCGAGGACGTCGCACAGCACGAGCAGCAAACTCTGCATCACGACTTTGCTCGTCACAACTCGGAACACGATGATAACGATGGCCCCTGCCAGGATGATGAAGAGCGGGTCAACCTGTGCGTCCGAGGCGATGACATTCACCTGCAGCTTCAGATACGCATTCATACTGGCCACCAGCACGCACGCCTGATACACGATAAGTACGACCGCATCGGCCCCGACGGCGCCAGGGAGCTGCAGAAAATGGAGACGAAAGCTGCCTCGACCGAAGCGCCGACCATCATTCTCCAGCCCGAGGCGGGGTTGCTGCCGTCAAACACTGTCCTCTCCACTGCGTAGCCCAGCGCCACGCTCACAACAGCTCCCAGCGTGGCAAGCAAAGGCGGCGATGAACCACCGACCGCCGCATATCCTGTCCGCCAATGGGGCGATGGCGTAGCTCTTGGCGCGCATGGCCTCGCTTAGAAGCCGCGTGTAGCTCTCCCTGGGGTCCTCTCTCCTCAGCGGTTGGTCTTCCAGCGCGTGCAGGCGTCGCGCCTCCTCCGCTTGTGTCTGGACCTGAATCTGCGGCGTCTCCTCCCCTTCTGTGTTGTGTATTGCCGCCGTCGTCGACGCGTCTTCGTGCAGGTTCACGGCCAGCAAAAGGCGCTGGCGGATACGGAAGGCCAGCCAGCTCCACTCGACGGCGCCCACGGCCAGTAGCAGCTGCCCGAGGAACAGCAGGAGATAGGCGTCTCCCACCTCCACGAGCGCCACGACCCCCGCGGGGACAACCGCGTACGTAACCACCGAGAAGAGCGTCGCGAGGGTGGGCGAAGAGCACGCGGCGTGGCACGGTGGCCGCTCCTGCAGCAGCTCCGTCATGACCGCGATACCTAACAGTAAATATGGTTTTTAATACCGCGAATAACGACGGTCAGTATGAAAGGGGGCTGTCGTTTCCAATTTTCTTGCGCGAGGGATGGGGTTGCGCTCCTTTTCAGCCAGTAGCGACGAAAGCGTGCCCGCATTGGCGGAAATGCGTGACTGGCTCGCTCCCAGCTGGTCCATTAATCCGCGTAATCTCGATCTACCGGTACTTCGAAGTAGGCCGGTACCGGAATGGCAGCGTTGCTCGGAACGTCGACTGCCGGGAAAAGTTGAACAGTTTGGTGGTTTTGTTGGCGGCCACGACTTGCCAGCCATAATCCCATGGCGCTGCAATCCCGCGGAGCACGGACAAACAGCCAGCAGCGACGCCAAGAACAACGTCGTCGAAGGCCCATTTTTTCCAAATCTATGGGACCAATTCTGGAGGAATTACCATATCTAAGTGAAAATCACATTCCATATGTTGCTACTGGTCACTTCTACGTACAACGACGTACAAAGCCGGCAGACTAAAAACCCGGCAGGCCGGCATAGACGCAGCCGGGGCTCCATACAAAATCTATGATAATATCACCCTATTCTTACCAAAGTCTCAGTTTTCTATACAAACATGATACAATTGTCCAATCAAATCTATGCCGGGTTTTATTGTCTGCTGCGGTTTACTATGGAGGATGCTGTTCAGTCATGCCGGCTTTGTATGTCGTTGTCTGTAAGTGAATCGAATTTACCCGCATGTAGTATACTTTGGATGTTCATTGCGACTTCTTTTCTGCATCCCAGACAGCCCCAGGAACCAGCCAAGTTGCGCTGGGTATGGCCAGCATGTGTGGCGGTGCCACATTACCTAGGTTAACACGGGTCAATTAAGATCGCTAAAGCCAACCGTAACTAGAGCTTTAACCTGACCAAACGCTGAATCTGGACCCTTCCTGACCGGATTGTCGTTTTCTTCAACGAGCACGCCACCTACATGCTCAAGTGTTGTCACGATTGCGGGTGACAGACTCGTACGGAGCCTTAATTGCTGTTTTATCGCTTCATGACGTCTTGAGGTGGCGGCGAAGGCTGGCACGCCGCAAGTACTTTGACGAATTTCCAGCACGTAAGGGTCTTGCGCTGGGGTGGCCTGCCAACACTAAGGTCGCACATCTCGGCATGTTTGATGCTCGGGTACTGTGACTGCGACCTTAAAACGAGTTGCAGAAGTACTTACTAAGTAGTTCCGATTTGAGACCGTATGGATAAATATGATCGTTTATCCGACCACACTTAATTTTTGTATGGGACAGGAAGGCTCATTAACTACCAATGATCGATTTATTTTTAATATGGCCCAATCAAAATCCGTTTATGCATTATTATCAACCAATCAGCACGTGGCAAATTAGGTAGGTCCTCTAAGCCAGCCATTCCGACGTATCGGTCGGAGGGACAAGTAAAATATGTGTACCGCTATACATTGTTCTAGTGATAAGCATATCATTTGCATATTTGCATTATATCCGACACATCCGACCAGGATGGGCTTAAGCGAGCTCAAGCCTTGTAACACCAAGCGAGCTCAGGTGACGGCCATCAAGGCCTTCAAAGCCTTTGTGAAGACAGAAAATGTAGAGTTTGACTATGTCAGGCAAAGCATTGAAAAAGGCGACACAGGTAAGTGTTTTGTATCTGTATTAATATGTTCGATATGTATCTTGCATGTCATGAAGGTAAGAACGGCAAGCCACTTGCCCGGAACACCTCTATGCAGTACTATAGGCAAAGTAAAATGTGGCTCTTTGAACTTTTCCCTGCGCAACGACACATTGTCGAAGCAAAGTTGCTAAGCATGGGGAAAACGCTCGAGAGCTTCTGTATGAAGCGAGATGGAAAGGTAGTTAACAAAGCTCCACCAACCAAGCTCGAAAAGCGATTTTAAAAAATGATGCTGTATTTGTATAAGAATGCATGTTTCTCTAGTGACTACCAAGACGCGGCGTTGCTGTGTCTGCTGTGGTACCTGTTTGGACGAGCTTCCGATCTATCGCTGGTCCGCAAGCAGAACCTCTCCGTCGACGCAGCTGACGTCTTCTTCGTGCGCTTCATCCGCATGAAGACGTCCGAGGAGCAGGGACTTTCGCTGTTCCCGGACGCCGACTTCATCACGTGCCCGCTGCACGCGATAGCAGTGGTACTCATCACGCAGGTGGCTCCATCCGTCGCTGTCCTGGACAACCTGCCCGAGACCCCGATGGAGGCCACCGTCACGCTGTCACCGGCGACGCCTTTGGTGGAGGTGCTGAACCACCCCGACGAGTTCGCTGCCCTCGATGTCGCTGTTGCTTCCAAGCCCGCCGCTGTTGTCCCCACCATCTACTCGCACGTTAACCGACTGCTCGACCGAGTCGCGTGTCCTGCTGGAGTCCTCGCGCCGCTGACATCCCACTCGTTTCGATGCGGTGGTGCCCAGCACGTCAACGGATGTGAAGACTTGACGCACCGTTGGATCTTCGACCGTGGCGCCTGGAACATGTCAACGACAAACAAGGGGTTCAATTACATATTCAACACAAGCAGAGAAGACCACATGGTTAGCAAAGCCTTGAGCGGACACGACGCCAAGGCTCGTGTGAAGTCCCTGGACTTGAATCCGTTCGACGCGGAGACACAAGCGAAGATTGCAGGTGTCCAACGCTATCTGTTCACGACCTGCTTCAAGATGGAGAGCTTGAAATACAATGTGAGTCAACAAGTCATCGATGTGCTTACAGCTTACCTCGTCTTGCACTACCCCCTGATGAAGAGGCTCGATGCCGATGCGCTTGCCGTTAGACGAATGGAGGCGGCTGCTGTGCATGGGGTGCGTCGGTCGCTGCGCTGCTTGCGTGGTCGTCACACCTGGCCACCTGTGAAAGCACCGAGCCAAGCCAAGAACAAGCAGCCGCTACAAACAAGGAACCAACCAACACAAGCACGATCATCGACCATCAACGGAGTGTGGTTGACCAGTTAATGGCGCACATCAAGCGTCAAGACGAGCGCCTCGACAACCTAGAAGCTAAACTGGACGGAGCACCAGCACAGGACAAGAGCAAAAGCGTCAGCATGAACCAAGCGAAGATCAAGAGAAACCCAAGCGCCGATGGACGTCGGTGACTTACCTTCACGCGACCTGGTTCGCGTGGTACGCGCAGGAGCCACGCTGGATGGCCGATGCCCCGACGCGTCAGCGATCGAAAGCGAAGCAACTTGTGGTCTTGATGAAGCCCTTCATCGCCGAAGACTTGAAGCTGGACACGAGCACCGACGACTACCGCGACCAAGTCCTCGCTCTCGGGAAGAAGGCGGAGGCTGCCGTGCTGGCCTTCCTCAACGTCCGCAAGATCATGTCACGCGGCTCCACAGCTATCCGGAAGCATCTCCACGAGATGTACAAGGCGGGTGAGCTCAACGACAGAATTGCCCGGCACCTGCAGCTTCTCCGAGCTTCTACCATCCAGGACCCGGACCGCCAAGACGCCCTTGAACCCGTAGCAACTTCATTTGAGACGCCATAACGACACAAAAGCATAGCAAGCAGCAAGCAGCAACATAGGTGGCAAATACAGCTTTTATTACATGATTAGCACAACGTTATCCACCAACAAACAGTACAGCACACGGCGGGCGGGGCGGTGGCGGAAGGCAGGCTCCGGCCGACCCAAACCGCCTGGGTTATACGGTCTGTACGGGATGTGGGGCCTGAGAGAGTAGGCGACTTGCGCACTGGGGCTGAAAAAAGGAGAGTGAGAGCAAAGCAAAGCTGTCGGCTTCGACTCGGCACGACAGTCACTAACTGGTCGCGTGTCTCTTGATTATTTAGGTGGCATGCGTTTATTGGCAGATAAGTTAGCCAATAGGAGCGAAACCACGTGGCCTATTTACCTGAATAGTGGCCCACAACTGGATATCGCGTCTCATTGTTGAATTTGACGGCTAGAGAGCACATGCTCGAGCCAAATTTATGTGAAAAAGTAATTGGCTGGTTTCTCAGACCACAGGCCGTTCCAGGTCATTTCCTTGCGCCTATAGACAATGCAGAATCGCACGTTTTTTCATATCTCATCCGATCTGATTCCCCTATCCCGTGTAGTACAGTACATTTGGATTTAAGTCTGGTTTAGTGTGTGGCAACACAATATGTACCATTTTACTGGTACAGGTCCGATAGGTCCTTTGGTCGGAGGAATTTTGGTACACTCCTGGACAGAATATTACGGCCACCGACATTTTTGCTATAACTTTTTTCTACTGGGAGTTGAGGCTTGCTGTTTAGATATGTGCTGTATGCACTCTAGTGAAGCATAGTTACGATTAGAAGTGTGCGAAGTTCGAGCTGCGAGGGAGGCTCCCATACAAAAAACCCATTTGTGGACCCGGACACAATATACGGCCATCCAGACACATACACAAATTAAGTCAAACGTCATGAAAAGATTGTGCTATTCGCCATTAGTAGTGCGTTGTGTTGCCCTGCTTGGAGATGACTTCGATGCAGCGTCTTGGCATCGAGTCCACGAGCTTGCGCAAGTAGGCGAGGCCAAGAGCCTCCCACGCCGCCAGAATCGCTGCTGTCAGTTCCGCGACGCTGTCGTACTGCTTGCCGTTATGATAGACGATCTGAGACATCATGGCCCACACGTTCTCAATTGGGTTCAAGTCCGGTGAGCAGGCAGGCCAATCGTGAACGCGGATGCCTTCCTCCTCAAAGAACGCAGTCGTGAGCTTAGAGCGGTGGATGGACGCGTTGTCTTGCTGGTAGATGTAGTCCACGCAATGATGGAGGTGCGCGAACGGGAGCATGTACTCCGACACCGTGTACACGTAGTGCTCGGACGCCTGCCGCCCTTGGAGAACTGCGAGCTTTGACTTTCCGGCTGCGCTAAAGCTCCCCAAATCATCACAGACCCCCACCGTTCTGCCGTCGCACAGTCTGTCTGGTAGGCCGCCGTATGTCGCGCCGGTAATGGCGCAGCCCATCTGGTCCATCGAGATTGAAAAGTCTTCTCGTCAGAGAAGACGATCATGGGCCACATGTCAGGCTGTACAATCATCCGCTTGGCCCAATCCAAACGAGCCAGCTTGTGCTGCTTGGTCAGGGGAGGGTGTTGTCCATCTTGACGTAATCCAGCCAGTCAACGCCAGCCAGAAGACGACAAATCGTCCGAGCCGTGCACGCGCACGAAAGCTCCTCCTTCAGACGCGTGGAGCTGTAGTCTTCGGTGGAAGCCTTGCGCACGATACGGCGTGTCTGCCGTTTGGTTAGCGACGGCTTCCGACCTGCTGTACGACGCCGCGTCGAGCCAGTCCTCAGCGCTCTCTGCACGCAGTCCCTTGAGCGCTTGGTCTTCTTGGCAATAGCTCGAATGCTGAAGCCGCCCTCGCTCAGTCCTTGGATCCGTCCGCGCTCCGCCTCGGTCAGCGATGGTCCTCTGCCCATACAGTTGGGGAATGACAGCGAGAGCACAAGGTGGTCGAGCAGAGAGCGACTGCAGCTCGCCAGTAGACTGGTGGTTCGGAGGGCATTGCTTAATGACACAATCTTTTCATGACGTTTGAATTAATTTGTGTATGTGTCTGGATGGCCGTATATTGTGTCCGGGTCCACAAATGGGTTTTTGTATGGGAGCCTCCCCTCGCAGCTCGAACTTCGCACACTTCTAATCGTAACTATGCTTCACTAGAGTGCATACAGCACATATCTAAACAGCAAGCCTCAACTCCCAGTAGAAAAAAGAATTATAGCAAAAAATGTCGGTGGCCGTAATATTCTGTCCAGGAGTGGCAGCAAGTCTAAGTAGCTGCGTGGCCACCTCGGAGGGTGTTGGTGAGCAGCTCCAACATCAACTTGTCCGCTTGACTGCGCTCGCTGCAATAGCAGAGGCGCCAGGTCCTTGAGCTCCAATGACATTGCTAGGGATGGTAGGTCTCTGATGCAAAATTGGCCAATGCGTCAATGCTGAGCACGGCCACCGAGGGGGAGTGTTTACTTGTCAAAAATAACTCGTACTTCAAGTTGAAGTGCCCAGTTTTGCTGGCAGTCAGGTATTTCGGCTAAATTCCAAGTTGGCGTCCCTACATTCAATCTATTGCCGTATTGTATGCACTTACCTCACTCATGATGGTACCTGTATCTCCCGCGACTGCTGTCATTGTTTAGCCATGTCCTATGTCGACGTCCCGGTGGTTATGTACGTCCGGGCAATCACGTAGGTAACCACGTACGTCCTGTTACGTACGTCATTGTGGCTCTGTTTTCATAATATAATAAAGTCCAACTCAGAATATAGCTGTTGATCGCTCATTTCGTAACGTGTTAAAACTCCTGCATACAACATAGCTGTCGATCATACAACATAGCCGGCAACTTACAACAAATCCCCCGACTTGAAAAGTAGCCATAAATTACATAAAAGAAGGTTTCTCCTACACATACATTTACCTTCATTACACAGTTCCTGCCATGCGTCAGTGGATGGCGATCACAGCCCCTTCGATTCCGCATGAACTGATCTCCATCGAGGAATGAAGGCGAAAGACCAGCGTCTTGCATCTTCACTCCTACATTCGCCACCAGCTACAGCAACAACAACCAAGATGCTCGGGTACATTTCGGACTCCGTCTCCAAGATTGACATCGCTCTCGGCAGCCTCATCGAGTTACTCGTGAAGATGACACCGCTGTCCGCTTTCTTCAAATGGGACATCCAAGACTTTGGGATGCTCGTACCGGAATGGAGCGCCTAAAAGCTGCCACTCCTCGTCCAACGTAACGAACCGATCGAAGATTCGCCAGTCGCGCAATAACCCTCAATAGCAACACTCAGTTCTCCACCC
Organism: Phytophthora syringae; assembly: GCA_012656105.1. Classification (NCBI taxonomy): domain Eukaryota; phylum Oomycota; class Peronosporomycetes; order Peronosporales; family Peronosporaceae; genus Phytophthora; species Phytophthora syringae. The sequence goes on along the minus strand of JAAKBD010000261.1, from coordinate 7,579 downwards.
TCCCATAAACCTAGCCAAGTCCACAGCAGTAGAATCGATCCTGCCAGTCACTGAAGCTCAAAGATCACGGCAGGATACTGACATTCGGTCGCGTTAGCTACCTACACTCGTTCTCCTCTAGATCACGCCGGCCTCGTTTTCAGCTTGTCCACGAGCTCGTCCACGCTGGCCACCTTGATTCCGGCCTTACGGGACTCCGGGTCCTTGACCTCCACCACCTCAATGCGGGGCGAGAGGTCCACGCCCAGCGAGTCCGCCGCCAGCGTCTCGATCTTCTTCTTCTTGGCCTTCATGATGTTGGGTAGCGTGGCGTAGCGGGGCTCGTTGAGTCGCAGGTCGGCGGTCACGACCGCCGGCAGCGTCAGCTTGAGCGTCTCGACTCCAGAGTCCGTCTCGCGGGTGACGCTCACGGCGTCGCCGTCCACGTTCACGTCCGAGGCGAAGGTGCCCTGGCTCCAGTCCAAGAGACCGGCGAGCATCGGACCCGTCTGCGCCGCGTCGGCGTCGATGCTCTGCTTGCCGCAGAGCACGAGCTGCGGGTCCTCCTTGGCCACGATCTCCTTGAGCAGCTTGGCCACCGCCAGCGGCTGCAGCTCCTGGTCCGTGCGCAGGTCCGTAGTGATGTGGATGCCGCGGTCGGCGCCCATGGCCAGCGCCGTGCGCAGCGTCTCCTGGCTCTGCTTGGGGCCGATGGACACGGCCACGACTTCGCTCGCCAGCTTCTTCTCCTTGAGGCGGATGGCCTCCTCCACGGCGATCTCGCAGAAGGGGTTCATGCTCATCTTGACGTTCTTGAGGTCCACGCCCTTGGGCTCCACGCGGATCTTGACGGCGTAGTCCACCACGCGCTTCACGGGCACAAGCACCTTCATTTTGGCTTTTGGATCTGACTCGGGCAAAGGATATCGGCGAATGTGCGGAGGGAAGGACGCGTGCTTTGGGATTGCGGAGTGGACCACGCCGGAATCGCACCCAACATTACACGACCTGCGATAAAGCATAATGTACCGGTATGCGGAAGGAGGCACTGCAGTTGAGCATGGAACTTGAGACTGACTACCTCAATGAGGTGGCGCGGCGCATCCCTGCAGAAACCCAAAAAGGGTATTTGAAAATGACTTGGACTAAGTAAAGAAGCGATGGGATGCGCGAGTCGGCATCCAATCGCTGCCATCGAGGCTCGATTCGAGCCTAACGCTACATTTGCTTGGTGCCGCGCAGCTACCATGTAGGAAGTTCCTGCCCGTAGACCAGAGTCGCCATCCCGCAGTATCCTACAAAGACCCGTGGTGGACAGATTCCGATACAGTTTTGGGTCCACCAAAAAGCGATGATAGACTGGTCCATTCGAGGAAAGAGATACATCAAAAGAAAGAGGAAGCCTAGATCTGTTTCACAGTGCACTACTTGATTTTTTGCATTAAGTGGAGACGAGATATCGAGGCCCGAAGACACCGCCTTTTCGACCTCCAGGCCCGTCAGATTTTGATACACTATAAATAGCCGGTACAAATGCCGGTTAAATCAGGTTCCAGGGCACCAAATTCGGGAATCGGCCGAACTCAGTGGTGTTTCTCTTCCACTTGAGCGCGTCATTTGCTTTAGCGATCGGCTCTGTTTAAAGCCGGTGAAAAGAGCTATCGAATGGTGTGCATCTTGCTTGCAGAAAGGAATAACTCATTGAGAAACCCGACCAAACGTGCTAGAGCCGCCTCGATTTTTCCTCAATGAAAAGGAGAAATGCAGCGTCAGATGATAATGCTATGCTAACGGGCTGCAATCGAGGCCGTAGTTCCAAAGCAATCCTCCTGATGAGCCGCAGAGGCCAATTTGGCTTCAGGAATAGCAAAATTGAACGCTGTGCGTCAGGAGAAGCGAAGCTAATCTGATAAAATGAGTCAGTACCGATATTGTATAGGGTTCTTGAGTCAGAGGATAGATCACTGTCTTTTCATTATCATAAGCGCTTGCCGCTTCATGGTACGGCACTCTACCAGACGTGACTGCAACTACAACGGCTGGGCTGACGTCCAAATTCACTTAATTGTTTCAATGTGTCTCCTGTTATTAATACAGTCAAAATAAGTTGTCATCTCTATCGCTGTCATGCTTCCAACTCCGCAACAAAACTCCCCAGAGACCTTTAGCACCTCCACAATCTCCAGAACAAACGACAGCTAGCCACGAGCTCGGGATCAAGTGAAGGTCCGAGCCAACGCCTCGCCTCGGCAGAGCTCCGTTCACGCCGATCCAGAGCTCTCAATCCAACAAACGCGCATCAGCTGTAATGGATCCGTGTCTATCGCGGCCGCTAACTTGGAGGTCCGACCCAAGTCGTCGTTGTATTCCTCTAGCCCTCAATCAGTTCGTACTCGTCGGCGATTGCTTCGACTCCAGTCTCACATACCAGCCAGACACGCTCCACACTTCGACAATATACGTGGACGTACTCTTGGGACTGCCGAGATTGTCACCTTCATCGCTGTCCCCTTCCTGCTCGAAACAGAACGCATGGCTGCCTCAAGGCTTCGTCCGTGGCAGCTTCTTTTCCAAATGCTGGAAGATCGATGGGAAGATCGAAAATGGGCCTTCCCTCATTGGATATAATTACCCGAGACAAAAATGGTTCGTGGACGCCGAGGACGCAACAGCGGCGACAACGCCCGCACGAGCCGCGCGACGCCCTACGAGGGGGCGCGCGAGGGCCGCAGCCGCCGCCGCGGAGGAGGCGGAGACGCCCCCAAGGCGCGGGGCAAGGCGGACGCCGCGGGGGCGACAAGCCCAAGGCCAAGACGGCCGAGGAGCTGGACGCAGAGATGGACAGTTACTGGGGCAAGTCGGAGGAGCACGCGGCCAAGAGACTGGACGGAGACATGGACGACTACTGGAAGACCAAGGACGAGACGCGTACGTGGACGCTTTGGAGGACCCTTTTAGGAGGGAAGAGGGACTGACAGTTGATGGTACAGCCAAGGAGGACAAGGAGGACGACAAGACGGACGACAAGAAGGACGAAGCTGCGGCCGAGGAGCCCGCGGTGGCTGCGGAAGAACCGGCCAAGGAATAGACCGACAACGGGAAAAGGTTAACCTTTCTCCTCTGGAGACTGCGAGCGAGGTGACGTAGACGCTCTATGGACTGTGGAAATCGAGAGAGGGAGCTGTAAAGACGACGCGAGACGCACACAACGAGCATGAACCTCTGTCTGAACTTGTGAAAATACTTGCCTTACCTTCCTTGGCTGGATGGGCTGTTGCCTTCAACCGAAGATCTCCTGGAGCTTGCCGAGCGCAGCTAGCACTAACCAGAGGACGCCCACGATGACCGAGAGCATGGACGAGAAGATAGATATGCGGAAGGCCAGCAGCTCGGACCGCTCGCCGAGGCGGCCCGTCGCTTCGCCGTACACTGCCGCGAAGACGCCCATCGTCGCGATGGACGTGGCGCAAAGGAGCCCAGGTAGGTGCACGACTTGAGCGTGTCGTGGAGCCCCACCGCAGGCAGCACGCCGAGGATGCCGCCTGGCCCTGCGATTCCGTGCACAATCCCCACCAGCAACGCCGTGCACTACAAAAAACAGTGACAGCAACGTTAGAAAAACAGTCGACAAGCGTTCGACCATTAAGATGTCTACAAACCTTCTGCGTCCGAGGGTTCTGGAAGTCAACGGTAGGCAGCTTGAAGCCGCAACACATGGGTCCGTCGCGCTTCGTCTCCGTCTCGTTCTCGTTCTCCTCGCTCAACTGACTGCGATCCGACAGCAGCTCCTGCAGTGCCACCACGCTCTCACACGGACTGGTGTCCAGCGAGACCGTCTCCACACTCGTCGAGCGTTGCCGCGGCGACACGGCCACATCCACAATCACGCCGTCCTCCTGCTCCTCCTCGGTCTTCTTCAGCGCTTCCAGCCTGCGCCGTCTTGAAGCGGACGTCTCCTCGTCACTGAACGTCACCGTCACCTCCTCCCCATTCAACAATTGGCTGGGACTCCCCATCGACTCCGTCTCCGTCTCTTCAGCCACCTCCTCCTCCTCACTCTCTTCTTCTTGGTCGTTGATCTTCCTCTTCCTCCTGGAGCCTCCTCGGCGTCTGCTTTGTCTCGCCTTCTTGACACCTTCGTGCACTCCGTAGACCCCCAAGGCGATCATGAAGACCCCCACCAGTACGTCCGTCACCACGTTCAGCACCGTAAAGTCCAGTTTCCCGTCCAAAGCGATAAAAATCACGGCCATGACGACGAGGCCGATGCTGTGGCCACAGCCCCAGCGGATCCCCAGGGCAAAGGAGCGCCACGAAGAGCCCGCGGACAGCGTCGCCAGGGCGCTGAGGTGATCAGGCCCCGTCAGCACGTGGATGAGGCCGAAGAGCATCCCGGTGAGCACCAGCTGCAGCGTCGACGCCTGCGCAAGAGCGGTGGCGTCCTCGGGGACGCCTCGGCGATCTCCACACGCAGCCAGCGGTGAGACGCGTCCATGGCGAAAGGTTGAATGCCCGACCTCGGTGCATTCAACTGCATTACCGATCATACCGGTGTTTTACGATAAATTCCGGTATTTTCCAGTTTTATAATCGAGTGCGGTGATTGGACGAAATTAACGTACGCTGATTGGACAAAAGCTGAAAGTGTCTGATTGGATGATAATGAGTTTCGGATTCTTGAGTTGAAGGCATTTGCTATTTTCGGACGGGCGGTTAGCGCAAAGGTTGGTGATGTTTTCGCAGCCTTATTTTGCGCAACTAGCCATTCCTGCTTTAGCGCGCTGCTGGTGATGGTGTTGGTGGGGCATTTCGTTGCGCGGCAGCTGTGTATGGGGCTGGGCTACGTGTACCCGCTGTACGCGTCGGTCGACGCACTGCGCACGCGTCGCGAGCACGAGCTGCTGCAATGGATCACCTTCTGGTACTGCAAAAACCTTCGACTTTTGCATCTTGTTTTTGCGCGCAAATGTTGACTTTTGTGGCTGTCTTTTGCGCAAATGCCGAATTTAGGGCCGTGAACGCGCTCTTTTGGGTCGCCGAGACCGTGGGCGACACGGCCATCTCGTGGCTCCTGTTCTACCTGGAAGCCAAGGTTGTGGCTCTAGCCTGGCTGGTGCTACCGTCCTACCGCGGAGCTCTACTTTTGCACCAAAAGTGGCTGGCGCCTGCGTTCCAGCAGCACGAGCAGGCCATCGACCTCACCATTGCAGACTTGAAGCGCCGCGCCGGCGAGAAGATGGTGCAGGTTTGCAAGGAGACGGCGGGTCTTGCGTTGCGCAACAGCTCGGACGTTGTTAGCCAGCAATACATGGCTGCGCAACTCGTCCAGCAAGCGCTAAGCAATTTGCACTCGACTGCAATTGTCGCACCAGCAGCTGCTGCAATTTGCGCGACTGGCGCAAAAACCGCAAACGCGCCGCAAAAAGCGGAATTAAAGCGCCAAAACGAGCCGAAACCCGAGTTAAAACCGGTGAATCGGACGGAAAAGGCCAAGCAGGTGCTGGACCACTTCAAGAAGCTCATGGTGAAAGGCTTTCAGCTCAAGTACCACCCGTCCGCGGGCGTGGTGAAGAACCGCGCGTTGCTGCTGGAATCGCAAAATTCACGCTACGTGAGCTTCACGAGTGCAAAAGATTCCGTTGACAGCAAGAAGAAGGCGGCGCGTCTCTTACTGCACAATTTGCGGCGTGTTTCCACCTCCGCTGCCGAAGAGTGCGCCATGTTCGCTAAGATACTCGAGGAAGAACAAGCTGATGCCGAGAAAGCTTTCATCCTGGACAACGGGAAGGCCGTGATGCTGTTCGAGGCCGAGTCGCAAAAGAGTCGCGACTTGCTCGTCGCGGGGCTGCGACTATTGATCGCCGAGCACAAGAAACGCGACACGGCTGCGCTCGCCAAGTTGCGCTCGGCAATCGAGAACATCCTGCTGCAAAAGCCTTCACCCAACTCCGAATTTGCGCGCGATCGGCCAGAAAGTAAAGTTCGGGGAGAAAAACACTGCCAAAGACGAATACATCCTTGCGAAAGAGTTCGTTGTTGATAATTTCCACGTGTAAGACTCGATACTGGCGAAGAGTTCACGTATATGGCTGGTCAGTACGCATTTGTGAATGTTCTGACGCTTTCGGCTCTGGAATGGCATCCATTTAGCATCTCGTCGTCGCCTCATGACGAATTTGTCACTTTTCACATCAAAGCACTCGGTGACTGGAAGCTGCTCGAACTGAAGCTTTGACATCTTAATTGACGGTCAGTATGGTAATTTATCCATCGACCTGAGGATACCAAGATATATTCCCACTTTGCAGTTTTTGCAGGTGGAATGGGCGTGAATCCGATGCGTTCCATCGTGAATTGGCTGCACCACGAGTGTTACTTCCAGAAAACGCGAATAATTCACCGGCTTCGTTTCATTTGGTCTGTCAGCGACAGTGAAAGTCTGCCAGCTTTGATGAAATTGGATGAAAACCGCTGGATAAGTCCCCCAAAAGCTTCCTATCTGCCAGACGTGCTGCTTTGCCCGACGACTTTGAATGTTTCAAACGAAACTTTCTTGACGGAGATCTTTCACACGCGGTTTAGCTGGTTTGCAATCCGAGTTGGACCCGCAACTTCGAAAATGCCTCTGGTTCCAGTGCCGACCGGATGTTGAAACTGTTTTACGAGAAATGGGTCGAGACGCAGCAAAACACGGCAAGTCCCGCGTTGCGGTGCTAGTTTGCGGTCCAGAAGCCATGGAGACGGATGTCATTGCAACGGTTATCGCGGGAGATGAAGTTGGAGTTTGATGTACACTGCGAGCACTTTGTGCTTTGAGTCGTGAGGAACAGGCAGCATAATATTTAACCCTGAAAAATAATTGCACTCGATGCAAAGAATGAAAAGTGGACACTCATAGCTCCTCTTCTGACTCATCTTCATCGTCGGACGGTAACGAGGATGACAGATCGTGAGGAATTCCCTGTAGCGTGTAGCTGTACGGTTGTTTTTTCCGTGATCCCTCAAAATCACCCATGTATCCAACTGGAGGTCCACACTTGGTGCAAACAATTGCACTTCCAAAGAGCCCAGGACTCGACAAGGCGGAAAGTGTCATTTGGTTCCGTCTCATGCCGGTGACTTGAGCTGGGATGATGGCGTGGCCAGATTGGCCGTCCTGGAGAAGGCCTGGGAAGCCAAAGACGTGGACATACATGTCTTGCGCCACGTGAGAGGACGTACAGGGGACGATCTGGATGTCCGGAGTGGCTGCGACTTCGAAAATGGCATAGTCGAAATCGGCCAAGCTAAGCCAACAGACTTGACGGTTGAGGCTGAGCTTGAGGATTGGCACCAAAGTGTCACCCGGAAGCAGCTGCTCAACCACAACTTGGGGCTTGTCCGAGACCATTGGTGCGTTGGTTTTCAGCGTTCGTGTTGGCTTCGTCTTCTTCGCACGACTGATTGTGGCATAGCGCTCGATTTCCTCCTTGAAGTCATCACTCAGGCAGCTGAGAACTAGCTTGTCCTTGTCGGTTTGGCCTTGCGCGTCTTCCACGATCCACAACAGGTGCAAGTTGGTCAGCAGATACACGTGCGTGGCCGTTCGGTCAACCACCAA